>CM060676.1:77894950-79094950 GCA_030686995.1 Artemisia argyi
AGGGTAAGGAATGAAGAATAAAAAATGTAGGAGGGTAGAGGTGGATATTTTTGTGATTTTTGATAAACATTTTATAAAAATAAGGAAGAAAATCTTTTTGGGTTTTTTTTTGTGTTCGTTGAAAACTGATTTAAAATGTTTTTGGTAATCGTATTGAAAAACCAAATCATTTCCTCTTGGATCACACTAAGTAATCTTTGAGTAATATGAAATGGTAAAATTTATTCGCTTTTGTTTTTATGAAAATATGAACAAGGATGGATAATATACAAAGAGTGTATATCCAAAATCACTAATCTTCAAAACCGTTTAGAATAACGCGCACAACCTCCCCGGCAGCGGCGCCAAAATTTGATTGGCTCCAAACGGTCAACCTAAATTGACCAAGTTAATGGTCAACAAAGTCAAATAGTTTAGAGTAAATGCTCCGCGGAATACAGTGTTTCCCCGGGTTGTTATGTCCCGACGAGGTGTGAATTGTATTCAAACCGGGTTTGTGATCGGGTGAATTTGGACAGGAAAGGGTTTGGGATGATTACGCTAAGGAAATACAAAAGAAAATAGCTTAAATAAGCTATATTAACAAGATTGTAAAATTGGAAAACCCAGAAACGTTTAAAACTTAAAAACGCGTACGTCTGATTTAAATTTACGTAGACGTACGAAATAAAACGGGAGTTTTATAGAAATAAAATACTTATGAATATGAAAATTACATTTTTACAATCCTAATTATAAAAGAAAATTTTTAGAAAAATAAAATTAATTTTTACACTATTTAATTATTTATTATTAATTAATTACTAATTACTTATTAATTAACGAATTAAACTAATTTAAATTACTAAAAATACTAAAATGACTTAGATAATTATGAATTTTTTTATAAAACTAAGTAACCATCACAGGAATCCTAGAAAAATATAAAAAGTCTATATTATATGTTTTTAAACTATTTTACTAATTATTAAACTAAATATTAATTAATTACTAATTAAATGAATTAAATTCTAAAAAATAGAAAATGAACAGTAAAAATTATGAGAAAATTCCTAAAAGTATATTATATTATATAAAAGCTAGGAAAAATTATAAAAACTAGGTATTATTTGATGAAAACTAATTTTGCTATATTAATTAATTATTACTTAAACTATATTTAATTCTAATAAATACTAAATGACAAGAGAAAAATCTAGAAAAATTCCTAAAATTATTTTAAGTTACCTGGAACCTAGGAAAAATATAAAAAAGTGGTATTATTTAATAAAAACTAATAATCCTATTTAATATGTCATTGTTAATTATATATCAATTTAACTAATAATAATTATTAAAAATAGCAAACAAAGAGAGAAAAATCTAGAAAAATTCTCAAAAATACTTTAAACTGTTAGGAACTGAAGAAAAATATGAAAATACAAAAGTGCTTAAGAATAAGTTGAAAAGAAAAATGAAAAAGATAACTTCTATTAAATAGAAGCTATCACTAATTTTAAAGTTGGATTTTCTGGTTTTTCCTTTTAAAAATCTACTTCAAACTGAAAATGAGAGACTTTTTGTGAATTGGATTCAGCTAGTGCTTAACAATAAGCACTTTGGAGTGCTTATGCCTTGACAGTTGACTTTGGTCAACTATGAGGGCAAAAAGCTTTTGAAATAAGCTAAAAACTGAGACACAAAGGTAAATTAAGCTACAAGGTACTGAGATTAACACAACAAACTGAAAATAAACTAATAAGTACTAGGAAAAAGCTAGGAAGCAACAAATAAGCTCACTAATACACCACAGACCACATGGGCCAAAAAGACTATCTGCAGCCCAATGTAGGGCCCACCTGGGTGATCATGGGTCTAAGGTGAGGGTAGATTCAACAAGTTGACTTGAAGTGCTTATAATTAAGCCAAGATTTAGTCCATGGGTCCCACCAATAAGCTTGGTATGAGCTTATTAAGTTGGCTGCATACACTGATGATTCAGTGTGTGTAGTTGGCTGAGAGGATCTCAAGGGCCAAGAAAAAGCTAGGGCAAGGACAAGGACAAGTAGTCCCAAAATAAGCAATGGTATTTGGAGATTAGCTAATAAACATCCAAGAAAAACTAAATTCAAGATCAGGGGACAACAGGTAAGGGCTGGGCAAGCTTATGAAAATGGGGCATGTGGACAGAGTTGTGGAGCAGGGCAAACCCTTGCCCTGCAGGTCACTTTGAGGCCACAAATAAGCTAGAAAGAAAAATCACAAAAATAAGCTCTAAGTGGGATTCTAAAATTTAATTGAGGGACTACAATTTCTGAAAAGCACAAGGTCTAAATCCAAGTACAAAATTCTAAACAAATCCTAGAATTTTTGGATTTTCTGCCAAAGATGAATTTTGACATTTTGGATTTTTACTCTTGTTTGACTTTGGCGGATTTCTAATCTATTCTACTGATTATTTATGGTGTAATAAGCTACTGAGGCATGAAATTAAGTTACATTACTGAGTAATAAGCTCATATGATGAAAATGGACTCTTGGATTCAAACAGACAACAAATTTGGAAGGTTTAAAGTGAATTTTGACTATTTTGCTTATAAGGTAACAGGTTTATGATTAATTTAACTCAAACTAACCTAGTGTGACTTAACTCAACCAAAAACAACTACACTACACAACCTGAGCTCATTCAAACAGCATGAACCAAACACCCCTTAAGAAAGGGTAAATGAGATTTTTAAAGCATAATGATGATGTAAACCATAAAATTGCTTCCTAAGGACATATACTGATGTAATAAGCTTATAGAAACAAAATAACATCAATTATAAAAACCAATGATCAAGGACAAATATTATGAGCACAAGGGTTATATTGAGCAAACAACAAATCCACAACTGTAATATGATTAGGCTACTCTCAATAAGAACAGAAAACTCAAAGGTGAGCTAGTATGAGCACATCTACAGTAATGAGTCAAAATCAGAAATGTAGCTTACAAGTTAATTCCAAGCAGTGAACATGAACTAGGCATCAATAATTGTTCCTAAAGCTTACCATAAGCACTACAACCAGGATAATCCACACTCCATTGCTTTCTTCCTTATTTCAACTAACTTTTGAATTTACACTATTTTTTTGTATTTTTAAGGATTTTTAGGATTTTGAAACTAAAACTGATTCCAATGCTAAAAAAAACATATGACAGCTTACTAAGGACTAATTTGAGCTTAAAAGTTCAAGAACCAACAATATTAATGATATTAAGTGGAATTGAAATATTCAAATGAAAACTTGGTAGAAAATGATAATGGACTTGGAAACTGAAATTTATGCCTGAAATAACTTTACATTACATTGAAAACATTAAAAGTACACTTAGAAAGCTGAAAATACACTGGAATTTGAAGATTAAATTATTTCGACAATTTAAACTAAACTAAAACTGCTTCTACTTTAATTACTTAACTGCCTCTCTCTTGTTCTTCTCTTTTGACTTATAAAGGCCCTGGTGCTCTTCCTTGACTTTCCCACTTCACTCAGAACCATTGGATAGCTTCCAATTGATCTCAGCCTTTGATTTTTGTTTTGGCGGAAAAAAATTTTGACAGGTTTAGTGGGTTTGGTGAGTTGTAGGTGAGTGTATTAATTGAGGAGGGGGGTTGTAGGGATAATAGTGGGGGAAGGTGAGAAAATTGATGGTGAAGTCACGAAGGAGGGGACATGGCAGTAGGTTTTGGGGGAAGAGGGTGGAGGTGAACAGTGCGTTGGGTTTGACCAGGGGTTAGTATTAGACGGGTTGGGGAGTGGGCCGTGGGTGTTGGGATTTTGTGTGTAGTGGATCAGGGTTGGTTAGTGGATTGGGGTGTTGGGTTTGGATAATAGAAATAAAAAGGTTAGTTTGGTTTGTAATATTTCACAAGGACCAATTTTGTAATAATTCTGAAATCAGGGGGCTGGTTTGTGAAACTTTCCAAACTTGGTTAAAGGGTTTTTCCTACCAAGTATCAATAGTCCAAGGATTGTAAATGCAATTTTTTCACTTTTGGTCCTTCAGGGACTTAAAATGCCAAATACTGAAACTTGAGGGACCAAAGTGCAATTTCTTCAAACTTTCATTCTAAGGACCAATGTTGCCAACTTGTGATTTCCCAAGGACCAAAATTGACTTTTTATCCAAAAATATTTCCCAGGGACCAAATCTGTCAAAAGTGAAACTCCAGGGACTAAACTTGTAAATTCTCAAAACTTTTGAAAATTTTCACCAAAGGACTACATATGATAACTTGTGATTTCAAAAGGACCTTTAGTGACTTTTCTTTTAAAATAAGTGCTCAAGGACTATTTTTGCTAATTTTTGAAAGTTGGGGGACTGAAACTGCCAATTATGCAAACTTTTTTCATTTTTCATCTGTTTTTTCTCATTTTGCATCTAAAACATGTAAAACACAATCCCTGGGATATTTTAAGTATTTTGATGCCTTTTAGAGTGTTTTTAAATGTTTTGCAGCTCAGATTTTACCAAAAATGATGAGTGTTTGAGCACTCATCAAAGGCCATCAAGAGTAACTGCAAAGAGTGACGGCGTCAAAAGTGGATCTAGGCAATACGAATTTTTTTTGGCGGCGAGTTGATGGCGTCACACATTACTCTTGACGCCGTTAGGAGACAAAATCTATATATAGTTTTCCAGTTTTCATTTATTGTGTGCAACTTTGAGGGAATAAACCCTAGACGAATTTTATAGCTTTTTCAAGGGTTTCGACCCTTTGTTTCTACCATGCTTAATTGAAGATAAGTACTTTACCAAATCATTCAATATGTATATGTGTTGTTTGATTATATCTTACGCTTGTCTTCTCTTTAACATGCTAGGCTAGGTTTTCTTCGTGTTTGTTAGATGTAATGAAACTTAGATATTGATTATGGGTTGATTGTTTGTTTATAATTGGTGGATGAATGAATTCAATGTTTGGCTTAATAAATCTGGCAGACTTCCAATTGGTAACTTGCTTAACCGTCTGAAGAAACATGATCGGAGGTGTACTACGATATATTGGTTGTATTTAATGCGTAGGTAACTACTAATGAGGCCATGTTAGGAGCTAGTAGTCGGCTCGACATAGGAAGAGGTAGAAGCTTATAGAGTTAGGGAAGATCGTACACGGCCCTACGAATGGTATTAAGGAATATAAACCGTCATCCATGCAATTGTAACAAGCTAATCAACCTGTAAAAGATAGCTAAGGAGTAACGAAATCTAAGTAAACACAATTTTCTCTCATTATTATTTACACCACAACTTAGTTTAAGTTTAGTTTATTTTATTTTGATTGCATCTTTAGTTAATTGGGTTAGTTGACTAGCAACTAATTCCGCCCACTCCTTCCAAAACCGAGATTTTTTATTGCTTTCGTTAAAATATAAAAATACAAAAAGAATCATCCCTCACCTCTAGACCTAGTTTTAGTGAGTTTTAACCCTAGCGAACACTATTCTTTGAGTTGAACGATCAGTCCCCCGGTACTTGTCACTATACTATACTACAACGAACAGGTACACTGCCTGGTAGGGATTGCAAGCTTCTCAAGATCCCTTGAGAGGTAAAACCTTTTGCGAGGGCGTAATTCCACGCATCAAGTTTTTGGCGCCGCAGCTCGGCGAATAGTTATTGTTCAGGTTGAATTTTATTTTAATTAGGTCTACTCATTTGATTCCTTTTTAGTGAGATTATTATTTTCATTTTATTAGCTTTCTTTAGTCTATCTTTTTCTTTGTGTGTTTGTTCGTAATTTTCATTGACTATTCCGTTTGCCATTATGGAGAACGTGGATCCACAAAATCTGACACTAGAATCTTACCTGAAGAAATATAATTATACTAATTTGGACTTTTCAAGATGGAGGAGTAAAATGATGAGAACTGGATCTTGCATTGATTTTAGTGAGTACCTTGATAAAAGAGACCAAGTGCATAAAGCTTTTAAAATTTCACCTTAGGAGCTCCATCAAACCCTAAAAATACCTCACTTAGTGAAACCTATGCACCATATAAGCCTTCACCTAGGATAGCTTCTTATGAATCCGACCGATATTGTGAGATGGTTGATGTTAAACCACCTAGGTGCATGCTTGGATTAGATTTCACTAAGACATATGATGAACATAAGGAATCCTTTAGGTAAAAAGAACATAGTGATCAAGTTATTGAGAATGATCCTTATGAATCAAACCAAGAATTTGAGATGAATAGAAAAGGATTTGAGATACCTAGGTGCAAGTTGGGGATTGACTTCAGCAAAATACATAATAAGCACATAGGTGATCTAGATGTGATGGAGGATAAGGCAAAAAATCTAAGGCCACTAAGTACTCCACAAGTCTTACCACCAGTTGAGGTACACACACCACCCGTGACTTACCCGAAAGAAGTAGAAGAAACTTTAGGAATCCCGATGGAGGTAGAAACCTTGTACCAAACACCACTAGAGGATATAGGCTTGAATACTTGTAGTGATAACCTTACTCTTAGTTCTAGGGAATTACCTAGTGTTGATGAACCGGAACCTCACTCCTCACACAACTTTCCATCCTTAGATATACATCTAGGAGACAAAAGAGGAGCCGACCCACCCATCAACCCAAATAGTTCGGGTAGTCTTAGGATAAAGATGGTAGACTTTAAGCCATGTAGAGAGGAAGCCAATATAGGAGTGGAACATAACCTTACATGCTTACATCACGCATTCATGATTGATTACAAGAAACATTATGGGTTTAAACCGGGTTTATTAGGTCAAGATGGATTCCCAACTAGGAGTCTCTTGAAATTGATAGAAGATGATCCCTTTTTAGGAGAAAACTCCAACTCACCCTTTGACCCAAATAAACTAGGTAAGGTTATGATAAAAGGACCACACCCGTTTGAGCATATAATTCATCCATCACTCTTTCCTCACGAGGCATACTTCCACCGAGAGGGTGTGTATCGCTACTTTCACCCACACTTAATCCTAAGTGTAGGGAAAACCTCCCCTATTTCCGTTAAATAAGGGTAGAGTCAGGCTCGTGACTCGAACAAAAACAAGCGCTTCTTGGGAGGCAGCCCAAACTTTATTTGTTTGATTGTTTTTTTGTTTGATTTTATTTGTTTCCGTATGCATGTTTTATTTTTATTGTTTGTGGCTCATGTTTCAAAATAAATTGTGAAAATGCTTTATCTTGTTGTTTAACTTCGTCTTAACTTCATAAAAAGGTATTTCAAAAAAGATAAGTGTAAGGGAAACCTAAATTTGTTTTTAAGAACGGGAATTGGACATGAACCACAACAATATTAAATGAACATGTATATTAGTAGTTGTTTGAGTCAAATGCTTGTATCGAGTCATAATGATGTTTTGCAGGAAATTCCAGGAATTAAGGCATAAGTTATTCCAGAAATTTTCCGGAAACTTAACATGAGATTTCTGTCAGAACACTCTAACGACGTCAGGATTAACACCTGACGGCGTCAGGTGTAAAAATCTGGAAATTTTTCAAGTTTTGTTTTTCTAACGGAGTCTTGAAGTTTTTGTTAATTCTTTAGTTTTATAAATTCCAGGAAATCTGCAAACATTCATTCCACAAGCATTATATCCTTATATATATAAATTGCAGCCGATTTTACGCGAGGTTGCCATGATTGTTTTCTCAGGTTTAACAGGTTATATTGGACAAGAAGATGATTTATTATTTCGGAAGGGAAGCTTTTAACATTCATTTTCTTAGAGGAGGATTTAACCATGTTAACAATTTATCCACACTGAACGAATCAGGGGAGTATTTGTTTTCATTCTTTTACCTTATTTACTTTTACATCTTTTTATTGAACATTGGGGACAATGTTCAGCCTAAGTGTAAGGGGAGGGTAAATGATGATACTTTAGAGAATGCAATTGCACTTGAGTTTGTTTGTTCAATAGTAGGTGTGTAATAAAACTAAGAGAAATACTTGTTTGGGAAATTTTAGCGCCAAATTTTAAATTTTTTTACAACATTTAGGAGTGAAGCTTTAGCCTTAATGAGCGTCTCATGGATAGGAGTTGTATGACTAGCACAAAAACCGTACCACTCAAAAAAAAATTTCCACCCAAATATGTGAGGTTCGCCTTTAGATTTGTTAGGAAAAACATTCATTATTAGTGCTTATGAGTGTATCGGTAGTACTTAGATTCTAGAACTTGAGTTAGTGATGCATCCCGAGACCACTAGTGAGACTACATTCGTGTTTACTACATGATAAGAGGCATTAGGATCACCCTTGTGTTAAACCCGTATCATAATTACTTGACCATTTAAGTCAATTACCTTGACTAGTAAAGTCAATTAATTCTCCCACACCTTTGTGTTGTACTCATTTTTAGTACACGATACCCCTAGTGCACCCCTCCGAGACTATCTTTTCGTTTCTAACTTTAAGCATTTTACTTAATGGAAGAATTTGTTAACAATCCACCCCAAATGTACACCCAAATCACCCTAGCCTTTCGTGTGTGCACTCTTCTTTAGTGCATTATTGTTATTTGTTTAAGCCCTTAGTTAATTATCTAATTGATTACATGGTTGCTAAGTCGAGTCATATCTTGTACATATTGTTTTGGGACGATTGGGACTCATGGGTAAAGTACTAGTGTTATGGAGTAATGGGGAAGAACATCATATATTACCCCCATATGTGCGTTAATCTTAAAAAGTACTCCAAGTGTTTTGATTATCTTGATTTGAGTCATTAGAATAGTTAATTGTAAAGTATGTAAAAGTTTAAGTGTAAGGGGAATGCAAATTCCCTATGATGTATTATTTTGGATGGTAGGGCAAGAGTGTATGCAAAGAAAAAAAAATCGAAAAAAAAATCAAGAAAAATAAAATATAATAGAAAAAAGAAAAAGAGAAAAAACATACGGACTACCATCCCGCTTTCTTTTATGTTTAGTTTATGTTTTTATTACTTTTTGATTAGCTTAAGTTGAGTCGAGTCTTGGCTTAGCAACGCCACATTGTACATGTAATTGACCAAGATGATTAACTCGCCACCAGTAAATATTGCCTTTATCCAACAAAACCGTGTTTATCCTATCCCTACACCTCACGTTATAACCCTTTAAAAGACCTGTTTGATAGTTTATCATAGGTGCTTACGCCAAGTGGTGGAGGTTTGATCCTTTCTCAAACCTATGGTAATCTATTTTCTATGACAGGTAGTGAGAGATATTTTCCATTTTCATATTGTGATATATACTTTATTACACCCGAGAGATGCGAGTATCTAAACACTATTTGTGAGGTGCTAGTGTATAATTTCCATGCTTGTTTTTGGTTGAAGTGGAACGATTATTTGTTGTAATTACTTTTATATTAGTGTTAAATGACCCCTAACTTGTATTTTGATTAGAATGAAAGCGCATTTGCTTGAGGACAAGCAAATCTCAAGTGTAAGGGTATTTGATGAAGCGAAAAGTGTACCGCTCTTAGGGGGTCATTTAAGGCCAAAGTTGAGATTTTTTGATCAAATAGTGCCCTAAATTGTTCCTTTTGTCATTTTTGGTACTTTTGAGATGAATTTTACAAAAGGAAGCATTTTGGACGTTTTTGGAGCAAAAAAGTGAAGAAAACGAGAAAGTCTCAAAAGCATGCTGGAAATTGCACTTGACGGCGTCACAAGGTGCTAGTGATGGCGTCATGAGTTGACAAAAGGGTGGATAAATCAAATACACGTGACGCGCTAGAATGTTTTGTGAAGGGGTCGTGACGGCGTCACGTACAAATTTGTCAAGGCCATCAAGAGTAACTGCAAAGAGTGACGACCCAGAACCCATAAAGAGTGATGGCGTCAGAAGTGGATCTAGGCAATACGAGTTTGTTTAGGCGGCGAGTTGACGGCGTCACACATTACTCTTGACGCCGATAGGAGACAAAATCTATATATAGTTTTCTAGTTTTCATTCATTGTGTGCAAATTTGAGGAAATAAACCCTAGACGAATTTTACAGCTTTTTCAAGGGTTTCAACCCTTTGTTTCTTCCATGCTTAATTGAAGATAAGTACTTTACCAAATCATTCAATATGTTTATGTGTTGTTTGATTATATCTTACGCTTGTTTTCTCTTTAACATGCTAGGCTAGGTTTTCTTCGTGTTTGCTTAGATGTAATGAAACTTAGATATTGATTATGGGTTGATTGTTTGTTTATAATTGTTGTGGATGAATGAATTCGATGTTAGACTTTAGAAAACCGGCAGACTTCCAATAGGTAACTTGCTTGAACATCTTAAGAAACATGATCGGAGGTGTACTACGATATATTGATTGTATTTAATGCGTAGGTAATACTAATGAGGCCATGTTAGGAGCTAGTAGTCGGCTCGACATAGGAAGAGGTAGAAGCTTATAGAGTTAGGGAAGATCATACACGGCCCTACGAATGGTATTAAGGAATATAACCCGTCATCCATGCAATTGTAACAAGTTAATCAACCTGTAAAAGATAGCTAAGGAGTAATGAAATCTAAGTAAACACAAATTTTTTTCATTATTGTTTACACCACAAATTAGTTTAAGTTTAGTTTATTTTATTGTGATTGCATCTTTAGTTAATTGGGTTAGTTGACTAGCAACTAATTCCGCCCACTCCTTCTAAAACCGAGATTTTATATTGCTTTCCTTAAAATATAAAAATACAAAAAGAATCATCCCTCACCTCTAGACCTAGTTTTAGTGAGTTTTAACCCTAGCGAACACTATTCTTTGAGTTGAACGATCAGTCCCCCGGTACTTGTCACTATACTATACTACAACGAACAGGTACACTGCCTGGTGGGGATTGCAAGCTTCTCAAGATCCCTTGAGAGGTAAAACCTTTTGCGAAGGCGCAATTCCACGCTTCAGGGGGATACATGTTTTAAACCGAATACAAGTCTTTTTCTTTAGTTGTTGCATGAGTACCTTCTATTCCATCATTACATTACAAAATATCATGAACCATAATCACTTGCGAGTGAACGCGAGTATAGTAAATAGATCTATGATGAGTGTGTAAATACTCATCATTTTTATCGTATTTGAACTGCCAAAACATCCAAAAACACTAAAAAACGCATCAAAATACAGAAATTATTCCAAAAGTGTGTTTTATATGTTTCTGATGTAAAATGTTTAAAAACAAATGAAAAACGAACAAAGTTTGCATAATTAGCAGTTTCAGTCCCTCAAGTTTCATAAATTGACAAAACTAGTCCCTGAAGGTTTAAAATGAAAGAAAAGTCAACCCAAGGTTTTTAAAATTCAAAAATTATCAAATTGATCCTTGGGTAAAAAGTTTGAGAAAATTACACAAATAGTCCCTGCAGTTTGGAAAACTACAAGTTTGGTCCTTATACTTTGCAAAACTGTCAAAAATAGTCCCTGGGATGTCAAAACTTGAAAAATAGCAAAACTGGTATTTGTACTATTTTTATTTGGCTGAAAAGGTCCTTGGAGAAAAGTTTGGAGCTTTGGCAATTTTAGTCCCTATAGTTTGAGACTTGGCAGAAAGTACCCCTAGGAATTCAAATTTGGAAAAGTAACATTTAAGGTCCTTTGGTTATGGATATGTTGCAAGTTTGGAAAGATTTACATAACAGGTCCCTAAAATTTTAGCCACTTACACTTTTGGTCCTTATGTTTTCTACTAAACAAAACCAAACGGAGCCTTTTGTAAAATTAAAACCAAACAAACCCAATCCTACACCCCTAGCCCACCACCACTTCCTTGGCCCAAGTTATAAACCATCAGCCCACCCATTATCCCGTTTTAATACTCCTTCCTTTAACCCAGTCAACCCCCACCTCTTCCAACTCATCCCCCCACATGTCTGATAATAAACCTGCCAAATCCATCATCACCCCTACACTGCTTTCCCCTCCTACACACTCAACCCTCACCCTTAGCACTCCAAACAACCATAACACTCCAAACCACACCCTATGGCATCAATTATTCAAAGAAAAATTCAAACTCCAGTTTTGGCGCCAAAATCAAAGAACGGTCTAGATTGAATTCTAGTCATGCAAAGGCCGAGAAGCACGGTGGGAAAAGTCAAGGGTCCCTCAGAAACCCTAGTTGGAAAGTATTTAAATGAAGAGAAGCCATGAAACAGTTAGTTAGTTTTAGTTTAATTTAGATAATGTTGATTTAATTTAATTTCCATTCCAGTTATGTTTTTAAATTAAAAAGTGTTGTATTCAGTTTGGGTTATGTAATTTAAGTTACCTTTACTTTTAATTTCAAGTTACCTTTTATAAATTCGTATTTGGCAATTTCTAAGTAATTTGACAAGTAACTTAAATATTGTTGAATATGTTGTTTCAGTGTCACATTGAGCTTTACTAAGCTCACTTGTGAGCTTGTTTAAGTTTCAAAAGCCTTTTATCAGTATCCATTACAGATAGTTAAAATACAGAAGAAGAAAAAAAACTTAGAAAATCAAAAGAAAATAAAAAAAAAATGGTGAACAAATGTTGATGCAGAAGAGAAACATGGAAGGATTTGGATTGCAATGGGTTTAGAACTCCATGGGGAGTGTAGGAATATAGATTTGATTCTGGTTTGATCATGGTTCTCAGCTGTGGAAATAACTTGTAAGATTGTAGCTCAAAATTTTTATATATTCTGCCATATTGAATTCTAGGTGTTGTTTGTAATTTATCATTGTTCATTTCTTCTTATTTAAAGTTAGTTTAAGTGTATTTAGTAGTAACTCAGTTTGAGGTTTATTTCTTAACTGCTAGTATTTGCCATTTTAAGCTTTTCATTTTTGCTTATTATGTACTGCCTACTATTGAATCCTTAGTGCTTAATTTGTAATAAAATGGGTTAGTGAGCACTTATTTCTCATGTTGGAAGTCCAATACAGTAGGTTCCTTTGAAATAATCTTGACAGTTAAGATTTAAGGGGTGTTTGGATCAAGGCATTGTTATGTGTTCAGGCCTGTTAGTGTTGCCATTATTAGTTCAAATATGTTTCATTAGCTCATCCAAGTCTTAAAATCCAGTGGTCATGTGACTGAAAGTCAAAATTAGGCTAAACCTCTTGTGCATGATTCACTGTTATCTTGTGATGTTCCATACTCATGTTTTCTTGTTCTTGTTGGTTGTGTTTGCTTAATTTAATCATTTAATAGTGTAATACATCATTTTCAGTTTGCTAGGATAGATCAAAATCCAAATAAGTCAACATAAGTGGTTTTTATGAAAAAGTCAAATGTTTATATTTCAGATTATTGCAAAACTTCCAGGATTTGTTTAGATTTTTGTAATGTGAATTAGATCTTGTAACTTCTTGGGATCATTGCCTCCCACCTCATCTTTAAGATCCTACTTTTTTTATATTTTTGAGATTTTTTATCTGGGCCCCACAGTTGATCAAAGTAGGTTGCAGGGATAGTGATGCCCTGCTGCAGCAGATACACCACCCACCACCACCACCTTGGTGGTGGATTTCTGACCACCACAGAAGTCCCCACAACTCCAACCTTTGTCCTTTCAACCCCCCCTGGTGGGCTTCAAATATTGACCAACCATTTGACCTCAAACCCCCTGGGTCCCACCTGAATCAACCCATCTTTTCTGTCCCATTTCTGTGCAGCCATGAGATTTCAAAGTGCTTATTTGTTGGCTTATTGCTTATTCTGTGGTCACACTTGGATTTTTCCAGCTTAAACAAGTTCCTATAACTTATTTGGACTAGAATCAAACATTGTGGGTCCCACTTAATGCCATTTTAGCTTATTTTCATCCTTGATCAACTGCCTCAACTTTTAGCTTGTTCTCAGCTTATTTTTAAGTTATAAAAAGTTTGTTTTTACAAACGTTTTTCATTTTTAGGTGTAAATTAAATTTCCAAAAGAAAAATCCAGAAAAACAAATTTAATATTAAGTGATAGTTTCTATTTAATGTAATTTAAATTTTATTTTTCATTTTTAGATTTTTATTAAGTACTTAGCTATTTTACATTTTTCTTAAATTCCTTTTATATTAAAGTATTTTTAATAATTTTCTCAGATTTTTATTTTATCATTTAATATTTATTAGAATTAATATTAGTTTTATTAATTATTAATTAATAATTAGTTTAAAATAGCATAATTAGTTTTTATTAAGTAAAACCTAGTTTTTATATTTTTCCTAGATTTTATATAATGTAAAATAATTTTAGAAATTTTCTTGTAATTCTTACTGTTCATTTTCTATTTTTCTTAATTTAAAATATTTTAATTGGATAATTAATAATTAATTAGTAATTAATTAATAGAAAATTCCAAAAAAAGACAAAAACAATTATTTTTAATTTTAAAACTTATTTTTAGTTATTTTATAATTTTAGAAATTTTATTTTCATTTTTCTAGTGTTTAAATAATATTGTATTTTATTTAAGTTGTTTAAATATTAATAATTAGTAATAATTAGTATTTAATTAATATAAAATAATTAATTAGTGTTAAAATTTATTTTCTTTTTCTAAAAATTTTCTTTTACCTTTAAGTTTGTAAAAAAAGTCATTTTCACCCCATGGGGGTTTTCAGATTTCAGTTTTCACTTTTTATTTTGTACGTTTACGTTTTATTTAAACGTGAACGTACACGTTTTAAGTTTTAAACGATTCTGGGTTTTCTAGTTTTACGTACTTGTTAATATAACTTACTTAAGCTATTTTATTTTATATTTCAGTAGTGTAAACAATCACAACTCACTTATACCCATTTCCATCCAAATTCACCCGATCACAAACCGTTTTGATACCATCCACACCTCGTCGGGACATAACGACCCGGGGACACCACTATACTTCCGCGGAGCATTGGTCTAGAGAGTTTGACCTAGTTGACCATCCTTTGGTCAATTTAGGTTGACCGTTCGGGGCCAATCAAAATTTTGGCGCCGCTGCCGGGGAGGTTGTGCGCGTCTTCTAAACGGTTTTTCTGATTAGTGAACCTGGATAAACATCCATTGTATATCTACTATCCCTTGTTCATATTGTCTTATTATCAAAACAACACTGTTCCTGAAAACTTTTTAAAATTAGTTTTCAACGAACACAAAAACACAAAAAGATTTTCTTTCTTACAAAATGTTTTCCAATAACACCAAAAATATCCATCTTTACCCTCCTACCTTTTTGATTCTTCATTCCTTTACCCTCTATCCTTTTGATTCTACCTTCTTCCACTTGTCCCATAATTGATTCTAATGGCATCTCTGGATGACGATTTCTTTGAACAAAGGGCTTTTAATAGCAAAATTGAAAAACTTATGGCCTTGTCAAAGATATCGAGATGTCATGTTGATTATGATGGACCATCGATCCCTATTCCCTCTCCGGTGAGGGAAATGGATCAAGAAACCGAGGTAACAAAGGACCCTGTACTTCCATCTGACGATGGAAGTGCTAAATACGTCCAACCTACGGTTGTCCAAAAACCTAAGCTCACAATTGATCCTAGCCTTTCACGATATAAGGTTATAAGGTCGTCAAGCAAACGTACAGAGCTTAGGGCAGTGAATGAAAAGAACGACTAGCCCAATCTTCACGATTATCAAGAACCAAAACCCGAGACCATAACGGAAGTGGTGGAAATTGCTAGCTCTAAGAGCACACCACTTGTCCCACCTCCGGATTTTATTCCTTGTGTTGGTTGTGGTGAGCCACTTTTTGGTTTACCATGTCGTTGGTGTACATGTGTACAATGCGGTAATGATATTCGAGACGGGAGTTGTTTGTTTTGTGGTTCGAGGAATTCATTCTATGATCCTAATCCGATCTCATTCAACAACTCTTCAAATTTTTCCAATTACCCATCACATTCATACGAGCAAGAATCATATTATCCAAACCACAATGATGCTTCGTATCAAAATACACCAAACCTTTCATGTGAATATTGTGGAGGTCCTCACCAAGGTTTTGATTGTTAAAATAGTCAAAATTTTGGTTTCGACCAATATCCATACAATTCACCAAACCAGAATCAACAGTTTAACCGTTGTGAGTACTGTGTTGGTCCACACTACAGTTCTGATTGTCAATCGGGCAATACGCTTGTCTATGAGCAGTTTCCCGATAACAATTATGACTCAAGCACATACGACTCTCAGCCACATCAGTTTTACTGTTGTGAATACTGTGGAGGTCCTCACTTTAGCTCGGATTGTCAAACAGGGAATCCACTTCCTTGCAACAATTACGACTATTCGTTTCAAGACCAACCTCCATAGTACTCAATTACCCAAGCAACCCGTCAATTCCCGCAAGACCTTTGTGATGAGGTTCTTGAAGCATTTAAAAAATTTAAAGAGGGGTTGGCTACTACATCGTTTCAAGAATCTCGTGAAAAATCAATGGCAGAATTACTTGCTAAAGAACGAGATGCTAGAAACGAAATGGGCATGGAAGAATTACTTGCTGAGCAAAGAGCGGCTAAAATACGTGCCAATCTTCGCTATGCTGCTCTATATGATGATGATGATGACAGTGATGATGATGAAGATAACATTGTTATTATTCAAAAAGATTCGTCAGATTCATCAGTTGTGATTCCTTCCATGGAGAATCAGGGAGAAAATAATGTGACGAAGTCACTAGCCGTTGATCAAATGGAACTTGAAAATTCCATAACTGTTAGTACTTCTAAACTCCCTCGGTCTATTGATATCACACCCGAAGTTCACACTCACTCTCCGAACATGGGGGACGAGCATCTTGACACTGTTCCTGCATAGGAATCGGACGAATTCATAAAGTCTAGTGTTGAGAACCTTGTCCCAATCCCAGGAGAGTCACATGGAACTTTTGATCATGTGTGTGATCTACCTTCTCACCCTGAAAATCCAAAAGATCATTTTGAGACTTTCTCCGATTTTAACGATGATTGTGCATCTTATGGAGAAGTTGAGTATGAAGAGGCACCACTGCCTCATTTGGATGTTGACCCTCTTATTGAGGGGTTCACAGATGAAATTACTCACATCAATCCACTTCCATTAGGAAGTGATGGTGGTTTCCTTGATTTTGAAGCCGATATGGGAGAAACTGAAAATCTTTTAAACTCTAATCCCAACATCGAGCTTAGTACCTCACATGTTGATGAAAATTCTTTATCTTCTGGAGACATCAGTCATGTGGAAGGATTACCTTCTGAGCTAGTTAGCTTAGAAGAAGTGAATGATGAGACTGACACTGAAATCAAGGATGAAGCACTTCGTGCAACATTATTGAATGTCAGTCTCCTCATTGCAAAAATCGAGGCTTTCAAAGAGAAACCTATTTCATCTCCTATCCCGATTAAGGATAGTGACATTTTCTCCGACGATCCTATTCCGGAGTTTGAAGCCTTTACTTTTGATCATACGGGAGAGAAGATTAGTGGCAGTACCACTTCTCATTCTCAAATTTCTCTCCCCGAATATGATTCATTCACCTTTGAGGAGTTCTCCGGTGAAGTCACTCATATCATGACTCCTACAGAGTATGATGACCTGGGGGAGATGTTCTAAATCATGAGAATTTGCAAATTCCCACCCACCCTCCCGGGATGTTTACGAGCTTACCCTTTGAAATCCAAACTCAGGCTACGGAGCCTGATCTCGAGGAAGAAAATCTTATAAAGATTTTCATCATGGTTTTCTTCCTGTTCTTCACCTATCGGGTGACTTCTCCTATTCTTCATTCCTTCGGGAATGAAGACATTATTTTGACCCCGGCATCACCGCTTATAGTTTACACTATTTTGAGCCGGGGTACTTATCTCATCGGTGTGGAACTTTCACGTCCTTCAAATGTTTGTCCAAACATCTTGAATGAAAGTCCGATGGAGATTATTTCTTCCACATCATGTTTCCCCAAGGACAAATGAATTCGGGGTCGAGTCAAGCTAGCGACTCGATAAACAAAAACAGTAGCATGCTTATAGGGTTTTCACCCTAAGTGTGGGGGAGTCCCCCATGCTATGATTACAAAAGTGAAAAACAAAATGGTGTTTTCCACGCTTAGCTTGTAATGTTGCCCTTTTACGTTCAAAATGTCGGCATAATAGCTGGGATTTTGAATATTGAGGACAATATTCATGCTAAGTGTGGGGGGGGGGGGGGGGGGGGGTATTTCGCTATTCTAGCGAATTTTATCACATTTTACTATCTTATACCCCCATTTTTGGCCAAAATTTTCAAAAATTTTTCACTAAAGTTCAAAATTTTTTGTGGTAATCAGTCCGCCAAAGTCTAAATGGCAAATGGATTGGCTAGTCCAGGAGCAAACGGCTCTTGGTAAATACATCTCAAATCCGTTTATGGCTTGCAATTTGCCAAAAATTGTATGGTTCCTCAACTCCCCATATCCTCAAAAGCAAATGAGTTGGCTAGCCCGAAAGATTATGGCTTGTGGTAAAGGCCGTGGAAAATCCATAATTGGTTATCAGCTCACCAAGATGTTGATTATTCCATCAAGATTTGGCTAGTCCAGAAGCAAACGGCTTTTGGTAAAGACTAATCAAATCCGTTGACAGCTGGTGATTTGCTCAAAATCACAAGGTTATCAGGTGTGCCACAGTTCTTACACATGGCTACTCCAGAAGTGATGGCTTTTGGTAAAGAGTTTAAAATCCATTAAGTTTTTCTCAAAAGATTGCTAGGGACTAGCAATAGTTTAGTGTGGGGGATTGATGAGTGTGTAAATACTCATCATTTTTATCGTATCTGAACTGCCAAAACATCTAAAAATAGTCAAAAACGCATCAAAATACAGAAATTATTCCAAAAGTGTGTTTTATATGTTTCTGATGCAAAATGTTTAAAAACAAATGAAAAACGAACAAAGTTTGCATAATTGGCAGTTTCAGTCTCTCAAGTTTCATAAATTGACAAAACTAGTCCCTGAAGGTTTAAAATGAAAGAAAAGTCAACCCAAGGTTTTTAAAAGTAAAAAATTATCAAATTGATCCTTGGGTAAAAAGTTTGAGAAAATTACACAAATAGTCCCTGCAGTTTGGAAAACTACAAGTTTGGTCCCTATACTTTGCAAAACTGTCAAAAATAGTCCTTGGGATGTCAAAACTTTGAAAAATAGCAAAAGTGGTATTTGTACTATTCTTATTTGGCAGAAAAGGTCCTTGGAGAAAAGTTTGGAGCTTTGGCAATTTTAGTCCCTCTAGTTTGAGACTTAGCAGAAAGTACCCCTAGGAATTCAAATTTGGAAAAGTAACATTTAAGGTCCTTTGGTTATGGATATGTTGCAAGTTTGGACCTTAGTTTGGAAAGATTTACATAACAAGTCCCTACGCTTTTAGCCACTTACACTTTTGGTCCTTATGTTTTCTACCAAACAAAACCAAACGGAGCCTTTTGTAAAATTAAAACCAAACAAACCCAATCCTACACCCCTAGCCCACCACCACTTCCTTGGCCCAAGTTACAAACCATCAGTCCACCCATTACCCCGTTTTAATACTCCTTCCTTTGACCCAGTCAACCCCCACCTCTTCCAACTCATCCCCCCACATGTCTGATAATAAACCTGCCAAATCCATCATCACCCCTACACTGCTTTCCCCTCCTACACACTCAACCCTCACCCTTATCACTCCAAACAACCATAACACTCCAAACCACACCCTCTGGCACCAATTATTCAAAGAAAAAGCCAAACTCCAGTTTTGGCGCCAAAATCAAAGAACGGTCTAGATTGAATTCTAGTCATCCAAAGGCCGAGAAGCATGGTGGGAAAAGTCAAGGATCCCTCAGAAACCCTAGTTGGAAAGTATTTAAATGAAGAGAAGCCATGAAGCTGTTAGTTAGTTTTAGTTTAATTTAGATAATGTTGATTTAGTTTAATTTCCATTCCAGTTATGTTTTTAGATTAAAAAGTGTTGTATTCAGTTTGGGTTATGTAATTCAAGTTACCTTTACTTTTAATTTCAAGTTACCTTTTATAAATTCGTATTTGGCAATTTCTAAGTAATTTGACAAGTAACTTAAATATTGTTGAATATGTTGTTTCAGTGTCACATTGAGCTTTACTAAGCTCACTTGTGAGCTTGTTGAAGTTTCAGAAGCCTTTAATCAGTATCCATTACAGATAGTTAAAATACAGAAAAAAAAACTTAGAAAATCAAAAGAAAATAAAAAAAAATGGTGAACAAATGTTGATGCAGAAGAGAAACATGGAAGGATTTGGATTGCAACGGGTTTAGAACTCCATGGGGAGTGTAGGAATATAGATTTGATTCTGGTTTGATCATGGTTCTCAGCTGTGGAAATAACTTGTAAAATTGTAGCTCAAAATTTTTATATATTCTGCCATATTGAATTCTAGGTGTTGTTTGTAATTTATCATTGTTCATTTCTGCTTATTTAAAGTTAGTTTAAGTGTATTTAGTAGTAACTCAGTTTGAGGTTTATTTCTTAACTGCTAGTATTTGCCATTTTAAGCTTTTCATTTTTGCTTATTATGTATTGCCTACTATTGAATCCTTAGTGCTTAATTTGTAATAAAATGGGTTAGTGAGCACTTATTTCTCATGTTGGAAGTCCAGTACAGTAGGTTCCTTTGAAATAATCTTGACAGTTAAGATTTAAGGGGTGTTTGGATCAAGGCATTGTTATGTGTTCAGGCCTGTTAGTGTTGCCATTATTAGTTCAAATATGTTTCATTAGGTTTCATTAGCTCAGCCAAGTCTTAAAATCCAGTGGTCATGTGACTGAAAGTCAAAATTAGGCTAAACCTCTTGTGCATGATTCACTGTTATCTTGTGATGTTCCATAGTCATGTTTTCTTGTTCTTGTTGGTTGTGTTTGCTTAATTTAATCATTTAATAGCGTAATACATCATTTTCAGTTTGCTAGGTTAGATCAAAATCCAAATAAGTCAACATAAGTGGTTTTTATGAAAAAGTCAAATGTTCATATTTCAGATTATTGCAAAACTTCCAGGATTTGTTTAGATTTTTGTAATGTGAATTAGATCTTGTAACTTCTTGGGATCATTGCCTCCCACCTCATCTTTAAGATCCTACTTTTTTTATATTTTTGAGATTTTTTATCTGGGCCCCACAGTTGATCAAAGTAGGCTGCAGGGATAGTGATGCCCTGCTGCAGCAGATACACCACCCACCACCACCACCTTGGTGGTGGATTTCTGACCACCACAGAGGTCCCCACAACTCCAACCTTTGTCCGTTCAACCCCCCCCCCCTTGGTGGGCTTCAAATATTGACCAACCATTTGACCTCAAACCCCCTGGGTCCCACCTGAATCAACCCATCTTTTCTGTCCCATTTCTGTGCAGCCATGAGATTTCAAAGTGCTTATTTGTTGGCTTATTGCTTATTCTGTTGTCACACTTGGATTTTTCCAGCTTAAACAAGTTCCTATAACTTATTTGGACTAGAATCAAACATTGTGGGTCCCACTTAATGCCATTTTAGCTTATTTTCATCCTTGGTCAACTGTGGTCAACTACCTCAACTTTTAGCTTGTTCTCAGCTTATTTTTAAGTTATAAAAAGTTTGTTTTAACAAAAGTTTTTCATTTTTAGGTGTAAATTAAATTTCCAAAAGAAACATCCAGAAAAACAAATTTAATATTAAGTGATAGTTTCTATTTAATGTAATTTAAATTTTATTTTTCATTTTTAGATTTTTATTAAGTACTTAGCTATTTTATATTTTTCTTAGATTCCTTTTATATTAAAGTATTTTTAATAATTTTCTCAGATTTTTATTTTATCATTTAGTATTTATTAGAATTAATATTAGTTTTATTAATTATTAATTAATAATTAGTTTAAAATAGCATAATTAGTTTTTATTAAGTAAAACCTAGTTTTTATATTTTTCCTAGCTTTTATATAATGTAAAATAATTTTAGAAATTTTCTTGTAATTTTTACTGTTCATTTTCTATTTTTCTTAATTTAAAATAGTTTAATTAGATAATTAATAATTAATTAATAGAAAATCCACAAAAAGACAAAAACAATTATTTTTAATTTTAAAACTTATTTTTAGTTATTTTATAATTTTGGAAATTTTATTTTCATTTTTCTAGTGTTTATATAATATTGTATTATATTTAAGTTGTTTAAATATTAATAATTAGTAATAATTAGTATTTAATTAATATTAAATAATGTATTAAAATTTATTTTCTTTTTCTAAAAATTTTCTTTTACCTTTAAGTTTGTAAAAAAAGTCATTTTCACCCCCTGGGGGTTTTCAGATTTCAGTTTTCACTTTTTATTTTGTACGTTTATGTTTTATTTAAACGTGAACGTACGCGTTTTAAGTTTTAAACGATTCTGGGTTTTCTAGTTTTACGTACTTGTTAACATAACTTACTTAAGCTATTTTCTTTTATATTTCAGTAGTGTAAACAATCACAACTCACTTATACCCATTTCCATCCAAATTCACCCGATCACAAACCGTTTTGATACCATCCACACCTCGTCGGGACATAACGACCCGGGGAAACCACTATACTTCCGCGGAGCATTGGTCTAGAGAGTTTGACCTAGTTGACCATCCTTTGGTCAATTTAGGTTGACCGTTTGGGGCCAATCAATCTATTTGGAGTTTGACAACTCCCGTTGGTTTACCCCTACCGGGTACCAATAGCACTATATTTGAGAACTAAAAGGATTAACCTTGGCAAGTTAATTCCTTATTACGTCCCGTCATGCAAGGGTCTGCAGTGCCCAGTGCCTGGACATGTTAACGTGGGGTGTCATGAGTTTAGTGCAATAATACTCTATCCATACTTCTGTATGGTTCGGGATGAATTTTGAAAGTCGGCTTTCCCCTCACCCGACAAATGTGGATCTTTCAATACAGGTATGAATATGTTATGTGCTTAATTTAGAGCACTCGGCCAGAGTTTTGTGATTAGAGAGATCCCACTTTTAAAACACCCGATTACGGGAAAATGCCAACTCATGTTTTCTAACACTTGCCTCTAGCCAAGGCTTTTCTAAACTTAGGGAGCTTATATATTTCACGTAACATCACGTGAAAGCATCCATATGCTCATATCCCGTGCTTACATCTTCTCTAATCATGTAACGGGTTTACTCCCTTATTGGTCAAACTAAGTCCAAGGTCTCTTTGCGTAAACGAATCCTTACCCGCATGGGTTATGCTTTACATCAAGGCAAAGCACTTGACTTGTTTTGTACCAAGGTGTTAGTTGAGTACGTCGAGTCGTGGAAAGTCACGAGTTATGAAACTATGGATTCTCGACGTTATGTTACTTGAACTTATAAGTAACCTATGATTTTCTCAACTTATAATCTTAATTGTCTAAACTTTTTCTTCTTAATGACCGTTAGATTATTTCTTAATCTCTTCTTAACCTTGTTAATCACAAAAGAATAAACCACCAAAATCTCCCACAATCCTTCCCAAAAATCCTTTTCCAACATCTTCTTACATATTCCCTTACACCTTTTACACACTTTTACACCCTTTTGACTTACACACTCTCCCACACAAGATTCCCCACTTTATACAATACCAATATACCTTTCTCATACACCAATACATACTCTTCCCTATACACACATACACTCTTTTCTACACACACATCCTTTCATATACACTCTTTTCTACACATACACACTTTCTCATACATACACTGTTTTCTACGCACACCTTTATTTTCAAAATACACACACTTCACTCACATACTCCTCTTCACACACACAAGGCTCACCATCCAATCACTCTTACACATACTTACACATAAAACTCACTCCCTATACACACCACGTCTTATACAACCCATATCTTACACTCCCAATACTCTATCATTTAAATTTACACACACTAATCACAACCATTTCACCTTCTACACACACTAGGCTCCCCATCACATCCAACTCTTACATTTTCTCTTACACACTCTTACACTATCCAACCTTTATTCCCTTACACACTTACACAATCCAACTCATACCTTATATTCCTTACACCCTTTTACATCCCAAACCTGTCTCTCCAATGATGGAATATTCCCTTGGATATGCTCTCTTAACCCAACCATGGTTCTCCTAACCCAACTATGGTTAGTTCTCTACACTTAACCTTGGTTAACTCTTAACCACACCAAGGATGGAATATTCCCTTGGATATGCTTCTCTTAACCCAACCATGGTTCACATCTAACCAAACTATGGTTACTTCTCAACTTACCCCATTCTCACCCAACCATGGTTAACTCTTAACCACACCAAGGATGGACCATTCCCTTGGATACACCCTTTAACCTAACCATGGTTTATTCTCTATACATTTCTTTCTAAACCTAACCATGGTTACTTCTTAACCCAACCTCTCACACTCTTCCCTTTAGAGAAATATCCCATGGCATATTCTTTCTCTCTTTTCTATTTCATATGAGGAATACCCATTCTACCCCTATCAATTTACCCTTTCTACCTTTCTACCCTTGGTAATTTGTTTTTCTTATAAACACTTCACAAAACATTTTTCAAATTGGCTATTTTAGTTGGTAAACCTTAGATTGATTAATGTTAAGGTTTTGTGTGAAGTACAATTGGGGGTTTAGCAAGGTAAGGTATTTAAAAGGACAAAACCCAAATTTTTGGGAAAATGTTTACAGATGCCTGGCGCGCTACCCATGCGTTGATGCGTGGGTGACGCGCCGGCCTCGGTAAAATTTTTCCAAGTTTGGGTTTTGCCTATAAATACCATGCCTTGCCTCTTGTATTCCTCACCTCTTGCCATTATTCTTTCTCTCTACATTCTTTCTCTTTAATCTCTCTATCTCTCTTGTGTTCTTAGTAAAACACACTAACATCTTTGGAAGAACACATTTCTTTGCAAGGGAAGAATCTCAAGAACCTAATCCACTCTTGTGATTGTGTCGAGAGTCTTCTTATCTATACCCTTTCTACTAGAATCTAGTCACTAGGTTAGGTTAGGACTTGGTTCAAAGAAACTTTCTCCTATTATTCAATTTGGTTGTAAGGGAAGTCTTGTGTCTTGGTGACCAAGCCTAGATCATTGGGGATCTAGTTGGGGTTTGATACTTCCGGGTGGAAGTTTTGGTTGTGGTCTTTGTGACCTTGTGTAAGTCGAATCACGAGATTCTTTAGGTGGTTTCTGAGGGCGGAATACCATGGGAGTAACTCCTTTTTTGTGAGCATCGATATTGGTGAATATCGGTAGAGTGAATTGTAACGGTGTGTAGTCCACCGAAAGGATTATACTAGTGAATAGTAACGTGTCGTGGATTCGCAACTGAAAGTACGGATGGTATAAATCCCCCATCTCGAACCAGTATATATCGTGGTGTCACTTATCTCGCTTTATATACTTGTGTTTGTATTAGTGGTTGCTCTTGTTTAAACCACTTGGTGTTCTTCTTGCCTTAAAGTTTTTAAACATCTAAAAAGCCGAAGAAACCGTATTCACCCCCCTCTACGGTTCTACACCTATTTCAAACCAAAACCTATGACTCTCACTCAACCTTAGTGTTGACCTTTAAGCATGTTATCCTAGGTAACTAGACCTTTAGGACTTAAGGCACGGGGTGGCAATGGATATGAGGGTGTCCAGACCTATTATCATTCATAATACTTTACTTTACACCGAGTCTGTGGGACCTCTCTTTTGTAAAAGTTTATCTTTTATTGTAAAACTCTGATGAATAAATGAATGGTAACTCTTTTTCCTAGAAAAACGTCTCTTTTGAGTCGTTTTCTATTATTGTAAATGTGTTTCCATGACTAATACCCCAAGATCTAGCTTCCACTGCTATCTATGAATTAGGGGTGTTACAGATTGGTACCAGAGCTCACGATTATAGAGAACAAGGTCCTACCTAAACTATAACCATTTTTCAAAAAGTCCTCCGTGCAATTGCCTTCCCCAATTAGTGTCTAGGATAGTAGTATAAGTTATAAGTAGATTTAGGTGAGTATCACTCTTATATGATTTTCCCTAGAAAATTGTTACAGTCCTATGTCTACCCCTAGTCATCCTATCATCGTGAGTAGCACCAATAATTCCCATTCTTCCTCTAATAGTTAAAAGTACTCCCCCGATACACCTAGTTCTGATTCTTCAGAAGAAGTAACTCAGAATCTTTTAGCCACCCTAGCTATAGAACCCTACCCAATTGATCCTTATATGCAAACATATAATGGTTATATGCAAGCATGTAATGGTGAAATTCCTTTAGTCCCTTTAGATCCACCACCCTTATCTGTTAAACCCTGAGACTTTTACATTCCGGAAATAGTTACCCCACCCCGTAAGAAAATCCGTATTGTACCACCTAAACCCCCTAGATTTGACATAGGATGTAGTTCGTATAAGAGTCCTTTAGAAAGGCATTAGGAACAAATAGAAGAAATTATAGATCACTTAGGTCAGTTATCCCTAAAGTGCATCAAGGAAATAGAAACTAAGATTTACGGTTTAGGAAAAGTTAGTGTTATTATACAAAAGGACTTTGATAGATTAGCCTCTGAACTAAAAAAAGCCCGCAGTCAAATTGATAAGTTACAAAAGAAACAAGAAGGGCATGCTGATGAGGTTGTACTAGCTCGTGTTAGGCTTTCTACCCTTAAAATGATAATAGAGGACCTTCAGGTTAATCATAAGTCAAATATGAGAAATCTCTTAAATTTCATTCAGGAACTTAAGAATAGCAAATAAGGCCAGTAGTATGGTAACTTATGACCTAGAATAAGTTTTAGACATGTAGCATAAATAAGTATACCTATTAAGGTTTCACTTTGTAAGATAAGTGTGCTAGTTGCTTCTAATATATCGAGGTTATAGTATTTCCCCATACCTAGTTGACTATCCTGTACTAATATTTCTTAGGTATTACATTTTGGTGGATTTAGAATCACTATAGACTTTATACCTTCTAGATATCCCAAGCCTGCCCTAAGACCTAGAAACTTAGATTCTGAATCTTATGAAGAGTTTATGTCATCATGAATAGGATCTTTACTCTCAGTTAGATTAGTTATATCTGACTATTTCTTTAAGGAATCCATGACTAGGAATTTAGATATTTCACTATTGATTATACTGAGACCTTAAGTTAGATCCTAGAAAACTTAGTGCTCATTAGGATTCCCATCATTAGTTTAGACTTCCATCCCTCCGGTCTATCCTACAACGTTCTAAGCGTTAGAACTTGTAACCTTAATCTTCCGTCTCCCCGCAATGTTCTATTAGTTAGGACATTGTAAGAATATCTACGTCGATCTCATAATCGTCATTATGGTCAACTTATAATATTATTCCTTTCTTAATCCTCCGTCCTCCCTCTACAATGTTCTATTAGTTAGAACTTGTATTGAACAAAATATCTCTGTCAGAATTATCATAATTTTATATTATGCCCGACTTATGGTATCCTTCTTATTCCTGGCTATCTGTCAATTAGAAAAGAGTCTACGTCTACTACCCTTGCCATGACTCCGGAAGCCATTAGGCAACTAGCCGCTGACAGTGTGACTGCAGCACCAGAATCCAGAGCTGCTAACATGGCTAACGCCGATAACCCCCTAGAAACCCCGAGCCTAGTGAAATTTTAGTAGCAAAGAAGAGTAGCTACAAGGAATTTATGAGATTCCAAACTTTCAATTTCAAAGATTTAGAAGGTGCTATAGGATTAGTCTGCTGGTTCGAATGAAGCGAATCAGTGTTTGCCCGTAGCAACTGTAGTGAGGACTGTAAAGTCAAGTTTTCTACCCGTACTCTTACAGAAGAGGCTTTGTCCTGGTGAAACTCATATGCCCAACCGAGGGGTATTGAGGAAGCTTATAAGACCACCTGGACTGATTTTAAGAATCTTCTGATTAAGAAATACTGCCCCCGGACTGAGGTCAAGAAAATGGAGGATGAATTTTATAACTTAACAGTCAAGGGGAGTGATATAAAAACTTACATTAGGAGATTTTAGGAGTTGGCAATATTGTGTCCCACAATGGTGCCAACTGTTGAAAAGACAATGGAAGTTTTTATTGGAGGTTTGCCTCGTAGTATCTAAGGGAATGTTACTGCCTCTAAACCTCAAAGCTTAGAGGAAACCATAACCACCACTCAGAGGTTAATGGATCAAGTAACAAAGCACAATTCTGTGCCAGAGCCCCGAGATAATAAACGAAAGTTCGATGATCGGAGATCTTTTAACAATAACAACAACTTTCGTAACCCTAACACCAATACCAATAATTGTATGAACCCTTACCCCCAACCAAACCCTAGGCAAGAAGCTACTAGAGCTTATGCTGCCACTCCATCTGAGGGAAGTGGTTATGCTGGGAAAGCCCCTCTGTGTAAGAAATGTAACTTACATCACATAGGGCCTTGTTTTGTTAAGTGTAATACTTGCAACAAGGTGGGTCATCAGTCTAAGGATTGCAAGCTCAAAGGACCTGCCACTGGGAGCAACCAGCTATCGGTGACTGTTACTTGTCATGCTTGTGGAGAGAAGGGACACTATGCAGATAAATGTCCTAAAAAGAGTACTGATGGTGCCCAGGGAAGAGCCTACATATTAAGGGATAGGAATGATCAACAGGACTCGAACGTAGTTACGGGTATATTCTTTCTAAATCAACATCTAGTTAGGGTATTATTTGATTATGGAGCTGATAGAAGCTTCATAGATAGATCCCTTGCCTCTTGGATTAAGATTTCCCCTAGCACCCTAGATACCCACTATGCCATAGAATTAGCCGACGGAAAACTAGTTAGTACTAACACCGTCATCCAGGGTTGTACCCTGACTCTCTTAAACCACCCTTTCCAAATCGATCTCATGCCAATCACACTCGGTAGTTTTGACATTGTCGTAGGTATGGATTGGTTGTCCGAGAATCATGCTAAGATTCTTTGTGACGAGAAAACCGTTCATATTCATGTCAACGGTGAAACATTAATAATCTGAGGAGATCGGAATGGATCCCTACTAATTCTCATCTCTTGCGTCAAAACCAAAAGGTTTATTTCTCGCGGTTATCCAGTCTTTGTTATCCAAGTAACAGAGACAAATCCAGACGAAAAATGGCTACAAGATATCCCAGTAGTTAGGGAATTTCTGAACATTTTCCCTAAGGATTTACTTGGACTTCCTCCCGTCCGCCAGGCAGAATTCTAAATCGATTTAATCCCCGGATCGGCACCTGTTGCCCAATCACCCTACAGATTAGCTCCTTCAGAGATGAAGGAACTATCTGAACAACTCTTAGAACTAACCAATAGGGGTTTCATCCGTCCGAGTACATCACCCTGGGGAGCTCCTGTCTTATTCGTAAAGAAGAAAGACAGATCTTTTTGAATGTGTATCGATTATCGTGGGTTAAATAAACTCACCATTAGGAATCGTTACCCATTACCCAGGAACAATGACTTATTCAACCAACTTCAAGGGTCGCGCATTTATTCTAAAAATGACTTAAGATCTGGTTATCATCAACTGAGAGTTAGGGAAGAGGATATTCCTAAGACCGCTTTCAGGACAATGTATGGATACTATGAATTTCAAGTGATGCCATTTGGTTTGACAAACGCACCTGCGGTTTTGATGGATCTCATGAACCGGGTGTGCAAACCATATTTGGATAAATTTGTTATAGTGTTCATAGATGATATCCTTATCTATTCTCGTAACGAGGAAGAGCACGCTACTCATTTGAGAATAATCCTTGAATTACTCAGAAAAGAGAAACTTTATGAAAAGTTCTCTAAGTGTGATTTTTGGATTAGCGTCGTGCAATTTCTCGGACACTTGATAGATAATCAAGGAATTCATGTCGATCCCACCAAAATAGAAGCCGTTAGGAATTAGCCATCTCCCACGACACCCACTGATATTCGCCAATTTTTAGGATTATCCGGTTACAACCGTAGGTTTATCGAAGGTTTTTCAAGGATTGCAAAACCTTTGACTAAGTTAACCCATAAAAACACAAGGTTTGTTTGGGGAAAGAATCAACAATTAGCTTTCCAACTTCTGAAGACGAAGTTGTACAAAGCTCCAATATTGGCATTACCCGATGGTAACGATGATTTTGTCATTTACTGTGATGCCTCTCATCAAGGATTAAGAGTTGTACTGATGCAAAGGGATAAGGTCATTGCCTATGCATCACGACAACTCAAAACCCATGAGAAAAACTACACCACCCATGATTTAGAGTTAGGAGCCGTTGTGTTCGCTCTTAGAATATGGAGACATTATCTGTATGGCATAAAATGTACGGTTTTCACCGATCATAAAAGCCTACAGCATATTCTAAATCAAAAAGAGTTGAACATGAGACAACATCGTTGGATTGAACTACTCGCCGATTGTGACTGTGAGATTCGTTATCATCCTGGCAAGGCTAACGTAGTAGCAGATGCCTTGAGCCGTAAGGAGCGAATCAAACCTCTTAGGGTTAGATCCTTAGTTATGACTCTTCATCCTAACTTAAGAGCCCAAAATGATGCCCTTAAGACAGAAAATCTTCCGTCTGAGAACTTGTGAGGAATGGATAAGGCTTTTGAAGCTCGTCCAGATGGAACTTGTTGTATCAAGAATCGGAGTTGGTTACCATATTTTGGTAATTTAAGAAACTTGATTATGCATGAGTCCCATAAATCCAAGTACTCAATTCATCCAGGTTCTGAAGAAACACTATTGGTGGCCTAACATGAAAGCAAATATTGTTGAATATGTAGGCAAGTGTTTAACGTGTTCCAAAGTGAAGGCTGAGTGCCAGAAACCATCCGATTTACTAATACAGCCAGAGATTCCATGTGGAAGTAGGAAGGAATCACGATGGATTTCGTTACAAAACTCCCTAAAACATTGAACGGACATGACACCATTTGGGTCATAGTCGATCGTCTTACAAAATACGCTCACTTCATCCCTATCCGAGAAATTGATAGTATGGAAACCCTTACAAGGTTGTACCTAAAGGAAATAGTTTCCCGACATGTAGTGCCAATATCTATCATATCGGATCGCGATACTCGTTTCACCTCTAGATTTTGGCAATCTATGCAAAGTGCCCTAGGTACTTAGATAAACATGAGTACGGTATATCACCCTCAGACTGACGGTCAAAGTGAAAGAACTATTTGGGTCATAGTCGATCGTCTTACAAAATACGCTCACTTCATCCCTATCCGAGAAATTGATAGTATGGAAACCCTTACAAGGTTGTACCTAAAGGAAATAGTTTCCCGACATGTAGTGCCAATATCTATCATATCGGATCGCGATACTCGTTTCACCTCTAGATTTTGGCAATCTATGCAAAGTGCCCTAGGTACTTAGATAAACATGAGTACGGTATATCACCCTCAGACTGATGGTCAAAGTGAAAGAACTATTCTCACACTCGAAGATATGCTTCGAGCTTGTGCAATAGATTTTGGAAAAGGATGGGAAAGACACTTACAGTTGATCGAACTCTCTTATAACAATAGTTAGCACTCTAGTATTAGGGCCGCACTTTTTGAGGCACTTTATTGTAGAAAGTGCAGATCTCCTATCTGCTGGGCCGAAGTTGGAGAAGTTCAACTCACGAGTCCAAAGATAATTCATGAGACTACTGAGAAAATAGTTCAAATCCATAAGAACTTGCAAGTTGCAAGAGATAGGCAGAAAAGTTATGATAACATTAGGCGTAAACCCTTAGAATTTCAAGTAGGAGATCGTGTCATGCTTAAGGTATCACCTAGGAAAGGTGTCTTTCGGTTCAGTAAGCTAGGAAAGCTTAGTCTGAGGTACATCGTACCATTTAGGATCATAGAGCGAATTGGTCTAGTGATGTACAGACTTGAGCTTCCGGAAGAGCTCAGTAGTATACATGACACATTTCACATCTCCAACCTTAGTAAATGCCTTTCCAATGAATCTCTCGTCATTCCTATGAAAGAGCTTCAGTTGGATGAGAAGCTCAATTTCGTAGAATAACCCTTAGAAATCATGGACGGAGAGGTCAAAAACCTAAAACACCATTGGATCCCAATCGTTAAGGTACGCTGGAACTCCCAAAGAGGAACAAAATATACCTGGGAACGACAGGATCAAATTTGTGCCAAATACCCTCATCTTTTCCCCGAATCTCCTCCTATTTCTAGCTAAATCTCGGGACGAGATTTCCCTTTTAGGAGGGAAGACTATAACATCTCACAAAACTCACCTAGGTCACTATACTCATACTATCTATATAGAACTTTTCAGGGTAAAATTTTTGCTTTAGATATCCCCACTACGCCTTAGCTATCCCCACTATGCATTAGCTATCCCCACTATGCCTTAGCTATCCCCATTATGCCCTAGCATAACCCTAGGATACATTTCCCCACCATATCTTAACACTTATTTCATTACAAATTCCCGTAAGTATCATTACTCATATCTACTATGTAAAGGAACTTACAAAGCCCCCTAGACAACTTACGTAACCACTATTGCCAAATATCATCAAGGTTATGCCTTGTAAACCTCCTAGTATGTCAAGTCTAAGTTCTAAACATCATTTCAAAAAGTATTCTATCACTCTAGTATACTATAGCTATTATAAACCCTAAACCAGCCCTATGTGTTTACGGTTCTCTTTAAAACCCTAATTTCTCAACCAAACTAGTTTGAAAGTGTTCAAGGCTCATGTACATGATATCTTAGCTACATTACCTCACCAAAACCCTAGTAACACTAGTCATAGCTCATAGTACAAGTCCTTTAAGTTTAGAACCCTAAATAGGCTTTAAAGTCCTGAAACTAGGTCAAAACCTTGTCGAATCTCTAGTATAAGCTACCACCACTTAGTTTAAGCTTCCTAGAACTTAATATAAGTCACTAAACACTCATAGGACCCTAATCTAGGCACTAGAGCCTAATCTAGACCCTAATCACTCACTAAGCAAGATTAAGCTTAAACTAAACCCTAAACTTAGAAATAAGCTACTTAAGCACCTTAAGAACCTCAAGCTACCAACCTAGTAGCTTATCCACCACCTTTACCATCCCAAGCACCCAACCAAACACCACCATCACCACCATTTGATCTCCTTGTGACCTCCTTGTGCCGCAACCTACAAAGGTCCAACCATCACTCATCACCAATCCAAGTGATGAGTGTGTAAATACTCATCATTTTTATCGTATCTGAACTGCCAAAACATACAAAAACACTAAAAAACGCCTCAAAATACAGAAATTATTCCAAAAGTGTGTTTTATATGTTTTAGATGCAAAATGTTTAAATACAAATGAAAAACGAACAAAGTTTGCACAATTGGCAGTTTCAGTCCCTCAAGTTTCAAAAATTGACAAAACTAGTCCCTGAAGGTTTTAAGTGAAAGAAAAGTCAACCCAAAGTTTTTAAAAGTAAAAAATTATCAAATTTAGACTTTGGGTGAAAAGTTTGAGAAAATTACAGGTTTGGTCCCTGAAGTTTCACAATTGGCAGAAATAGTCCCTGAACTTCAGAAATTGACAGAATTGATCCCTGGTGGGATATTTTTGGATGGAAAACCATTTTTAGTCCTTGGAAGTTTAAAAATATTCAATATGGATCCTTGGATAAAAGTTTTTCATGAAATGGCAAAACAGGTCCCTAAACTTTACAAACTTGGCAATTTTGGTCCTCGGGTGTTAAATTTTGGAAATTTATTATTAAAAGTCCTTGTGGAATCACAAAGTGGCAGAAAAGACCCTTGAGAAAAACACCACAGCACCCCCCATCATCACCCTAGCCTATTTCCCCCTCCTACACACTCAACCTTCCCCCCTTGCCACACCAAACAAACACAAGCATCCAAATAATCCCACTGGCATCAAATACTAAGGAAAAAGCCAAAGAGTTTTTGGCGGCAAAAGTTTTTAAACGGCCCAGATTTAGTCTCATGATCCAAGGGCTGGAATTTCTGCGGGGATAAGACAACAAGCAGCTCAGAAACCCTAATTGATAGGTATAAATGGAGAAGAGGAGCTTTGGAGCATGTTGGGTAGATTTTTAGTGTAGTTTTAGCTTAATTATGTCGTTCTTAGTATAATTCAATTAGCAGTTGTATTTTCTTGTTCAAAACAGTTGCAATCCATCATTTTAGTGGAATGCTATTTTTCTTTAAGCTTAATTTCAAGTGTTATTTAATAAATTTTGATTTGGCAAATTAAAGTGAAACTGACAATTTCACTTTTATCTTGTTAATTTGTTGTTCCATAATTCCATAAGCTCAATTAAGTTACTGTTAAGCTTTCTCAAGCTTATTAGACATTAGAATTTGCTTTAAATCAAAAATCCAAAGAAAATCAAAATAAAAAGATAAAAAGAAAAAAAAAATAGAGAAGAAGGAGAAGAATGTGCAGAGCTGATGCAGAGCTTGGAATGGGTATATTAGTGCTCTGTGGAGAGCTATAGGTTGTTCTTTGGCCTTGGTTCCTAGTTTTTGCAGTTTGAAAGCTTTGTAAGCAATGTTCATTGTGAAAACGTAGAGGGGGGGGGGGGGGTGAATACGTTACCGTTTAAAAACTTTATTTCTTGTTGTATCATATGTCCATTTTTAGCTTGTTCTAATATAAAAGATGTTACTTGTAGTTTATGACTAACATCACTTAAAACATGTTATCACACAAGTACAATCAACAAGTCACAACACAAACAATCACATAATGCAAACATTAAAGTAAGGCAATAAGTAAAAGGAAAGTGCAAACCGAACACGAGGATTTATAGTGGTTCGGTCACGGATCTCCTCTCCGCCCTACTCCACTCCTCGAGTACCCAACTCGAGAGTTACTTCACTAGATCAACAACCTCCCTTTTCGGCGGAGAAAACCTTACAATCGTCGCTTACACTTTTACCGACACTAAGCTAGATGTCGAGTTCTTTTACATGGGTACAACCACTCCCGTTCGTCGCTTACACTTTTACCGACACTAAGCTAGATGTCGAGTTCTTTACCAAGGGTACAACCACTCCCGCTATGTTTTGTGGCCCAACATAAAAACCTTGTGTTTTATGGCACAAACACATAAACCATCTAATCTATATTGTTATGTTACAATGATGATCCAAGACATAAAAGTCTAATGGATATGCATGCCTAATCTACATGAACTTCTTGAATAAGAAGTCTTCAACCATTGAGGATGTCAAGTGCCCTTGAATCTTCATATGTTGGAATGCTTCAATGAATGATGACTTCAAGATCTTGTAACCTTCTTGGTGGATCATGAAGTATGATATGCTTACAACAAAGATGAATGTTAGCAACATTATGATCATTATGTAAAGGGTGATTCATGTGTGTATCTACATGGTTAGCTACTGATGTAGATATGTGTTTTATGATAGAGAGGATGTGTGTTCAAAATCATCAACCTAATGAGAAGACCATGGGGTGCTATTTATAGCCAAAACCTTCAGCAGACCCACGGATCTGGCGGAACCCTTTTGAGGGTTCCGCCCCCTATACCCGAAGGTTCCGCCCCTTATGCCCGAAGGTTCCGCCAGAACTGGACATATTACTTTTTACAATAACTTTCTATACCTAACAATGTCTCATCAAGTTATTTCATGCATTGACTCAATAACTTTCTAAACCTAACCATGTCATATCAACTTATTACACACTTGCACAACAAGAATCATGGCTAGTCAAACACACAATGAATCAATGAATACTTCCAAAAGTGTGTAAGAGCTTATGGAAGTCAAGCACACTAACTTACCATGAATGCATGATGTGATGTCTATATATATATATATTTCTAAATATAGTTTTCCATTTTATAGAAAATATATTTAGACAAATGTATATACTAACTTAAAAAGGTAAGTTACTTGTATATGAAAAATATATTAGTTAGCTATATAATATTTAGTAAGTTACTAAAAATGTTTTATATACTTATGTTGATATAAGACACATTTTTATATATTGTAAACTTACTAATATTATCTAGACTCCTAATGTGACACTTATTCTATTTAACACCTAAAGTATACTTTGACACCTAAAATACTTAAAGACTCCTAAAGTATTTTAGTCATTCTAAATGGTTGGTCAAGGGGTTTGATCATAATGCTACATAACAAACATGTACGAACCTGTGTTGTAGCATACGATGACTCGAGACGTTGAGAGGTGTTGAATGTTTGTTGAGACAAAGTATGATTACAAGTAACTTGTACATTTTACGTTATGTATCAAGTTATACGTTTGTCATCAATCAAAACAAACGAGACTGTATAGATTAAATATCGTAATATTTGCACTAACAATCTCCCCCTTTTTGATGATGACAAAATATGTAAACGTGATAGAACGTAAAATGTAAAAAGTTACTTGTGTCCGTATTACTTACTTGTATCCGCAACACACCTTCTACATGTCCTTCTCCGTTTACACTCTTCTCCCCCTTTGTCGAAACAAAAAGGGGTGTGTCCTTGGAGTTAACTTAATTTCTCCCCGAAATGGCGAGCTTGTATCATCCCTAGTGAAGTGAATTCTTCAACTCCAATTTTCTAAGGTTGTTAGCGGATCCATGGATCAAATTAAGTTCCTTGACCTACACCAAGGTTAGTGTTGTGCAACACAAAAAAAAAATTATACGAAAAATGCATGATGAATAAAAATCATTTTGGACTATGTTGACTTATCTCCTTCTTTTTGTCGAAACACAAAAGTGCGTCGAAGAATGAGAATAAATAAAAATGCGTGCATGCTTCCCCTAGATTTTAGCTCCTCCTTGATCAATACTCCCCTTTGCTAGGGTCCCAACGTATATGACACAAGAAATAAGAAAGCTACAAAAACAAAGGTTAGTGCATGATTAGCTCCCCCTTGATCAATACTCCCCTTTGCTAGGGTCCCAACGTATATGATACAAGGATAAGAAAGCTACAAAAGACACAAAGGTTAGTGTATGATTGACTCCCCCTTGATCAATACTCCCCGTTGCTAGGGTACCAACGTATATGATACAAGGATAAGAAAGCTACAAAAGACACAAAGGTTAGTATATGATTGACTTCCCCTTGATCAATACTCCCCGTTGCTAGGGTACCAACGTATGTGATGCAAGGATGAAGAACCCTACAAAATAAAGGTTAGTATAAGACAATAATTTTCCTATGCTTGACAGAAGCTCCCCTTGTTAAAGGGCGTCAATATGAACCTACAAAAAGAAGGTTAGTATAGTGAAAGTTTTGTCTTTAGACAAGCATGTCCTCTACAACAACGTGTATAGACGATGCAATATGAGTGCTTGATGGAAATTTCTCCTACGTCAAGAAGCACCTAAAATGAAAGAAGGAAAATATTCGATGCAAACATCATCCTTAGATGATAATGCTATATACGATCTAGCGTATATAATGGTGAACCTACAATGAAGGAGTTAGTGCAATATATTTCATCTCAAAGAAAAGTAAGATGTAAATATATAAATGATATAAGCGACTCAAAGTAGAGAACCATGAAACCAAAAAATCTTATGAGGTGTATGCTTCTAAAAAGAAATGCAATCATAAGAAAAATGTGAATATAATATGATAGGAACCTACTAAGCAAAGCCCAGAAGGAAGACATGAGGTTGAAATGCTTAAAGAGGATGGTGATAATGGTGTTAGAGAGAGTGCGAATATGAGAAAAATATAGAAATTTCTGCAGGTCTGGCGGCACCAAACGAATACACGGGCGGAACCCTGGTTTTGGTTCCGCCTGGTCCGCTGGGCCAAAATTGGGACTACCCAGAAATTACACGGGCGGAACCCAAAATTTGGTTCCGCCATATCCGCCAGACTGCAAATTCTTAACAGACCAGGTTTTCGAAGGTCGAAACGATTTTCTAATTTCGAAATTTTTCCTAAAACAGAAGCACACTATTAAATCTGATTGGGAAATGACAAAGAGGCAAGTAAAAACACGCGTATTGATAGAGTTTGAATGAGGGCTAACGATTTTCATTATACTTTATTAAAAGTATAGAAAATTTGACAACATCACAAGATTAATAGGAATAGGTTTTACACTAATCCATGGTGGTGATGATTAGTGAGAGAGTTGATGAAGGTGGTGGTTGTAATGCATGAATTTAGAAACTCGTATGTATAGCGAATGCTATGACGAATGAGCATATGGACTTATGCAATCTAAGATTCACAACTTAAAGGGATAAAGGAAAAAGTGAATGGGCATTGATATTCAATGACGGCTATGGGTTATGATTTGATCGATTAGGATTGACGCTAGTGAAAACGAAATACGTTTAGAAGTAGTGACCTATATCGAATGACAATGGATGAAAGAGTGCTAACATGGTTTAGTCCTACATGACCTTTAATGACATTATCATCTACCAAAGATGATGTATCATGCCACAATGTATGCTTGAATGGGTTCAAAAAGAAGTGAAGACAATAGGCACCTAGGAACAAGAATACCATATGAAAAGAGAAAAAAAATTGCCAAATACCTATATGAGGATGGGAATGACATCATATGATGCGAGAGTGTTGGTTAGACCAACGTGTTGAGAAAGTGTTGGGAATGATGGCTTTGATTAATATATCGTTTGCGCTGACAATGACGTGCATGATATGTGACGCGGAAGAAAAGGATGAGATCCTAAGATGGTGTTCTTGAAAATGAGGTTTTGAAGTCCTAATTTTGAGAGAAGAATCCTAGACTCCATTTGGTTTAGTTTTTGGTTGTGGAAGTGAAGAGCTTTGTCAAAAACATGATGTGTTTTTCACTTGATGAGATATTAGTGGTGAAAGAGGCTTGAACTTATTAAAAATAGAAAAGGTCAAAGGCTTGAAGCACTTGTGGTCTTGTGAACCGACTTTAACTAAATGGAGTGTACCTATGTGTTGGTATTTTAGGGTGTAAGATACATGAGTAGATGTTCTTTAAATACAATTTGACACAATACAAATATGTGAATGAATTTCTCTCCTCCTCAATAGGTGGACATCCAACATATTGTCTAGTGCATTGTATAAAGAATGATGATGAAGTGTTTAGGAGGTTGCAGGTTAATGAAAACGATGAGCTTGGTAATGTTTTAACGGATGTTGGTTAGCATACAAAGAACTTTATCCTTAAAGTCATGTAGCTCTTCTCTATCAATGCGAGATGATCGTATGACGAGGCATGTGGTTTTCTCAAAGGAGGTGGAAAGGATTAGAATATTGGTATGGAGGTGACGATGAGTAATCTTGAGGATTGACGTTAGGAGACTCTTTGTGAATGTGGATTATCATTAATGGATGATTGGGAATCATGGAGTTTTGGGGTGTTTTGTTGGTTGACAACTGAAGGTGAATGAGTGAAATGAGGTGATGATGACTTGACAACACTTGAAGCTTGGATATCTTCTTTGTGCTCTTCACTTGCTAGAAAGTGGAAAAGACGCATTTCATAATGAAATTCACTTGACTTTCGACTACGTAGACAACTATGACAATTGCCGTTTGTTTCAAAGAGCGACACAAGGGTGAATATAAGTTTATGTATTGTGAGGGATGGTTTAACCTTAATGGGTTAGGTTGTAGTGGGGATGACACACTTGTTTGGTTACATGGTGGAATCTTCTTGTGAAGATAACTAGGAGTATGATATTGACTCTTGGTTTCTTTGAGGGCATGGAAGTGGTGGATGACTCGATATTGGTAGAACAAAGGATAACTCGGTTTTTCATTTCACATTGGTGGTTTAAGGTTTGAGTGATGAAAGGTTATGAGGGTGATTTGATCATCAAAGAACAAGAGATGTGTTAGTGTGTGATGATGGAATATGTTAAGAACGTTCTCAATAGAGATCTTTGGAACAAGTGTATAAAGTTACAAACTTTATAGGATCTTAATTGTGTATGCTCTTGAGATGTGTAGGATATGCATAAGGTTTGAATTGGGTTATGAGCAAGGTTTGGTTATGATGAACGCTTAAAAGGAAATAGACACATATGGTGTCTTTCAACAAGTAAGATTATCACGTGGAATAAAGTCACCATGCTTATGAAACATAAGAATGACGGGATGATGAGGAGGCTCTAGATCCTAGAACTTGCAGATGTTGATTTAAGATCATTAACCCAATGGGGTATAATGAAATCTCATGTAACACAACCGTTCATGTTCAATGAGAGAATGACTCATTGGATATACAATATCCTTTTAATCATGATGAAAACTTGACGCATGATTTCTTAGGCATAATGTCTTTCAAGACATCATGTTTTCCTAAATGAAGATATGAAGCCAAAGTGTTTGAATCGGATAGTCCTATCCTAAATATACTTGGTCTCAAGATTATAATCACTAGATGATGACTAGAGGAATTCACTCGAGTTTCTTATGTATACTCCTCAAGAGTCATTGTTGCTCAGGGTATATGAGGTTGGCTTTGAGATTGCATTTTAACATATGTTGTAAAAATGTTGATTTGAAGTTTAATGAAACATGTGCAGAAGTTAAAAGTATTACCAATACTTTGATAACTTGTGAAAGCGGAACTACTTAAACCTAGTGTAATTAAATGTGCGCTTCATGCTCATTTGATGGTGAAGGTTCTAATCCTATAGGTGGTAAAGTATGGTTGAGTTTGTTAAACGAGTGTTTAGACAAGGGGCTTTTTGAGCAATGCACTCAATGGATTCAAATGAAAGTAAGGATAGTGGATTGGTTTATCTAGGTGGTAGCTCCTTTAGAGTGTCCAAAGAAGGATGTGGTGATGTGGAGGTTTGTTGTGCTAAAGAAGTACTTAAGTTTCATAGATGTAGAAAGTGAAGAAGGATTAATCCTAATTTGTTCTCATCTATTGGTTGGTACAACTAGCGGGCGAGGTGCTTGTAGTTTTGCTCATGTTTGTGAAGCTTATGGGCTGAGATATATCACAAGGTGAATGTGATGAGATGATGGTTAAGGAACAAGTGAACTTAATTGCTAAATGTTTAAGTATGAAAACCTATTGACATTTGTTTTTGTTCCTATTGATTGGGAGAGTACTATGATGAGTGTTTTAGTTGTGATGAGTGTTTTAACAAACATTGTTAAAATACTTGGGTGTTGATTTTTCGGATATGACTTTTAATGACTACGATAGTAAGTCAAGATTACTTGAATATTTTGAAATAAATACTTAAGTTGTCAATCCTACTTAGTTGAGAATGGATAGCAAGACTCGATAATACATCTATAACTTAAAAGTAAGTTATGACTCGATGTAAATCCTTATCGTCTTGAAGGATGAGTTAAGGATGAAAGAATGTTGTGAGTGTGTGTAGTGATCACAAATACTCAATGGCTCGACGATTACAAGGAACAAGTTTCCGGATTCCTTTCTCTATGGAGAAAGGTATCTTGGGTCATTCTTGTGAAGTTTGGAAAGTATTATTGATTTTCTTATTGGTGCAGGTGAGATGTCCTAATCCTAATATGAGTGAACATTAGTGAGAAGAATCCTAGTGATGAAGGTGAGTGATCTTGAGTGAGGGATTTAAATGAAAATTTAAAAAGGAGTCTGCAGGACTGGCGGAACCCTGACACATCAAGGGCGGAACCCTTTTGAGGGTTCCGTATGATCCGTTGGGCCAAATTCTGGAGTACCCAGAAATTACACTGGCGGAACCCATTATAGGGTACCGCCAGATCCGCCAGACCTGAAAAATTAGACAGTCCGCGATTTTGACCCGCGAGACGATTTTCAAATTTTTCGAAAACTCCTAAAACATAAAATTTATACCATATCTGATTAGGAAATGCAAAGATTGGATATAGAAACATTCTAACCGTTAGTCTTTGATCGGGGGCTAGCGAATTTCACTATACATAGTGAAATATCCAAAACTTGAAGATTTGACAACATCCCAAATGTTATCTACCTGCATATCCGTTAGTACAAGACAATGTACAGAGAAAACAAAAGATCCTAGAAGTACATATATCCATGAAACTCATTGTTTAACTACCAAATAGTTCAAATTTCAAGTAGTGCCAAACATTCCTTAACAATGGACATTTATTGACTCCCGAAACTCGTTCAAGTATCCTAATAATGCTTGGAACATATACACCTAATTAGATGTGATAGATTAAAACCAAAAACACATATTCTAACACATGTTAGCATATAGATTAAGCCAAGGATTATGAGCTTACCATAAATAGAAATTAATCCAAACATGGAAAATTGATTACAACAATGTGTTATCATCCAAACATGATACGGTTAGTTAGCATGATCAATCTAAGATGATTTTCTATCTTTTAGCACAACACATTCATTACGCATCATTGTAGAAGCATGTATACCAAACACCATTTTACAAGAATACTACATGTTTAAAAATGTAGTGACTCATTTAGATGTGTGACCATATTCCAAGTTATTTAATTAGTATTACTTAATTCTCATTCCTAAGTTAATTATGCAAAATGATCACATAACATATGCAAGGAAGAGTAACTAAAACAATAAGCAATACAAACACAAATTTTCAACTTAGTACACACAATCTAGCAAATATCCTATTGCGTATAAACATGAAATCGACAAACAAGCAAATGAATATCATGACAAGATTGACACTCATGAATCACAAATAAACAATATGCAATCACAACTTTCAATAAGCAAATATCATATATGCACACAACTAAGACAAGTAGTCATTTAGCATAACATAAAAAGAAATATACTTTTCGTCACTTTGCGTTTAAATATGACGATGTATGCCAAGCTTGATTAGTTTCCTTTGTATATATGAATATCACAAAATTCTTTAGTTTCAAAGAAAATAATGTCAATGTTCAAAAGATACTAACTTATATTGCCTAACTCAAAAGTTTGAGTTTCTACGTCAAAACGAAGCTTGTTATTTTGGACATACTATAGTATTTGGTTTATTCTTTTGACTTCAGATTAGATTTAGGCCATTACATTATTTTTAAAAGAAAGTAGACTCAATTACCTTTAAAATGATAGGTGGCACGACTCCTACGGACTTACGGTTAATTTGTTATGAATTTTTAAAGTTTGACAAAAACTGTATACTGTGCAGCCCAAGGAACCTTCGTCCAAAGGGCAAGGAACCCTTCTGAGGGTTCCGCGGGGATCCGCGGGGTCTGCTGTAACAAAATTTCACAAAAAGCTAAAAACGTGTATTTCGCATAGCGAAAGTATGTAAGACTTACTAGATTTGTTAGTAAACATATAATACACCTATTTTAACATCATTACTTCTTATGTGACTTATCTAAACATTTACGGAGGTTATTTTTTAACTAATTTTATAGTTAACCCAAACACTCCTTTTAAAACCGTATTTTACGTACATTAGCTCTAACCACATAATTTGACACTTACAACTTTTTAAGAAAAGTTTTCTTTTATTTTTCAAGGACACCTTCAAGCTTGTATACAAAGTAATATTTAACCACAAAATTTCTAAGTATACTTAACGAAACATTTTTCATATTATATTCCGCTTCAATGGTAATTTGATACATGGATCGTGCTCCATTTTAAAAACCATTTGTTTTGAAAATAAGAGCTACGAAGCTCTGATGCCAATTGTGAAAACGTAGAGGGGGGGGTGAATACGTTACCGTTTAAAAACTTTATTTCTTGTTGTATCATATGTCCATTTTTAGCTTGTTCTAATATAAAAGATGTTACTTGTAGTTTATGACTAACATCACTTAAAACATGTTATCACACAAGTACAATCAACAAGTCACAACACAAACAATCACATAATGCAAACATTAAAGTAAGGCAATAAGTAAAAGGAAAGTGCAAACCGAACACGAGGATTTATAGTGGTTCGGTCACGGATCTCCTCTCCGCCCTACTCCACTCCTCGAGTACCCAACTCGAGAGTTACTTCACTAGATCAACAACCTCCCTTTTCGGCGGAGAAAACCTTACAATCGTCGCTTACACTTTTACCGACACTAAGCTAGATGTCGAGTTCTTTTACAAGGGTACAACCACTCCCGTTCGTCGCTTACACTTTTACCGACACTAAGCTAGATGTCGAGTTCTTTTACATGGGTACAACCACTCCCGTTCGTCGCTTACACTTTTACCGACACTAAGCTAGATGTCGAGTTCTTTACCAAGGGTACAACCACTCCTGCTATGTTTTGTGGCCCAACATAAAAACCTTGTGTTTTATGGCACAAACACATAAACCATCTAATCTATATTGTTATGTTACAATGATGATCCAAGACATAAAAGTCTAATGGATATGCATGCCTAATCTACATGAACTTCTTGAATAAGAAGTCTTCAACCATTGAGGATGTCAAGTGCCCTTGAATCTTCATATGTTGGAATGCTTCAATGAATGATGACTTCAAGATCTTGTAACCTTCTTGGTGGATCATGAAGTATGATATGCTTACAACAAAGATGAATGTTAGCAACATTATGATCATTATGTAAAGGGTGATTCATGTGTGTATCTACATGGTTAGCTACTGATGTAGATATGTGTTTTATGATAGAGAAGATGTGTGTTCAAAATCATCAACCTAATGAGAAGACCATGGGGTGCTATTTATAGCCAAAACCTTCAGCAGACCCACGGATCTGGCGGAACCCCTTTGAGGGTTCCGCCCCCTATACCCGAAGGTTCCGCCCCTTATGCCCGAAGGTTCCGCCAGAACTGGACATATTACTTTTTACAATAACTTTCTATACCTAACAATGTCTCATCAAGTTATTTCATGCATTGACTCAATAACTTTCTAAACCTAACCATGTCATATCAACTTATTACACACTTGCACAACAAGAATCATGGCTAGTCAAACACACAATGAATCAATGAATACTTCCAAAAGTGTGTAAGAGCTTATGGAAGTCAAGCACACTAACTTACCATGAATGCATGATGTGATGTCTATATATATATATTTCTAAATATAGTTTTCCATTTTATAGAAAATATATTTAGACAAATGTATATACTAACTTAAAAAGGTAAGTTACTTGTATATGAAAAATATATTAGTTAGCTATATAATATTTAGTAAGTTACTAAAAATGTTTTATATACTTATGTTGATATAAGACACATTTTTATATATTGTAAACTTACTAATATTATCTAGACTCCTAATGTGACACTTATTCTATTTAACACCTAAAGTATACTTTGACACCTAAAATACTTAAAGACTCCTAAAGTATTTTAGTCATTCTAAATGGTTGGTCAAGGGGTTTGATCATAATGCTACATAACAAACATGTACGAACCTGTGTTGTAGCATACGATGACTCGAGACGTTGAGAGGTGTTGAATGTTTGTTGAGACAAAGTATGATTACAAGTAACTTGTACATTTTACGTTATGTATCAAGTTATACGTTTGTCATCAATCAAAACAAACGAGACTGTATAGATTAAATATCGTAATATTTGCACTAACATTCATAATTTCTTGTAATTTACTGTAGAATTGCTAGTTATCTCTTCTTTATGTGTTGTTTATGCTTATTTAGTGTAGTGAATCTGAATTGGTGCAACCAGATGCCTGATTATTCATTTGTCTTCATAGCTACTTAGTTTTCTCATTTCACTGTCATATTGCTTTCTATTGATTCATGTGTCTTGACTGCTATCATTGTTATTTTTTAGCATACATGAGCTTATCTCATCTCAGTTCAACCTTTGGAATCAATTTCTATGATTTGAACCAGTTAACCATTTGAAACTCAATAAATCATTCAGATAAGGGAGTGTTTGGAACAGAAGTTCTCACTAAGCTCATGGGTATTTCAGTTGTTGTTTACTGTTTATTCATGTCATAGTAGGTCCATTAGTTGCATATTATCCATAAAATCAGTTAGTAATAGTGTAAAAGTCAAAAATCACATCCTATCCTCTTGACAGTTAACTATCATGGGTTTTAGGTTCCAAGATCCTCCATATTAATCTATTGTATGTTTATATAACCTTAGATAATCTTATTATAGCTTAATATAACTGTTTCAACTATTTGAGATCAAACAAAACTCAAGAAAGTCAAATCTCAGTTTATATCAAATAGTCAAAGTTCATCTTTTCAGTTTTTTCCAAAACTTGAGGGATTTTTATTGAATTGTGTGATTGGATTGAAGCTGTGAAATTTGTTTCCATAGATACTCTACCAGTTCATCTTCATAGTCTAACCATCATTATATTTTTAGAAATTTTCTATTGGACTCCACTTTCACCCAAAGACACTTGCAGGGCAAGCATTTGCCCTGCTGCACAGAACAGTCCCCCACCACCACCACTTGGTGGTGCTTTTCTGACCACATCAGTGGCCTCCACAAGCCCACTCTGTTCCATTGAACCCCCCCTACCAGGCTTTGGATTTTGACCCTTGGTTTGACCTCAAACACCCTGGGACCCACCTGGAATAAACCCTCAAAGTTGTCCCATTTTTCTGAATTAAGCTTAGAGTCAAGTGCTTATTTGTTGGCTTATTTACTTATTCAGTGCCCCCCTCTAGCTTTTTCTTGTTCAAACATGTTCCCTAAACTAGTTTGAATCAGACTTAACCATTGTGGGTCCCACTTGATGCCATTTTAGCTTATTTTCATCCTTGGTCAACTGTGGTCAACTGTCACACTTTTTAGTTTGTAATCAGCTTATTTTTAAGTTATAAAAAACTTGTTTTCACAAAAGTTGTTAGTTTTTAGTTATAAAATAGGTTTGTAAAATAAAAATCAAGAAAAAACAATTTAATATTAAGTGATAGTTTCTATTTAATGTAATTTAATTTTAATTTTCATTTTTAAATTTTTATTTAGTACTTAGCTATTTTATATTTTTCTTAAATTCCTCTTATATTAAAGTATTTATAATAATTTTCTCAGATTTTTATTTTATCATTTAGTATTTATTAGAATTAATCATAGTTTTATTAATTATTAATTATTAATTAGTTTAAAATAGCATAATTAGTTTTTATTAAGTAAAACCTAGTTTTTATATTTTCCCTAGCTTTTATATAATGTAAAATAATTTTAGAAATTTTCTTGTAATTTTTACTGTTCATTTTCTATTTTCCTTAATTTAAAATAGTTTAATTAGATAATTAATAATTAATTAGTAATTAATTAATAGAAAATCCACAAAAATACAAAAACACTTATTTTTAATTTTAAAACTTATTTTTAGTTATTTTATAATTTTAGAAATTTTATTTTCATTTTTCTAGTGTTTAAATAATATTGTGTTATATTTAAGTTGTTTAAATATTAATAATTAGTATTTAATTAATATTAAATAATTAATTATTGTTAAAATTTATTTTCTTTTTCTAAAAATTTTCTTTTAAATTTAAGTTTGTAAAAAAGTCATTTTCACCCCCTGTGTGTTTTCAGATTTCCGTTTTCACGTTTTGTTTTGTACGTTTACGTTTTATTTAAATGTAAACGTACACGTTTTAGGTTTTTAAACGTTTCTGGGTTTTCCAACTTTGCAGTCTTGTTAATAAAGAGTATTTAAGCTATTATCTTTTATATTCCAGTAGTGTAATCATCACAACTTTCTTATACCCATTCCTGTTCAATTTCACCCGATTACAAACCCGTTTTAATACCATCCACACCTCGTCGGGACATAACGACCCGGGGAAACACTATACTTCCGCGGAGCATTGGTTTAAGCTGTTTGACTATTATAGTTGACCATTCACAAGTGGTTGACCAATAATTATCTGACGGTTTAGCACCAATCAAATTTTGGCGCCGCTGCCGGGGAGGTTGTGCGCGTATTCTGTACGGTTTTACAGATTAGTGAATCTGGATATACACTCATTGTATATTTACCATCCTTTGTTCATATTTTCTTATTTTAAAAACAAAACTGTTCCCGAAAACATTTTAAATTAGTTTTCAACGAACACAAAAACACAAAAAGATTTTCTTTCTTATAAAATGTGTATAAAAAATACCAAAAATATCCATCTTTACCCTCCTACCTTTTTGATTCTTCATCCCTTTACCCTCTATCCTTTTGATTCTACCTTCTTCCACTTGTCCCATAATTGATTCTAATGGCATCTCTCGATGACGATTTCTTTGAACAGAGGGCCTTTAATAGCAAAATTGAGAAACTTATGGCCTTGTCAAAGATATCGAGATGTCGTAGTGATTATGATGGACCTTCGATTCCTATTCCCTCTCCAGTGAGGGAAAGAGATCATGAAACCGAGGTGACAAAGGACCCTGTACTTTCCTCTAACCATGAAAGTGCTAAATACGTCTAACCTATGGTTATCCAAAAACCGAAGCTCACAAATGCTCCTAAACCTTCAAGAACCAATCCTGATCTTTCACGATATAAGGTTATAAGGTCATCAAGCAAACGTATAGAGCTTAGGGCAGTGACTGAAAAGAACGACTTGCCCAATCTTCACGTTTATCAAGAACCAAAACCCGAGACCATAACGGAAGTGGTGGATATTGCTAGCTCTAAGAGCACACCACTTGTCCCACCTCCGGATTTTATCCCTTGTGTTGGTTGTGGTGAGCCACTTTTTGGTTTACCATGTCATTGGTGTACATGTGAAAAATGTGGTAATGATATTCGAGACGGGATTTGTTTGTTTTGTGGTTCGAGGAATTCATTCTATGATCCTAATCAGAACTCATTCAACGACTCTTCAAAATTTTCCAATTACCCATCACATTCATAAGAGCAAGAATCATATTATCCAAATCACAATGATTGTTCGTATCAAAATACACCAAACATTTCTTGTGAGTATTGTGGAGGTCCTCACCAAGGTTTTGATTGTTATAATGGTCAAAATGTTGGTTACGACCAGTATCCATACAACTCACCGAACCAGACTCAACAGTTTAACTGTTGTGAGTACTGTGGTGGCCCACACTACAGTTCTGATTGTCAATCGGGCAACACGCTTGTCTATGAGCAGTTTCCTGATAACAATTATGACTCTAGCACATACGACCCACAGCCACATCAGTCTTACTGTTGTGAATATTGTGGAGGTCCTCACTTTAGCTCGGATTATCAAACAGGGAATCCACTTCCTTGCAACAATTACGACTATTCGTATCAAGACCAACCTCCACAATACCAATTGACCCAAGCAACTCCTCAATTCCCGCAAGACCTTTGTCATGAGGTTCTTGAAGCATTTAAAAAATTTAAGGAGGGATTGGCTACTACATCGTTTCAAGATTCTCGTGAGAAATCAATGGCAGAATTACTTGCTGAAGAACGAGATGCTAGAAACGAATTGAGCATGGAAGAATTACTTGCTGAGCAAAGAGCGGCTAAAATACGTGCCAATCTTCGCTATGCTGGTCTTTATGATAACGATGATGACAGTGATGATGATGAAGATAACATTCTTATTATTCAAAAAGATTCATCAAATTCATCTGTTGTGATTCCTTCCATGGAGAATCAGGGAGAAAATAATGTGACGAAGTCACTAGTCGTTTATCAAATGGAACTTGAAAATTCCATAACTGCTAGTACTTCTAAACTCCCTCAGTCTATTGATATCACACCCGAAGTTCACACTCACTCTCTGAACATGGGGGACGAGCATCTTGACACTGTTCCTGCAAAGGAATCGGACGAATTCATAAAGTCTAGTGTTGAGAACCTTGTCCCAATCCCAGGAGAGTCACAGGGGACTTTTGATCATGTGTGTGACTTACCTTATCACCCTGAAAATCCAAAAGATCATTTTGAGACTTTCTCCGATTTTAATGATGATTGTACATCCTATGGAGAAGTTGAGTATGAAGAGGCACCACTGCCTCATTCGGATGTTGACCCTCTTATTGAGGAGTTCACTGATGAACTTACTCACATCAATCCACTTCCATTGGGAAGTGATGATGGTCTCCTTGATTTTGAAGCCGATATGGGAGAAACTGAAAATCTTTTTAAGTCTAATCCCAATATCGAGCTTAGTACTTCACATGCTGATGAAAATTCTTTATCTTCTGGAGACATCAGTCATGTGGAAGGATTACCTTCTGAGCTAGATAGCTTAGAAGAAGTGATTGATGAGACTAACACTGAAATCAAGGATGAAGCACTTCGTGCAACATTATTGAATGCCAGTCTCCTCATTGCAAAAATCGAGGCTTTCAAAGAGAAACCTATTTCATCTCCTATCCCCATTAAGGATAGTGACATTTTCTCCGACGATCCTATTCCGGAGTTTGAAGCCTTTACTTTTGATCATATGGGAGAGAAGATTAGTGGCAGTACCACCTCTCATTCTCAAATTTCTCTCCCCGAATATGATTCATTCACCTTTGAGGAGTTCTCCGGTGAACTCACTCATATTATGACTCCTTCGGAGTATGATAGCCCGGGGGGATATGCACTCAATCATGAGAATTTACAAATTCCCACCCACCCTCCCGGGTTATTTACGAGCTTAACCCTTGAAATCCAAACTCAGGCTACGGAGCCTGATCTCGAGGAAGACGATCAAATCATGATTTTCATCATGGTTTTCTTCCTTTTCTTCACCTACAGGGTGACTTCTCCTGTTCTTCACTCCTTCGGGAATGAAGACATTATCTTTGACCCCGGCATCACCGCTTATAGTTTATACTATTTTAAGCCGGGTACGTATCTCATTGGTGTGGAACTTTCACGTGCTTCAAATGTTTGTCCAAACATCTTGAATGAAAGTTCGATTGAGATTGTTTCTTCCACATCATGCTTCCCCAAGGACAAATGAATTTGGGGTCGAGTCAAGCTAGCGACTCGGTAAACAAAAACAGTAGCATGCTTATAGGGTTTTCACCCTAAGTGTGGGGGAGTCCCCCATGCTATGGTTACAAGAGTGAAAAAACAAAATGGTGTTTTCCATGCTTAGCTTGTAATGTTGCCCTTTTACGTTCAAAGAATCGGCATAAAAGCCAGAACTTTGAATATTGAGGACAATATTCATCCTAAGTGTGGGGGGGGGGGGGGGGGGGGGGGTATTTCGCTATTCTAGCGAATTTTATCACATTTTAGTATCTTATACCCCCGTTTTTGGCCAAAATTTTTAAAATTTTTTCACTGGTGCTCAAAATTTTTGTGGTTATCAGTCCGCCTTGTCTAACCGACAAATGGATTGGCTAGTCCAGGAGCAAACGGCTCTTGGTAAAGACATCTCAAACCCGTTGATGGCTTGCAATTTGCCCAAAATTATATGGTAAATCAACTCGCCATATCCCATAAAGCGAATGAGTTGGCTAGCCCACAAGATTATGGCTTGTGGTAAAGGCCGTGGAAAATCCATAATTGGTAATCAGCACACCAAGATGTTGACTATTCCATCAAGAGTTGGCTAGTCCAGATTCAAACGGCTTTTGGTAAAGACTAATCAAATCTGTTGACAGCTGGTGATTTGCTCAAAATCACACGGTTATCAGGTGTGCCACAGTTCTTACACCTGGCTACTCCAGAAGTGATGGCTTTTGGTAAAGAGTTTAAAATCCATTAAGTTTTTCTCAAAAGATTGCTAGGGACTAGCAATAGTTTAGTGTGGGGGATTGATGAGTGTGTAAATACTCATCATTTTTATCGTATCTGAACTGCCAAAACATACAAAAACACTCAAAAACGCATCAAAATTCAGAAATTATTCCAAAAGTGTGTTTTATATGTTTTAGATGCAAAATGTTTAAAAACAAATGAAAAACAAACAAAGTATGCACAATTGGCAGTTTCAGTCCCTCAAGTTTCAAAAATTGACAAAACTAGTCCCTGAAGGTTTTAAATGAAAGAAAAGTCAACCCAAAGTTTTTAAAAGTCAAAAATTATCAAAATTAGACTTTGGGTGAAAAGTTTGAGAAAATTACAGGTTTGGTCCCTGAAGTTTCACAATTGGCAGAAATAGTCCCTGAACTTCAGAAATTGACAGAATTGATCCCTGGTGGGATATTTTTGGATGGAAAACCATTTTTAGTCCTTGGAGGTTTAAAAATATTCAATATGGATCCTTGGATAAAAGTTTTTCACGAAATGGCAAAACAGGTCCCTAAACTTTACAAACTTGGCAATTTTGGTCCTCGGGTGTTAAATTTTGGAAATTTATTATTAAAAGTCCTTGTGGAATCACAAAGTGGTAGAAAAGACCGTTGGGAAAAACACCACAGCACCCCCCCCCCCCAACTTTTTGAAAATTACAAAATTAGTCCTTGTGCAAATTTAAAAAATACCAAACGGACCTAATATTAATATTAACTCCACCAATCCAATACCTAGTTATATCCCCAGCCCACACATTCCTAAGCCCAACACCTACCAGCCCACACCAAAACAAAACTCACCCCGTTTTAATAATACTACTCCACCCTCAGCCTTTGACCCAGTCAACTCCACCTCACCCTCCACCTCACCTTATCCCTGCAACACCACAGCCCCCCATCATCACCCTAGCCTATTTCCCCCTCCTACACACTCAAACTTCCCCCCTTGCCACACCAAACAAACACAAGCATCCAAATAATCCCACTGGCATCAAATACTAAGGAAAAAACCAAAGAGTTTTTAGCGGCAAAAGTTTTTAAATGGCCCAGATTTAGTCTCATGATCCAAGGGCTGGAATTTCTGCTAGGATAAGACAACAAGCAGCTCAGAAACCCTAATTGATAGGTATAAATGGAGAAAAGGAGCTTTGGAGCATGTTGTGTAGATTTTTAGTGTAGTTTTAGCTTAATTATGTCGTTCTTAGTATAATTCAATTAGCAGTTGTGTTTTCTTGTTCAAAACAATTGTAATCCATCATTTTAGTGGAATGCTATTTTTCTTTAAGCTTAATTTCAAGTGTTATTTAATAAATTTTGATTTGGCAAATTAAAGTGAAACTGACAATTTCACTTTTATCTTGTTAATTTGTTGTTCCATAATTCCATAAGCTCAATTAAGTTACTGTTAAGCTTTCTCAAGCTTATTAGACATTAGAATTTGCTTTAAATCAAAAATCCAAAGAAACTCAAAATAAAAAGATAAAAAGAAAAAAAAAATAGAGAAGAAGGAGAAGAATGTGCAGAGCTGATGCTGAGCTTGGAATGGGTATATTAGTGCTCTGTGGAGAGCTATAGGTTGTTCTTTGGCCTTGGTTCCTAGTTTTTGTAGTTTGAAAGCTTTGTAAGCAATGTTCATAATTTCTTGTAATTTATTGTAGAATTGCTAGTTATCTCTTCTTTATGTGTTGTTTATGCTTATTTAGTGTAGTGAATCTGAATTGGTGCAACCAGATGCCTGATTATTCATTTGTCTTCATAGCTACTTAGTTTTCTCATTTCACTGTCATATTGCTTTCTATTGATTCATGTGTCTTGACTGCTATCATTGTTATTTTTTAGCATACATGAGCTTATCTCATCTCAGTTCAACCTTTGGAATCAATTTCTATGATTTGAACCAGTTAACCATTTGAAACTCAATAAATCATTCAGATAAGGGAGTGTTTGGAACAGAAGTTCTCACTAAGCTCATGGGCATTTCAGTTGTTGTTTACTGTTTATTCATGTCATAGTAGGTCCATTAGTTGCATATTATCCATAAAATCAGTTAGTAATAGTGTAAAAGTCAAAAATCACCTCCTATCCTCTTGACAGTTAACTGTCATGGGTTTTAGGTTCCAAGATCCTCCGTATTAATCTATTGTATGTTTATATAGCCTTAGATAATCTTATTATAGCTTAATATAACTGTTTCAACCATTTGAGATCAAACAAAACTCAAGAAAGTCAAATCTCAGTTTATATCAAATAGTCAAAGTTCATCTTTTCAGTTTTTTCCAAAACTTGAGGGATTTTTATTGAATTGTGTGATTGGATTGAAGCTGTGAAATTTGTTTCCATAGATACTCTACCAGCTCATCTTCATAGTCTAACCATCATTATATTTTTAGAAATTTTCTATTGGACTCCGCTTTCACCCAAAGACACTTGCAGGGCAAGCATTTGCCCTGCTGCACAGAACAGTCCCCCACCACCACCACTTGGTGGTAGTTTTCTGACCACATCTGTGGCCTCCACAAGCCCAACTCTGTTCCGTTGAACCCCCCTACCAGGCTTTGGATTTTGACCCTTGGTTTGACCTCAAACACCCTGGGACCCACCTGGAATAAACCCTCAAAGTTGTCCCATTTTTCTGAATTAAGCTTAGAGTCAAGTGCTTATTTGTTGGCTTATTTACTTATTCAGTGGTCCCCTCTAGCTTTTTCTTGTTCAAACATGTTCCCTAAACTAGTTTGAATCAGACTTAACCATTGTGGGTCCCACTTGATGCCATTTTAGCTTATTTTCATCCTTGGTCAACTGTGGTCAACTGTCACACTTTTTAGTTTGTAATCAGCTTATTTTTAAGTTATAAAAAACTTGTTTTCACAAAAGTTGTTAGTTTTTAGTTATAAAATAGGTTTGTAAAATAAAAATCAAGAAAAAACAATTTAATATTAAGTGATAGTTTCTATTTAATGTAATTTAATTTTAATTTTCATTTTTAAATTTTTATTAAGTACTTAGCTATTTTATATTTTTCTTAAATTTCTCTTATATTAAAGTATTTATAATAATTTTCTCAGATTTTTATTTTATCATTTAGTATTTATTAGAATTAATCTTAGTTTTATTAATTATTAATTAATAATTAGTTTAAAATGGCATAATTAGTTTTTATTAAGTAAAACCTAGTTTTTATATTTTTCCTAGCTTTTATATAATGTAAAATAATTTTAGAAATTTTCTTGTAATTTTTACTGTTCATTTTCTATTTTCCTTAATTTAAAATAGTTTAATTAGATAATTAATAATTAATTAGTAATTAATTAATAGAAAATCCACAAAAAGACAAAAACACTTATTTTTAATTTTAAAACTTATTTTTAGTTATTTTATAATTTTAGAAATTTTATTTTCATTTTTCTAGTGTTTAAATAATATTGTGTTATATTTAAGTTGTTTAAATATTAATAATTAGTAATAATTAGTATTTAATTAATATTAAATAATTAATTAGTGTTAAAATTTATTTTATTTTTCTAAAAATTTTCTTTTACCTTTAAGTTTGTAAAAAAGTCATTTTCACCCCCTGGGTGTTTTCAGATTTCCGTTTTCACGTTTTGTTTTGTACGTTTACGTTTTATTTAAATGTAAACGTACACGTTTTAGGTTTTTAAACGTTTCTGGGTTTTCCAACTTTGCAGTCTTGTTAATAAAGTGTATTTAAGCTATTATCTTTTATATTCCAGTAGTGTAATCATCACAACTTTCTTATACCCATTCCTGTCCAATTTCACCCGATCACAAACCCGTTTTAATACCATCCACACCTCGTCGGGACATAACGATCCGGGGAAACACTATACTTCCGCGGAGCATTGGTTTAAGCTGTTTGACTATTATAGTTGACCATTCACAAGTGGTTGACCAATAATTATCTGACGGTTTAGCACCAATCACCTAGCTACTTCTATCTCTCTTTAGTCACTTCTATTAGGCTTAGAGAGTCACTAGTAGCTGTAGTTAGTCACTCCCCCCCCCCCCTCATGCCACATTGGTGGCCTTACTTACTCAACAAACTTAACGCACCCTGTAAATACCTGCTCCACTCCACCACTTCAAATCACACCTTTATCTCTTTTACACCTCACACATTCAGTATTATAGAAGCCCTAGTAAGAGTAGGAGTCGAGCAAATCAAGCCTAGAACCCCTGTCAAAGTGAAATCCCATCAAGAAATCCTAAACCACTCGTTACCCCTAGTTTGACCCAATTAAGCTTAAACTTTGATCACTTTAGCTTTAGTACTTACCTAGCATGCTATATAAGAGTATTAGATCACCTAGGAACCCTTGAACGAGCCATAATCATTTTCTTTTGCTCGCTTTCATTTTGTAACCCTAAAATGAATTGAACCTCTGTTTGCATGTAACCAGCCCATTTTATGAGCCATTATCTGGTCTAGGATACTTTAATAGGCTTATATTAGTTAATCATAACCTAGGATAGCTTCTTGTTTCATAAAAATATAGTTTATGTAGAAAAAGGACTAGTTTTGCAAATGTTTTCATGCATAGGCGTATATATTGTAAATTTCTGAAAATATTAGGTCTAGGGACTATTTTTGCCATATCTTATAAGTATAAAGCATTAGGACCTATTTGGGAAAGTTATATAGCATAAGGATATTGTTACATATAGATGTTATCATTAAGGACTAAAACCATAAAAGTTATTAGCTGAAGGGTATATTATGTAAATTATTAAACTTAAGGGTATATTTCAAGTATTTTCCTAAATATAAAATCCTAAATTCCTTATATAAAACATAACACAATAGTAGGGAGCTTCATGTGAGGGGTTTCATTTGGGTATTCGTTTTGACGAGTTTGCTGGGTTTACGAGTTAAAGTGCCCTGGCTCCTCAAACGTTTACTACATGACCTCTAGATTATGATGGCCCAAATGGTGTTGTGTTCTATTTATAACTAAACATATAGCAACATGACTCAATAGTAGGGAGCTTTGTGTGAGGAGTTATATACTTCTAAATGATGATGGCCCGAACGGTATTATGTTATACATAATACAATAGTAGGGAGCTTCATGTGAGGAGTTATACTTCTGAATTACAATAGCCTGAATGGTGTTATATTATATCTAAATCTAGAAACCTTAAGAATACTTAATTAGGAGAACTTAGAATGTACACACTTAGGCTTGACATACACACTACACCAGGTTACGTGAGTAGACCGTCTAGTAGCACCCACACTCATCTCTAATCCCAGGTGAGTTTCATAGCCTCACTTTTTAAATATTTTACAAACCCTATGAGGGGAATACATGCTTTAAACCGAATACAAGTCTTTTTATTTGGTTGTTGCACGAGTACCTTCTATGCCATCATTAAATTACAAAATATCATGAACCATAATCACTTGTGAGTGAACGCGAGTATAGTGAATAGATCTGTTTAGAGTTTGACAACTCCAGTTTGTTTGCCCCTGCCGGGTACCAATAGAACTATATTTGAGAACTAAAAGGATTAACCTTGGCAAGTTAATTTCTTATTATGTCCCGTCATGCAAGGGTCTGCAGTGCCCCATGACCTGGACATGTTAACGTGGGGTGTCGTGAGCTTAGTGCAATAATACTCTATCCATACTTTTTCCAGAATCACAAGGGTTTCAGCTGAACCCTGTGGAACTTGTATTCAACCCTATATCAAAATTAAACCTATGACTCTCACTCAACCTTAGTGTTGACCTTTAAGCATGTTATCCTAGGTAACTAGACCTTTAGGACTTAAGGCACAGAGTGGCAATGGATACGAGGATGTCCATACCTGTTATCATTCATAATAGTTTACTTTACACAGAGTCTGTGGGACCTCTCTTTTGTAAAAGTTCGTCTTTTACTGTAAAACTCTGATGAATAAATGAATGGTAACTCTTTTTCCTATAAAAACGTCTCTTTTAAGTCATTTTCTATTATTGTGACTGTGTTTCCATGAGTAATACCCCAAGATCTAGCTTCCGCTGCTATCTATGAATTGGGGGTGTTACACCTACCATCCTTATAACTCCAATAAAGTAAATGCACGGTCGGTCTTGTGGTAATGTTCTTTCCGCCTTAAAACCAATTGAAAATCAATCAAGGTACTTGTGATATTTGTTGTCAAGGCATTTGTACCTCAAATGTTTTTGATCTTTTGGAAATGCTCCCCCTCAACATGTGCATCGGTATTCGAAATTTTTTAGCACATAGAGGGAGGAGTGCCTGGCTGAGTCTTAAACAATCACATTATATTAGATTTCATATTTAAATCACATTCTCTCCCCCGATCAAAAATTTCAAACCTTTTGAGATTTTGGGTCTTAATTGATTTAAATAAGTTAGAAAATTTGGGAAAAAATGTGTCTGATTTATACAAGCCGAAAGTGGAACATATTAATGCCCCCCCCCCCCCCCCCTCAAATTATGAGGGACTCTGTTATTGTCATTTATGATGAGTTTATATAAGATTTGGAGTTTAACGCGAAACTCATGAAAAATTCATACTCTGACACATAACAACAAATGTTTATTCACTACTTATAATGTACAAATAAAAACATTTGATGATCTAAAATAAAATTTGAAATCACTCTCGCCCTCAATCTATGACCCGTTTTATATTTAAAATTTTAATGAAAATTTTTAACCTTTTGTCATAGATTGAGTGGCAAAGTTTATGAAAAATCTAAGTCCGATTGATTTTCAATTATTGTCTTAAACCACCAATTTAAACACAAATAATTTTCAGAAGAATCATAGAAGGAAAATTATTTAGCTACAAAGAAGACTTCTCTTCTTATACAAGAAATAACGCACTGAGGCATACATTAAATCGAAGAAACATGGATATAAAGTAATTCGTGCCCGGGTGAACTTCACCAGTAGGAGGAACAACCGTCTTTTTGGTGATGTACTTTCTCCATTTTGAAAAGCGGGTTGCTATCTGAAATAATAGCAAGCAATAATTTTAAGACCAGGTTACTGTTAGAGTTTATGGATAAATATTAATATTCGTATGACTAGAATCGAACTTGAGACCACGGGATTGCACACTTTGCGTATGAGAATCGATGTTAAATAATTAATATATAAATAGTTATATTTAATTATTAAATCACAAATATTTATAGGGTCGAACAAGGAAAAAGAAAGGGGGTTGAGTGTCGAGTTTTGAAACTTAAGGAGGTGCTAGCAATGACTTGTTGGACAAGATTAAATGCTATATATACACATCTTAAGTCTCATTCTCGATGATAGAGAACCAGAAAAGTCGACACACAACCTTTTCATATATTAATATATTCACTGTATTTCATCATGGTGATCGATCTATCATAATAAAGACATCTGTCATGCATGCAATTGTATATGATAGATATTTGCATGCATGGTTATACTATCTTTTATTTAGTGAATTATGATTCGACAAGTTGATAATATAAAAAGGATTCGACACCTTTTTTTATTTGTGATTCAGGAACTAGCATTCACATCGAATCGCTATTAGTACGTGTGTACAAGAACATGGTACAATCACACTATTGATTGTATCTTGGATCGAATAACAAAACGGTAAGGGGTTATTCATTGATCCTTATAAACCCTAATTAGGGTTCTTCATATTGTTAAAGACAATTGCTTTTGATTCTTGTTCGGGCTAGAATCACCACGGTACGTTCCTATTTAATTTATGTTAATCTATTATGTGTTATAGATGTTCCTTCGCTTCCGCATATGTGTTTACCTGTTTATATGATTGTCATGATTCTTATATTCTAACAGTGGTATCACGAGCTTGCTATAACATGTAATTGATTACATAAAACACATAAAAAACGGATTTTTTGATTGTTTTAGATACATGTTTTGGATCTAGGGTTTTATTTTTTTTTACCCTAACCCTAATTTTGGGGGGGGGGGTTGATTTATTCCATGAACCCTAATTAGGGTTTGTGGTTTTATTAATTAATTGGATTAGAAACCCTAGGTTGCCTACATGTTTATGTGTTAGTTGGGCGTATCCTTGACCTAATTGGTAATTGTTATGCTTTGATCCGTGACGAAACATGCATGTTAGTCATGGGTTATTAATTGTTTATTAATTGTTAAGCTTTTCACATGTTTAGATAGATCTAATATTGGGGAAGACCTCATAACTATTAAAATCAATTATGTGCTATGTGGTATGTGATTAGCTTTGGCCTACGCAATTGACTTGTCAATGTATGTGGCTCACTTCCATTAAGAGGGGAAGGCCTTAGTTGATTACATGCATTATTATACCTAGAATTGATTTTATTAGGATCTTTTCTAATACGGATTGCATGTGGCTAATTGTTTCACTTATTATTATTGGTTGTTTTGATTTTCTTTGATACTTGTTTTATTGTTTTTAGTTGGACTTGTTGTAAGCAATAAAAGGGTTGTTTTCATAAAGAAAATTAATACGGACTAATAATTGTGAAACCCTAAAGTGATAAAGTAAGAATCTTGCAAGGTCTTATTGCCAATCGTGGTCCGATTCGCACGGTAATCAGCTCCCAGGCGAGACTAGCAAAATTCAAACTTTGTTACTATTTTGAGATTGAATCCATAAACTTTTGCTTGATTGATGTTTTGTACAAATATGCTTTTAAAATTAAGTCATTTAAGATGATATTCATAACCGTGATTTGAAGGCTTAGAAAAGAGCCTTAGAGTCTGCCTTGGTTATCACAATCTTGAATATGTCTTAAACGAATTACTTTTAAAATCATATATTGTAGAAAGTCATCTTGTACACGTTTTAGGTTTTTAGGTTTTCTTAACTTTTAAAATACGTTTGTAATTATAAAGTAAATATTTTAAGTTTATTTAATTTGCATTTAAGCCGTTAAGGCATGCAAATTCCCTCTTTGGGAAAATTTTGTTTTATTCGTTATGTTTACGTTTATTTAAACCTAAACGTACGTTTGTAAATCCTTTATTATTTTAGGGTTTCTGATTGCACGTTTCTTAAACGATGTAGCTGTGACAGAGCTAGTATTATTCACATTCTAGTGTTAGTCATTCAGATTCCCATTTTTCTATATACATATTATTTCAACACATTACAAGTCATTGTACTATCACGCACACCTCGTTGGGACATAACGACCCGGGGATGTACTTTTCTGTACTCACGTACTTTTTCTGTACTTAACTCCCACGGATTATAGTTGCTTTTCCTCCCGGGCTGCTCAGGGCCTTTGTTACGGTTGACCGTTCACAAGCAGTTGACTTGTGTGATAAAACCTGACGGTTTGGGAGGAATCATTACCCTTTTATTATTGACTCTTTCGCACACCATGCGTTCTGGGAAGGCTTCGTGGTATAGGGAGAGGGGGATTGTGTTGACGGGGAGGCTAGGATCTATATGACTATCGGTTAAGAGCTTTTCCTTAATTGTGCAGGAGATCTTGAAAACTTTAGAGTTGCTTTTATCAGTCCTATCACTACTCCCACTAGTATCATCTTCCATTTTTCTCTCGGGTTCCTCTATAATAGATTTACCCAAAATGGCTGGATTTCTCGTATGCTCTTCCGATCTCTCTTTCCCTTTATCCGATTTGCTAGATTCTTGCGCGGTGGACTGCTTGAATGAGTTGGTAGGGCTTCTGGTCAAATCGTGGTCCACCCTTGAGGTCTCATTTTTAGTTGTATGACCGACATTTTCAGTTTGTTGTTGGTTCGGGTTAGGTGTAGAGGCAGATATTGTGGTGATGGTATTTACGAAATGAATTGGTCCTAGGGGGTTGATGGGTTCTTTTACGTTTGGTGATAGATGTTTGAATAGCTTACTAGGACTTTTATTTTCACAGGAGAGATTGGCGGGTTCATGATGGTAACAGATTTGACCTCATCAACGTGAATTGGTTTATTAACAACGAGCTCTTTGATAGCAGTCAACAGATTACAAATCTTGTTATTCATATCGGCCTGCTGTTGTCTAAATTTAGCCTCGAGCGTAGAGAGCTGCAATTCTTGAGATAGAATGAATTTTCGCAAGGCATCTTCACAGCTTTGCTTAGGAGTGCTCTGCGATGGAAAATGCTCAGACCATTTGAGTGGTGAGGAGTCATTGAAGGATACGCTCCGCGTTTGGTACCCTTTGAAATTAGGTTTATCCTTCCACGCCTCATAGGCCTCGTCAGAAGTTCGAGGGCCTCGGCCAACGTGTGACGATGTGAATTCGTTGTAAGCACGTTTTGGAAGCTCCATGCAGTTATGAGTTTCGTGAGGGCCATTACACAATTTACATGCAGAAGCGATTCTGCTTACTTGGATTGAAGGCTTTTGAGCTTCGTAAGATTTCATGAGAGACTTAACTCGACCTTCAAGTTCCATGATCCTACGGTCGGGAGTGCTAGAGTTATTCGAAGGCAAAGATATTGCCTTGACTGTTTTGTTCAAATCACGGGGATCATTCCAACTTTCGTTGTCATAGAGAGCAAGATCTTCTATGAGTTCCCATGATTGTTCCGCACTTAGATCACGTAGCTTACCACCGGCCGATTGGTCAATGGCTCGCCTCGTGGAGAGATCGTTATGGTCATAAAAGATTTGGACTTGGAGCCAAAGATCTATGCCATGATGAGGGACTTTTTGGAGTAAGTCCTTGAAACGAGTCCATGCTTCATAAAGAGATTCATTTTGACGTTGTTGGAACATCAAGATGTCATTTCTAAGCTTAGTAGTTCTCCCCAGTGGGAAAATTGGGCAAGGAAACGAGTGGTGAGATCATCCCATGTGGTGATGGATCCCGCGGGTAAACGCTCAAGCCATTGACTAGCTTGATCCCGTAGAGAGAATTGGAATAGGCGTAATCGGGTTGTCTCTCTGGTTTCAACATCTAGGTCTATGGAGTCTACGATTTTTAGGAAGTCCTTAAGATGTTGATTTGGATCTTCGGAACGAAGTCCATGGAATGCACATCCGCTTTGCACCAACCGGATGGTGTCGGATCGCAAGGGGGTCACATTGGCTCCGGTGAGTTCAATGGTGTTTCGATAGCCTTGGTGGCTAGGTCGGGAATACTCTCCTAAGGTTCGGGGCCTAAGAGGTTCAAGTGGTGGGTTTTGTTGTGGTGGGATGACGGGTTCAAAGATGTTCCCATCGTCCATGATGTCGGGTGGTGAAAAGTTACGAACAAACACAAAAAAAATAAGATAGACTAAAGAGAACCTAAAAATAAAAATAAAATCTTACTAGAACGGAATCTAGCAAGTAGACCTAATTAAAAGAGATTCTAACCTAGACAATAACTATTCCCCGGGCTGCGGCGCCAAAAACTTGGTAGCGTAGGGATTGCACCAGGCTTTACCTCTCGAGAGATCTCGAGAAGCTTACAACCCCCACCAGGCAGTGTACCTGATCGATGTAGTATATTGTAAGGACAAGTACCGGGGGATTGATCGTTCAGCTAGGAATAGTGTCGCTAGGATTATAAAACCTAAATACTAGTTCTAGAGATGTGGGATGATTTTTTTTTTTTTTTTTTGTATTTTTATATTTTTTAGAAAGCAAGTAAATATCTCGGGTTTGAAGGATTTTGGGCAGAATTAGTTGCTAGTCAACTAACCCAATACTAAGATGCAATCAAAATATAATACTAAAAATGAAAATAAAACTATATTAAACTAAGGTTGTGAGCAATAAGTGGAGAAATGTGTTTACTTAGATTTCACTACTCGCTAGATATCTTTTACACGTTAATTACTTGTTATAGTTGCGTTGATGACGGATTGTATTCCTTAATACCATTCATGAGATGGCGTACTTACTTCCCCAATCCTATGAGTGCCTACTTCACTCCTATGTCGAGCCTGCAAGAAGCTCCTAACATGGGATCATTAGAATTTACTCATGCATTAAATACAACCAATAAAACCTAGTACACATCGATTCATGTTTCCTAAGACGTTCAAGCATGTTACCAATTGAAGATCTGCCAGTTTTCTTAAGCCTAACATTGAAATCATTCATCCATTACAACCATAAACAAGTAATCAACACATAATCAACATCTAGGTTTCATTAGATCTAAGCAAGCACAAGATAAATCTAGCCTAACATGGTGGAATCAAGACAAGCACAAGATATAGACAACCAACACATAGACATATTGATTGAATTAAAAGAATACTTATCTCAATAGCACATGTAAGGGTTCAAGGGCTGAAAACCCTTGAAAAAGCTATAAAATACGTATATGGTTCGGCCTTAGGGTTTCTCCAAACTTGTTCCCCCCTAATGAATGAAAATTAGAAAACTATATATAGATATTAGAGGTTGACGGCGTCAAGAACAAATGGGTGACGCCGTCATCTCGCCGCCAAAATAATCCTCGGACTGCCTTGATCTACATTTGACGCCGTCATGTAGTCCACTTTTGCAGGCCGTCACATATTTAACTCTTGACGCTCTTCTTTGTGACGCCTTCATTTCTGTACTGGGTCATCATGGTCTTTACTCTTGACGCCGTCAGGAAAGTCTTCTTGACGCCGTCACACACTGTTCTCAGCTTGGAAAATTAAGTCTTTGGCGTTTTCTTCACTTTTATGCTCCAAAAACGTCCGAATTGCTTCCTTTTCCAGATTTCACTCCCAAAGTACCTAAAATCACAAAAGGAACGATTTAGGGCAATATTTGATCAAATAAATTCAATTCCGGGCTTAAATGACCCTCCAAAAATGGATCATTTTTCGCCTCATCACCTACTACAGTTTGCTATAACTAAATGGACAGTTTGTGACCTTGTGTTGCATTTGCAGCAAGATAAAATTGGTAATCTTAAGAAAGTACTTGATCTAGATAGTTAAAGACGGAAATTTTCGTGCAAATTATCGAGAAGTATGATCTACAACGATTGAAATGTTACCTGCCCCCTTGGAGCAGAACCTTTGCGAGCCCAAGTTTGATGAGGCTGATACGCGCCCATTGCAATTTCAGTGTCTCGAGTACCTTCCAATGAAGGTTGGTTAATGTTTGCAGAACCCAATATCACAAACTCATCATCAACTATCATTCCTTTTGAGTTTACATGGATCATAAAACGCCGGTTTGTTATACTAAGTGCCTAAATAATCAATCAAAATCAAAATGTTATGTCATTTATTGAAACAATAGGAATATAGCAATCAAGATTGTGGCTTTAAGGTATAACGGATGTACTTGAGGGGTATTTGGGGCAACCGAGACTTTCCCATTTGAAATGAGTTGTGTTACTTGAGATGACTCACGAGTGCCAAGACAGAAAAAGTTCAAGTGGTCTTGTGGCTCACATTCATTTTCGAGCCCCATTTCTTGTAAAAGCCTTGTAAAATAGCCAAAAAAGTAACTATACTCTACAAAATAGTTCGCCTAAGTTACTCAACTTTCAAATTGTTTATCTAAGTTACTAATGTTTGCGTATTTATTCAGTAGGATACTGATATTTAAAAAAAGTGTTATTCAGGTCGCTCCATGGAAGGGTTACCTGCTAAACAGGTTTAATAAATGGACGAATTACATGAATGGTCCCTGGATTGACAAAGATTGCATCAACTGTCCCAAAAAAAACGTTTTCGGTCTTTTTTTTCTTACGTTTTCGTCCGTTTTTAAATGTTTTCATCCAAATTTTTTTACGTTTTTGTCCGTTTTTAAACGTTTTCTTCCATTTGTATATTTTTTCACCCGTTTTTATATGTTTTCATCGCTTTTTCTTATGTTCTCATACGTTTTTATCCACTTTTAACAGTTTCTATACGTTTTCATCCGTTTTTTACGTTTTTATCTCGTTTTTATCCGTTTCCGTCCGCTTTATACATTTTCGTTCGTTTTACTTACGTTTTCTCACCTTGCCACATCACCTCAAAAAATGGAGGGAAAAAAATCAAAAATATTTTTTTGAAAAAAATAAAATTGAACTTTTTTTTAAAAAAGAAATTAGAATTTTTTTTCAAGCAAAAAAAAAAATCAACTTTTAAAAAAAAAAAAAAAATCAAAAATTATATTGTTGAAAAAATAATCGAGCAAAAAATTTGAAAAAAATAAAATCAAAAAAAAAATTCGAAAAAAAAAATCGAGCAAAAAAAATTCAATTTTTTTAAACGTATTAAAACAGATAAAAACGTAAGAAAAATAGACAAAAACGTAAAAAAAAACGGATTAATACGTATTAAAACAGATAAAAACGGACAAAAAAATATAAAAACAGATTAAAAAGTATTAAAACAGACAAAAACGTATGAAAAGAGATGAAAACGATTAAAAACTGACGAAAACTTATAATAACGGACAAAACCGAATGAAAACGTAAGAAAAATGGACCAAAATGTATAAAGGACTAACACTAACGTTGCAAATAATCGTTGGCTAAATGGACTAACGTTGCCACATGATAACTAACAGAACTGGCGGCCATTAGCTCAGGAACGAATGGTGCAAATTCTGTGTGTAAATTCTAGGGTATTTTAGTCATATCATGTTTTTTTAACCTGTTATCATGAGTTAATATAAGCTCAATAACGTACATAACCGGTTAGTCAAACATTAGTAACTTAGATGAACAATTTGAAAGTTGAGTAACTTAGGTGAACTTTTTTGTAAAGTATAGTTACTTTTTTGTCTATTAACCCTAACATCATACATCATTTGCGTAGTGTGTGTTGCTAAAAAAAAAAAAAAAAAAAAAAAAAAAAAAAAAAAAAAAAAAAAACCCTTTAGTTTACAGCGACAAATTATTTATACGAATTTACATACCTAACATTTACCTGTCATAAGAGGCCACCCCCTACCATTGAGCCTCGTCAACCATTCAGGCATCCACCACTATCAATAAGTTTACCACCTCGAAGCACTGAGATGGCCTCCTATTATCACTCAACGTCTTCATTTCCCACTCTCAAGAACCAAAGCTCATAACCAATAACCATTATCACAATTACAACATGCTATAGAAGTTGCAGATTACAGCCTTTGAAACATTTTAACATTTGGTATATTTAGCACCGCAAAGAGCTTGAGCAACCAATCTAACATTTTACTTACGCTAGAAACCAACATACTTGGCTTCCGATGACATGAAAATCTAAGGACCCAATCCAGAATCAAGTATACAATAGCATGAACACACCTAAATATTCTCATAAGGCAAATATGCCTTAGAGATTTACATACTTTGATTATTAAGCTCCTTAATGTAGACTTTGCTTTTTTTACAAACTGAAAAATAAAAAGATTTTTTAGGTGAGACAAACTTCTCCACTTTGGTGAGCTTCTTTCACCCTTTTTTCATATTCATCTTCATCATCATCGGCTTCAGCTTCTGCTTCGTTCTCACCCTCTTCTTTGTCGTCCTCGTCGTCTTCTTCCTGGCCCCACCCAAACCCTCCAATGGAACGAGAAGCTGCAGGAGGGGATCTTGCTTCTTCCACGATTTTCATGATATCCTCCACACTTTGTGGTGAAAATGTAGGGTTTTCCTTCCTGTAGTACACAGCTTGAGCGGCTTCTGTTAATTCTCTTGGTAGGTTCTTCAGAAACCATGGGTGGCTTTTGATATCTTTTAGGTTGATCCTCTGTAGAGTAATGTAAAATAATGTCAAAGTTCATGCAAATTCTCTATTTCTCTTATCAAAAGTCAAACACATAAGAGGTTAGGTTGGTATCAGATGAACGCTAATTTGAGAAAAAATATAGCAGTTAAGATGGCGTCTTTAAGAAGCTAATTGCAAATAAATGCAATATTAATTAGGATGGACTTCTAAAATATTGCTAAAAGTGACAACTTCGGCCCTTAATATGTAAATCAGACAACTTGGCTTGTAATTTATCTCTATTGGCTAGAACTAAAAAACTAGTTTAAAAAAAAACACGTCAAGCTGGTCATAAGTTGTCCAAAGCGTATTTTAACGCCGATACACAAAAATCATGTTAGTAAAAATCAAAATAAAATGTAGACAAGCAAGTGAGCAGGTCAACCCAACCCGGCCAATTGATCCTATAACCCTAACCCATTTTTGACCCGTTGGTCAATTTGCCGAATCACCCGTTCTTGATTTGATTGTATTAACGGCGTTTAATTGGTTAAAGGCCCGAGCTTCTAAGATGCATATGTCTTGGGTCGTTAATCCTTTGTAATTGTGATCGTTTGCGAAGATAAGTTTCTTGCTTATTCTTAGCTTTCTAATAAAATTCACCGTTCAAAAAAAAAAATATTAATAAAGTATAGACATCTGTACTGTTTAATGGAAAATGTTATAAAGAAGCACACATCATGCCAAGCGAGTATTCTCATTCGTTTATTCATTTAATATTATTCACTTTTGGTAAATTATATAAATAGCATATATAGAGATGGAACCCACAAAATGGGAAAGAAAAAAATGACAGAAATGATGGTCAAAGTAGCTCACTTCAGCCACATAATATAAACAACCTTTTTTTTTCTTTTGCTGGCTAATAAAATAAGAACATGGGTGTTGCATAATTTTCAACTATGACTTTAAGTGTGAACAAATTAAAAGCTAGAAGACAAGTTGACTTGTAATTTGCAAGCATCCATAAAACGGAAAGTGCATAATGCACAAGTTTGACCAAATCCTCAATCAAGGGATTCATATTTTAAATATCTACAAACTTAAAGTTCTTATACTATACGTACCCGGGAAGCATTGGGAACAAATATCCGAGAAAGTAGATTCCTACAGTCTTGAGATATGTTAACATAATCCGGGATCTTGTATTGCACAGCCATTATTCGCTGTAAAAACAAGAATAAGAAGTCAAATGTTTTAATGTACTAAAGACAAGTTATGTTATGCAAATAATGCAGCTACTTACTTGAATAGTCTTCCTAAAATTTTTAGGATCTTCTACGTCTTCAAAAGGGTATGCTCCCACAAGCATAACATAAAGTGTCACTCCACAAGACCAAACATCAGCCAACTGAACAAACACAAATTAAGCACATATAATTCAACCGACCACTTGGAAAATAATAAGAACTCTTTACCGTAGGTGCTTTGTTCATTAGAGTACAAGCATTGATAGTGCATCAATTAAGTATGTCACTGGCTAAAAACATTAATTTCGATAAAAAGGGCACCCTGATGTATTTTTAAAATGAGTTGAAGCTGCTCAGGGGTGGGTAGACCCGCAAGGACTTCTTATGTATTTATGTAATAAGAACTAGTATAACATATTAATCTGGTAGTTATGATCACATTACTGGATTCCAATAATGATCCAAGTGTTTAAGTAAAATGACTTGTATGAATTAAAAATATAATTTGATTAAATTTCACCCTGTTCGAGCCATGTCACTCGTTCTGTATTTTTCTTTTCTTTTACTTTTATTTTATTTGACCCGTTTGAGATAAAACACAATCCAAATCATCCCAATGATATAATATGACAGCCTAAACTTTATTACCTTGCCATCATACTCTCTGCGAGAAAGAACCTCAGGGGCAATATATGCAGGAGTTCCGACAGTAGATTTGGGTCGCGAGTGAAGCAGAGACGACTGCAAAATGATAACCACAATTAACATCTAGATGTTTATTACTAATTAGTTTCAACTTTCAATATTTAATTAATAAGAAAGACCTTTGAGTAGCCAAAGTCACAAATTTTCAGACGTGGTGCAGGGCTTCCATCCAAAAGAGTGTTCTCGAGCTTCAAATCTCTATGGCATATTTGCTGCATTCAATATTTAGCAGAGGAGTTAGATATTCCATAAAAGTTGTATATTATAGCATGAGAGTTCCATCTATATAAATCCGGTTTTACCATGAAATGACAATAGTGAACTCCTGATATAAGCTGCTGGAAGAAGTATCTAGCCTGACATATTATTAGATATGAACAAGTAAGAGTTAGAATTCAAACTACGTGACCAAGAGGAATTAATGCTACACGAGCAAATTATACCTCATCTTCACTAAATCTTCCAGCATTGCAAATCCTATCAAAAAGTTCCCCTCCTGCAGCATACTCCATAACAATAGCAAGGTGGGTGGGAGTCAGTACCACCTATAAAAAAATATCAACATCTTGATAAGCTTAGATCCATAATACCATACATTTATACATTCTTAAACCGCTCCAAGTTGCAACTTTTGGTAAACTGAAACTGGACGGGTTTGGCATGATATAGAAACTCTGTTGACCATAGCAATATCAATGGCAGACTTGTGTTTTCTTGTAATGGGCATATACCGCACTACCATAATTACCAAAATAGATTTGGGCACGCACAGATGTTTAATGGTATGCAATCGCATGCTAAATAATTACTGAAATCTGTAACTATACCAGAGGAAGAGGGTTGGACAACCGGGCAAAACGAATTTTGTCCAAAAGTAGGTCAGATTATGGTGACGTGAAACCACTTTTTCCAAACTCTTGACCGTTTTCTGAATAACTAGTTATTAGTTATGATCCACTTTAGACAAATTTCAACCCATTTGACATGTTCCCTTTCTTGTTATTATACTTTTTTTTATTTAACCCGTTTGAGATACGACATCACCCCAATCGACCTATTCATAAGTAAATGGATCAAAACTACATCTCGATCATATCATTCATCATGATATTTCTCCAAGAAACGTAAATGTAGCATTTCCCACAGGACCCACAAAGTAGTTATAAAAAAATTGACAGTGCATATTAACAAAATAAACAAAGAAAGAAAGCTACTTGCCTCTCTAAACCGAATTATATTAGGATGTCGAAGCGATCGATGATTAATAATCTCACGAGCAACATTCTCATCAATCTACAAACAAAAAAGAAACAATATACACCCTCTTAAAATCCATCCACATGTCAATATCAAAAGTTCCAAACAAATGACTTTAATATTAGACTCATCATCCAATCACAAGTGGCCATTATATATACTCAAAAGCAATCAACAACCCAATACCAATAATCTTACCAATAAAATCAACAGAAACATTAAAAGTACTAATTAAAAAAAAAAAAACTAGGAACAAAATCTAACATACCTTATGCCCTCTTTCTATATATTTCATAGCAACAAGTTCTTTTGTAACCTTATTCCTCATTAATCTTGCCACACCAAAATTACCAGATCCTATATCCTTCACAAGCTCATACTTGTCCATTTTCAATTATCCTAAAACCTTCAAAACACATTAAGAAATCACAACTTTATCATAATTAAAAATAAAAAAAGATTAATTATCCTTAAATTAGGCAAAACTTACCTTCACGTTAATAATCAAATTGGTGATATGGGTTTTGCAATTCGAATAAAATTACACAAGTTCAGATTAAGAAACACGAAAATGAGGGTAAATTCGTTGCTATTGTTATTCTACACCATGAAAACAAGAAACCTTAAAAAACAGAAAGAAAAAGATTGGTGTAATGATGGGAAATTTATAAAACTGATTAAAGATTTGATGTGGGTTTTGTGTAAATAAGTGAAAAGTATGTTAATTTGGTGATGATTATTGAGCAATGAAATGTTTATGGAAGAAAATGCAGGAAAGAATGTGTTTGTGGGTGTTTGGGAATGTGAATTATGGATTTTTTTATGGATTGTTGTCGGGAGAGAAATTAATGTCTATAAATAGAATGAAGTTTCGTGGAAAAGAGTTGTGAAAGGACAGGGATGGAGAAGACGACAAACAATATAGTTGAATTTTAAGAAGAGTAAATTTCACCGTTGGTCCTTAAAGTTACGACAGATTTTATACGACATCCAAAAAGCTAATTATCGCTTTTTTTGTCCATGATTTCAAAAATATTATGCCGCTGGTTTAATTTTCTAACGATCGTTAGTTTTGCTCATTATCTCGGTCCTCATGTGCGAATCGCATGAGGGCAATTTTGTTCGAATCTTTCTTTTAGGCTTTTTGTTCTGCGTTGGCTACTGCACTTTTTTTGAAGTTTGTTTTATTTTTTATTTTTGTTTTTTTGTACTTTTGTACTCTGTCTTATGAACAAATCAAATTTTACTATTAAACTTAAACACATCAAAACTCTCAAACGACAAACAAGGCTAACATCACCTATTCACCACCACTAATTTCTGGTCACTATTACCACGGTGATTCATGGTGACGATGAGATATGAAAATTCGTCACTATCATCCATTTCTATACTCAGAATCAACCCCATCATTGCAAACACATATTCATTTCCATCTCATATCACTAAAGGTCTAAATCCAATCTTCAAATCCTCGCAATCTCATAGTCTAAAATATACTCGGATAGTTTATTTTAAAGATATGTATGAGTTAGTAGAATTGATTCAAGTGGTCTTCAAAGTTCTTTATAGTTCATATGAAAAGAAGAAAAAAAATATTTTCATAAATCTGTATAAGAATAAGAAAGACGAAGGAAACAACCAATATGTGTTGAAGTCTATCATAGTCGGATCGCCACTGTTCGCCGGAATTTTGTTTGGCGTGTGGGTTTTGTTTTACTTGAGATGAGGTTTGGGTCCTCTTAATTTGAATGGTCCCTATTTCAATTAAGAAGATTGGCCTTTTTTCTGTTATTTTTTTTTTCATTTAATGATCTAAAAAAAAAAACATCTGGAAATTGAAAATGAGGACATACGATGATTTGATTGATCTGTGAGGACATGCGGATTGATACGAAGAAGGTTTTAGTGGGATATGAAACTTGGTAGCTAATAAAGTTGATGAAGTAGCTGAACTGGCAATTTTTTGCAGCCATTGTTTGTTGGATTTAGAGAATGTCGTTGTGTTTTCTGGGTAGGTATATGAGTTTTGGATATTAAAGTAGTGGCCATAAAGCATTGTAGCTTATAGACTTTTTCTTTTCTTTTTTTTTTTCATTTTGTAAAAGTAGTTGTTATAATATTGTGGCTCACTCAATAAAAAGTGTCATATTGGCAGAGGTTGTCAGGTTAGAAGGCACCGGTACAGATTTGTAAGTGGAGAAAATTTAGTTAAATGCACTAGTGTATTAGATTTGTTTCGTAATTATCTTCTTGTCAAAACTTAGAAAAAAACAAATATTTTGTGGCGGTGAAGTTTACTAAAATAACATTTTCATTAATGGGTTTATTGTTTATAATGGCATATCACAACGGAACATGAGAGGAAGGGGGCATAAATGAATTATTAAAGGTGCCCCATAAAAGGTCAAATCTCCAGCAAATAAGATATCTTCCTAACTTGTTATGTCGAATATCAATGCATACAAATCAATGGCCTATTGAGATGGTGATTGTGATGGTGATGGTGACAGATTATATATGGTGGTGGCTGGAAATTTATAAAGAGAGGAGTGAGAGTGTTTTGGAGTTAAAGAGATGTGTGTGAGATGTTGATATAAATAATGCTTAAAAATGTTATTAATATTTTTCAATAACTTTACGTTTTGATAATCACAAAATGTAAACTAAATAAAATCAAAGATATGATGTAAACAAGCATTTAGTGGTAAATATTTATTTCTACAACTAAATCACTTAATGTATGTATAAACAAAGTGTCTAATGCATTACATGATCAAAGGAGCATTTTCTTAAACACAAGACACTTTATAAAATAAAATAAATATTTTATATCTTTTAGAAAATCATTTTTGGTATTAAATAAAAATGTTTAATTAAACTATAAATATATGATTTCAAATTTTCAACCAAAAAGGGCAAATTTTCTCCAGAAAAACTTTTCCCAAAAAAGGACAAAAATACCCAACGGATATAGTGGGCGGCCCCCTTAATTATTAAGGGGACCGGCCATCCAATTAATGGGATCGGCCACGCTCCTGCACAGTATTTTTATCCCTATAAATACTGGACTTTCTCTGGAATTTTTTCTACCTTTTGCACTCCAAACTTTCTGATCTAAATCTCTCTTTCTTACCTTTCAAACCCTTTGATCATATAATCATAAGTCTTTGTTTCGAAGTGATCCAAAGCTTCATCCACACAAGTGCAAAAGAAGAACACTCCTTCAACATCTATACAAAGTAGTAGTGTTGTGATTAGTTAGTATCATCTTGTAGTAGTGCTAGATTATTTGTAAAGTGTTGTGTGCTTAAGTAGATTGTAGATATTAGTTGTGTTGGAAAGTAGTATTGTAGAAGTTGTGAATAAGTTGTGCAAAGAAGAAGGTGTGAAGAAGTTGTGAAGAAATCGTGAGATTAGTTCTAGCTAGAATTATAACTCGACATTTAGCTTAGTGTCGTTAATCGGTGTAAGCCAAGGTGTGTAAGGTTTCTCCGCCAAAAGGAGTTTGTTGACATAGTGAAGAAAGCTCTCGAGTGTGGTATTCGGGGAGTGGAGTAGGGTAAGGAAAGTGTTCTTGTAGCCGAACCACTATAAATTCGCGTGTTTTGGTTTGATCTTTCCATCTCTATCTTTCATTTCATTTCATTACATTATTTACACTATTAGATTATGCTTGTTTATATTTGCTCATATTTGTTAACAATTGAATTCACATAAGATCGAATCAAAGTTTTAATAAGTAACAAAAGTTTTTCGAAAATAAACACAAAAAGACGTAAAACTATTCAACCCCCCTTCTAGTTTTCCACATGAGATATCAAAAGTAATGGGGTTATAGTTAGGGAAAAATTATGATGATGTTAAATATGTGTCTTTGTGTTTGTATAACCTATTGATGTTTTGGTATGGTGACTTTACTCAAGATGGTGATTTTTGTTCTAGATCTATTAAGTAAGATTTTTCGCTCTTGTTAATCTTTTAAGTTGATAATGAATCAAAATGTATTTTTGTTGTTTGATTTATGTTTGAATTAAAATATATTTGTGTTTAACAAAAAACTTTAAGTATTCATGAACATGTTAAATAAAATCAACAATCAAGAACAAACTAGAGGAAGAAGATGAATGTGAGGTTGAAAATGGGAAAGGACACAAAAATTGAAAAAAGTAAAAAACGAAGAAAGAAAAATGTATGAAAAATGGATCCATGTATTTTTTTTGTTTGGTGATAGTACAAAATGCAAATTCAAAAATATAAAAAGTACACGATGCTGCATTAGTATAAAAGATTGAAAAAATCAAAAATATACTTTACGAGTACAAAAGTGTTTTTTTTCCAACTATAAAGTACACTTGCTACAGTGTAATGTACAGTAGCATGCTCAGAACAAAATGCCAAAACCAAATATTCGGACAAAATTGCCCTCATGTGCTGCCCACGTGAGGACCAAGATAATGAGTAAAACTAACGATCGTTAGAAAATTGGACCAACGACCCAATATTTTTGAGATCGTGGACTAAATAAGCAATAATTAGCGTTTTTGGATGTCGTATGAAATCTGGCATAACTTTAGGGCCCAGCAGTGAAATTTACTCTTTTAAGAATGTAAAGTTTAAAGGGATGTTTGGTACAACTGCATCGCAAAGAATGTATGGTCTGTTTGATTTATTAGTGGGTTTGGATTATGATTTGGATTTGGTGTAGGTTTGGAAAGAGAAATTATATTTAATTAAATATATTTTTTAATAAATCTTAAATAATATAATATTATTTAATAGTAAAAAAAGTAATACTAATATATAATGTGGAGGTCCCACATATATAGAGAGAGCAAAAAAAACAATGGCTCACAAAAATTAGAACCCCATGCAAAACCTCTCAAGATAGCTAACTATCAATTTTGATTCCGAACAATAATGCCCTTAATCAAAAGAGAGAACCAAACATGCAATTAATGTCAAATCAACATCAAATCCAATCCACACCCTCAAACAAATGCACCCGTAAGGGAATGTTTGGTACGAAGGAATCACACATAATAGAATCACAATAAAGAATGGAATCACAAAGAAAGATAATGAGGTTGAAGAAAGACTCTATACTAGCGTTTGGTACAAACAATGAATGGATATGAAGAATATATGATAGAATCGATTCTCATGTTTGGCTACAATATGGAGTGAAATGTGAATGTATGATAAAATTAATTATATATCTCAACCATTGATGTTAGTTTTTTTCATACGAAACCACTTATTCATTTGTGATTAAGTTGAATACGTGTTTGTAAATTTTTGAATCATCAATCCAAAGAAAATTAACTAATTACAAAATGATTAATCTAAATCACACATACAAGAAAATAATAATAATAAACTATTAAATGAAGAAAAAATAGTAGGCATCATCCATCTGTACCTTCGAATAAAATCGTCGTTATCATATTAAAATAGTTATAAAAAAAACAATAAATTTGACACCATTGAGCTTGAAAGAAAATAGAACAAATTGAATATGGTGAATGTTAAATCAAGCAATACTTACATAAAGACTTGATCTGATCGTTTAAGTTGACTTTCGAGGTCAACATTCATTATCTTTTCTGGAGACACGTTGAAAGAGAATAGATATTTGTTTCTCTATTTCCATTCCGTGCATCAAAGAAACGAGGGAAAAAGTATACATTCCATTTATTCCCTTTCCATTCATGTGTATCAAACGTACCCTAAATGTAATGCGAGAATGGAAATGCACTCAAGAATGGAATGACTATGACATAAGAGAATGGATTTCACTATTCGGCAAAAATATATAATAGAGTGTCAGAATCGATTAAAGAATGAATTCCTTCGTTTGGTACAATAGAGAATGAAAATTATTTTCAGTTTTTGTTTTTGTTAAGTTGACTATTTAGTTTCTTTAATACTATGAGGTCGTATAATTACACTTTTGCTAATTCATTTTTTTTGTCATGTACAAGTATATCATTGTTATATTATCTTTATGATGCAACAAAAATGACTAAAAGAATTATATTATAACAGAGACACACAGTGCTCTCAACAATACTAATAAAACAAACAAAAATGTAAAAAATCAAATCATACAGTAAAGATTACTTTTTTCATTAAAAAATGCCTAGACTAACATTACAATAAAGTAGCACAGAAATACGGAGTAATATTTAACCAAAATATAATACTTTAGGAAATTAAATAAAGAAGAGTGGCTAAACTATTATATTTGTTACTTTTTGTTATTGTGTGTATTAATTTTTTTCCTCATTGTGTGCACTGAATTTTCAAATTTCGATCATTGTGTGTATTTTGTGACCATTTTACTCTTATATTTTTCAAAATTTAAAGGGTAAAATGGTCATTTTACATGGCTGAATAGTCGCAAAATACACACAATGATCGAAATTTGAAATTTCAGTACGCACAATTAGGAAAAAAATGTTCAGTACATGCAATAACAAAAAATGGCAAATATGATACATTTTCAAGTAATTAACCTAATAAAAAATACAATCAAAATTAAAATATCACACATACTTAAAATGAGAAATGATACGTGTATTTGATAATGAGAAAGAGTGTGTTTTGAAAGTAGTGGATGTAAATCATTTTTTTTTTTTTTTTTTTTTTTTTTTTTTTTGTAAAATTTGTATTGATGTAAAGTCTTTAAAAAGATAAAGGGTATTGCAGTATTTGTAAGTAAATATAGTATTTAAAATTAATATATGTTTTTATTTATATATAAAGTAGCCAATGACAGAAAAATCAGGGAGCAATAATGACAATTACACATTGTCTAAGGACTAAGGTGCAAGTTAAATATAAATAAAGAAAAATGTGACATACTTTGAAATGTCATTTCATAAAATCACTTCCACGCTTTCACTAAGATTTTATTTCAAATATACATGTGTAATGAGGGGAAACATAGTAATAATAAAGTATCCCCCGTGTCATCATATAATCAAGTAAAGTACATGTTAGTTTTGATTGACTGATTTCCTACTCTATTTTCACTTTCACTTCCAATATACATCAACTAAGATCGAATTATGTTATCCATAAAGTGCATTACAACCACATTTTCCTTTGTTTCCTCTAATCTTTTTGAAGTTGCATAAGATCTCAATTCTCACTACATTCTTATTGCCACACACATATATGACACATAAAAAAAAAGTGTAAACGTAATCTTGTCCACATAGTTGTCCGCTCAGTTTGTTCATGCCTTGTACGAGTGACCACCTAACCTCGCTTCACTTGCAACAATGATAGTATTGCAAAAAAGAAGCAACATATTAAAAAAAACATAGTATGTTATTTTTGTAACTTTTTATTTTGAAATATCCTAGGTTTGCTAACTTTTTGATTTGTCAGATCCCGTGGAGTTCTGGAAAAGGAGTTTAAGAAAATTATGGCATGGATCAAAGGAAGGGAACTTTGATGATGGTTTCAACATTCCGGTTCGCTTGAAAGACCGAAGTAAGGATTTATTTTATTGAAAATAAATTGTTATTTCATAAAAGCTAAAATAGTATTTGGATGAGGTGTAATTTTATACGTTTTTGAGGGGTCATTTAGCCTCTAAATCCATACATATTCGATCGATTATTACCATAAATTGTTTCTATTTGAGTTTTAGGTGCTCGGGAAGCAAATGCTGGAAATGGAACATTTACGGCTTGAATGGTCAAGAAAACGAAGAAAATGACAAAGTTAAGAAAACGTCACAAAAAGGGACTGTGACGGCATCAAAAATACCAAGTGACGCCATCACTTGAAGATTAACAAAGATGATCAAGTTATAAATTTTCCAAGTGACGCTTCAGGTGATGGAGACAGCCTTGAGCTGACGGCGTCATGACCAGAAAACTAAAGAGCGACGGCGTCACGATTTATAAGGTGACACCGTCACATTAAGTCGGTGCCAATATACGAAACCCTAATGACGGCGAGCTGATGGCGTCACACTTTGCAAGTGACGCCGTCACAATTGTAAAACTATATTTATTTTCGTATGTTTTTCATCTGAAGGAGGAGAAGCTTGGGTAGAAACTTTTGTGGTATTGGAGGTCTGAATTTCACAGCTTTTGTAAAGGTTCTTAGCCCCATAACTCCATGTTTTATTGAAGATAAATTATTCAATCCTTAATCATTATAGTATGTATATGTGTTGTGTCATTATTTGTTTGTCTTCTATTCGATTTAATATGCTTGGCTAAACTAATTAGTGTTTGCTTATGATTGTATGAAACCTAGTTGTAGTATTTAATATTATTGCTTCTTGTTAGTGGTGTGCCCGTTAGGCATTAGAAAACTACTTGTATCCCGAACCATAGTTAGACGTCTAGTGAAACGTGATTAGAATTAAGGATCCTCTCATAACCATAAGTTGACTGAGTGGATATTCTTCTTAAGTATTTAGTGTGTGTGATTAATTATTGGGCAAGAGCGTGTCTGCATGTAACAATTGCCTAGGTTGTCACATAGATAGCGTACTTGACCGACCCGCTGCCGAATTAGGGGAATGCTTACACATTATACTAACGAGGGTAACATGGCAATAAGTTAGAAAATTCAACTAGAGAGTAATACATGATTAAGCGATATGACAATTAAAATTGACAACTTGTTAAAGGCCATTAATAATCATATGATAACCCCATCGAGTAAACATACAAGAAGCGCAAGTGAGGATATGGAAATCAAAGATCCTTCATCATCAAAACATGTTCACTTTGTCAATACCATCACTTTAATAACACCACATAAGAATGACATGGAAGAGGAAAGTGAGACCTTGATTGGAGAAACAAATGATATCAAGGAGGAAACAACGGATGTTATAAGTGAAAATGGGGAATTAGGTATTGATTATTTTGACAAATTTCCTACAAAGGAAGAACTAGCCTACCATAGATACTTAGTACATGATCCTCACCCAAACTATTATAGAAGACTCCTAATCATAGGAAGAGGCGATGCTTCAAATATAAGTATACCTTGTAATATAGGACATGTTAATGTGTGAAAAGCCTACATTGACCCAAATTCCCCCATAAACATTATGATTAGCGTACATTTCAATTGGATTATGAAAAAGTAACTAGTGCCTAGAAGGGATCCAGGGACTCAAGGAAGATAAGTAACTTCACGGGTAGAGTTAAAGGGATGCATGTATTTGTAGGAAATTTCACTTACATCACGGACTTCTTGGTAGTGGAAGATATTAGTTCGGCGATAAATCCTTGTTTGTCACATGTTATGTTAGGAAAGCCGTTTGTGGAAATTTCTAATATGACTTATAACCCATCACTAGGAATAGTCAAATTCATGGATGAAAATGACGAAGTTTCTTATCAAATGCCCTATAAGTTTGAGTAATATCGATTAATACCAAATTTGGATAAAGATTTCGAACAATCGGTTTATTATAGGAGTGATGAGGATAAGAGAATAAGAGTGGACTATGTAATGAAAAAGATGTTTGGTTTCAACAATGAATGTTTAGAGTTAGGACCCGAATATAAAACCAACATAAATGATAGTGAGAATGTGATGGAGGATGGAGTCACGTAATAAGGCATGACTTTGAGTCTAGCTACAATACTCGTAAATAAAGAAAAACGCTTCTTGGGAGGTATCCCATGTTTTTAATTGTTTGATTTTTATTTGTTTGTGTCATATATGACTAATCATAATTGTTTACTTTTCATGTTTCGAAATAATTTGTGAAAATGCTTTATTTTGTTTTTAACCTTGCTTTAATTGCATAAAAAGGTATTTTACAAAAAGATAAGTGTAGAGAAATTCATATTTTGTTTAAAAGAACGAAATTCGAACATGAAAAATTTACAATTCTTGATGATCACATATTCTATCTTGTTTGTGTGTTTGTTAGAGTCAAATGCTTGTATCTAGTCGCAATGAATGTTTTACAGAAAATTCCATGTTTTAAAAGTTAGATATTTCCCAAAAAAATTCCAGGAAACAAAAGGAAACAACCTGTCAGGTCATCCCTGACGGCGTCACACCTACAAGGTGACGGCGTCATGCACTGTAGCAACATATTTTTTTAGACAAGAAGATAAAATTATCCAATGATATGCGTCACGTAGAAATTTATCTTCTTGGAGGAGGATTTGACCGTATTTCCGTTCATATCGAGCTAATCAGGGGAGTACTATGTTCTTTTATCTCTTTAATTTTCCCTTTATCAATTTTGGTACTTTTCAAAAACATTTAGGCCAATGTTCAATTTAATTGTAAGGAGGGTAAAAAGGGACACCTTAGAAACTAGTAACACATTTGTTATTTGTCTTGTTCTTTAAATTGTATAATAAACCAAAAGAAATACTTGTAAAGGTAATTTTAGCACCAAATTTATAATTTTTTATGACATTTACAAATAAAACTTTACTCTTAATAAAACGTGTTATGGATAGGAGTTATATAGCTAGCAAAAAAACCCTACCACTCAAAAATTTCACCAAAAAATGTGAGGTTCGCCTTTATATATGTAGGAAAAAGCGTTCACCTTTAATGCTTATGAGCGTACCGGTAGTATATAGATTCTCGAACTTGCTTTAATGATGCATTCTTAGATCGCAAGTGAGATCGCATTCGTGTGATTAGGATTGACTAAATGATAAAAGGGGCATTAGGATAACCCTTTTTAAACCTGTGTGTTATAATTACATTGGCTACATTGGTCAAGTAGTTACCCCGTACCCTTTCTATGTACTCATTTTTAGTACAAAATACCCATAGTGAACCCATTTAAGCCTATCTTTTTCGCGATTCTCATTATATTTTTGTGGATTATGAAATATTAATGAAGAGTATTGTTTACAATCCACCCCTAAATGTTACACCCAAATCGCCTTAGCCTACCTTGTATGCACTCATTTTTAGTGCATTATTATTGAAACATATTTGTTAAACCCTTAGTTAATTATCCAGTGGATTACATGGTTAGTAAGTTGAGTCATATCTTGTAAATATAGTTTAAGGATGATTAGGACTCATGGTTTTAGTACTATTTATCATGAAGTAATGGGGAAGAAAAGTCAAATTATTACCCCCATATGTATGTTATTGTTTTAAGTACTCCACGTTTTTTGATCCCCGTAATTCAAGTCATTAGTTAGTTTTTGTTTATGCAAAAATGCAAGTGTAGGGATGCAGCTATAAATCTCAAGTTATTTATGTTTAGCAGATCAAAGGATAAAAATGTACTAAAACTATATATATATATATATATATATATATATATATATATATATATATATATATATATATATATAGTGAAGATCAGGTACGTTTTTGTCTTTTAGTGCGGATGGTACGGACGAATTTCAGCCCTCCATCTAGTCAACCATCTGAAAAAGGCGGAGTGGCAATATCGTAAATATCCCGTCTTTTTTTAAAATCGTTACTGTCATATTAGCTTTTTTTTCTTAAAAAAATTCAAAAAAATCTGAAAAAATTAAAAAAATAAAGAGGACAACAGGTAATTAAGAATCGTTGAAAAAAATTCAAAAAAAATCGTTTTCATCGTTAAAGGTATTGTGATATTAGCGTCTGATTTTGATATCATATAAACTTTTTTTTTAATAAAAAATTTAGTATCACAATAACTTTTTTAATATCATAAAAACTTTTTCTTAATATCGCGATTCATTTTTACATTAAAAAAAGCTTAGTATCACGGTTGGTTTTATAATATAAACGTTTTATAAATATCACTGTATCATAATATCGTTAATATCACCGTAATTATCATGCTTTCTTAATATCAAAGTTAATTTTTTTTAATATCACCAAAACTTTTCTTAATATCGTATTAAAAAAACAGTGATATTAAGTTTTTTCACAAATATCAAAGTAACTTTTTAAGTAAATATCGTTAATATCACGGTAGGACTCATAATATTTTTAATATCATGGTAGCACTCATAATCACAAAACAAAAAAGTGCTCAGAAAAATCTGAAAAAATAAAAAAATGAAAGAAGACAACAATATTAAGGAGCGCTCAAAAGAAAAAAAAAATTAAAAAAATCATTTGCATGGTCAATTGATTGATTGAAGGTTGCGTTGTATTTTGACTTTTTTACAAAAAGTCAAGATCAGATCTGGAATGGATGATCCAGATCTGTCCGCACATCCGCACGAATTAAAAAAATCCGCACATAATCCTCACTATATATATATATATATATATATATATATATATATATATATATATATATATATATATATATATATATATATATATATATATATATAGACACACACACACTAGGCAATTCTTTTAGGCCGTGCTAAGCACGGCCCAAAGTAGTTTCATTTTTGCATTTTATAAATGTCTAAAAGAAATGTGTTTTGACTTTGATGTTTTACTGTCTGAAGATGTAAAAGATAGTGGGTTTCTATTTTTCATTTGATGTTTTACCAAGGTGCGAGTACTACAATTAATCGCTTTAGTCAAAACTCCTTATTTTTATTATTATAATGTAACAATTGTAATTCTAAAAGCAAAATTTAATAAGCATGAATGACATGAGACAAAGTAAGGAATCATCCTCTTACCTTGCCACACTCTCAAACAGTCAAACCATGTCATGCTACTTACAAGAAATCACTTACCCATGCCTACACACTTATTCCCGATTCACTCCTCATACCTATTGAGTTTTGACTTTGAGTCTTATTTACTTTCCTACTATCATCTCTTGTGTTCACTTTAATGAATAGTTAATTTGAAAAATATTGCAATAATAATGTACTAAAGACAAATAAAAATAGGTAATTTGACAAAACTTGTACAAAATCATTTTGTCTCTTTTACTTCTACCACCAACTCCAACCAAGTTTTCATACTTGAGTAACACGAGTACAACCCATCAATACTTGACTTGTACTTTGTAATCTATTTTACACTTGAGCAATGTACAACTTAACCCATCAATCTTTGATTTGTATGCTTTGTAATCTATTTCACATTGGAGCAGTATAACCGCTGATGGAACAACGCCCGATGAAACAACTACATAATCATATATCATAAAAAAAAATTGAATATCAACATGGTATACAAGATATTTGAATTTGTAAATTCAATGAACATTTTAGAAAGTAAAAAAAATGAAAAGGTGAAATAACCAAAGAAGCTAGTTTTCCTTCCTATGGTCATAGAAAATAGGTAGACTCAAACACCTAACACTATGTCCCCATATTCTTTTACTTTCGAGAAGTGATTTGCATACTTTCAATTCTTATTGGGACACTCCAATATACAAATAGTTAAAACAGATTATACTTAAAGTACAACTGTCGGATGCACGCATTGGATTGTGCCAATAAAAAATAGAAGTGCGCTAATCATTTCCTTTTACTTTCTCTACTACCACACATAAACACCCATAATTCTCTTTTTATTGTCATACATCAAAAGGCATTATCAATTTCTACATATAGTGCAACACACAATATATATGGTACCGTATAAAGGTAAAAACTTGTACCGGTTTCCATAAATCTTTTACGTACTTTTTTCTGAATGGCACTTTTAAGTACTTTTTACTACTGTATTGTTTAGTGAAGCAATTAATACACAACATGGATTCATTCACCTACCACTCTGCCTCCCCAAAAACCCGAGATTTTACTTGCATTCATAAAATATAAAAATACAAAAAGAATCATATCTCACCTCTAGACCTAGTTAGATTAATTTCAATCCTAGCGAACACTATTCGCTGTGGAGAATGATCAATCCCCGGTACTTGCCACTTCACTATACTACATCGGTCAGGTACACTGTCTGGTGAGGATTGTAAGCTTCTCAAGATCCTTTGAGAAGTAAAACTTTTGTATAGACCGCAATCCACGCATCATGCTTCTTCGTTGACCAAGGTTTCATATGCGGCGCATGCTTCAAAGTCAGGAAATGGTCTTTAATTTTATCTATTCAGCACACTTTTCCAATCTTGATCATTTATCTCCATATTTCGTCCAAAATCGCCAAGTTTCACCAATTGCTTGTTTTTACCTGAGAATTACTAAAGTAAACGATTACGCACCAATTCTCATACATAATATAATAAAACAAGTCAATTAAATAGGACAAATGATGACAATATAATGTACTTATTTGATGTCATCATATGTGTTGAATCTTCAACACTTTACACTGATTAAGTTTGCAATTAAAATATATATATATATATATATATATATATATATATATATATATATATATATATATATATATATATATATATATATATATATATATATATATATATATATATATATATATATTATACTTTAGAAGTTTTTTTTTAACTACCATCTAATGCACTTTATCACTCTAATTGTATTGTATCGTCTTTAACACATCCATATACCTTTCCAACTCTACCATAATTCCTTGGCACCCAAATCATTACTCCAATAGAGAATGCAAGAACCATCTGAAAAAAATATTTAAAGACACTAAATAGTGAAAATAAGTGAATAAAATTTGGACTTTTTTTAGCAGAAGTTCTATAATAACAAAAACACTTGCATTGTACATAAGCTTTGTGACATTCATCAACAGCGTTCCTTATAACTCTAAACCTCAATAAAATCAACCAAAACATTGTTTCAGTGGCTAATGAAAATCAAGCAACTTCAAGGATACAAAAAATCATGGCTCAAGGACAAAAATAAATATCAAGACTTTTGTGTCAGGCTTTATAGTAAAAATAAGTCCTTCGAGATTACACAAAATGTATTTAACAGTAGAAAAATTATATTCTCATATCTTGGTAAATGAAAAACAAAAATTCACATACCTGAATCAAAGCCAGCTTTCACAAAGCGAATCCTTCTTTATGGCAACATAGCTTTTCTAGAGTCCAAACTATTTCACATAAACCAACCAAAATCTCAAAGTCAAATATTTGCAGAAAATACATCAACCCATTAAATCTCAAAGTAAAATCAAGACATCAGGAGTAACTTACATAACTTCTCGAGACGTCTTCGGAGAAGTAAAAAGAATGAGTAAAATGGTTAGATCAAGAGGTTAACATGTTGGAGAAATAACTAAAGTTGCACCTATGAACTTTTCCCATTCACCAGCGATTCTTGTTAGCCGGATCAAGAGAGAGAGAGAGAGAGAACAGAAAGTGGGTGAATGTGAAGTGTGTTTTGATTCTTGACTAAAATATTCAGAGTAAGTGAGACAAAAATTCTAAAAAGGTGAATAGTATAGTCTGATGTGGCATTTTCTTAGAGCTCTAAGAGTCTGATGTGACATTTTCTTAGATCTCTACAGTCATTTTAGAGGGTTTCTTTATATAATAAGTAGACAAAAGAAAAAAACGAAAAACAATAATAAAAAAGGAAAAAAGTACAAACGAAAGAAAAAACATACGGACTTGATGACGTCAAATAATCCTGATATTTAAGTGTCAATTTCCCCCTATTATGCTCGTTTATTTTACTTATTATGCGGATATATACTTTGATTTCTTTACATTTTGTATCCAGGTTACAAACGATCATAGGAGCTAAAGAGACGAGGAAATTAGAAAGAACACGCAAAAGATAAACAATTTTAGTATGCTTGAGGAAACTATGGCGTAACATTTCACTCTCTATTACGCCGTAGCTGGGAATTTAAACTTGAAGACCAAAGTCAACGCGGACCAAGAGTTATGGCGTAACCAAATCCTGGGTTACGCCGTAACAATATCAGGTCTTTCAAGTATTTCTCGAATTAATGACTACACGGTAACATAACAATGGAGTTACGGCGTAACAAAGACTACGTGAGCAATCCTAGATCCAAGAATGAAGCTACGGCGCAACAACACATGCAATTACAACGTAGAAGGAACCTTAATTGAAGCTATGGCGTAGCACAATCCTCAGCTACGCCGTAACTATTACTTTTGGATAAGATCTTCTCAGGATTACACAAGCTACGACGTAACACCTTTCTGAGCTACGCCGTAGCTAAGACGGGCCTATAAATACAACCCTAATTTCTGCATTTTGCATACAAGTTTCTCACACACAAAATCAGAGATCATTGGGAGCTTTCTCAAGGCCATTCTACAACAGCATACGAAGCATTTCCAAGGGAAAAATCACGCCTATATCACCATAAGTTTTAGTATTTCATCATTTCAATTACATTTCAAATTCATGAAATTTGTAAACATTTGTTCGAGTGTTGAATTTAATATGATCGGCTAAGCACCTTTGGTGCTAGCCTAGTTATGATTTCTATATTGTTTTGATTATGTTTTCGGACTTTTCTTAATGCTTCTATGTGTGTGCGTGCTTAGTTTATCTTAAGATTCTTTAGTTGCGGTAGTTTAAAAGACCCGGTCATACTTGGTATGCTAGGAGAATTGACCATAGCGTAGTTGAGTTGCGAGGATATGGTTGGGATGACAACTAACCACGGACCTTGTGTGCGAATTGACTATAGGATCACTTTCCGGGTTGGATAAACTTAAGTAGTTAAAGTATGGTCTATGAACGTGACAACGAACCATACAAGATAAGTCTAGCATGTAGTGGAACTTAATGACTCAAACCCGTGTATCGTACATCGGCTTACTAGCATGGGGTAGTGACTGTGGTTCCCGGCAGGATTCGGGGGAGATAGGCTAGGGAACTTGACCATATGAACCTAGTGATATATGTTCGCCCCACCTGAAGCATGAGATTAGTTTAATGGGAAACGTAATCGTAAATGATGTAGGATGAGTAATTAGGCTAGCACATTTCTCTCTTATTTCTTACAACCTTATTTTAATCGTTTCAATCTTTAAATCAGTTAGAAATAGTGACATCTAGACTTAGATATAATCCAAACCACATAGCTCTTGGGACGACCTCGGTTTTACCAAATACTAGTCTACACGCGACCGGATTCTCTGTTTGTTAGTGAAAATAGGTAGACCTTAGGTAATCGAGTCAATATAAATATTAAGACCTGGTCAGTAAAACCTGCATCAAGTTTTTGGCGCCGCTGTCGGGGAGCTATAATAGGATTTTTATTTAAGTTTTTAAGTTTTTGTTTTTGTTTTCTTATAATTCGATGAAGTTTCAGGAATAATGGAAGTTGTTGACATTAATACATTAACACTTGAAGAGTACCTTGCTATGACCAGGCGTGAGCAAGGACCAGGTATCGTTAGGCCAATTATAGGAGCTAATGTTCGGTTTGAAATTAAAGATCAATTCATGATGGAATTACGTGAAAAACTCTTCTCTGGAAGTAAAGATGAAGACACATACGAGCATGTTGAATATGTTTTCTATATCGCTAGCCTTTTCAACATCCCAGGAGTTTCGCATGATGCGGGCATGCTGAGAGTGTTTCCCATGACTAAAGATCTAAGTGTATGCAAAGGAAATTCGTCCTTTCAAAAGTCAAAGTCCAAAGATGTATGAGCATGTTGGAATGGAAGACAACCACCACAGACACAGAAGTGACTATCGGCAGACAACTTCATAACATGATCACCATCACATCAACAAAGAACGAAGTACAAAGAACGATGAAAGATTTTGCTAACTATTTTTTGAGGACGTCAACTACAAAGTCGAAGTATAGAAGATGACGACGTCAAGCAACCTTTGATGACCAACACTTAGGGGAGATTGTTGGGAATAGACTTTATTATTTCAAGTGTCGGTCATTGAATTTTGTAATAGGTTGCGTTATTAAGTTAATACGTTAGTGATTTTATATGTTTTATAAAGTTTATGCTAAGTTTATAGGTTTAGTAAAAGTCTAAGGGCCTAGTTTGTAATATTTGCATAGTTTGGTGAAGCCCTAGACTACACCTATAAATAGCCTTGTAACCCCTCATTAGAGGGTGTTGGTTCACTTAGTAATATCATTTGTCTTTCATTTCATATTAAGGGTTCCTTCCACTTTCTCTCTCTACTTACTTTCTCTCTCTAGAAATCTTAGTGGTTATGTTGTAAAAGGGTGACCTAACAAGTGGTATCATTCGCCAAGGGATAATATAGGTTGATTTAGGTTTGATTTGGTAGAAAAACTAGGTTTAAAAGTGAATTTCTAAGATCTCGGTTACTGTTCATCGTGATTCTTGCGAGTTAGGTTTTTATTTTAGCGAGTTAGACTGTTTTTTTGGCGAGTTAGAACTTGGCGAGTTTAGGTGAAGTTTCTGCGAGTTAGGTCAAGTGTTAATTTTGGCGAGTTAGCCTTACCTTATCGTTTATCGAGTAAGGGCTTTTGTACTCAACACTTAGTAGAAACCCTGCCCAACTTAATTCACTTTACCGAGTTAGGATTTTTGATCTTACCGAGTTACAGTTCCTGTAGGATATACCGAGTTAGACAAATACATAAATCTTACTGAATTAAGTGATGCGTGGGAATTGCACCAGGCTTTACCTCTCGAGGGATCTCGAGAAGCTTACAACCCCCACCAGGCAGTGTACCTGATCATTGTAGTATAGTATAGTGACAAGTACCGGGGGATTGATCGTTCAACTCAGGAATAGTGTCGTTAGGATTGAAATTAATCTAACTAGGTCTAAAGGTGAAGGATGATTCTTTTTGTATTTTTATATTTTTTTGGAAAACAAGTAAAGATCTCGGGTTTTGGAAGAAGGGGCGGAATTAGTTGCTAATCAACTAACCCAAAAGCTACTAATTAAACTAATGTGCAAGAAAACTAAACTAAGGTTCTACAAGGGATGTGAAGCATGTCTACCCATGATATGTTACTCCTTGATAGCTATCCAATTTTATCTATTGAATTGTCACACCTTGTTTTAATTGACGGGTTGTATTCCTTAATACCATTCGTGGGGTGGCGTACGTACTTCCCCAACTCTATAAGCTCCTACTTCACTCCTATGTCGAGCCTGCAAGAAGCTCCTAACATGGGATCATTAGAATTCGCTCATGCATTAAATACAACCATAATAACCTAGTACGCATTGGTTCATGTTTCTTAAGACGTTCAAGCATGTTACCCTATGGAAGTCTGCCAGTTTTCTTAAGCCTAACATCGAATACAATCAACTAAACAAGAGATAATGGGAATCAAGAATTATAAGCTAAATCAACTAGACCTATCGAAGTGTCACACCCTAATTGATGAAGATAGACACAAACATCAACAAGGAATCAATAAGATCTAATCAATTATATACAAGTTTCACACAATCATAAGTAGACACAAGGTGAATTAGCAAATCATCATCAAAGAAGAGCAAACAACAATGATAATGGAAAACATAATTAAGATAGAAACAACAAACCATTACAAGATATTTATGGAGTGATTGAAACCCTTTAAGTTGCTGGAAAAACACCTACCTAAACCCAGGAATCGACCTTAGGGTTTAGGGCTTACAAAAAGTGAAGTTATGATGTTATATTTATAGGCAATATTTCTGTCAGCAAGGCTTGACGGCGTCAGCCCGTAAAGAGTGACGGTGTCACGACCAAATTTTCTTCACCAAATTGTAGATCTCTTTATCCTCTTCGCGTGGGCTTTTGAATCACCTAAATCCGAGTTCGTATGCAAAAGTTATGACCAAAACAATATCAGCTACTCCGCGCGCAAGTTGTGACAAGTTAACACGTGACGGCCTACGTGAGGCCTTCAAGAAATTTTCTAGGCCGTCACTCTTTAATTTTACACATGACGGCCTTGGGTGACGCCGTCATCTCCAATGCACAAAACTTTCTGGACCGTCACGGACTTTATCCACTTCTACCTCTTGTATTACTCTTGACGCCGTCATGAAGAAGCTTGTGACGCCGTCAGATACTGTTCCCAGCAAGAAAAATTAAGACTTTGCCGTTTTCTTCACTTTTATGCTCCAAAAACGTACAAAATGCTTCCTTTTCCAGAATTCACTCCAAAAGTACCTAAAATCACAAAATGAACGATTTAGGGCAATATTTGATCAAATAAATTCAATTCCGGGCTTAAATGACCCCCTAAAAACGGATCATTTTTCGCCTCATCATATACCCTTACACTTGAGATTTGCTTGTCCTCAAGCAAATGCGCTTTTATTCTAGTTAAAATACAATTAGGGGTCATTTAACACTAATATAAAAGTAATTACAACAAATAATCGTTCCACTAAAGACCAAAGACAAGCACGGAGGTCATACACTAGCACCTCACAGATAGTGTTTAGATACTCACATCTCTCGGGTGCAACAAAGTATATATCACAATATGGAAATGGAAAACATCTCTCATTACCTGTCATAGCAAAATAGATTACCATAGGCTTGGGAAAGGATCAAACCTCCACCACATGGCGTAAGCACCTAGGATAAACTATCAAAGAGGTCTTTTTAAAGGGTTATAACGTTAGGTGTAGCGATATGGAATACACGGTTTTGTTGGATAAAGGTAATCTTTACTGGTGGCGAGTTAATCATCTTGGTTAATTACATGTACAATATGGCGTTGCTAAGCCAAGACTAGACTCGACTTAAGCTAATAAATGAAAAATAACAAAAACATAAAATAAACATAGAATGAAACGGGATGGTAGTCCGTATGTTTTTCTTTCCTTTTTTTATTATTTATTTTTTTTTTTTGCATACACTCTTACCCTACCATCCAAAATAATACATCATAGGGAATGAACATTCCCCTTACACTTGAATTTTTACATACTTTACAATAAACTAATCTAATGACTCGAATTAAGAAAATCAAAACACTTGGAGTATTTTTAAGATTAACGCACATATGGGGGTAATAATATGATGTTCTTCCCCATTACTCCATAACACAAGTACTTTACCCATGAGTCCCAATCGTCCCAAAACAATATGTACAGGGATATGACTCGACTTTGCAACCATGTAATCAATTAGATAATTAACTAAGGGTTTAAACATATAACAATAATGCACTAAAGATGAGTGCATACACGGAAGGCTAAGGCGATTTGGTTGTACATTTAAGTGGGTTGTAACAAATTCTTCCTTTAAGTAAGATGCTTAAAGTTAGAAACGAAAAGATAGGCTCGGAGGGGTGTACTAGGGGTATCGTGTACTAAAAATGAGTACAACGCTAAGGTGTGGGAAAAATTAGTTGACTTTACTAGCCAAGTAATATGACTTAAATGGTCAAGTAATTATGATACGGGTTTAACACAAGGGTGATCCTAATGCCTCTTAACATGTAGTAAATCCTACTACACGAATGTAGTCTCACTAGCGGTCTCGGGATGCATCACTAACGCAAGTTCTAGAATCTAAATGCTACCGGTACACTCATAAGCACTAATAGTAAATGTTTTTCCTATCAAATCTAAAGGCGAATCTCACATATTTGGGTGGAAAATTTTTCTGAATGGTACGGTTTTGTGCTAGTCATACAACTCCTATCCATGAGATGCTTGCTAAGGCTAAAGTTTCACTCCTAAATGTTGTAAAAAAAATTAAATTTGGCGCTAAAATTACACTAACAAGTATTTCTCTTAGTTTTATTACACACCTACCTTCAAACAAACAAACTCAAGTGCAATTGTATCCTATAAGGTATCATCATTTACCATCCCCTTACACTTAGGATGAACATTGTCCCCAATGTTCAAGTAAAGAATGTAAAAGTGAAACAAGTAAAATAATGAAATCAAATACTCCCCTGATTCGTTCGGTGTGGATAGTGTGGTAACAAGGTTAGATCTTCCTCCAAGAAAATGAACAATCAAAGCTTCCCTTCCAGAAAAATAAATTATCTTCTTGTCATACATAACCTGTTAAACCTGAGAAAACAATCACAAAAACCCAAAGCATCAATCCGAACAAAGAAAACTCACAACTAAATGTAATTCCAGACTAGGAATAAAAACAAAACAGTTAAATATATAATGCTTGTGGAATGAACGTTTGCAGATTTCCTAGAGTTTATAAAACTAAAGAATCAACAAAAACTTTAAGACTCCGTTATAAAAACAAAACTCGCAAAATTTCCAGAATTTTACACATGACGCCGTCAGGAATTAATTCCTGACGCCGTTAGAAGTGACCTGCAGAAATCTTTATGTTAAGTTTCCAGAAATTTCTGGAAAAAACTTATGTCCTACTTCCTGGAATATCCTGCAAAACATCATTATGACTCGATACAAGCATTTGACTCAAACAATTACTAATATACATGTTCATTTAATATTGTTGTGGATCATGCTCAATTTCGTTCTTATAAACAAATTTGGGTCTCCCTTACACTTATCTTTTGCAAAATACCTTTATATGCAATTAAGACGAAGTTAAAAACAAAATAAAGCATTTTCACAATTTACTTTGAAACATGAGCCACAAACAACAAAAATAAAACATGCATACGGAAATAAATAAAATCAAATAAACAAACAAACAAATAAATAAATAAATAAATAAAGCTTGGGTTGCCTACCAATAAGCGCTTGTTTTTGTTCGAGTCACGAGCCTGACTCTACCCTTATTTAACGGAAATAGGGGAGGTTTTCCCTATACTTTGAATTAAGTGCGGGTGAAAGTAGCGATACACACCCTTAGGGTGGAAATATGCCACGTGAGGTGAAGGGGGTGAGTGAATGGCTTCCTTCATCCTAAAAGTACCCGGATAATAATGGTTGATGGGTGGTTCGGTTCCTCTTTTATCTCCTAGAAATATATCTAAGGATGGAAAGTTGTGTAAAGATTGAGGTTCCGGCTCATCAACACTAGGAAATTCCCTCGAACTAAGGGTAAGGTTATCACAATAAGTATTCAAACCTATATCCTCTAGTGGTGCTTGGTCCAAGGGTTCTACCTCCATTGGGATTCCTAAAGTTTCATCTACTTCTTCCGGGTAAGTCACGGGCGGTGTGTATGCCTCAAATGATGGTAGGACTTGTGGGGTACTTAGTGGGCTTGGGTTTTCTACTATCTCTTCCATCACATCAATATCACCTATGTGTTCATCTTGTATTATAGTAGTGCCTAACCATGACATGCAACTAGGTGGCTCAACTCTAACATCATGTGTGTCGTAGGTTTTGGTGAAATCTATCCCGCTCATGCAACTAGGTAGTTCAACACTAACCATCTCATAATCTTGGTTTGATTTTAAGTTCATGTTCTTAGAAACTAGGTCATCTTGCTCATACGAATCCACCAATTCGTCGAGCTTATGGGTCATGGTTAGGAAGCTTTTCTCAAAATTCATCCAACGGGTCTGACTAAAATGAATTGATCCTGCTAATGATCATCTAATAGAAATCACACATTCATATAATTCATCAAACCCATCTAACTTTACCCACAAATCCTCTTGGATGTCATAAAGATCACACAAAAAATCATTGGAATGATAGGAAGCAAATCTATTAGTGAAATATAGTTGTTCCTTTATTGTCAGTGATCTAAATGGAATTTCATCTGCCATAGTGACAAGTGAAAATGGTTTTACAAACAACGGGCACAAAGAAAAAGATAGACTACAAGAAAGCTAATAAAAAGAAAATAAAAATCTCACTAAAGAGGAATCTAATGAGTAGACCTAATCAAAATAAATTCCAACCTAAGCAATAACTATTCCCCGGGCTGTGGCGCCAAAAACTTGATGCGTGGGAATTGCACCAGGCTTTACCTCTCGAGGGATCTCGAGAAGCTTACAACCCCCACCAGGCAGTGTACCTGATCGTTGTAGTATAGTATAGTGACAAGTACCGGGGGATTGATCGTTCAACTCAGGAATAGTGTTGTTAGGATTGAAATTAATCTAACTAGGTCTAAAGGTGAAGGATGATTCTTTTTGTATTTTTATATTTTTTTGGAAAACAAGTAAAGATCTCGGGTTTTGGAAGAAGGGGCGGAATTAGTTGCTAATCAACTAACCCAAAAGCTACTAATTAAACTAATGTGCAAGAAAACTAAACTAAGGTTCTACAAGGGATGTGAAGCATGTCTACCCATGATATGTTACTCCTTGCTAGCTATCCAATTCTACCTATTGAATTGTCACACCTTGTTTTAATTGACAGGTTGTATTCCTTAATACCATTCGTGGGGTGGCGTACGTACTTCCCCAACTCTATAAGCTCCTACTTCACTCCTATGTCGAGCCTGCAAAAAGCTCCTAACATGGGATCATTAGAATTCGCTCATGCATTAAATATAACCATAATAACCTAGTACGCATTGGTTCATGTTTCTTAAGACGTTCAAGCATGTTACCCTATGGAATTCTGCCAGTTTTCTTAAGCCTAACATCGAATACAATCAACTAAACAAGAGACAATAGGAATCAAGAATTATAAGCTAAATCAACTAGACCAATCGAAGTGTCACACCCTAATTGATGAAGATAGACACAAACATCAACAAGGAATCAATAAGATCTAATCAATTATATACAAGTTTCACACAATCATAAGTAGACACAAGGTGAATTAGCAAATCATCATCAAAGAAGAGCAAACAACAATGATAATGGAAAACATAATTAAGATAGAATCAACAAACCATTACAAGATGTTTATGGAGTGATTGAAACCCTTTAAGTTGCTGGAAAAACACCTGCCTAAACCCAGGAATCGACCTTAGGGTTTAGGGCTTACAAAAAGTGAAGTTATGATGTTATATTTATAGGCAATGTTTCTGTCGGCAAGGCTTGACGGCGTCAGCCCGTAAAGAGTGACGACGTCACGACCAAATTTTCTTCACCAAATTGTAGATCTCTTCGTCCTCTTCGCATGGGCTTTTGAATCACCTAAATCTGAGTTCGTATGCAAAAGTTATGACCAAAACAATATCAGCTACTCCGCGCGCAAGTTGAAACAAGTTAACACGTGACGGCCTACGTGACGCCTTCAGGAAATTTTCTAGGCCGTCACTCTTTAATTTTACACATGACGGCCTTGGGTGACGCCGTCATCTCCAATGCACAAAACTTTCTGGACCGTCACGGACTTTATCCACTTCCACCTCTTGTATTACTCTTGACGCCGTCATGAAGAAGCTTGTGACGCCGTCAGGTACTGTTCACAGCAAGGAAAATTAAGACTTTGCCGTTTTCTTCACTTTTATGCTCCAAAAACGTCCAAAATGCTTCCTTTTCCATAATTCACTCCAAAAGTACCTAAAATCACAAAAGGAACGATTTAGGGCAATATTTGATCAAATAAATTTAATTCCGGGCTTAAATGACCCCCTAAAAACGGATCATTTTTCGCCTCACCATTAAGTCTGCGAATTAACCTTACCGAGTTAGAAAAATTCAAGACTTTACCGAGTTTAGTTGTAACTTTGATTACCGAGTTAAGTCCTCAAGTATTTCTTACCGAGTTATACATTTTAACCAAGTTATACATTATTACCGAGTTACAAATCCATTCAAAGTTGTACTGATGAGTGCTCAAACACTCATCATTTTTTGTCTAATCTGAACTGCAAAACATACAAAAACACTCAGTAATGCATCAAAATACTGAAAATATTTCAAAATTGTGTTTTATATGTTTTAGATGCAAAATGAGCAAAAACAGATGAAAAACGTACAAAGTTTGCAAAATTGGCAGTTTCAGTCCCCCAACTTTCATAAAATTACAAAACTAGTCCCTGGATATTCAAAATATAGAAAATTATCACCAAAGGTCATTTTGAAATCATAAATTGTCATATTTAGTCCTTTGGTGAAAAATTGGAAAAGTTTTGAGAATTTACAGTTTTGGTCCCTGAAGTTTCAGACTTTGGCAGATTTGGTCCCTGGTGGGATATTTTTGGATAAAAAACCATTTTTAGTCCTTGGAAATTTAAAAATATTCAATATTACTCCTTGGACAAAAGTTTTCATAAAATGGCAATTTTAGTCCCCGGACTTTGAAAATTATCATTTTTAGTCCCCGGGAATTTTGAAAAATACAAAAATTGCAAAAATGGGTTTTGGATATTTAAACTGTGCAAGTATGGACCTTATTGTTACTTTGGAAAGATTGCATGATCAGCCCTTGCAGTTTTCTACAATTACAAAATTGGTCCCTATGGTTTCTTTGCTAACAAAACAAATGGACCATTAATATTACACTTAAACTAAACCCTTAACCCTTTTTTTTTTGGCCTGATCCATGAAACACCCCCAGGCCATCTAAAACCAGCCCAACCCCACTCCTAATAACCCCTGGTCGTTTGACCTCAGTCAACACCCCCAACACTGTTCATCATCCCCCACATCCCTGGTTTCCAGCTTTGTTGTCTCCCCCCTCCTCTCCAATCACTCACCAACTTCAACCTTCTCATTAATACTTACACCAACCTCACCTTCCCCCTCCTACCCTCATTAATTACCTCACCAAACCCTGCCAATTTGCACTCTCCCCACTTCCCGCCAAAATGAATTTAAACGGTGAGGATCAAAGCAAGCCATCCAACGGCTTAAAAAGGATGTGGGAAAGTCCAAAGATGCCTCCAGGACTTATAAAAAGAAAGAAAAAGCATAAAGAGGTGGCAGTTAGAGTAGTTAGCTTAGCTTAGTTCTAGTATAGTTTAGTTTATCAATTTAGCTTAAATTTTATGTTTTCAGTTGTAATATTTGGTTCAAAAAGGTTGTACTCAAAAGCTTTGTTGTAATTTGGATCATTATTAACTTCAATTTCAGTTTCTAGTTCAAACAAGTTTATGCCATTTTTATTTTAAATTCTAATTTAGCTGTAAATTTGATAAAAGTTGTTGTTTCTTGTTTGTTTAAGTTTACTAAAGCTTATTTATTAGTTCCTCAAAGCTTTTCAATCATCTAAATTAGTTTAGTTAAATAAATAAATATATTATATATATATATATATATATATATATATATATATATATATATATATATATATATATATATATATATATATATATATATATATATATATATATATATATATATATATATATAAAGTAGTGAAAAATAAAAGCAGACAAAGAAAGAAAGGATACAATGGGTTAGAGTCTCAGGGAGACATAGGGTCAGGGATGGAGTGATTCATCTTTTGCTTTGAGCACAAAGGCTCAGTGTAAGTCACTTTTTAGTTTCAAATATCATTTTCTAATTGTGATATTATTAGTTGTGGTTGCTCTTGTTGTTGTTTAAATCTATTTAATTGTGCTTGTTTTAGGTTAATGTAAACTTGTAATTCAGTTTCATAGGTTAGAATCTAGGCTTGCTTAACTAATCTTGAAAATCAGTCAATTAAGGGACTGTTTGGATCAAGGGTACTCAGAGTGCTCTATGCTTGTTTAAGTGTTGTTTTTTTGTTCCTTTCAGTCATCTTAGGTATAACTAGACTCAGTCAAGCAAAATTTGGTAGGTTTGTTTCAATTTAGTCAAAACCTCTTGGGAATCCATCTCAGTTGCAATCTGTTAGGTTTTAGGATTTGCATTCTCATCAAATTGGTTCATAAATAGATATTATAGCTTAATTAAGTTAATTTATAGCTTAATACACCTTATATGTTCAGAAGGATCACTTAGAATCTCAAGAAAGTCAAACCAAGTAGTTTTAGTAAAAAGTCAAATTTGCATTTCTTAGGTTTTTCCAAAAGTTCAAGTATTTGTTTTGATTTTTGTGTTTGCTCTCTGGTAGTGAAACTTGCTCCTACTCAAAATCTACTAGCTCAGCTTTGAATTTCCATGGTTATTTCATTTTTATAAATTTTATTGTGGTGTCCACGCTTGATCAAAGTGGTCTGCAGGGCAATGTCATGCCCTGCTACACAGTTACTCAGTCCAACAGCTCTACTTCAAAGGTCTCTCATGCACTCATTAGTCGGCCCCACAGAGAGCTTATTGGCTTTTTGAAAAGCCAATAAGCTCTTCTTTTAGTTCCTAGGTTTGTTTCCAGGTTTAGACCTCATATACTTGGGCTGCACTTCCCCTCAACATTGTCCCTTGTCTGTTTGGATTTTTGGTATTTGGAACTGCTTATTTGGGCTTAATAGCTTATCCAGGGACCAACTTTGGTTGTTTTGCAATCACACAAGTTTCTTAAACTTGTTTGAACCTAAAATCACCACTAGTTTCAGCTTTGAGCTTAATTCCAAGCTTTTAGCCTTGACAGTTGACCAAAGTCAACTGTCATGGCTTAAGCTCTCCATTTGCTTATTTATAAGCATTCCAACCAAAGTTCTTTTATTAAAGTTTCATAACTTAGGTATTAAAGTAGTTTTGTAAAAAGAAAACTCAAAAAAGACAAACTTTCCTAAAGTGATAGCTTCTATTTAAGAAGCTTATTGCTTAAGTGCTTATTTTCCTTAAGCACTTTCTGTTTTTATAATTTTCCTAAGTTCCTTTAGTTGTGAAATAATTTATGTAAATTTTTCATATTTTTCTCTTTTCATTTAGTATTTTTAGTAATTAATATTAGTTTTTATTAATTAATAATTAGTTAATAATTAATAATAATTATTTAAATAGTCTTAAAAATATATTTTCTGTTTTAAAATTAGTTTTATATTATTTTAGATTTTTCTAAGTTTTAATTTTATTTTTCTAAGCTTATTTTACATTTTCCTATTAATTAGTGTAATTTTAATTAGTTTAAATTAGTTTTTAATTAATAGTAATTATATAAAAAGTAGGAAAAATATATTTTAAGTTTGAAAATTAGTTTTATAATATTTTAGATTTTTCCAAATTTATTTTTCATATTTTTAGTGTAATTTCATAATTAGTTATAATTTAGTTTAATTTAAATAATTAATAAGTAATTAATACATAGTATTTAATTGATAATAATTAATTAAATAGTGTAAAAATTAATTTTAATTTTCTAAAAAGTTTAATTTATTATTAGGATTGTAAAAATGTGATTTTCATCTTTGTAAGTATTTTATTTTACCAAAACTCGCGTTTTATTTTGTACGTTCACGTTACTTAAAACTGAACGTACGCGTTTTTAGGTTTAAATCATTTCTGGTTTTTCCTATTTTCCTGTCTTATTCTTATAGCTTCTTTAAGCTATTTCATTGTATAAATCCTTAGTGTAACCAATCTCAAATCCCTTTTTATCCAAATTCACCCGATCACAGATCCGTTTGAATAACCATCACACCTCGTCGGGACATAACGACCCGGTGATACCTTATATTACCCGGAGCATTGATCTAGCCTATTTGACTTTGTTGACCATTCCTTGCTCAATATAATTTGGTGGTTTAGCATCAATCAAAATTTTTGGCGCCGCTGCCGGGGAGGTTGTGCGCGTTTTCTAAACGGTTTGCTGATTAGTGACTTTGGAATTCATCCCTTTGTATATTATCCATCTTTGTTCATATTTTTCCATAAAAACCCAAAAATATTTTTCCTTACCCTCTATCAGTTTGATTCTACCTTCTTATACCCATCTCATGTATAATTCTTATGGCGTCTCTCGGCTACACGTGTTTTCACTGTAAAAGCCCGATTGAGAACGGCTTTCGTTGTCTCCGGTGTATTTGTGAGAAAGGTGGCAATAATTGTAGTAACAGATTTTGTGTTTTGTGCAATCTGTTCATAAGTCCAAATTCTCTCAATGATTCACCAAATTCTTCCAAGCCCGAGATACGTGCTATTAATGACAAACCTTCAAGAATTGATCCTAACCTTTCACGGTTTACGGTCAAAAGTTTGTCAAGCAAACATGCTGAGCTTAGAGCAGTGACTGAAAAGAACGACTTACCTAACCTTCACGTTTATCAAGAACCAAAACCCGAGACTATAACGGAAGTGGTGGAAATTGCTAGCTCTAAGAGCACACCACTTGTCCCACCTCCAGATTTTGTTCCTTGTGTCGGTTGTGGTGAGCCGCTTTTTGGTTTACCATGTCATTGGTGTACATGTGTACAATGTGGTAATGATATTCAAAACGGGAGTTGTTTGTTTTGTGGGTCGAGTAATTCATTTGCTTATGATCCTAATCAAAACTCATTCAACGACTCTTCAATTTTTTCCTATTACCCATCACATTCATACGAGCAAGAATCATATTACCCAAATTCCAATGATGCTTCGTATCAAGATACACCAAGCCAGACTCAACAGTTTTACTGTTGTGAGTATTGTGGTGGCCCACACTACAGTTCTGATTGTCAATCGGGAAACACGCTTGTCTATGAGCAGTTTCCTGATAACAATTATGACTTAAGCACATATAACTCATAGCCACATCAGTTTTACTGTTGTGAGTATTGTGGAGGTCCACACACTAGCTCTGATTGTCATACAGGGAATCAATTTCCTTGTAACAATTACGACTATTCGTTACAAGACCCACCTCCACAGTACCAAATTACCCAAGCAACTCCTCAATACCCGCAAGACCTTTGTCAGGAGGTTCTTGAAACATTGAAAGAATTTAAGGAGGAGTTGTCTACTACATCGTTTCAATATTCTCGTGAGAAATCCATGGCAGAATTACTTGCCGAAGAACGAGATGCTAGAAACGAATTGAGCATGGAAGAGTTACTTGCTGAGCAAAGAGCGGCTAAAATACGTGCTAATCTTCGCTATGCTGCTCTATATGATGACGATGATGACAGTGATGATGATGAAGATAACATTGTTATTATTCAAAAAGATTCATCAGATTCATCAGTTGTGATTCCTTCCATGGATATACAGGGAGAAAAGAATATAATTGAATCACTAGCAGAAGATCAAATGGAACTCGTACAATCCATGAATGCTAGTCCTTCCCCTCTCCCTCAGTCTATTGATGTCACACCCGAAGTTCACACTCACTCTCTAATCATGGGGGATGAGCATCTTAGCACTGTTCCTGATAAGGAATCGGACGAATTAATAAAGTCTAGTGTTGAGATCCTTGTCCCAATCCCGAGAGAGTCACAGGGGACTTTTGATCAAGTGTGTGATATTCTTTCCACCCCTAATAATCCAAATGATCAAATTGAGACTGTCTCTGATTCCAGTGATGATTGTTTATCTTATGGAGACATTGAATTTGTTGATGCATCACTTCTCCACTCTGATGTTGACTTTCTTCTTGAAGAGTTCGCTAATGAACTCTCTCATATGGATCCCATCCCACCAAGGGATGAAAATGAAGTCTTTGACTTTGATGCAGATTTGAGAGAGGTAGAATTCTTACACACTCATGATCCTTCGATTGAACTTACTCAGATCAACCCACTTCCTCTGGAAAGTGAAAATGATCTGGACGAATTCGAGGCTTTTCTTACTGAAGATAGTTCAATTTCATATGAAGTTGATGATAATTATCTTGATCCTGAGGGGGACATTCTTTTTCTAGAAAGTTTGTTAAACGAAGATCCATCTCCCCCTCTTCCACCCAAACAACTTCATAATGAGGAAATCAAATCAGTTGAGGAAACTGATAAATTTCTTGAGATCAAGCTCAAGGACTTGCCTCCTCCACTTGAATATACATTTCTTGAGGAGGAAGTTCTTATTGTAACAATTCGCAATTTCAGGTTAACTTTTATTTCCGAAAATTTTACTATTCACTTTTTACTAGTCACTTTTCACTATTCACTTTTTACTATTCACTTTTCACTATTCATCTCAGAAATTTTTATTTCATATTCTCGTAAGTTAAACTATTTTAACGATAATCCGAGAGTTTGACGCTCGTCGGATCATTTCTGCAAAAATCACAAAGCCGTGTCCGAGATTTACTTTTAGGTTTAAACGTCATTCTAACATCCCGATATGTCCATAAAATATTATAAACAATAGAAATATGATTTTCTCTCATTTTAGGACAATTCCAAAACTTTTGGAATTTTACGTTTTTCAGTTCAACGTTTTACGCGAATTACGCGTTTTAGACCCGTGTTTCCAGTTTTTAGCAGGGTTTTAGCACCCAATAGAACCTACCACTCATTTTATATTTTATTATGGAGTATATTGACATGTTTAACCATACTTTCAAGTTTCATATTTTTAGGATACCCGGTTTTACGTTTTGTGACTTAATAACTTACGGTTAGCAATTTACGGAGTCAAAACTAGCTACATACTTAGGATAATACCATCAAAAGTCCACACCTTGTTCTCCAAGTTCATGAACCGCCACTAGGGGGGGGGGCATTCACACTTGTGGTTAAATCTTGACCATTGATTCTTTAGATCATTACTTAATTACAACTTTGTCACCAAGTTATGTAACTTTCCTAGCCACCTTCCTAACCTCCTCATTTTTAGTATAAATAGCAAGCTCATTTGCTTCCTTTCTTCATCACCAAAAACGCCACAACATCAATCCCTAGCACCATGATCCTTTGATCTTCAAACTACAAGTTACACTACAAAGTTCAATGTCTTAGTATTCTCTACCTAGTTCTTAAGTTTGTTTGGTGATTCCATGGTTGAATTAGGAGCTACACAAGGTTACTAGGGCTGAAGTTAAATGGTTTTCACAAGGTTTATATCAAGTCTATCAATGGTTACAAGAGTTATGGTGAAGGGTTTACAAGCATAGGTTTAGTGTCCTAGTTCATACTTGACTTCCTTTCTTAAGTGAAAGCCAAAAGTTGTAAGCAAACCCTAACATACTCCTTGCTTGATTATCTTTTTCATACTCTTTGTGTTCTTTTCATGCTATATATGTTCTTGTTATTGTGTTCATGATGTTTAAAAATGGATAAAACGAGTATTGGTATACATATGTTAACTTATGACAAGTAAACAAGCAAACTAGTGATTTTTATGGAGAACCACGACCAAAATAGTATAACTACGATATGAAACACTTACATACTGTTATAAAGGACTTCAAAAGGAAAACATAGCAATTTGAATCACCCAAAACGAGTACACGAGTCAAAAGTTATGGCCATAAGAAGTTAGCGACACCAAAACGCCGAAACTGCGTATAACCTACTGTTTCGCATTCTGTGATTTTGAAAGTCCCACTTCTGATCCGATTCATCAAAAAGTTAAAACACGAAAGTTGTCCGGAACGACGTTTTCGTTCAGGAACAAAGAAGCTCGAGCCCTGAAAACGCTTTCCGAGTGATAATTTCTTTAAATTCTTAACAGCCCATTTTTAGACCAAAGTCACTATATTATAGTTATGAATTACTAAGACCAAGAGGTCTAATGACCTAAAGCCAAGACCACAACCATGGCTAAAGCCAAGGTTGAGTCTCAAGACCATGGTAACAATGACCAAGGTCACGGCAAAGCCACGGCTAAAGACCATATAACTTTTAAAGATCAAAACTTATATATATGTTATCAAATACTACAATAGTAGGGAGCCTCATGTGAGGAGTTCATTAAGTAAGCCGTCGAGTCGAGTTGTGGATTTACGAATTAAAGTGTCCTGGCTCCTCGAACGTTTACTCCATGACTTCTGAATTATGTCGGCCCGAACGGTAGTAAGAGATATACAACCTATACATGTTTCATAGACCACTTATATTCAAAGACTTACACTATATACTAAGTACTACATCATGAACATTATGCAAGACATATATAGGCAATTCTTCGTATTCTTAGACGTTACTCCAAACCTAAGTCGCAACGTTCTATTATAGGCTGCTCTTAGAGACTTTCGCGACTCGACTACCACTTTCATTTCTCATTACATAAGCTTAAGGTGAGTCATAGCCCCTACTCTTTTCGTACTTGTTTTAAACCTTTGGGGGGATACATGCACAACTACTTGCTTACTTGTACAAATACTCAAAACATTTATACTTGATTGTTTTATACTTGATTGTCTTATACTTGATGGCATTATACTTGATTTCATACATACATGACTGTCTTTTATCTTTGGGAAGTGGCTCCCAGTTTTCTTTGGGAAGTGGCTCCCAGTTGTCTTTGGGAATTGGCTCCCAAGTGAGGTCTTCGGAGATGAAGTAGAGACTCACTACTAATTGCTTAATTGTCTTGATGAACTTATACATGTCTTTATTATACTATATGTTAGCAGTGGGTTGTGAACACACAGGTTACAAGTCTCTTATGGCGGGACTTGTAACTGAGTGGATTCACGATGCCTTTGCTGTATGATCATTCTTTAAGACTTTTCAACTGTTTTAAGACAAACTCTATGAACTCACCAACCATTGTGTTGACACTTTAGCATGTTTATCTCAGGTTAGTAAGGCGATAGCTAGTGCGTGGAACTTAGAGTCAAGCTGCATATTCTGAAGACTTACGCTTTTATCATTTACCATTCAAAACATTTTGTATACATTTATGTATCATACTTTGGAATCTCATGTTTGTAACTTTGAATTCATTAATCGAATGGTAACTTTTCAAAACGTCTCATTTAGAGTTCGTTTTCTATAACTTGTACTTTGTATTATGAAGTAGCACCCCTATGACACAGTCTTCCGCTGCGGTACTTTGGGGGTGTTACAGATTGGTACCAGAGCCTTGGTTATAGAGAACTAGGTTGCATTTAGTGCCTAGACTATAACTGCTATATACGTTGGGACCTTCCTCTTTATTTGCCTTACACACAATATATACACATATGCTTTTTGGTTAGAGGTTTGCTTAGTTCCACGCTGTTAGATGATGTGACTTTAGTATTATAAGGATCCCCAGAGTTTAGCCGAGTCATTAAAAACATGGAGCTCAGTAATAACTAATTATTTAACTTGATCTTGTGACAGTTCTTGTTTGATGAGACACAAGATTTGAGTTAAATAATATTATTGCTTAGCTTTAGGGATTTGATGGCTTGATTATCTTACTATCGGCCTCAGAAGGCGGATTTTGTGTCGGAAATTCTTAAGTAGGATGATTTAGAATCTCCTTATTTAAATGGATTGGGACGCCTCTTTATTTAAATAAAGAAATTGTAAATCACCGAACCATAAGTCTATGAGACCTTACTTACATAAATTTGGACGCTTCTTTATGTAAGTTATGTGTTATAAATAAGTGGGCTTAATTGTAGCCGATACGACTCCTTAACCAGAACCTTAGACGAATCAGAGTAAACACCACTATTTTAGAGATTCTGAGATCCCGAATTCTCTTAGACACACCGTAAGTAGTTAACATCAACAGAACTTCGGGACGAAGTTCTCCTTAAGGGGTAGAGACTGTAACAATTCGCAATTTCAGGTTAACTTTTATTTCTGAAAATTTTACTATTCACTTTTTACTAGTCACTTTTCACTATTCACTTTTCACTATTCATCTCAGAAATTTTTATTTCATATTCTCGTAAGTTAAACTATTTTAACGATAATCCGAGAGTTTGACGCTCGTCGGATCATTTCTGCAAAAATCACAAAGCCGTGTCCGAGATTTACTTTTAGGTTTAAACGTCATTCTAGCATCCCGATATGTCCATAAAACATTATAAACAATAGAAATATGATTTTCTCTCATTTTAGGACAATTCCAAAACTTTTGGAATTTTACGTTTTTCAGTTCAACGTTTTACGCGAATTACGCGTTTTAGACCCGTGTTTCCAGTTTTTAGCAGGGTTTTAGCACCCAATAGAACCTACCACTCATTTTATATTTTATTATGGAGTATATTGACATGTTTAACCATACTTTCAAGTTTCATATTTTTAGGATACCCGGTTTTACGTTTTGTGACTTAATAACTTACGGTTAGCAATTTACGGAGTCAAAACTAGCTACATACTTAGGATAATACCATCAAAAGTCCACACCTTGTTCTCCAAGTTCATGAACCGCCACTAGGGGGGGGGGGCATTCACACTTGTGGTTAAATCTTGACCATTGATTCTTTAGATCATTACTTAATTACAACTTTGTCACCAAGTTATGTAACTTTCCTAGCCACCTTCCTAACCTCCTCATTTTTAGTATAAATAGCAAGCTCATTTGCTTCCTTTCTTCATCACCAAAAACGCCACAACATCAATCCCTAGCACCATGATCCTTTGATCTTCAAACTACAAGTTACACTACAAAGTTCAATGTCTTAGTATTCTCTACCTAGTTCTTAAGTTTGTTTGGTGATTCCATGGTTGAATTAGGAGCTACACAAGGTTACTTGGGCTGAAGTTAAATGGTTTTCACAAGGTTTATATCAAGTCTATCAATGGTTACAAGAGTTATGGTGAAGGGTTTACAAGCATAGGTTTAGTGTCCTAGTTCATACTTGACTTCCTTTCTTAAGTGAAAGCCAAAAGTTGTAAGCAAACCCTAACATACTCCTTGCTTGATTATCTTTTTCATGCTCTTTGTGTTCTTTTCATGCTATATATGTTCTTGTTATTGTGTTCATGATGTTTAAAAATGGATAAAACGAGTATTGGTATACATATGTTAACTTATGACAAGTAAACAAGCAAACTAGTGATTTTTATGGAGAACCACGACCAAAATAGTATAACTACGATATGAAACACTTACATACTGTTATAAAGGACTTCAAAAGGAAAACATAGCAATTTGAATCACCCAAAACGAGTACACGAGTCAAAAGTTATGGCCATAAGAAGTTAGCGACACCAAAACGCCGAAACTGCGTATAACCTACTGTTTCGCATTCTGTGATTTTGAAAGTCCCACTTCTGATCCGATTCATCAAAAAGTTAAAACACGAAAGTTGTCCGGAACGACGTTTTCGTTCAGGAACAAAGAAGCTCGAGCCCTGAAAACGCTTTCCGAGTGATAATTTCTTTAAATTCTTAACAGCCCATTTTTAGACCAAAGTCACTATATTATAGTTATGAATTACTAAGACCAAGAGGTCTAATGACCTAAAGCCAAGACCACAACCATGGCTAAAGCCAAGGTTGAGTCTCAAGACCATGGTAACAATGACCAAGGTCACGGCAAAGCCACGGCTAAAGACCATATAACTTTTAAAGATCAAAACTTATATATATGTTATCAAATACTACAATAGTAGGGAGCCTCATGTGAGGAGTTCATTAAGTAAGCCGTCGAGTCGAGTTGTGGATTTACGAATTAAAGTGTCCTGGCTCCTCGAACGTTTACTCCATGACTTCTGAATTATGTCGGCCCGAACGGTAGTAAGAGATATACAACCTATACATGTTTCATAGACCACTTATATTCAAAGACTTACACTATATACTAAGTACTACATCATGAACATTATGCAAGACATATATAGGCAATTCTTCGTATTCTTAGACGTTACTCCAAACCTAAGTCGCAACGTTCTATTATAGGCTGCTCTTAGAGACTTTCGCGACTCGACTACCACTTTCATTTCTCATTACATAAGCTTAAGGTGAGTCATAGCCCCTACTCTTTTCGTACTTGTTTTAAACCTTTGGGGGGATACATGTACAACTACTTGCTTACTTGTACAAATACTCAAAACATTTATACTTGATTGTTTTATACTTGATTGTCTTATACTTGATGGCATTATACTTGATTTCATACATACATGACTGTCTTTTATCTTTGGGAAGTGGCTCCCAGTTTTCTTTGGGAAGTGGCTCCCAGTTGTCTTTGGGAATTGGCTCCCAAGTGAGGTCTTCGGAGATGAAGTAGAGACTCACTACTAATTGCTTAATTGTCTTGATGAACTTATACATGTCTTTATTATACTATATGTTAGCAGTGGGTTGTGAACACACAGGTTACAAGTCTCTTATGGCGGGACTTGTAACTGAGTGGATTCACGATGCCTTTGCTGTGTGATCATTCTTTAAGACTTTTCAACTGTTTTAAGACAAACTCTATGAACTCACCAACCATTGTGTTGACACTTTAGCATGTTTATCTCAGGTTAGTAAGGCGATAGCTAGTGCGTGGAACTTAGAGTCAAGCTGCATATTCTGAAGACTTACGCTTTTATCATTTACCATTCAAAACATTTTGTATACATTTATGTATCATACTTTGGAATCTCATGTTTGTAACTTTGAATTCATTAATCGAATGGTAACTTTTCAAAACGTCTCATTTAGAGTTCATTTTCTATAACTTGTACTTTGTATTATGAAGTAGCACCCCTATGACACAGTCTTCCGCTGCGGTACTTTGGGGGTGTTACAGATTGGTACCAGAGCCTTGGTTATAGAGAACTAGGTTGCATTTAGTGCCTAGACTATAACTGCTATATACGTTGGGACCTTCCTCTTTATTTGCCTTACATACAATACATACACATATGCTTTTTGGTTAGAGGTTTGCTTAGTTCCACGCTGTTAGATGATGTGACTTTAGTATTATAAGGATCCCCAGAGTTTAGCCGAGTCATTAAAAACATGGAACTCAGTAATAACTAATTATTTAACTTGATCTTGTGACAGTTCTTGTTTGATGAGACACAAGATTTGAGTTAAATAATATTATTGCTTAGCTTTAGGGATTTGATGGCTTGATTATCTTACTATCGGCCTCAGAAGGCGGATTTTGTGTCGGAAATTCTTAAGTAGGATGATTTAGAATCTCCTTATTTAAATGGATTGGGACGCCTCTTCATTTAAATAAAGAAATTGTAAATCACCGAACCATAAGTCTATGAGACCTTACTTACATAAATTTGGACGCTTCTTTATGTAAGTAATGTGTTATAAATAAGTGGGCTTAATTGTAGCCGATACGACTCCTTAACCAGAACCTTAGACGAATAAGAGTAAACACCACTATTTTAGAGATTCTGAGATCCCAAATTCTCTTAGACACACCGTAAGTAGTTAACATCAACAGAACTTCGGGACGAAGTTCTCCTTAAGGGGTAGAGACTGTAACAATTCGCAATTTCAGGTTAACTTTTATTTCCGAAAATTTTACTATTCACTTTTTACTAGTCACTTTTCACTATTCATCTCAGAAATTTTTATTTCATATTCTCGTAAGTTAAACTATTTTAACGATAATCCGAGAGTTTGACGCTCGTCGGATCATTTCTGCAAAAATCACAAAGCCGTGTCCGAGATTTACTTTTAGGTTTAAACGTCATTCTAGCATCCCGATATGTCCATAAAACATTATAAACAATAGAAATATGATTTTCTCTCATTTTAGGACAATTCCAAAACTTTTGGAATTTTACGTTTTTCAGTTCAACGTTTTACGCGAATTACGCGTTTTAGACCCGTGTTTCCAGTTTTTAGCAGGGTTTTAGCACCCAATAGAACCTACCACTCATTTTATATTTTATTATGGAGTATATTGACATGTTTAACCATACTTTCAAGTTTCATATTTTTAGGATACCCGGTTTTACGTTTTGTGACTTAATAACTTACGGTTAGCAATTTACGGAGTCAAAACTAGCTACATACTTAGGATAATACCATCAAAAGTCCACACCTTGTTCTCCAAGTTCATGAACCGCCACTAGGGGGGGGGGGGGGGGCATTCACACTTGTGGTTAAATCTTGACCATTGATTCTTTAGATCATTACTTAATTACAACTTTGTCACCAAGTTATGTAACTTTCCTAGCCACCTTCCTAACCTCCTCATTTTTAGTATAAATAGCAAGCTCATTTGCTTCCTTTCTTCATCACCAAAAACGCCACAACATCAATCCCTAGCACCATGATCCTTTGATCTTCAAACTACAAATTACACTACAAAGTTCAATGTCGTTAACCATGGGTCCTTAATTTACACTCCATATGGTCTCTTCTTCAATCCTCCTAATGCACCTGAGCCTATCTTCATTCCACAGTACCATCCTGCAACTCTAAATAATCATATGCAATCATTTCTGCAAAATCTTGTGAAGCTTGGACAACCATCTACTGATAAAGGCAAATGCATGATGACTTCAACTTATGAATGCTTTAACACAATGGAAGATACAGATGATGAAGAAGATCTTATCGAACCAAGCATGGCATTTATGGCATATACGGAAAATATTTCAGATGTGGAAGCTCAAGATTATGATTCAACTCCACTCTTTAACGCTAATGTTGAATACAATGCCACACTTAGTCAAATGGAAGTTGAAGGGGGTAATATCAATGCTGTTTTGCAAAGTTTCATGGGAGATATTCCATCTGATGATGAATATGCAGATTTGGAAGCCGATATAGCAGATGTCATGTTAATGGCAAGCATGCAGGAACTTCACATGGATGATACAGACCCAGTGTACGACACAAACGCTACTGATGATTCTGAAGATCCATTTGAGAAATGCATGACATCTTTTAGATTACTTCAGTCACACCTTAAACTCCTTTCTCATAATAACTTTGTTGAAAATCGTTCTGAGCTCGTACTCAATTATTTATTTGAAGACGTCTTTGGAGAAGAAGTTGATATTTTCACTATACGATGTTTTACAAAGTGAATCAACTTGAAAAGCAACTCGCAACTGAAGAATTTCACGAGAATGAATCCAAGGCCGCATTCAGAGTGCTCAAGGAACAGTTTCAACATTTCATCAATTATGACTGTGAAGATGTAAGCGAGTATTTTTTAGAATACACTCGAATTGAGGCTCAAATCTTCAAAGATATATTGCTCTAACACCTGGATGCTCTTGAAAAGTCAATTGCTGAAAGAGTACTTCACAGAGAAGAGTATGACAAAAGGGTAAATAAAAAGAAGTTGTAGATTCATGAAGAGCAAGTTCATAATGTTGATGTATTGGAAGCTAATTTGGTTGTCGTGGAAAGCAATGGGACAGAATCAGATGAGCAGGATGACAACATCAGATTGGGGAATGATACAGATGCAGACTGTGCAGAGATCAGACCCTTCTATGACTCAGAGCCCAACTTTGACAAAGAGCTAATGGTTGAGGTACAATCTACTGTTGATCATATAATGCCTGCAAATGAGAAACAACAATCTGAGCAACCTGAATTCAGAAATGAAGGAGAGGTTGACCATAATGTTGTCCAATGTCTAGACAAATGTTTTGAGTCTGAGTCCTTACCTGATAATCAAATGACTGAAACATCAAACCAAACTCTTTAGCCTGAAAACATTCTTCTCAAAAAGACCATTGCCCAGTTTCATAAAGATTTTTCAAAACTGGAGGCACATTGCATCTCACTGGAACTTAAATTGCAAAACGAATCTCTAACTTCGGGCAACAATGGTCAATTTCTTAATGAACAAAGTAAACGTGTGGATACGTTAGTTAAAGAAAATGAGCTTTTAAAAGGTCAAATTCAAGCAAAGGTGTTTGCACATGCTGCATTGCAAAACAAATTAAGAAGACTGACTGGACAGAGTGTGGATACTAAGTTTGCAAAACCATCAATCTTAGGGAAACCGACTTCTCAAACAATCAGAAAACGATCAGTTGTTAGACAACCAACTGCATTCAAATCCGAACGACCCAAATTTTCAAAACCTCGGTTTGCCTCCCAAGTTGTTGAGAAAAACAATTTGACAAATCCTGTCACTCCACATTCTTGGCCTAAGGAAAATGCATCTGTGTCTGCTAAATCTCAACATTAGTTCGAAAACAGTGTCTAAAACGAGCATTAAAAGTAAAGAGTATTATGGCAAATATGACATGTACAAGAACTATGATCTAGAAAAGGCTAGGAAAAAGGCGCTACTTCAAAAGGATGGAATTCTAGGTTCAAAACCTCATGTGATGCCTTCCACTGTAGTGCAAAACACTGCTAGAAGTAGCAAACCAAAATCTAGGAGTTCTCAACAAACTAATAGGAATTAGCGAGCATCTAAGAATAGTTGCGTAAATAATCATGTTGTCTTTGCTTTAAAATATATTCAAAAGGGAAATTCACTTGAAAAGGCTCAATCGACTAAGACAAACAAACCCGTTGAACCAAATTTCATAAGTCAGAAACCTAAGAAGTGGATCAATATAGGACGTAGGTTTTCTCAACAAAGTGATGCTCCCACATTTCATTCCACTGCATCCAAAAGGAAAACATCTACTAGATCCAACATTAGGTGGGTACCCACGGGTAGAATTTTCAAAACGATTGGTCTTAGGTGGATTTCTACAGGAAAGATTTTAGACATTTGCACCAAAACTAATGTGATCTCCATAACATCTACCTCTGAGACAAGAATGAAAACCATTGGAATTGTGTGTTCGAGTGTCAAGAAGTTAGTTGACACTACATAGTTATGCTTCTAACACCTGGAACCTAGTTACACTTGGGGCTCCATGTTCTCTGTTTTGTCTCTTCTTTCTTTCTCTACAGATTAAACAGGGATGGCTTCGGGATAATTCAGTCTCGGACCCGCACTTCAGCTATGGCTTCTGAGCACAACAGCTTAGGATCCGCAATCAACCGTTTAAAAGCACTTCAGCAATGGCTTCTGAGAAAAGCAGCTTAGGACCCGAATCCAACCGTCTTAACTTTCCGGACTCTTCGGCTGAACCATTGCCTCTTAACCGCAAAGAATTGGAAACCCTGTTTGCTCCACTGTTTGATGATACAATTGAATACCGTTCTTCTGAGGTCTCGCCAATTTCCGCTGCACAACTTGAAAATATTCAAGTACCTGACTCACCTCAACAGACTACAACAACTGTTGAGAAAGACGGTCCTCCAATTGCATCTCCCATAACACCAGAACAAACCGAATCCAACTCACGACAATCGGCTGAAGATCCTACACCACAATCAGTTCCACAACCCGCAGAGCATGATCCAAATGCGTTCTTTAACCCGTTTGCACCGGCTCCAACATTCCCTGAAATAGCTGAGTCGTCCACACGAAATTTGGATCCTGCTAACATGCGAGATACCTATCAACTACACCCTTCGACACACAAATGGACTCGAGATCATCCCTTAGTTCAAATTATTGGCCATCCAGATGCACCAATCATGACGAGACAACGACTTCACACAGATGGTGAAACTTGTATCTATGCACTCACAGTTTGTAAAGAAGAACCTAAGAACATCAAAGAAGCAATGACTTATGACAACTGGATTGAATCTATACAAGAGGAATTTCAGCAATTCAAAAGATTAGAAGTCTGGGAATTAGTTGAAAGACCTGACGGAGTCTTTGTCATCGAACTAAAATGGATTTGGAAAAATAAGCTGGATGCAGAAGGCACTGTCATACGTAATAAATCACGCTTAGTAGCTAAAGGATACTTTCAAGAAGAAGGAATTGATTTTGAAGAATCCTTTGCTCCAGTGGCTAGACTGGAAGCTGTTCGGATTTTTCTAGCATATGCTGCTCATCGGAACATGGTTGTTTATCAAATGGATGTGAAAACGGCATTTCTGAATGGTGAACTCCGCGAAGTAGTTTATGTCAGCCAACCAGAAGGCTTCGTTGATCCTGAGCGCCCCAATCACGTTTACCGACTCAAAAAGGCTCTCTACGGACTCAAGCAAGCCCCAAAGGCGTGGTATGACAAACTATCCGCTTTCTTATTGGCCAATAAATTTTCTAAAGGATCCGTGGATCCAACTCTATTTACAAAAACATACGGGGTGGACTTACTAATCGTTCAAATATATGTCGATGACATTATTTTTGCTTCTACAAACAGAAGTTACTCAAATGATTTGGCAAACTTAATGAAAGATAATTTTGAAATGTCCATGATGGGTGAACTTTCGTTCTTTTTAGGACTGCAAGTTCATCAATCACCCCGTGGAATTTTTCTAAATCAGTCAAAATATGCTTTGGAAATTTCAAAGAAACATGGAATGATGAGCTGTGATACTTATAATACACCAATGGCGTATTCCACAAAACTAGATGCTGATATACATGGGAATCCTGTTGACCCTACCAAATACCGAAGTATTATTGGGTCCCTCATGTATCTCACAGCTAGTAGACATGATATAGTTTTTGCTGTCTACATGTGTTCTCGTTATCAGTCAAAACCGACTGAAAGGCACCTCAATGAGGCTAAAAGAATCCTTCGATACATAAAGGGAACCATTAACTTGGGAATCTGGTATCCGAAGGATTCTGGTTTTGAACTAATTGCTTTTTCAGACGCTGACCATGCAGGATGCTTAGACACGCGAAAAAGTACATCTGGTGGTTTACAGTTCTTGGGAGATAAACTGGTGTCTTGGCAATCTAAGAAGCAGGACTGCACATCACTGTCATCAACCGAATCTGAGTACGTATCTATGTCTGCTTGTTGTGCTCAAGTCATATGGATGAGATCCCAACTTAAGGACTATGGCTACCTATTCAATAAGATTCCGATCTACTGCGACTCCAAAAGTGCCATTGCCATTTCCTGCAACACCGTTCATCACTGCAAATCTAAACACATCGATCTCCGATATCATTTCATCAAGGAGCATGTCGAAAAGGGTACAATTGAATTATATTTTATTGGAACTGAGTACCAATTGGCGGACTTACTTACTAAAGCATTACTTCCAACAAGGTTTGCTGATTTAGTCCACCAAATTGGTATGCGCTGTTTGACTCCAGAAGATCTGGAAAAGTTTTTAAAACACAAGTAACGGTCAAACATCAAAACTATCTTTTGTAAATAATTTTTCAAAAACCAAATACAAAAATATAAAACTTACAAAAACTCAAAAAGATTTTTCACTCTTTCATTTAAAAAATAAATATATATATAAAACTTCTTAATCTTGAGCAAAAATATACCAAACGTGCACTTATCCTTAAAAACAAGAAGAAGTTCTCATGCAAAGCTTATCTAAAACTTCTTAATCTTGAGCAAAATTTATTCAAAATTTTTCAAAAGGTTTTTCAAAACTTTTCAAAATTTTGCTCAAAAATTTTCAAATCTTTACTCCCCAATTTGCTCCAAAGTTTAAAAATGTCAAAACCCATGCTAGTTTTGAGGGGGAGTATTTCAGCGTATAATGTTCTAGTTACCTTGAAGCAAAATTTATTCAAGAATTTTTCAAACTGAAATTTCTAAATCTTTCAGAATTTTGCTTCAAGAAGACTCCTTCCCTCAAACTTTAAAAAGTTTAAAATTCTCAAAACATATGTGAGTTTTGAGGGGGAGTATTTCCAAAACAAAATGTTCCGTCAAAATCATGCTTAATTGCTTGTGCACATATAGCAGTGTACAACCCGTTCTTTAAAATTAAAGGACCCTAAGGTACGGTTCAGTGCCTCAATCCTAACATAAGGAGCGAAAGCTTCTTACTTTTGAGTAGAATTACTCAAATTTTCAAAGTTTTTTCTAAATTCTACTCAAAAGGACAAGTATTCCCTCTCGTAATCAAAAGCTCAAAAAGTTATTTCACTTATTGAGGGGGAGTATTTTAAATGATCTTTGTTCAAAATGTTAAGTTCTTGGTGAATCTCCCCATAAGACTCAAAAAACATATTTTAATCAAAAAGTTCATCAAAAACAACATCTTATATGCTATTTTTTAGGGGGAGAAAAGTAAAAGTGATTAAAATATGGATAACAATGGATGCTTTAAGATTGAATCTCGTGCGAGCTCGACTCAGAATTGACCCAGGAATTGACGAAACAAAAAGTTAGTAATCAAAAAGACTTATCCTCAACGGGTAATGACATCAAGTTAGTTATTAGAGCTAGTTGTCACCTAAAAGCTGATAATGGAACTCTCTAACTAGCCACGTAAGCGTGTCTCGAAATGGATTTGTCTTAGTAGAAATGTACCATTTCGAGAAACTTTCTGTGGACTTGACCAGGCCGGGTAATAATTTCAAGCTAGTATAACTAGTGATGTAAGCGTGTCTCGAATCGGTCTTGTTCACTGGAAGTGGATCAATTCAAAAAGTGTTTGCTCCTCCCGCATGTGCAAATTTCTTAAAATACTTATGAGCACATGTGAAGGGGGAGCCCTTCTAAAGTAAACACAAAACTCTTAAAGTGTTAAACAAAATGTTTGATAATCACAAACACTTTGAGAGATTTTTCAATCAAAGGTTTCATGGCATTGGTAGGATAATCACGGAGTTATAAGGTGATTAAGATAGGAAAAACCGTCCTATGATCCGCCAGAGCCGGAGGGATCTACCCAAGGACATCACCAATAGTTAGAATTAGAAGTCCTTAGGTATGATAAAAAAAAGGAGAAAAGAATGAAAGGGGAAGGAAGGAGTTGAAGAATTAAAAAGAAAAGTAAAGAAAAGGGTGAAAAGAAATAGCCCTCCATATGCTAAGGCGACACCGGTATTGAAGATAAAGACATCATGGACCCAGTGACGCACTGCACTTAACCTTCTAAGCCACTCAAGTTCTCTTAAAAGAGCTTGTTTCATTCTCACGGGGAACCGGTGTAATCTATCAACTTGTCTCTTAGAGATGGTTGATATTGAAGCAGGAGACCCCTCCCTAGTCTCCATAAGAAACCTAAGTGTGCACTTATCGAGTCTAGAGCCATGAGATACATCAAAGATCTCTTAGGAACACTTAGTATTTCTTAAACTGGTGTTCTACATCAATGGACACCAGCTGTAAATTATCGAATCCTTCGCAGATCCTAGCAATCTGCCGAGAACGTTTATGAGAGAATTACAAATGTATTTCTCAACGATTGAACGGAAATTCCTGCCAGGGTCAACATCAAACAGCCCTGACAGCCGGTCACTTCGGTAACCCTTCACGTGTTACGCTTAGTGTTCGCGGTGGTTCTTTAGCGGTCTACAGTCGTGGAGTGATCCCCAGCGACTCACCCAGTCATTGAGCTACTTAGTAGGTCTTGTAAGCTCCTTCGGGGGTATCTGACATGGGAACGACCTGGATAAGGATTAGAAGGAGTCTTCACACTATGCTGTTAACGAGCTCTAATTCCTTATCTGTAAGTACCGGTTGATTATTGCTAACTGTTTACCTGCAGGTACAAATCACCTCCATGATGGTAGATTCCAGCATGCTCATGCATACATCTTGAAGTCTAAGAAAGCTCCCCCAAAGATCTAAGCACCACAAAGTTCAAAGAAAGATTCTACGCCAAAAAGAAGAATCTGCAAAGTATAAAGACTAAAGATCTAAGTGTATGCAAAGGAACTTCGTCCTTTCAAAAGTCAAAGTCCAAAGATGTATGAGCATATTGGAATGGAAGACAACCACCACAGACACAGAAGTGACTATCGGCAGACAACTTCATAACATGATCACCATCACATCAACAAAGTACGAAGTACAAAGAACGATGAAAGATTTTGCTAACTATTTTTTGAGGACGTCAACTACAAAGTCAAAGTATAGAAGATGACGACGTCTAGCAACCTTTGATGACCAACACTTAGGGGGAGATTGTTGGGAATAGACTTTATTATTTCAAGTGTCGGTCATTGAATTTTGTAATAGGTTGCGTTATTAAGTTAATACGTTAGTGATTTTATATGTTTTATAAAGTTTATGCTAAGTTTATAGGTTTAGTAAAAGTCTAAGGGCCTAGTTTGTAATATTTGCATAGTTTGGTGAAGCCCTAGACTACACCTATAAATAGCCTTGTAACCCCTCATTAGAGGGTGTTGGTTCACTTAGTAATATTATTTGTCTTTCATTTCATATTAAGGGTTCCTTCCACTTTCTCTCTCTAGAAATCTTAGTGGTTATGTTGTAAAATGGTGACCTAACAACCTAACCCTAGAGACTCCCTTCTACCTTGCACTATCAGTAACCTTAAAACTCTAGCTGCTGCTGATTTAGGTGCTAGCGTTAATCTTATATCTTTTTCATTGTTTAAAGAGTTAAATCTAACTAACATGAAGGAAACGACAATGATTCTTGAAATGGCCAATACAACTAGATCTAGGCGTTGGGGGACTATAGATAACGTACTTATTAAAACTGGTAAACTCTTTTTTCTTGCTGATTTTGTGATCATCGATATAGATCAGCGTCAACATAATAATTTAATTCTAGGGAGATCATTTTTAGCAACATTTCATGCACACATTAAGGTTTTCAGAAAACAAATCTCTTTGGAAGCTAGGGGAGCCCGAATTAATTTTGACTTGACAAACCCTTTTAAAGTATGCCCTGAACCTTCCAATGAGATTAGCATGGTCGCCCCTCCTAATTTTCAATTTTGTGGAAAAAATGAGTCTAACGAAAATGAGGAAAGGAGTGTTGGTACTCTGAAACAGGTACAAGCCCAACATGACCAGATTGTAGACAAAATTGCTGAAGAAAGGAAGCCAATATTAACTAACCACTACTGTAATCCAATAATCATGATTAATGAGGGGATCGAACAAGTTTGGCCGTCATGCAACTCCTTCTATAACAAATGTAATGAGGGAGAGCATGGGGAACTTGACAAGGACCAGAGGTCTGATCTGGAATGGACATGCTTTTATGGAATTGAACATCAAGATATTGAGTCTGCAATTTATCTTTTCAAGAATGGTACAAAGTTCGTTATGGGAACGCTCTGCTTAATGAAGAAGTAGTAAAGAGATTTCAGAAGGACTTTGACAAATATCAATTAACTCTTGAACTTGAAAAGGATAATTCTGATGATGGATGCTCTAGCTTAGATTCAAGAGAACCTTATATTGAAAAAGTTCACTCAGCCGAGACTGGAGAAATCTCAAAATGTCCTTTTCGCGATGACCAGAATAAGAACGATCAGTGTTTTAAAATGATGTGCATAAATCCCGACAAAGAACTGCTAGGGCGCAATTTCTCATTTGATGAATGGCTAAGGAGAAAGTTTGGCACCACGAACGTAGACAAGAATACACATATTAAAGTGTTCGTGGAATGGATGGTAGATAGCTACTCAGATGAGGCAGAAGTGCCCATTGAAGACAATGATCCATATTGTAGGAGTTTTGAGAGATTTAAAGTTGAGTTCGATAGGGAAGTATTACAACTACTAGACGAATATGGGCTCAGAATAGGAAGAAAGGGGTATGTATTGGAGGATATTTGGGAAAAATGTGGATGAACCGCCAAGAAGAGACTAACATTTTAGCATGAGAGGGAATTAGAATCATGGAGGTGCATATCTTCCATATTGAAGGAACCCGGTACGACCCACCTGAAGTTAAGCTTGAAACGTTTAAGGTACGTAAGTACACTATTGATGGAATCAGAAATTTCATTTGCGCTGACAAAGTGATCGACAAACAACTTCCGGTGGGACGGATGAATGGAGAGAAATTCAAGAAGCTAATTAAAGACGAAATGAACACTGATCTTGGTGTTGAACCCATGTGATGACCCGTGGGAATGAGTCGAACTTAAAGACTCGATAATAAACAAAAGTGCTCTTACAGGAGACAACCCGTATTATCCCTTTCCTTTCTTTATTTTTGTTTTTGTGGTTTGGTATTTTTGTTTTATGTTTTGCAGGAATTGGAGCATGGAGGATTAAGAAGACCTAGTTATGGTCGGAAATGAGGCTCTCGGACTGCTCATTACAGCGTAGCTGGTGTATGGTGTTACGCCGTAACATCCTCCTTTCATCTATACCGCTCCATGTTTTTCATTAACTACGGCGTAACTTTGAAATAAGGTTACGCCGTAACTCATTCCTGACATTAATTTTTCAAAACATTAAAACATTTATACCATAACCTTGTATTAATAACTAAATGAATTTTGTGGGTATATTCGTTGTAAACCCTTACGAGACTACACTCGTCCACTTGGGATACCAACTGGTTTAAAAGGCTTGTTGCATACGCTAAATGCAACCGTGATTCCTACGAAAGTGAGTTAGGATTTCTTTTTCTTTTTATTTTTAGGTTTATGCTAGTGGTAGTACCATGATTTCAGGATTTTAAGTTTGCTCATGAAGGCAAAGTCGAAGGCACGCATTCTCATGTGATCCTTCTTTCATATTTGGAGCAAATTTCAAGGAAGTTTGATGTGCGTTTTATTAGTACAAGTTTTAAAATTTATAAACACGAATTATCCGATTATTATCTAGCACATACGAGCAAGTATACTCGTCCGGTATAATAAAGGTGGGTAAGTCGAGACCGTCCCAAGGGATTTGGTGGTTTTAGTAATAAGAAAAACGTTTGTTAAATAAGGGTTGTCAATCCAAATTTATGTAAAATCTTAATTTAAAAGCAACTCAATAAAAACTAAACATATACTTGTGTATAATTCCTTGATTAGTAATTAGGAGTATCGTAACAATTTGAGTACGAAGTTTGGTGTAAAACTTGTTATGATGCGCAACTAAAAATGAGTAGTTATACAATCTATGATGTATGTCATGTTTTCACTACTACTAAGAATTCTATCACCTAAATGACTCCTTTCGGACATATCAAATTAGTATGACAATCCTATAAACACATGGTTGTTTAGAAAATCAATTCTTTTCTTATGAATTCCTACGAATCCTTTCGGTCTTTTCTCGTGATGAAATCGTCTCAAATCTATTTTAATAAGTAAATAAGATGGTTGTCAAGCATCCTATTCCATACTAATTTGGTGCATTAATATTTTGGAATAAAAACAAGTTGAAAATCCTTTCAGACCTATTTTTCAAGAAATTGTTTTTACCGACAAATTAAGCAAGAAAAGATGTTATATCAACAAACTCATAAAATAGATATGTTTTCATTCCTCACCTTTTTCATAAAATAATACTCCATTAACCAATCACATCATATACACAAGTATATCACAAATTACTCTATAGCAATCATATTAAAATACAAGTAAATAAGAAAACTTTCATAAAACATAAAGTAACAATTGTTCATTATAAGTATCAAGGTGTACCTAGTCTTGAAAATTACAATGAGTAAACTTGTGGAACTATAGCAACCACACTCCTCTAATTGCTCACCAATGTAAGTAAACAACTCCACACTCGAACCAATGCTTGAGACTTTAACTCAACATGTTCTGGACGTTTTTAGAACACTTAGTAAACTTTCAGGCAATATAAGATAAACTAACAAGATTTGGTGTAATACTAAGTTAGATAACGGTGGTACAAGTATCTCTAGGCCCTAAGTGCTCATTATATAGCTTAATGACACTTATCCTTCAAGTAAAAACGTCCATCCTCAGTAAATAAGTAGAAATGATCAGCCACACATGATTATGGGGAGTAAATTCGCTAATTAATGCAAAACTTGTAACTTCAGCTATCACCATCCGATCGGTTTCTCGCCATCCGATCGGATGGTCAATTATGGCACGATTCCAGCCGATCCGGTTGCGGGTTGCAACCGATCGGTTGGATTAAGTCTGAACATGTTTCTATATCTTTTCTTCGTCGTTTTACGTTGCATGCAATATTTTTCTTCGTGGCATGACTTTGTCCATTAGAACTTGATATTTCCTTGATAATTTCGTGTAGTAAACTTGTCTTTATCAAATCCTTTTGTTCATGCAATGTTTCTTTCTTCCTTGATCCTCTTGAAACTCTCCAAAAATGCATGTCCACTTCATTTCTTCATCTTTTAATCATTTTTACCTGCTTTTGGCTATATTTGCATGTATAAACACTTTTCCACGATTAAGTAACAAATATATACAAATATGACCAATTTCCACTCATAAATCAAACAATAACGCGACTAAAAATATGTCAAATTTGAGCGTTATCAAATTTCTCGCTCTAATTCTACTTTCTCTTCACATATATTTAATTCTTAGTACAAAAGGGACTTTGTACAATTCAAGTGGGGGGACGGGAGTAGAATTATCACTTGAACCTTGTTTGCCCTCGTTTTTTTAGTTTATTTTGAAAAATTATGCCATTTTTAAAATTTTGACATGTTTTTCTTAAGCTAACTAGAATAGACCTTAGTTGAGCACATTTAACCCTTGAATTTCCATGGTGAGATTTAGCCTATCCGTTTCCACTGATTTACCCCAAATTCACCAAATATTGAGTGTGCCGGTAGTTTGTAAATTTTAGAACTTGGCCTTTACATCATTTCGAGACCATAGACGAGTAGTGTGTCAAGCTATCTCAATACATTTGGGAGGAACAATTTAAGGAGGTAATATTTTAGGATTATCACCCAAACAGCCTTATATGTGTGTGTTTATCGATTAGTCACATTAACTTCTCGACACCCGTGTAAACCCTTTGTTGCACTCACCTTTAGTGCAAGAAACTCGTAGATACACCCTTTTGAGCCTATCATTTCGTTTCATACCCCTATATATAATTGTTTCGATACACCTTTACACCTTAGCCTACCGTGTAGCCTTAGTTTATGATTAGGAAGTCATTGTTTTCCCAAGTTCAAGGTCTGAGTGGAGAAATTCAAGAATCACGCGTATGTCGAAGACATATTATTGAAGATCATTAGAAGACCCCCAAACTCTCATTCATGGTTCATCTCAAGTGGGTGGATGTAAATATGTTTGTATCTTAGTTATGAATTAAAAAAAATGAATTTCTGTTTGTAATTAGTTGTATTGATGGTGCACCATTGTATAGCACCTTAATTATGAGCTTATCAAGATATAGTATCGAAGAGGCCACTTCGGTCACATTTGAAGATATGAGTTGGTGAAATCTCTACACCAACATGAAGACCAAGTAAAGTGTCCATCATGACGTCCTCTCATGGCACTTGAAGTTGTTATGATCCGGTTCTTTAGTTTCGAAGCTTGGACTTTGGGCGAACGATAAACGGTGATGACTTAGTTATAGGCTTAGACTATTTGCTTGTTATTTTTATTTTTACACCCATTATGTGTATTCCCATGTCTATTCCTACCATTTAGTCGCGAATCATGCTTAGGTGAAGGATTTGAGCAGGCATTGGTGTCTTGCCCGACTTTTCGGTCATGTATCGATGTTCTTTGTCGCCTTTACCGTAGTATGTTAGTAACGACACTACACCCTTAACTATAATTGTGTTCACCCAATATTGCCTTCTAAAGATTGTTTTGACCTTAGATATTGTGGTGGAGATTTGTGTAACGCCAAGCCTATGATAGAATACATACTATGACTGTGCTTTGAGTGATCACCCCGAAAATTGACACTTAAAATATGAGAGAGTATGAGTGTTAGTTCCCCTTTCGTGAGGTGTTCGACTTTGAGAATTCTAGCATAAGATATTTTTAATCTCATATTTCCCTAGTAGTATTGGGGGATATCTTTTTAAGAATACTTCTAATAAGGTGTATTTGAGGGCAAGTAGAGTTCAAGTGGGGAGATATTTGATGACGTCAAATAATCCTGATATTTAAGTGTCAATTTCCCCCTATTATGCTCGTTTATTTTACTTATTTTATATATATATATATATATATATATATACTTTGATTTCTGTACATTTTGTATCCAGGTTACAAATGAGCATAGGAACTAAAGAGACGGGGACATTGGAAAGAACGCGCAAAAGATAAACAATTTTAGTATGCTTGAAGAAGCTACGGCGTAACATTTCACTCTCTATTACGCCGTAGTTGGGAATTTAAATTTGAAGACCAAAGTCAATGCCAACCAAGAGTTACGGCGTAACCAAATCCTGGGTTACGCCGTAACAATATCAAGTCTTTCAAGTATTTCTCGAATTAATGACTACGCCGTAACAAAACAATGGAGTTACTGCGTAACAAAGACTACGTGAGTAATCCTAGATCCAAGAATGAAGCTACGGCGTAACAACACATGCAATTACGACGTAGAAGGAACCCTTGAAGCTACTGCGTAGCACAATCCTCAGCTACGTCGTAACTATTACTTTTGGATAAGATCTTCTCAGGATTACACTAGCTACGGCGTAACACCTTTCTGAGCTACGCCGTAGCTAAGATGGGCCTATAAATACAACCCTAATTTCTGTATTTTGCATACAAGTTTCTCACACACAAAATCAGAGATCGTTGGGAGCTTTCTCAAGACCATTCTACCGCAGCATACGGAGCATTTCCAAGGGAGAAATCACGCCTATATCACTATAAGTTTTAGCATTTCATCATTTCATTTACATTTCGAATTCATGGTATTTGTTAACATTTATTCGAGTGTTGAATTTAATATGATCGGCTAAGCACCTTTGGTGCTAGCCTAGTTATAATTTCTTTATTGTTTTGATTATGTTTTCGTACTTTTCTTAATGCTTCTACTTGTGTGCATGCTTAGTTTATCTTAAGATCCTTTAGTGCGGTAGTTTAAAAGACCCAGTCATACTTGGTATGCTAGGCAAATTGACCATAGGACCCTGGCGTAGTTGAGTTGCGAGGATATGGTTGGGATGACAACTAACCACGGACCTTGTGTGCGAATTGACCATAGGATCACTTTCCGGGCTGGATAAACTTAAGTAGTTAAAGTATGATCTATGATCGTGAAAATGGACCATACAAGATAAGTCTAGCATGTAGTGGCACTTAATGACTCAAACCCGTCTACCGTACGTCGGCTTACTAGCATGGGGCAGTGCCTGTGGTTCCTGGCAGGATTCGGGGGAGATAGGCTAGGGAACTTGACCATATGAACCTAGTGATATATGTTCGCCCCACCTAAAGCATGAGATTAGTTTAATAGGAAATGTAATCGTAAACGATGTAGGATGAGTAATTAGGCTAGCACATTTCTCTCTTATTGCTCACAACCTCATTTTATTTACGTGTTTTACTTACTTTCATTTTTCTTCCGCATATTTAATCATTTCAATCTTTAAATCAGTAAGAAATAGTGATACCTAGACTTAGATATATTCTAAACAACATAGCTCTTGGGACGATCTTGGTTTTACCAAATACTAGTCTACACGCGACCGAATTCTCTATTCGTTAGTGCAAATAGGTAGACCTTAGGTAACCAAGTCAATATAAATATTAAGACCTAGTCAGTAAAACCTGCATCAGGACTACCATCCTACTTTTGTTTAAGTAAAAAAGAGTCAAGAAAAACACAAAAGAGTTAGAGTTAGTGTGTCGAGTCTTGGCTTAGCAACACCACTTTGTACATGTAACTAACTTAGATGATTAATTTGCCACAAGTAAATTCTCCATATCCCCAAAACCGTGTTTTCCTTACCCTTACACCTAACGTTACAACCCTTTAAAAGTCCTATTTGATAGTTTATCCTAGGTGCTTACACTAAAGCGGTGGATGTTTGATCCTTTATAAAGCCTATGATAATTTATGTGCTATGACAAGTAGAGAGTGTTTATTTTTCCGTTTCCATACATGTTATATAACTTATTCACCCGAGAGATGAGAGAATCTAAACACTTTATGTGAGGTGCTAGTATATAATTTCCGTGCTTGTTATGACTATTGTATAATGAGTTGTGTTGTAAATTATCTTTAAACCAATGCTAAATGCTCTCTAACTTGTAAATTGATTGGGATAAAAGCACATTTTCTTGAGACAAGCAAATCCCAAGTGTAGGGATATTTGATGATGCGTAATTTTATATGTTTTTAGGGGTCATTTAGCATCTAAATCTGTACATACTCGATCAATTATTACCCTAAATCATTTCTATTTGAGTTTTTAGTACTCGGGAAGCAAATGCTGGAAAATGGAACGTTTATGGCTCGATTAGACAAGAAAACGAAGAAAATGACAAAGTCAAGAAAACGTTACAAAAAAGGATTGTGACGGCGTCAGAAATACCCAGTGACGTCGTCACTTGAAGATTAACGAAGATGATCAAGTTATAGATTTTCAAAGTGACGCTTCAAGCGTTGGAGACGACCTTGAGCTGACTGCGTCTTGACCATAAAACTGAAGAGCGACGGCGTCATGATTTATAAGGTGACACCGTCACATTAAGTCGGTGCCAATAAACGAAACCCTAATGACGGCGTCACACTTTGCAAGTGAAGCCGTCACAATTGTAAAACTATATATATTTTCGTATGTTTTTCATTAGAAGGAAGAGAAACTTGGGTAGAAACTTTTGTGGTATTGGAGGTCCGAATTTTACAAATTTTGTTATGGTTCTTAGCCCTCATAACTCCATGTTTTACTGAAGATAATTTATTCAATCCTTAATCATTACAATATGTGTATGTGTTGTGTGATTATTTGTTTGTCTTCTCTTCGATTTAACTTGCTTGATGATACGTGGGAATCGCACCAGACTTTACCTCTCAAGGGATCTTGAGAAGCTTACAACCCCCACCAGGCAGTGTACCAGATCGTTGTAGTATAGTATAGTATAGTGACAAGTACCGGGGGATTGATCGTTCAGCTAGGAATAGTGTCGCTAGGATTAGAAAACCTAAATACTAGTTCTAAAGGTGAGAGATGATTCTTTTTGTATTTTTATATTTTTTAGAAAGCAAGTAAAAATCTCGGGTTTGAAGGATTTGGGCGGAATTAGTTGCTAGTCAACTAACCCAATACTAAAGATGCAATCAAAATAAAATACTAGAAATGAAAATAAACTAAATTATACTAAGGTTGTGAGTAATAAGTGGAGAAAATGTGTTTACTTAGATTTCACTACTCCCTAGACATCTTTTACATGTTAATTACTTATTATAGTTGCATGGATGACGGATTGTATTCCTTAATACCATTCATGGGGTATCGCACATAACTCCCCAATTCTATGAGCTCTTATCTCCTCCTATACCATGCCCAGCACAACCATAGGGATTATAAACAGTGGCTCATGCATTAAATACAACCAATAAAGACCTAGTGCAATTGGTTCATGTTTCCTAAGACGTTCAAGCATGTTACCATTTGGAGATCTGCCAGTTTTCTTAAGCCTAACATATAAATTCATTCATCCAAAACAAGTATAAACAAGTAATCAACACATAATTAACATCTAGGTTTCATTAGATCTAAGCAAACACAAGATAGATCTAGCCTAGCATGATCGAATTAAGACAAGAACAAGACATAGTCAACCAACACATAGACATATTGATTGAATTAAAAGAACACTTATCTCAATTACACATGAAAGGTATCAAGGGCTTAGAACCCTTGAAAAACCTGTAAAATTCGCACCAAGTTCGTACTTAGGGTTTCTCCAAAATTTCTCTCCTTTTAATGTAAAAATTAGAAAACTATATATAGGAAATAGGGTCTGACGGCGTCAAGACCAATCTTGTGACGCCGTCACCTCGCCGCCAAAACTCTTCTCGGACTGCCTTGATCTACTTCTGACGCCGTCATGTGTTATGCATTTCCAGGCCGTCATGCATTTTACTCTTGACGCCCTTTCTTGTGACGCCGTCAAATCTGTACTGGGTCGTCATGGAAATTACTCTTGACGCCGTCAGGATGTTACTCTTGACGCCGTCACCTACTGTTCCCAGCAAGGAAAATTAAGACTTTGGCGTTTTCTTCACTTTTATGCTCCAAAAACGTCCGAATTGCTTCCTTTTCCAGATTTCACTCCCAAAGTACCTAAAATCACAAAAGAAACGATTTAGGGCAGTATTTGATCAAATAAATTCAATTCCGGGCTTAAATGACCCCTTAAAAGTGGTTCATTTTTCGCCTCATCATATACCCTTACACTTGAGATTTGCTTGTCCTCAAGCAAATGCGCTTTTATTCTACTCAAAATACAAGTTAGGGGTCATTTAACACTAATATAAAAGTAATTACAACAAATAATCGTTCCACTAAAGACCAATAGACAAGCACGGAGGTCATACACTAGCACCTCACAAATAGTGTTTAGACACTCACATCTCTCGGGTGTAATAAAGTATAAATTACAATATGGAAACGGAAGATATCTCTCACTACCTGTCATAGCAAAATAGATTACCATAGGCTTGGGAAAGGATCAAACCTCCACCACATGGCGTAAGCACCTAGGATAAACTATCAAAGAGATCTTTTAAAGGGTTGTAACGTTAGGTGTAGGGATATGAAATACACGGTTTTGTTGGATAAAGGAAGTTTTTACTGGTGGCGAGTTAACAATCTTAGTTAATTACATGTACAATGTGGCGTTGCTAAGCCAAGACTAGACTCGACTTAAGCTAATAAATGAAAAATAACAAAAACATAAAATAAACATAGAATGAAACGGGATGGTAGTCCGTATGTTTTTTCTCTTTTTCCTTTTTCTATATATATTTTTTTTCTTTTTCTTGATTTTTTCGATTTTTTTTTTTTTTTTTTTTTTTTTTTTTTTTTTTTTTTTTACCCTACCATCCAAAATAATACATCATAGGGAATGAACATTCCCCTTACACTTGAATCTTTACATACTTTACATTAAACTATTCTAATGACTCGAATTAAGAAAATCAAAACACTTTGAGCACTTTTAAGATTAACGTACATATGGGGGTAATAAATGATGTTCTTCCCCATTACTCCATAAAATAAGTACTTACCCATGAGTCTCAATCGTCCCAAAACAATATGTACAAGGATATGACTCGACTTAGCAACCATGTAATCAATTAGATAGTTAACTTAGGGTTTAACAAATAACAATACTGCACTAAAAATGAGCGCATATACGGAAGGCTAAGGCGATTTGGGTGTACATTTAAGTGGGGTGTAACAAATTCTTCCTTTAAGTAAGATGCTTAAAGTTAGAAACGAAAAGATAGGCTCGGAGGGGTGTACTAGGGGTTTCGTGTACTAAAAATAAGTACAACGCTAAGGTGTGGGAAAAATTAGTTGACTTAACTAGCCAAGTAATATGACTTAAATGGTCAAGTAATTATAATACGGGTTTAACACAAGGGTGATCCTAATGCCTCTTATCATGTAGTAAATCCTACTACACAAATGTAGTCTCACTAGCGGTCTCGGGATGCATCACTAACGCAAGTTCTAGAATCTAAATGCTACTGGTACACTCATAAGCACTAATAGTAAATGCTTTCCCTATCAAATCTAAAGGCGAACCTCACATATTTGGGTGGAAAATTTTTCTGAATATACGGTTATGTGCTAGTCATACAATCTCCTATCCATGAGACGCTTGCTATGGCTAAAGTTTCACTCCTAAATGTTGTAAAAAAATTTAAATTTGGCGCTAAAATTACACTAACAAGTATTTCTCAAAATTTTATTACACATCTACCATTAAACAAAACAAACTCAAGCGAAAATGCATATGTAAGGTATCATCTTTTTACCCTCCCTTTACACTTAAGATGAACATTGTCTCCAATGTTCAAGTAAAGAATGTAAAAGTGAAAATAAAAAGAATGAAATCAAATACTCCCCTGATTCGCTCGGTATGGATAATAAGGTGGCCAGGTTAAATCTTCCTCCAAGAAAATGAACAATCAAAGCTTCCCTTCCAGAATATAAATCATCTTCTTGTCATACATAACCTGTAGATCCTGAGAAAATAGACAAAACAACCTCGCGTAAAATCGGCGGCATCCTATATAAGTTACTAAGTCCTAGAAAACAAGATAAGATATAATGCTTGTGGAATGAAGTTTGCAGATTTCCTGGAGATTATAAATCTTAATAATTCACAAAAACCATAAGACTCCGTTAGAAAAACAAAACCGGTAAAATTTCCAGATTTTTTACACGTGACGCCGTCAAGAGTTAACTCTTGACGCCGTCAGAAGTGACCTGCAGAAATTCTTATGTTAAGTTTCCGGAAAATTTCTGGAAAAACTTGGTCCTACTTCCTGGAAAATCCTGCAAAACTTCATTATGACTCAATACAAGCATTTGACTCTAACAAATACGAATACACATGTTCATTTAATATTGTGGAGAATCATGATCGGTTTGTTTCTTAAAAACATATTTGGGGTTTCCCCTTACACTTATCTTTTGCAAAAATACTTTTAGGTGGAGTTAAGACTAGGCCAAAACAACAAAGTAAAGTATTTTCACTATTTAATTGAGAAACATGATCAACTAACAATAAAAATAAAGCATGCATACGGAAGCAAATAACAAACAAACAAAAATAAAATCACACAAAACATGGGTCGCCTCCCAAGAAGCGCTTTTCTTTATTTACGAGTCTTGTAGCTAGACTCAAGGTCATGGGTTACTACGTGATACAGGTGAGTTCCTCATTGAGGACATCGTTGGGATCAAACTTAGGTTTCAACTTCCTATCGGTTTCCTTAGTATGGTATGACCTTTCAAACTTTTCTCCATCCGGATCATACAAAGTCATCCTCATATGCCATGATCCGTCACCTTCTTTAGGTGGCTTGTCCCACCTCCACTTACACTTGTCTCCCTCTCTTTTCTACTTATTCATCTCTATATTAATAGGCATTACGCTCAAGAACTCAATCATCTTCCTAAAGACTAAGGGGTCCTCAAAGGGATCTAGCTCTTCATCTCTAGCTATGAGTTGTTCTACCGAATGTGTCTTTTCAACGAAATCTTTCTCTAGATAAAATGGGCATTGAGGTCCTATGAAGTTCCTTTCTATCCAAGGTCCATATCTAGATGGTCTCCTATTCATCTCTACCCAATGCGGTGTCGGTTCATCATCACAATCATAACTATGCTTCTTTACATCGTACACCGACCAAGTATCGTCTTCACCTACCGCTATCTTAGACTCCTTACAATCTATCATGGCGCTAGTGGTTGCTAAAAATCCTCTTCCTACCAATAATGGGCATGTAGTGTCACTAACCATGTCTAGGACGTGAAAATCTGCTAATATAGTTAACTTTCCTACGTGAACAACTACATCCTTAATCATTCCAACCGGGTGGGCAATACTCCCATCCGCTAGCCCTATCAATACCTCCGTTTCCTCTAACTTTCCTAGCTTAAGAGCGGTGAATAAGGATAAGGGAATCAAGTTGAGGCTTGACCCTAAATCGGCTAGTGTGTCGAAAGCTTCGGATCTTCCTATCTTACAAGGCAAAACAAATATACCCGGATCATCAAGCTTTTTAGGCAACTTGTTTTGAACGAAGGCGGTCCCATTTTTACCTAGTTTAAACTTCTCGTATTTTTCTAGGAGGGCACTATAGTAAGGAGCACGCGCTAAGACATCAATGACGGGGCGTTCAAGGTGAAGTTCTTTGAACTCATCGTCAAGGTCCTGCGTAGGAGGTGTTTCAATTATACTTTTGACCGGTTCTATATTGGGTGTTTTATTTGATTGGTCCTTTTGAAGAATTTGGTTTTGTTTGAAACACGAGCTCGTTGATTTAACCGAGTAGTATTGTGGACACGAAGTGGGTGACGAAACTGAAGATATGGAATTAACGTTTAGTTTCGGATTCTTGACCGTGTCGCTTGGGAGTGCTCCCATTTCTCGGTCATTGAGAACTTTCAACAATGCGTCAATTTTGGTGGTCATCTCGCTTTGCTTGTGTTTGAAATCGGCTTCAAACTTAGATATGCGAGCTTCTTGAGATGCCATGAACTTAGACATCAACCCTTCAAGATTGTTGGTACTACCATAGTTGTTAGAAGGATTGTTGTTGAAAGTACGGTTGGATGGTGGACCGTTTGGTTGGTAACGATTAGGCGGATTGGAAGAATTAGGTTGATTTTGTTTCCACCTAAGGTTTGGGTGATTTTTCCAAGAGGGGTTGTATGAATCACCGTAAGGGTTCGGCTTGGGCTTGAAAGTGTACCACTTATCTCCCGCTTCGTTGGTACGCGTGGATGCGTAGTCCGCAAAAGCTGTTCCGGGGAGTTCCTCACAATCACGAGTGTCATGGGAACCACTACATAATTCGCATGAAGAAGTGATTTTGTTCACTTGGCTTGAAGGTTTAGGAGCTTCGTAAGATTTCATGAGAAACTTGACTTGGTCCTCAAGTTCCATGATCCTACGGTCAGGAGTGCTAGAGTTGTTTGAAGGCAAAGATATTGACTTGACCGTTTTGTTCAAATCACGGGGATCATTCTAACTTTCGTTGTCATAGAGAGCAAGATCTTCTATGAGTTCCCATGATTGTTCTGCACTTAGATCACGTAGCTTACCACCGGCCGATTGGTCAATGGCTCGCCTCGTGGAGAGATCGATATGGTCATAAAAAATTTGGACTTTGAGCCAAAGATCTATGCCATGATGAGGGACTTTTTGGAGTAAGTCCTTGAAACGAGTCCATGCTTCATAAAGAGATTCATTTTGACGTTGTTGGAACATCAAGATGTCATTTCTAAGCTTAGTAATTCTCCCCGGTGGGAAAAATTAAGCAAGGAAACGAGTGGTGAGATCATCCAATGTGGTGATGGATCCCGCGGGTAAACGCTCAAGCCATTGACTAGCTTGATCCCGTAGAGAGATATGGAATAGGCGTAATCGGGTTGTCTCTCTAGTTGCAACATCTAGGTCTATGGAATCTACGATTTTGAGGAAGTCCTTAAGATGTTGGTTTGGATCTTCGGAACGAAGTCCATGGAATGCACATCTGATTTGCACCAACCGGATAGTGTCGGATCGCAAGGGGGTCACATTGGCTCCGGTGAGCTCAATGGTGTTTCGATAGCCTTGGTGGCCAGGTCGGGAATACTCTCCTAAGGTTCGGGGCCTAAGAGGTTCTAGTGGTGGGTTTTGTTGTGGTGGGATGACGGGTTCAAAGATGTTCCCGTTGTCCATGATGTCGGGTGGTGAAAAGTTACGAACAAAAACACAAAGAAATAAGATAGACTAAAGAAAACCTAAAAATAAAAATAAAATCTTACTAGAACGGAATCTAGCAAGTAGAACTAATAAAAAGAGATTCTAACCTAGACAATAACTATTCCCCGGCAACAGCGCCAAAAACTTGATACGTGGGAATCGCACCAGGCTTTACCTCTCTAGGGATCTTGAGAAGCTTACAACCCCCACCAGGCAGTGTACCTGATCGTTGTAGTATAGTACAGTATAGTGACAAGTACCGGGGGATTGATCGTTCAGCTAGGAATAGTGTCGCTAGGATTAGAAAACCTAAATACTAGTTCTAAAGGTGAGAGATGATTCTTTTTGTATTTTTATATTTTTTAGAAAGCAAGTAAAAATCTCGGGTTTGAAGGATTTGGGCGGAATTAGTTGCTAGTCAACTAACCCAATACTAAAGATGCAATCAAAATAAAATACTAGAAATGAAAATAAACTAAATTATACTAAGGTTGTGAGCAATAAGTGGAGAAAATGTGTTTACTTAGATTTCACTACTCCCTAGACATCTTTTACATGTTAATTACTTGTTATAGTTGCATGGATGACGGATTGTATTCCTTAATACCATTCATGGGGTATCGCACATAACTCCCCAATTCTATGAGCTCTTATCTCCTCCTATACCATGCCCAGCACAACCATAGGGATTATAAACAGTGGCTCATGCATTAAATACAACCAATAAAGACCTAGTGCAATTGGTTCATGTTTCCTAAGACGTTCAAGCATGTTACCATTTGGAGATCTGCCAGTTTTCTTAAGCCTAACATATAAATTCATTCATCCAAAACAAGTATAAACAAGTAATCAACACATAATTAACATCTAGGTTCATTAGATCTAAGCAAACACAAGATAAATCTAGCCTAACATGATGGAATTAAGACAAGAACAAGATATAGACAACCAACACATAGACATATTGATTGAATTAAAAGAACACTTATCTCAATTACACATGAAAGGTATCAAGGGCTTAGAACTCTTGAAAAACCTGTAAAATTCGCACTAAGTTCGTACTTAGGGTTTCTCCAAAACTTCTTTCCTTTTAATGTAAAAATTAGAAAACTATATATAGGAAATAGGGTCTGACGGCGTCAAGACCAATCTTGTGACGCCGTCACCTCGCCGCCAAAACTCTTCTCGGACTGCCTTGATCTACTTTTGACGCCGTCATGTGTTATGCATTTCCATGCCATCATGCATTTTACTCTTGATGCCCTTTCTTGTGACGCCGTCAAATCTGTACTGGGTCGTCATGGAAATTACTCTTGACGCCGTCAGGATGTTACTCTTGACGTCGTCACCTACTGTTCCCAGCAAGGAAAATTAAGACTTTGGCGTTTTCTTCACTTTTATGCTCCAAAAACGTCCGAATTGCTTCCTTTTACAGATTTCACTCCCAAAGTACCTAAAATCACAAAAGGAACGATTTAGGGCAGTATTTGATCAAATAAATTCAATTCCGGGCTTAAATGACCCCTTAAAAGTGGTTCATTTTTCGCCTCATCACTTGACTAAATTAATTACTATTTGCTTATAATTGTATGAAACTTAGTTGTAGTCTTGAATATTATTGCTTCTTGTTAGTGGTGTACGCGTTAGGCATTAGAAAACTAGTTGTATCCCGTATTACAGTTAGACGTCTAGTGAAACATGATTAGAATTAAGGATCCTCTCGCAACAATAAGTCGACTGAGTGGAGATTCTTCTTAAGTATTGAGCACGTGTGATTAATTATTGGGCAAGAGCGTGTCTGCAGGTAACAATTGCCTAGGTTGTCACATAGATAGCTCGCCATTTTGGATGAAGAGCCCTAAGAAACTTCCTAACAAAATTCTTACTAGAAAAATTCTCATCAAGTGCTTTTAAACTTGTGATGATAGTGTTAAATCTAGCAAAAACATTGTCAATTGATTCCTCTTCCGGAATCGTGAATTGCTCGTATTGTTGAACAAGTAGATCTATCTTATTATCTTTGACTTGACTATTACCTTGGCGAGTTATTAGTAAAGAGTTCCAAATTTCTTTTGCGGTTTCACACATAAAGATCCTTTCGTACTCTTTACGTGGTAGCGCATTATAAATAACCATTTTTGCTTCATTATTTTTAGCAAGTTTTCTTTTTAAATCATCATTTTGTTTTTCAAAAGGTACGATTTCATCTTTCTTAGTTTCCGGGTTATTTTGAATAGGTAAAAAATCACCATTAGTAATAACATGCCAAAGATCTAGATCTTTTGACTTCACATAAGTTTCGAATCGATTTTTCCAATATAAAAATCCACCACTTTCAAATAGTGGTGGTCTTTGCATAGATTGCCCTTCTAAATATTTTTCAGATTCCATAGATCGTTACAAGTTTTAAAATACAATATATTTTAAAGATCTTGCTAGACGTGGCTTCTGATACCAATTGTGGAAAACTAGAAGGGGGGGGGGGGGGGTTGAATAGTTTTATGTCCTTTTGAATTTATTTCCAAAATATTTTGTAAGTTATAAAACTTTCGATTCGATCTTAAGTGAGTTCAAGCAACAACCAATATAAGCAAGTCTAAACTAATATTTAAAGTATTGAAATATAATGAAGAAAATATAGAGTTAGAAAGATCAAACCACAACACGTGAATTTATAGTGGTTCGGCTACAAGGACACCTTCCTTGCCCTACTCCACTCCCCGAGTACCACACTCGAGAGTTTTCTTCACTATGTCAACAAACTCCTTATGGTGGAGAAACCTTACACACCTTGGCTTACACAAGTTAACGACACTAAGCTAAATGTCGAGTTCTAATAGTAGCTAGAACCAATCTCACACCAAATATCACACCACGTGATCTTCACACCTTAATCACACCTTTACACCTTCTTCAAGACTTCACACCGTCTTCACACCTTGTCAATCTTCACACCTTCTTCTATGCACAACTAAGTCACAACTACTAAACTAGTTTACAACACACCAAGATTCTACAATCAACAAATATATACAACACCTTAACAAATAACTATCACTAGTACTATATGAAACTAGCTATACACAACACCACTACAATAAGATGGATGTAGAGAAGTGTTCTTCTTCTTGCACTTGAATGGATGAAGCTTTGGATCACTTGGAAACAAAGACTTATGAAATATATGATCAAAGGATTTTAGATCTAGAGAAGAAGATTGGATCAGAAAGTTTATAGTGCAAAAAGGTGAGAAAAATATGTGGAATGATCCAATATTTATAGGGCCAGATTTTACTGTTCACGAGCGTGCCGGTCCCCTTAATTGTAGGCCGGTCCCCTTAATGATTAAGGGGGCCGCCTAGTAAAATTAAGGGGGCCGCCCTCCTGAACGTTCCAAAAGTTTTTCTAGATAAAATTTGCCCTTTTTGGTTGGAAATTTGAAATCACATTTTTGTGGTTTAATAAAGCTTTACCAAAAATGATTTACAAATATATATAAAATGTTAAAATCATTTTATATAATGTTATGTATTAATATAAAATTTCCTTTGATCATGTAATGCATAAGTTACTAAGTTTATGCATACCTTGAGTGATATAAGATGTAGAGGTAAATATTTGTCACCAAATACTTGTTTATGTCTTATTCTTGACTTAATTTGATTTAAGTTTTGTGATTATCAAAACATAGGTTTATTGAGAAATATTAATAACATTCACAAACATTATTTATATCAACAGTTTAGTTAGTTTAATTATTAGTTATAAAACCAAACTCTTCAAATCTCGATATTTTAAATTGCTTTCTCTAAAATATATAAAAAAAATTACAAAAATAATCATCCCTCAACCCTTAGACTTATTCCGTTATACACTTCGAGCGTACCTCACTATTCCCCTAGAAAACGATCAATCCCCTTTGTCTTACCTATACTACACTACAACGATTAGGTACTTTGCATAGGAGGATTGTAACACTTAGTATGTTTGCTACCATCCGCATCATATTCTAGTGTAAATGAGAGTGTAATATATGGGTTAACATTTGACTCAATAAAAGTTAAATAACATATAATGACAATTGTATCCCCGCTCTTCTTTATTTAATTTCCTTAAGTATTATTTCTTTGTTACTTTCCTGTAATGTTAAAACTCGAGTTTTAAAATATTGATTTGACATTTTAATATACTAGCTAGGGAGAGTTCCATGTAAAACAATGATGGCTTAAAGTACAAAAATGTAAGATGCCATAAAACTGTGACAAGTGTACACATACCTTGAAAGATATTATGGGTGAAAGTTTACATTGGTTTAAAATTTTAAAGAGCATTGGTAGAACCACAAAGACTCCACAAAATAAAATACATGCAAAGGAGGTGTCAATGTGTAATTGGTGAATTTTGATATATTTTATCTCTCTTATCTTTCTTACAACCAATCACACATTGACATTTTTTTGGGGATAACTTGGCTACAATTGTTGTACCTAATTGGCTACAATTCTTCATATAAATTCAGGGACCCACTAAAAAGAATCAGAGACCCACAAAACTCACAAATTATAACATGAATTGTAGGGAGTTGGCTACAATTGCATTGTAGCTAATATATTCCCTTTTTTATGTGGAATTTATTTTGTGGAGTCTTTGTGGTTCTAGCAATGCTCATTTTTAAATGCTCTCTCCTGTTTTTTCGACATCAATTTTTTGGAAATTTTGGTTGACTTTATTGACGTTGACTTAATACGCGCTTGAATATTTGAAAAAAAGGATGCGCGCTAGTTGTTTGAAAGGCATGACCGCGACATGTTTGTCATTTTCGAGTTTTTATGTTTTGTCTTTTTCATGCGCGCTCGATAAATACACACACGCTACACTCCATGCGCACTTCAATTAATTTAGCTGATTTCTTTGATACATTGACTTCATGCTCGCTTCTTATGGACGACGCTTGTATATTTGAAATCATGTGCGTGCGAGTGGAAAAGTAATATATTATGTGCGCTTAAAAACAATGGCATGATGGACATGTGCTAAATGCTTAGTTGTTGATGGCAAACGTGTCGACCATCTAACGGTTGCGCACATTCTTTTTGCGCTAAAGTCATTCTGATAAAGTAAAAATGTGTGATTCATTTTAGTAAGGGATTTGCTAAATAATGTCAACTGAGCAATGCTTAAGGCAATGACTAATATGAATATAAAAAGAAACCCGGTAGTCTTGTTACCAAAAACCCCTTTAGTAATCTAGTCATCTAGTGTAATGAGTGCAGAGAAAAGTTCAAATGCTTACTCTTATTTTGGTGCTTACTAAGGGATAAATTCCCACAATTCATCTAGTTTGATCTAATGATGGAGATTAACTTAAGGGAGCATTTGTTATGAGGTAATAGGGATTGGGATTGGGTACCATGCCAAAAAAACTTGTTTGGTATATAAAGGTGGGATTAGAAAATGGGTACGATGCCAAAAAAATTATATTGCATAAAACCTTGGTCATTCTCTTACTTTATACAAGTAACTAGATAATGGTGGGCCATTTTTATTCTTACCATAACTTTTATTTTTATTCTCTTTTTTATTATTTTCAAATATACATATATTAATTTTAAATATATCAAATCTAATTATAATTCAAATCTTAATCCAAACCATTTAACAAAACAAACAAATTTTTAATACCAATCCAAATTAAAATTCAAATTTAAATCCAAATCCAAAACCCATCTACGAACCAAACGGACCATAAGATTCAATATATACACCTAAGTCCATGTGTGTGAGTGTGTGTGTGTGTTTTTTTTATTTTATATTATTATTTTTTTGTTTTTTGTCTTATTTATTCATTTTTTTTAATTTGCGTATTTTTTTAATCCACGTTGTTTTCGTCCGTTTTCATACGTATTCGTTCGTTTTCATATGTTTTCGTTCGTTTTCATACGTTTTCGTCCATTTTCATACGTTTTCGCCCGATTACGTCCGTTTTCATATGTTTTCGTCTGTTTTCTTACGTTTTCACACGTTTTCGTCCGTTTTCTTACGTTTTCGTCCGTTTTCATACTTTTTCGTCTATTTTCTTACGTTTTTGTTCGTTTTCATACATTTTCGTCCATTTTCATAGGTTTTCGTCCGTTTTCTTACGTTTTCGTTTGTTTTCATACGTTTTCGTCCATTTTTCATACGTTTTCGTCCGTTTTCAGACTTGTTTTTACTCTTTCATACGTTTTCGTCTATTTTCTTACTTTTTCATCCGTTTTCTTACGTTTTCGCCCGTTTTCGTCCATTTTCGTCCGTTTTCATTCCTTTTAGTACGTTTTCTTTCGTTTCCGTCCATTTTCAGATGTGTTTTTGCGCTTTCATATGTTTTTTTGCCTATTCTCTTATGGTTTCATCCGTTTTCTTACGTTTTCATCCATTTTCATCCGTTTCTATATCACTTGTGATATTTTTATGTTTTCGTCCGTTTTCATACTTATTTGTCCATTTTCATACGTATTCATCCGTTTTCATACGTTTTTGTCCATTTTCTTATGTTTTCGTCTGTTTTCATACGTTTCTGAATATCACTTGTGATTTTTCTGAATATCACTTGTGAGTTTCTGAATATCTATCACTTGTGATTTTCTGAAAATCACTTGTGATATTCACAAAATCACTTGTGATATTTAGAATATCACTTGTGATGTAATATTCTGAATATTACAAAATATCACTTGTGATATTCAGAAACATACGAAAATGGCCGAAAATATTTAAAAATGAACAAAAACGTATGAAATGGAAGAATATATAGGAAAACGGACAAAAACATATGAAAGCGTAAAAGCATGTATGAAAACAGACGAAAACATATGAAAAATAGACGAAAACGAAAGAAAACGGACGAAAACATAAGAAAACGGACGAAAACGTATGAAAACGGACGAGAATGGACGAAAACGTAAGAAAACGAATGAAAACATAAGAAAACGGATGAAAACATAAGAAAACGGACGAAAACATATGAAAGCGTAAATACACGTCTAAAACGGACGAAAACATATGAAAACGAAAGAAAATGGATGAAGACGTATGAAAACTAATGAAAACGGACGAAAACGTATGAAAACAAATGAAAACGCATGAAAGCGAAAAAAAAATGAATTAAAAAAAAGACGCGAATTAAAAAAAATGGACAAAAAAAAAATGAATAAATAAGAAAGATTAAAAGACAAAGAAAAAGACATGGAGTTAGTTTTATTTATTTAATTATATTTAGTTTGAGTTTTAATATATATATTTTTGCCCTTAAAAAAAAAAAAATGAACCAAAATAATATTAAGGGGGTTGCTTGGTAAGGGGGTTAAGGGGGTGGGGAATGGGTAAGGAATTCAAAACGAAGTGGGTAAAGGTATTGATTACCCCGTAGTGGGTAATCAACATTATAAAATAAATTGGGGGTAAAGTATTGATTACACATCCCACTCAATCCTTTGCATTCCTTTTTCCTTTACCTTTACGTTTCTCCACTTTAAACCAGGGACCCTAACAAATTTGTCTACTTTTTAACCATTAAAACGAAACTAGCGGGGTAGCCCGCGCTTTGCCGCGGATTTGTTATTTTTTTTATGGTGCTGTATTTTTTTTAGTATTTTTGTTTTGTATTGTTTTTTGTTACTACCTCCGTCCCATTTAAAGTGTCCACTTTCATAATGCACAAAGTTTAAGGAGATTCCACTAACTAAACTCTCCACCAATCAAATATTACTTTTATCCACTAAACTCTCATCTTATTGGTTGGAAGGTACAAGTGGACACTTTAAATGGGACATGCAAAGATTTCATTGTGGACACTTTAAATGGGACGGAGGGAGTATTTGTTTTTTTTAAACAAAAATGAATAACCCTATAATAAAATGTTTTTGTGCAAGTTTTGTATTTTTTTATTTAAGAAAAATTATTCATAGTTACAAAAAAAAAAAATTGCTACAGTACATCTGCTACAATATTGCTACAGTAACGTATAACATGGGACAGCACAAATGTTACTGTTTAGTCAAATGTGCGATATAACTCTTTGAAGCACGTGCACTGTAGCAAATCCTGCCTTTTTAATATATTGTATAATATAATAAACTAGACAAGCTAGTAATAGAGTAGTAGTGCCGAGTGCGTGTAATGTTCGCCTAAAAATAAAACAATATAAAAACAGAGTGACCGTAATAATCGCCATTAGATCCAAATCCAATCTCCGGCGATCCGATGTCCTCCGCCGTATTCCTCCTCCTCCTCCTCATTTTGTCGCCGGTGTTTGCTTCTGACTATGATCACAAGGTTTTAAATCTTATTCACTTTAATAGCATGTATCAGGGTTTAGATCTTTAGGATTTTCTGTTAGGGTTCCCTTTTTTGGTTTATATCTGTGACATTGTATGTTAAGTTGGATTAACCCATTTTGTTAGCTATCTTTGGATTAGGGGTAATTAGTAATTACAAAGCAGCTTAATGTGGTTATAAATATTTTAGCTGGAAAACGTAATGTAGTTATTTGTTAATAAAAATGTAGAAACCTTAACTATGTACAATGCATACTTATTAAAAAACAAAAACAAATCTAATTAGGGATGACGACTCTTTACTATATTAATCAAGACGTGGTAAAAGTATTGTACCTATAGGACCACAGTTATTACTTCTACCTTTTCTCAAGTTAGGTTATAAATTATTATGTTCACCAAACGGGTTTGTTGTTTGACATCGTGGTCTTGAATAATCCCGTACTACTATTTGCTTTTGGCTTTGGTCGCATGTGTGTCCAACCGAAGTGGGGTATGGGGGAGGTATGATGTAGACGGTGACACCCCTACCCGATAGTAAGAAAGACCTCTGGAAAGATTGTGTGCTTGTGTGTATATGTCAGTTTATGTGAGATCGTGTGACATATTGCATGTGTGTGTATTTTCGCAAATTCCTAAATGACGAGGCTTCTAGTTTGAAGAAATTTTAGTGCTTTAGGGTATGTCGTTTATCAACATGCTCGGCTTCTGTTTCACATTTTGTGCTATTTCATTTTGCAGTATCAACCAGATGACAATGTTGATCTTTGGGTGAATAAAGTTGGGCCTTACAACAATCCACAAGAAACATATAACTATTACATTCTACCGTTTTGTCGTCCACCTGGCCATGCGGGGCACAAATGGGGTGGTCTCGGTGAAGTATTGGGTGGAAATGAATTAATTGATAGTCAAATCGATGTCAAGTTTCAAAGTATGCAGGTCTACTTTATATTATTGTTGTATGATTAGCTTGTGTAGTTAAGCGTTAATGCTTACATGACATATATTTGTGTTTGTTTTGGCAGAGAATGTAGTAAAGACAACTATTTGTGAACTCGAACTCGATGAACCGAAGGTCTTGCAGTTTAAGCAAGCTATTGAGGATAACTACTGGTTCGAATTTTTCATGGGTATGCATTTTGTTCTTATTTGTACTAATCTGAGGTATTCTGCATTATAAAACTTTCAGCATGGTGATTTTTAATGCCTAGAAATCTTTGGATTCCGCTGTTTTGTACCATATTCCTCTTACTTTTCCTTTTATGATCGATTATATGATTTGCAAAAGTTTTAAAGATAAAGATTTGATCTTTAATATCAAACTAGAGTGGATAGTAAAGTAAAATATTAAATACTTTCCGAAGGTTAAATATCTGATTTAAAAGGAAATTATTTTTATGATGAACATGATAGGATCATTACGATTGTTTAATTTGTATCAAAAGTGAGGACAAATGATATGAAATGAGATGATTATATTCAGAATATGATAATAATGTCTGCATTTAAACTATTTTTTAATCTTCCATGAGAATTTTCAAAGCATGGGTAAAATGTTTTTCAAAGAAGTTCTATTTTATCTAATGAGATCGATGCATTCCTATCTCCTCATATTAAGTAAATGGGATCCATGGGCACATCTATATCTATTTTTTACCATATACATGGGACCCACAAAATGGAAGGTTAAAAAGGCCAAAAAAGTTAAGAGCATTAAATCATAGTGTGGTCAAAATTTTGGTAATCTGATATCTGTGAGCTGAAGTTGAATAGCGAACACAGTAAAGGTTGCCTTTTGTTGCTTATGTTTATGTATGGTCCCTCAAGGTTGCACATTATTTGTTTGGCTTACACAAATAACAACATTCTTGATGCAAGTTTTTACTTTTAAATGTGTTCCTTCTAATCTTATTTTTCTTGTCTTTGCTATGTTGATTGCTGAACACAAACTCAGATGATTTGCCACTGTGGGGTATGCATTCTTCAAATTCACTCTTAATTAGTTCATAGTATCTTTTATCACCGATTGCTATCTTTTATCTTTATTCCCCCTTTTTTACTGGTGGTATAGGTTTTGTTGGAGAGCTACATTCTGATAGGAATAGTGATAGCAAGCATACACTATTCACACATAAAAATATCACTATAAAATACAACAAAGATCAGGTCTGTATTTTTCATGTGTGCAGTATTGTAATGGATCTCACTGTCACCATGTTTTTACACTAGTTCTTTCTCCTGCAGATTATTCATGTTAATCTGACTCAAGAGAACCCAAAACCATTGGAAGTTGGGAAAAAACTGGACATGACGTATTCAGTCGAGTGGAGTGAAACTAACATCACATTTGGTCGCCGTTTTGATGTTTACCTGGATTACCACTTTTTTGAGCATCAGGTGAGCTTTATCTTTCTTCTGTTACTGTAACATATACTTGATTACAAAATTTTGCCTTCATGTTCTTATTTCTTTTCGAAAAGCATCTTTATGTTTTCCTATTATGAGGTTGTGATTGTCTATCTTATTATGCAGATTCATTGGTTCTCCATATTCAATTCATTTATGATGGTTATCTTTCTTACTGGGCTGGTCTCGATGATACTAATGCGCACTCTTAGAAATGACTATGCCAAATATGCTAGAGAAGATGATGATCTTGAAACACTGGTAAGACGCTAGGAGGTTATTGGTTCTAATTGTAGTTATCCAACATTCCAATCACCTTTTATTGAATTACTTTCTTCTCAGGAAAGAGATGTAAATGAAGAATCTGGTTGGAAATTGGTTCATGGGGATGTTTTCCGCCCACCTCGCAATATGGTTTTGCTGTCAGCGGTTGTCGGGACAGGTGCCCAAATGGCACTATTGATACTTCTTGTCATCTTGCTTGCTATCGTTGGGATGTTGTATGTCGGGTACGTAATAAGATTGGCGTCAAATTGAAAATTCATGTTCCTAAGTGGTTCGTACTTAGTCTACTATTTGCTGCTTTAAGATATTTGCCACCTCTATCCAAATGTAATCATTTACTGTGTCAACTGTCAGCTATGGTTACCAAATCTATATCGAATGACAATCTATTTTTCTGAAATAATTTGATATAGGAGAGTTATACATTTTAAATACACATTGGGCGACTTGTGACCCATTTGGCCCGTTTCCTTCTAAGCTATTTTTTCTAATACTTTCTGTTTAACCTGCTAGAGGTAATAAATCACCTGAATTAACCAATTTATAAATAAATTTATCGAGATTACTACCTCTGTCTCTTAACACTCTTTTCTGCTCACTTCTACCATATATGTTGTGTAATTTCATAGATTTTCTTTAGGCGATGGTGTTGGTAATTTTTCATTCACCTCTAAACTTTTGTTTATAAACACGTAAAAGAAGCCGTTAAATGTTGATTGGACGTGACCCTGTTTATCTTACTTTTGATATAGCAAGCTGTCAAATTCTTACTTTACTGTTTAACTTTCGTATAGGAGAGGAGCTATTGTCACAACATTTATAGTTTGTTATGCTCTCACCTCTTTCGTTTCTGGCTATGTAAGTGGTGGGATGTATTCACGCAATGGTGGTATGTAGCCTTTTTTAAAACTCATGTATTCACCCTTTTGGAATTCCATATTAGTTTAATGGTTGTAGTCATGTGCTAAGTAAACTTCTTATATAACAGGGAAAAATTGGATAAAGTCGATGATCCTCACAGCTTCACTTTTTCCATTTTTGTGCTTTGGGATTGGTTTCTTTCTGAATACCATTGCTATATTTTATGGATCTCTAGCTGCTATTCCATTCGGCACAATGGTGGTTGTTTTTGTCATATGGGCTTTTATTTCTTTCCCTCTGGCTCTTCTTGGTACGGTTGTGGGAAGGAACTGGAGTGGGGCTCCAAACAACCCTTGTCGTGTGAAGACCATTCCCCGCCCTATCCCTGAAAAGAAGTGGTATCTGACTCCATCTGTAGTCTCAATAATGGGAGGGCTGCTACCTTTTGGCAGTATTTTCATCGAGATGTACTTTGTATTCACATCCTTCTGGAATTACAAGGTAAACCTCTATATGATTTGTCACAATGACAAATACATATAATTAAAACATAGTGATTAACTGTTTATCTAGTAGCTTGGTATCGTTGATGCGAGCGAGTTCTCGCTCTTTTTTTTTTTTTTTTTTTTTTTTTTTTTTTTTTTTTTTTTCCCGAAAAGCCAAAATATGAATTAGAAAACTCATGAAGAGCCACACTAAATACAAAAAGAGGCACTCGCCCAAAGCCTATAAGTCACAGACTTGAGGAGCCCAAACCATCAAAGCTAAAACAAAATCGAACTAAGAATGCTAAAGCAAAGAGATTAGCTAAACAACGAGCCAAAGGGCAGAAAAGCCACGAGACACGAGCGAGTTCTTGCTTAAGTCTTGCTATCTGGTATTGAGTTTTGATGGAATAAGGGAAAACAAATGTCCCTGTCTAGTGGTTAAAATCTGTTTCCATCGCAAGCTATAAAAGCATAAATTATTATCCTGTCTAGTTGTTAGAAGCTGTCCAATATTTCTTTCTTGGAATTTGCTAAACATAGGCCTTATAGGCCTATGTTTAAGACATTAAGACATGCATGATTTGGTTGTGTTTTGATGATAACCATACCACTACTTTAGATGATAACTACCTCACTACACCTTGATGTATCATCCTCCATGCATGATTTTTTCTTCTTCTTAAACATAACCCTTTGGGCTATGTTTAGCAAGACCCTATTTTCTTTATAATCAATTTGGACTATTTTCAACAATGACATGCTTTTTTGAAAAAAGTTCAAATTATTCAGGAGGTTTTATGTATTAAAAGTTCACTTTGGGCTACTTGTGATACTTTTCCTATAAGGCTAGGTATTTTGAATTTACCTGTTTGACCCGATATAGACAAAATGTAACCTAATTCGACCTATTTATAACTAAATGGGTTGAATTTGGCATCTATATGTATGAGTCACTCCTCAAAAATTACTAAATCTATAGTCACTCATGGACTAGGTGTTTTTATCCAATGGTATTAGTGGATCTCTCCAAACCATTGGTTGTGAGTTCAATTCACTGTGGTACATCATTATACGAATTCGTTACTGTTATATAACACACACACACACACACACACGCGCGCGCGCCTGTCCTCTTTGAGTTTGGTTAGTATAAAATAATACTAGTTGGATTGATGTAAGATCTTCCTTGTTCGACGTTCTACTTAATTTAGCTTAAATATGAGCTCTTGAATCTCTACCAACTTTTTGCTTCTTTTTTTGCTCAACAGGTATACTACGTCTATGGCTTTATGCTACTTGTTTTTCTCATTCTCATTATTGTTACTGTTTGCGTTACAATTGTGGGAACATATTTCTTGCTAAACGCGGAGAATTACTACTGGCAATGGACATCATTCTTCTCAGCAGCCTCTACAGCTATCTACGTGTATTTGTACTCAATATATTACTACTATGTGAAGACTAAAATGTCTGGCTTCTTCCAAACGAGCTTCTACTTTGGATATACAGCCATGTTCTGCCTTGGCTTAGGAATTCTGTGCGGTGAGTTTTATCTCTTTGTCAATGTTTGGATCTATTCCACATTTATCAGTATGTTAAATCACAAGTTTTCAAATCATTGGTAATATATTTGCTTATCAGTGACTCGTGAAACGGACTGGTCGGGTAGTGAGCCAAAGTGGGTAATTTATGATTTGGGTCTGAACGGGTGGGTTGGGTTGATCAAAATCACTTTTGTCCATTTTTCCTTTTTTTTTTTATTTTTATTTTTTATTTTTATTTTTTTTTTTTTTACAAATAATAAGAGTGTGAATTATGATTCAAAATCTATCTTATTTTAATTAAAATCTGAGAGAATTGCAAAAATCGTCCCTAAAGTTTGGCCAAATTGCACGTTTCGTCCCTGATATTTGGAAAGTGCAAGTATTGTCCCTGTGGGGAAACCTTTGGTGCAAATATCGTCCCCACAGGGACGATACTTACACCAAAGGTTTCCTCAAAAAGGACGATACTTGCACCAAAGGTTTCCCCATAGGGACTATCCTTGCACTTTCCAAACATCAAGGACGAAACATGCAATTTGGCCAAAGTTTAGGGACGATTTTTGCAATTCTCTCTTAAAATCTGCTCATTATGAATAAAACAATTTACTGAGGTGTATACGTAGAAAATACACAGTAGACAACATGACCTATTTGACCCATTTCCTTTCTAGGCAAGTTCTTTTGTTCCTTCTTAATACGTAATATTTAACCTGTTTAGAGAGTTGATATAAGCCACTTTGACCTATTTATAGTAAATGGGTTGAAATTCCACATCTAGTCATTACTTGATGCTGCTACTTAGGATTGACTAATTGTCGAGCCCTCTCACTAAGTGACTAAACTAGTTGCTAAATTTAACTTAGTGAGTTTACTTGTACAATCAACGTTGTTCTTAAACTTGCTTAATTGTAGTATTTCTCCAATCTTAAATTGTTAGGAGGAACATCTACCATATGTTATAGTAATGCCTAGTTGTCTTATCTTACCATTATAAAAAAAAAGCCATACATTAGGTTATTGCCGCTCTTCTCATCTACTCTAATAATTACTGTATAAGAATTCAATACATGTTTATAATGATAACTGGGTGCCATGCCATTCTGTCTTATTATTTTACATTGAAAAACCAGACAATATATTTTTTATGTTGCTTGGGTAGTATATGATCATTTCTCACTACACACATCAGATCCTACACGATATACTATTCATATAAACAAGGGTGCTTTACAACACATCATAAATTGTACAATACACTTATTATCTTTATCACATAATTAATCGGGTCAATTTTCTTATCATCAGGTGCAGTTGGTCATTTGGGTTCTAACTTATTTGTTAGAAGGATCTACCAAAACATCAAATGCGACTAGTAAGTCTTTATTAAGAAGAACAACACATACAGTTGATTCGCGGTGCATTTGTAGTTTATTGCCACACCAAGTGGAAGCCTATTAATGAAAGATAAAACCTGGGTGATTCACAAGGTCGGGGCCGCAGTTAATATATGTAACTCTTGAGGAATGGGGGAAACTTGTTAATTATTTTCCTTCTTTTCATGGAATGTAGAAGAAATTAAAGGCACCTTAATTTAGAGAAATGCAGATATTGTTTTGTTATCGAGATAACGTTATTAACATAGGAACAATGAAGTTTAGTGGGGGGGATCAAAACCCCATGTTTGGTTTCTTCCTCAGTGTGTACCCTTTTTAGAGTTTTATTGATGTACTTGTGCTGTCAAAATTATAGAATCATTGCTGGTGGTGCGGGATAACGAATTACTCCATATATCTTTTCATCTTTTGTACATATTTTCTCTGTTCTATAACCCCATATTGGGTTTCTTCCTCTGTTTACCTTTTTGAGTTTTATTGATGTACTTGTGCTGTCAAAATTATAGAATCATTGCTGGTGGTGGGGGGATAACAATTACTTCGTATATCTTTTGTACATAGTTTCTCTCTCTTCTTTCCTCAACCATTTTCTCTCTATAATTTTCCGATCTAACACTTCCAACATCTCTCCCTTCCCACACCGACCAAAACCCAACAAACTGAACCTCCATTGACGCTGTCACGTGTCAGGATAGCCGCCGGTGTATATCATTGTTTTATCGGTGACTATTATAAATAAAATTGGACCATTAGCTTCACACCCTTTTCCGACCAAACCTTTCTCCCAAAAGCTGGCGGGACGCGTGCACGTGCTGCCTACAGCCATAATTGTTTTTCTTTGCTTATTACTTTTTCGGCGAATACCGTTGTACTTTGGACCTCACCTCCAGCGAGTGGAGTCTTCCCCTTCCTTTTTGAGGTCGGTCCAAGTTGAACAACCGGAAATCTCCATCCACCGCTGTTGGTCGCCACCATTCGCCGCCACATGCAACCGGAAAATTTTCCAGCAGTTGCTGAGTATCCATACTTGTAAGCTTCAATATTTTTCTACTAGTTTCCTTTTAATATTTCTTTTCCATTCATATATATTTGTGATAAATCTTGATTTTTCGTATATAGCCTTTACTTTTTGCTATTTGCCTTAAAGTATTTTCATCTATTTAGTTGTGGTGGTATTAGCTTTTTGCGTGAAATTCTTACCACTTTTAGCATCTAGTTCCCTAGACTTCGCCATTGTTAGCTTGTGGGTAGGCCTTAGATAGTGATGGTCACTTGAGGTTATGTCTTGCCGGCTTGGGAGGGGTAGACAGGTTTAGAGAGACTAGGGGAAATGATTGATTTGCGGGTACGCGTAGGATTAGGGTGGATAACTGGAACGTAGGGTCTTTGACCGGAAAGCTCTTTGAGATTGCCGATGTCTTGGGGAGACATAAAGTAGACATAGCGTATTTTTAGGAGACTAAATGGAATGGGTCTAGCTAGAGGGAGGGAAACGACTACAAGCTATGGTATGCAGGTTCTAAGACATCGAGAAACGGAGTTGGAGTCATTTTGGCGGCGAGGGTTAAGGATAATGTAGTGTAAGTGACCAGGAGGAGCGATAGGATCACGGTGATTACTTTCGTTATTGATGGAGAGACCGTTACGTAATCAGCGCATACCCACTTTAGGCGGGTCTCAACGACGTAGGAAAGAAGAGCTCATGGGAGTGCCCGTCAGACCAGCGTATGATTATAGGGGGTGATTTGAACGGTCATAGGAGCTGCAGCAGATGGATACGCGGGGGTTCACGGTGGGTTTGGCTATAGAGTTTGGAATGATGAAGGACGCTCGATATTAGGATTTGCTACTGCTCACGACTTGGTTGTAGCGATCTCTTTCTTCAAGAAGAGAGATGATCACTTATTTACCTTTCAGGGGGGTCACAACACCCAGATTGACTATCTGCTGGTATGCATAGGTGACCTTAGAGCATGCAAGGACTGCATGGTCTTCCCAGGAGAGGCATGCTCATCTAAACACAGGTTGGTAGCCTTGGATGCACTTTTTGAGAGACAACGACACAGGAGGGAGGCGATAGGGACGCCAAGGATTTTGTGGAAGAACTTGATCAAAAATGTTCCTGAGTCTTTCAGAGCGAGAGTCTTAGAGGGACTATTGATTGATGCTAAGCAGTCAACTTATATTGATCAAGGAATGGTCAACAAAGTCAAATAGCCTAGAGTCAATCTCCGGGTAATATAGGAAATCACCAGGTCGTTATACCCCGACGAGGTGTGAATTGTATCTGAACGCGTTTGTGATCGGGTGATTATTCACAGAAAAGGGTGGTAATGAGAATTATTTAGAAATTATGAACAGAAATAGCTAAGGAAAGCTATGTGATAAATTAATGGAATTTAGATTAAGAAGAAGTTAACTAAAACCTAAAAACTGTACGTTTGCTGAAAACGGGAACAAACGTACGTAAATAAAAGTGAGTGAAGTGATCTGAAAAGGCTACTGGTACAAAAATGATATTTTCACAAACCTAATAATTAAAGAAAATTTTTGGAAAATTAAAATTAATTTTTACACTATTTTTATAATTATTATTAATTAAATACTAATTTCCTATTTAATTTTAATTATTTAAATTAATTAAAATACAAATCATTATGAAATTAACCTAGAAAAATAAAATTTAAACTTAGAAAAATCTAAAATACTATAAAATTAATTTTATAACTGAAAATATTTTTTTTAAGACTTTTTAATTAATTATTACTAATTATTAACTATTTATTAATTACTTTTTAATTATTTAAATTAACCTAAATTCTAATTATTTATGAAATTACACTAGAAAATTGAAAATAAAATTTGGAAAAATTAAAAATAACTAAAAACTAATTTTAAAACTAAATTTGTATTTTTCTGCTTTTCTATTTAATTAATATTAATTATTTACTATTTAATAATTATTAAAAACTAATTTAAATTAAGAAAAATACCAAATGATGCAAAAAAATCTGAGAAAATCACAAAAATTATTTTTAACTACCAGAAGCCTAGGAAAAATATAAAAATGAGATTAGCTTATAAATAAGCTGAGGTGATAAGCCAATTGGCTTAAATAGAAGCTATCACTTCTATTAAATTTGGATTTTTTGGATTTTTCTTTTTCACAACTGCTCATGGACTGCTTTTAAACAACTTTTGTGAAGGAACTTTGTTTGGAGATCAGAAATAAGCAGTTTGGGTAGCTTATTGTGATGACAGATGAATATTTAAGCTTATTAGGACTTTTTAGAATTAGCAAAGCTACCAAATGATGACACAACCACAAATAAGCTACAAACAGATGTACAACTACTTAAACTAAGATGAATGGAACAAATAATCACAAGAAATAAGCAGCAAACAAGCAATAAGCACTTCAATCACCAAACAGACCAATACATGTTCAAAGGGTCAATTTAGAGGGCTTGTGGGGTCCACTAGGGGGTCAGGGGTCCAAAATTGGACTTGGACCTTCAAGGGTGACAGGTCAGCTTCATAATAAGCCAATAAGCTAGGCTTATGGCTTATTAATGAAGTGTTGAGAGGCCTCCTAACTTGGTTCACCAAGCTGATTACTCAGCTTATGTTCTGTGGACAGGTCACCAAAGTGGGACAAATAAGCCAAGGGCAAATAAGCTATGGTCCAAAATAAGCTGAGGTGTTAAAAGCTCTACTGATGAGCTTCTCAAAAAGCTAAAGGACCAAGGGTGGGGTCCACTGATTGGGTCACAATAAGCCAAAGAGTATGGGTTGATACCCCTGGTACAGAGCATGGTGCTTTCCCTTCACCCTAAATTAAACTGATGCACAACTTAGAGAAAAAAATACAAAAAATAAGCCATAAAAATCCAAAAAATAAGCCATACATGGGTTCTTCTAGTTCTGCTGATACACTACAACCGCAACAAGTTTCACTTTCCAAATCCAAACACAAAATTCTATAAAATTCTTGCCAGAAATGAGATTTTTCACAAATGGCAATTTTTTGACTTTTTATAAGAACATGAATTTTGACTTTTATGAACTTCAACTGTGATTTGATGATTGATTGATGTTTGTAAACCCTAAGTGAAGCTATCTCAAGTATGATTAACCAGATTTAAGCTAACTACAAGATTTTGATACTTTAAAACTCTCACAGATGGACTGTGGGTGTGATTTGTTGTGATTTTGACTTTCACCCAAAGGACTAATGAATTTTAATCCTTAACTGAGATATATGATCAAGTAGTATCCTAAATCAAACAAGAATAAGGACACAAACAAGCTTAAACACAGCAAACCAGATTAAACCAAACACTCCTTTAGATTGGTTAAATCAATATTTTCAATCCAAACCACTTATCTAATCCTTGATACTGATTCCAATACTTATATTAGCACTACACAAGATCAAATAAGCATGAACAAACAACAATACCAACATATAACATAGATAATACCAAATTGCATATAAACTGTGAAAATAATGATGTTAAGCAACAACTAGTTTTAACCAACAACTTATCTATTTAATGCAATAATCCTACTGAGTAGCACTAATAACACATAGAAACACAACTTTTATCAAATTACCTTAACTAATTTAGCAAAAGTGCAAAATGGACAAAAGCTTACAATATGAGCAATCCAACTGAAACCAAGGAACTAGGACCAAAGAACACTTCCTAATGACTTTCCACAAAGTCTCTAACCCATGGCCATCCCTAATTCACCATGCTCCAGCTACCTTGATTATTGTGATTGATTTTTTTTTATTTTTTTATCTTTTGTATGTATTTTTTTGTGTTTTTGCTTTTTTATACTAAACTGAATTTTATGGTTACTAAAAGCTTTAACAAGCTTTCCTGGAGCTTAAATGAGCTATCTCAGTCCATAACAACACAAGCAAACAACTTTAAACTAAGATGAGATTTTTGAGTAAAATTGCCATAAACTGGATATGAATGAAAATACTTAAATTAATTGCTTGAAAAGTTGTACAATACACTGATTTAACTTAAAAGAGTAATGGAAAGCTTTAAAATACAAGAGAACTCATAAAAATTACTAAACGACTAAATTAAAACTAAGTTACACTAGATACCACACTATGCTCCATCTCTTTCCTTTATATAGGATACCACTAGGGTTTAGAAACCCTTCTGAGTCTATCCCACCAATTCTTGACCCTTGGATCTCTGTGATTCATCTCAGCTGTTAAAAAGCACTTTTGGCGCCAAAATGGTGAACGGGCAACATCAGTGGAGTTGGTGGAGGTATTAATTGTGGATGGTGGAGGTTGGTGTGGTAGTTTAGGAGCATTAATTGTGAGGGCTAATGTTGGTGAAAAGGTGAGGAGGGGGAGGGACAGTTATCCTGGTTTTGGGGGGAAAGGGAGGTACGGGGGAGATGGAGTTGACCAGTTTGATCGGGTTTGATATTCAAAAGGGGAGTGGGCCGGATGGGATTGGGCTTGGATTGTGTTGGGCTTGGTTTTTGGATTTAAGATATAACAAAGGGTCCGGTTGATATTATAACACACAAGGACCAATTTTGCAATTTGTGAAAAATGCAAGGACTGAAAATGTACATTTCTCAAAGTGCTCCAAAGGACTAATTACGCCAAGTACCAATATTCCAAGAACCAATTTTTGTATTTTTCCATTTTTCAAAATTCCCAGGGACCTTTTCTGCCATTTTTGAAATCTTAGGGACCAAACATGTAAATTTGGAAACTTATGACCCAAGTTTCAATTTTTGTAATATTTGACTTTCAAAAGCTTGGGTTGACTTATTTTTCAAAAATATATGCATATGGACTATTTTTGACAAATTTTGAAACTCGGGGGACTGAAACTGCCAATATTGCAAACTTTGATCATTTTTCATTTGTTTTTGTTTATTTTGCATTTAAAACACATAAAACACAATCCCTAGGATAATTTAAGTATTTTGATGACTTTTTGATTGTTTTTGTATGTTTTGGCAGTTTAAATACGACAAAAATGATGAGTGTTTGAGCACTCATCAACTATCTACTCATGTGGAGGAATTGACTGTTAGTGACGCGGATCAAATGTGAAACTCACTTTTCTGCATCATTAAATATGCAACCAAGGATTCCCTAGGCGTGACTAGTGGGTCAGCGAGGACCCAATCATCCCACATGGTTTAGTGAGGAGGTGAAAACTAAAGTCGCGGTGAAACAAGCTTGGTTTAGAGAGCTTCTTTTGTGTCATGAGGGCCATCAAGCGGATAGGGAAATTGTAGAAGAAAGGTATAAAGTTGCTAAAAAAGAAGCGAAAAAGGCATTTGCCCACGTGAAGGACAAGCATACGAAGAATTTTCTAAAAATTGGACTCTAAAGAGGGGGTAAACGATATCTACAGGATTGCTAAAGCCCGAGAGAGAAGAAGGGATCTAGGCGACATAAAATATATCAAAGATGAAGGAGGGCGAAGCATTGTGAACGAAGAAGATATTAGGAAAAGATGGGGATAGTATTTCTCCCATGTTTTCAATGACAGGAGTCTCGAAGGAAGCTGGGAAGGAGAGAACCCTAGCCAACACAACAATTCGATTGCTACTACTCGAGGATCAGCCAAAGAGAAGTGAGGGTGGCATTACAGAAGATGGTAAGAAACAAAGCGATAAGGCCGCTTTGCTCAGCGCCTTGATTCTTGATGAGCTATCATGAGGGATTCAAGAGAGCATCCCTTGGTGCATGATATTCTCAGACGATATTGTATTAGTTGCAGAATTGGTGGAATGTTTAAACAACAGACCGGAGCACTGGAGGGAGGCACTAGAAGACAATAATCTTTGGGTAAGCAGAGAGAAGACATACATGAGATGTGATTTATACAAGAGCGAGATCGTACAGAACGAAGACGTGGATAGTCATATCGGTAACCAGATCTTTCAACCAAACGAGTCTTTTAGATATATGGGTATCATGTTACACAAATCAGGGAGGATAGACGATGATGTAACCCACCATATTAGAGCCGGTTGGGAGAAATGGGGGGCGACGTCAGGAGTACTATGTGACAAGAATTCCCCTATAAGCTAAAGGAAAAAATTTATAGGGTTGGCAATTAGGACATCTATCTTGTACGGGTCAGAGTGTTGGCTGATCACGATAGCTCAAGCAAAGTAGGTAGAAGTAGCGGAATTATGAATGCTACGGTGGACTTGTGGTAAAATCATGTCTGACATGATCCCGAATGGAGTTTTTAGAACTGAATTGGAAGTCGAAACTATAATATCCAATATGAGGGTAGGAAAGTTGAGGTTGTTTGTACATGTTAGGAGGAGGCCACATTCAGCACCAATAAGGAGAGTCGAAGCCCTTATAGTCGATGGCTTAAGGAGAAGGGGAAGGCCTAAACTTAGGTGGGAAGATAGACTTAAGCATGAAATGAAGGAGCTCCTCTTGTCCGTGGACATGACCTCATATAGGAATGCGTGGAGAGATAGGTTGTTTGAGGATTTGAGGTAGTTTTTGGCATTTAGGCTTTATAGGCAGCTCTTAGTAGCTTTGCCTCTTGTGTTTTTAATTTAGAGTTCCTGTGCTAGCTTCCCTTTTAGGCGTTTTGTGGCTTCTCTTGTTCCCCTTTTGCTTTTCCTTAGGTTTAGGTCCCCTTAGCGTTGCCCTGTTTAGATCTTCATTGCTCCTTTAGGGGCTTGGTGTTATTTTTGCCTTTTGCCCCCGTTTCTTTGCCTACATTTTTCTAGGTGCCCTTTATGTTTTTGTATTTTTGATTTTATGCCTGTATGTTTGTAACATCCGCCTTTATTCATCCCACAATATTGTCCGCTTTGCCCGCAGACTCACGACTTTGCTTTTGTGGTCTAATGGTTATAGCAAGTTACAGTTATGCGTGCTCGTGTGAGAGCACAACTAGCGTGGGTGACCATGCTGGGAAGTAACAGGAAGACCACAAAAGCAAAGCCCTGAGCCTGCGGGCAATATTGTGGGCTGAGTAAGGCGAATGTTACAAGTGGTGATTGTAACACCCTAGGCAAATCCCACATCGGCTGTGGCCTGGAGAGATGATGGGTTCATAAAATAACATTCGCCTTACAATGACACAATGCGTTTTGTGGTCTACTGCGGGCAAATCGGACAATATTGTTGTTTGAGTAGGCGGGATGTTACAAGTGGTATCAGCGCCATTCCTGAGCTATTCGGGATGGTGGGGCAAACCTCATCGAGGACGGTGGGGGGGGGGGGGGTGATTGTAACACCCTAGACAAATCCCTCATCGGTTGTGGTCTGGAGAGATGCTGGGTTCATAAGATAACATTCGCCTTACAATGACACAACGCATTTTGTAGTCTACTGCGAGTGGGGTTCTTAGGAACTGGCAGTTAAGCGTGCTCATGTAATAGTAGCACTGGTACGGGTGACATGCCCGGAAGTCTCACACGAGGGCCACAAAGCAAAGCCGTGAGCCTGCGGGTAAAGCAGACAATATTATGGTCTAAGTAGGCGGGATGTTACAATGTTTATGTTTATGTTTGTGTCCCCCTTTGCTTACGTTGTTCTAGGTGTCCTTTATGCTTTTACGTTTTTTCCTGTATGCTTATACTCGTGTCCCCCTTGTCACTTTAGCGCCTTTTCTTTTATTTTCTTTTCTTTATTGTGTTCCCTTACGATTTCTGCTTTTATATGTTTTTTTGTCCTTTTGTCCTTAGTTCTTTTGTTGCTTTTATTTTTATTTCCTCTGTCTTGCTTGCTTGCTTTCCTAGTGGAGTATGTCTTTTATCCCTTCTTTCTTGTTTTTGCACTCTTTCTCACTTGCATTATATTCTGAGCTCTCTCACCCACACACTTACATTTGACGGAGGTCTTCCTAAAAGTAGTCTCCCTACCTTCGAGTTTAACCTAGGGTAGGGGTAAGATATGTCTACATTCTACCTCCCCCATACCCCGCCCCGACGGGATTGGGTATGTTGTTGTTGTATTGCTGGTGGTAGTGCGAGAAAGGTAGTAAAATAAATGTGTGCAGTGGATCAACGTATGTGAGAAAAGGACCTTGTAGTAAAACAATGAGGTCATTACAATATTTTACAATAGAACTACTGAAAGCGCATTAACCATCATTTACAGAAGTGGGGTTACACTATTGTATCATACGGAGTATAAGTTTCGTGTACAGTGTACACATTGTCTGGTCTATCTAGCACTTTCTGAAATTCACATTTACTTGGATCAATCAATCTTGCTTATTTAGATGATATTCAGTTGTCTGGACCGATTTGGATGACTCAGTCAGTCAGTTGAATGCAACAAAATAGAAGGAAACATTGATTGAATTGATCATCTATATTCCATCATTATTTCTTGTTTTGTTTCCCAAATTTGCTAACCCTAAATCTATATGACCTTATTATTCTTATGAGTTTTTGCATTTTTACTTAACAAAAATCTCAATGGTTAATCACATTGTTGTAACTACTAACTCTGTCTAGTGTTTATTGAGTCAATGACCAATGTGGAACATTGATAAGGTAAGTAAATTGCCTCAAGAGAAATTTTAAAGAACAAAGTCTAGCAAAATTAATTTAGAGTATATTGCTAAAACCGTCTCTATAGTTTGTCTAAATTACATGTAGAGTCCTGGTTCATTTTTGTCCTTGGAGTAAATGAAATGACAAAAACACTAATATTTAACATGCATTTTTCTCATTTCTCTTTGGTCAGAGACTAAAAATGAACCGAAAGTTCCTCACATAAACTCCGTCTGCACTTTCGAGGGTGTGTTGTTATCCTGAACAAAAACACTTAAATAAACGTTAAGTTATTGTTCATTTTCTAAGGGGATGAGCATGTCTGTGTTTGTTTATCTATCTTAATAAACTAGACAAAAAGCCGTAAAGAAAAAATGAGTTAGCAATAGTTAGTTTTTGTTTATTTTACCACATTGGTATAAATAAATTGTTGCTATAAGCCTATAACTATTTAAGTATTTGAGTTTGAGAGCAAAACATAATACATGATCATTTAAAAAAGAAAGTTGTTTCAACAATCGCAGACACCTTTAGAATTAGAATTGAGATTGAAGAACCTTGATAAAATTTTTGTGATGATCTATTAGCCTAAACAGAGGTGGTCCTACGTATTCCTTGTATATTTTCAGCCCAAACAGCCTTAAAGACTGGCCGATGTTCATCTCTTTTGATTGCCTTTGGTGCTTATATACATTTTGTTTTTTTACAGGGTGTTTGTATAAAATTTATTTACAGGCTTGGCTTATTTTGAGACTTAGGAACTTATAAAAGCTTAATTTATCATAATAAGTTAATTAAAAGCCCTTAAAACTCAAAATAATCCGAACAATGTGTTGCTAATAATGTGCTTATTGGGCACACCGTAAAGTGCAATTAATGAGCACACCGCTTAAGTTTTGGTAGTAAACAGCCACTGTTTTGCAATTTCATATTAAAAACTCGGGTGTCTTGATATAAAACATTATTCCGGACAACTTTCGTGTTTTACACTTTTGATGATTTGGACCAGAAAGGGGTCAAAATCGTGATTTAAAATCGATTCAGAAACATTTTTATCAAATGTCAAGTTTTCATACGTTTTTATCTATTTTCATATATTTTTATCCGTTTTCATATATATATATATATATATATATATATATATATATATATATATAAATGGATGAAACCAGATAAAATATAAGAAAAACAGATGAAAACATAGAATAATAGACAAAAACAAATAAAAGTGTATGAGCACGGATAAAAACGTGAGAAAAATGGAAGAAACGGATAAAAACATGAGAAAATTGGATGAAAACTGATAAAAACATGAGAAAACGGACGAAAACGTAAGAAAAACAGACGACAAATGATAAAACCGTAAGAATAGTCAATGAGGACTAACGATGCAAATATTTTAATTCAATGAGGACTAACGATGCAAATATTTTAACTCTATAGTCAATGAGGACTAACAATGCAAATATTTTAACTTAATGAGGACTAACGATGCAAATATTTTAACTCTATAGTCAATAAGGACTAACGATGCAAATACTTTAACTCAATGAGGACTAACGATGCAACTATTTAAACTCTTGTTAGGAGATAACGGAAAATCATTTGCATCGTTAGTCCATAGTAACTAATATTACTAACTGAGGGATGTATTTTTGCCAACTTTATTAACGGAGGAATGGTTTTGTTAAAAAAAAAATAAAATAAAAAAAAAAAGAAAAAAAAAAGAAAAAGAAAAAATGATGAAAAACGGGATTTTGAGATACCAGGAATGTATTTTGAACTTTTCTCATTTTAAAATTTCCTTGATTAAACTTTCCATATATCTCAGAGCTAAACACGTACAAAACCCTTACGAAAAATATGTCAAAGTCACTTATCAGCTCACAAATAAGTTTCAACAAACACCCTTAGCAGTTAGCACTATAACTCAAAACACATTGATGTATAAAATCCTCTACTGAGGCAACTTTATGTCAAAGCATAATGTAGGATATAATGTTTGAATTATCTTATCGGCCTATTTCACATAATTGAGTTAGTTAAAAAATAACTTAGAATAATATGCTAAAGAAAATACATTGGTTGGCTTCGTTATTATATATTGATTATAAGGGTGGTGGCAATGGGAGCGGGGTGGCCAACGGTTTACCCCAAACCGCCGGGAACACCGCCGCCACCCCAGCGGTTTGGTTGGGAGGTTTGCTCCAGCGGGGAAGTTCACTGCAACGGTTTGAAGAAATGTATACGTTGGACATTGAATGTCTGTGAACGTTGGAGCTAAAAAAAAAAAAAAAAAAAAAAAAAAAAAATCCTATAAATACTAAACTTTACCCATTCGAATACCACATCCAATACAAATTACCATTTCATCATTTATATTTCATTATTATGTATTTTTTTTCCCAAGTATTATGTATTTTTATTTTAATTATTAATGAAATATTATGTTTTTATTAAATTATTATTTATGAAAATAAAAAATAAAAAAAATAAAAAGTTGGTGGTTTGGGAGGTATGAAAAAAGTATGGTTGCCACTAAAAAATGGTTGAGAGGTATGAAAAAAGTGTGAGTAAGGTGAAATGATATTATTGGTTGGTTGAGAGGTATGAGGGAAGTTGGGAGTGACCACTGCCACCACCCTAAGTTGTACAAAGAATATACTAAGCTGATATGATAGGTTGCTTGAAAGAATTTTATATGAAAGTAAATATTAGTCAAGTCGTTAATGAGCAACTTGAGTGGATCCACATATGTAATAAATGAGGATGTAAGTTGCGCGTTGCCGCGGGCATTATACAATATTATATTGTGAGGACTAAATTTGCAACGAACTTCTAAGATGAAGGACGAAGTTCGTATGGATTTTTTTAAAAATTGTTGAAGATAACGGTCGTTAGCCACTTAACGTCAAGTTAGTTAACAGTTATTAGTTAACAGTCGTTAAGTAGCAATTTTGTACGAAATTTTTGCAATAAACCTCTAAGATGAAGGACCAATTTTGTACGAATTTTTTTTTAAATGTTAAAAATAACGGTCATTAGTTAACAGTCGTTAAGTAGCTAACGACCGTTAGTTACTATAGCAGAAATTATTATTTTAAGTGGGGAATATTACACCCATGCTAAATGTAATGTATATATAATTGACCTTGTAGTAAAACAATGGGCTCATTACAATATTTTACCATAGAACAACGGAAAGCGCATTAAGCATCATTTACAGACTTCATGAACAGAACTGGGCTTACACTATTGTATCGTATAAGTTTCCTGTACTGTCAGTTGAATGCAACAAGATAGGAGGAATACATTATTTGAATTGATCATATATATTCTCATTTTCGTGTTTTGTTTCCTGAATTTGCTACCCCTAAATCCGTATGACCTTGTTATACTTGTGAGTTTTATAATTGGATTTTGTTGTCTTTACAAAAATTTCAATAGTTGATCATCATTTTGTTATAACTCAAACATACTGATTTACAAAAATCCTCACCCGAGGTAACTTTATGTCAAAGCATAATGTAATGAGTGAAATGGAACAACAAGCCAATTCAGAAGGGAAGCAGTCGAATTAAATGCCATCATTTAATGTTCTCAACAACGTAAAAGTGACATAATTTAATTCGGTCTTTCAATCAACCACTACGTACCACAGTAACAGGAACATGTAATCATGTTCAGAACTCTAACTTATTGCAAATCAGGCCGTTTGATCATCATTGGATTCAAATAAATTATGAAAATGGTTAAATTCACGGAATGTTCATAAATAGTCTTTCACAAAATAACTTGTTATCACTAAAAATCATTTTAATTATTTTTTTTCTCTCTTTTTCATATTCTCACCTTCCTATTAATACACAACACATCTTTTAATTAACAAATTTGTGGATGTTCGGTTGCCTGTGATTGGACTAGTAGGGGACTCGACTCGGTTACCTGTTCGGCTGGTCGGGATAACTCACCCGGCCATTAGCATTATTAGTCATGATAAAACAAGACCTAACTCCGTTCGAATTTATTATTGTAACGTCATTATTGTAACGTCATTATTTACAATAAAACAAAATTTGAAATTGTAGGTTCAATCACCAAACTCATTTAAACTACACTTTGAATATAAAACTTGAATGAAACTAGATAACATGAAAACCAACTAAATACAAATGCAGAAAATTATCAACAACCATGTGCTCTAGTGGTTAACACTTAACTTGTTAAGTGTGCCACTAAGAGAGTAGTACCGGATGGGTGACCATCCGGGAAGTCCTCTTTGATCACAGGGTCTGTTGATACTAGGCTTTCAAAGTCCTTCTATGAAGGTTTCAACCCACTAGGGTTCGAATCTGGAGAAGGCAGGGTTTACTTCAAATTAAGTGTCGTGCCTTCGGGCGGCTTAAGTTGAAGGTTTTCCCCCCAGCGGGTTTCGAATTGGTCAAGGATTTCTCCGAAAGAACCGTTCCAAAAAAAAAAAAAAATGCAGAAAATTCTTATGGGACGCTTTATTATAAATTCGTGCTTAATTTACGTGTCACTCAAAATTCATCTTGTTGTGATTTTTATTTATTTATTTATTTTTTCCTATACTCAAAAGTGTAGTGAAATACCTTTTTCGTTTCAAAATGATAGTTCAGTAGAGAAAAACATACTTTTGAGATGGTAGTTTATTTGTACACTTAGGTGTGTTTGGCAAGTAAAATTTTAGAGCTATTTTGAAGCTACAAGCTTTTAGTTTTGCAAATATAGCCTTAGTTAATAACAATCTTTGTTTGGATACATTAAATGAAAGCTTTTATTTTCAAAAAACATCTCGAAATTTGGACGTTCTTCTTAAAGCGTTTTGGATTTCTATGAAGATTTTTGTACATAAAATTATCTAAATACCCTTTGATCATATATATTTCTTTAAATTAAATATATAAAGAGCCATGCATGCATAAACAAAGAGCCGTATATTTTAGTTTTAGGACTATATTAAAACTACTTTTTTTAACCGTATATTTAGGCTTCTCAAAGTGGCAACCCATATTGCATCATCTTTCTGGTTGCAATCTCAGCTTTTTCTCTTTTCAACCTATATTCATCTCTCTCATCACAATGGCAACTCATATTACATCATTTTTTTTTTTCTTTTTTTTTAAACTTTTTTTAACACAAACACATTTCTCTCCAAAGTAGGCTACCACTTTCTTCCAAAATTTGTGCCGATTCATAGTGTTTCTTTTTTTTTTTGCATTTTCAGAAACAAAGATGAAAGCTTTACAAAGAACGACCTCTTCTCTGCTAAACCATGGTTCAATTTTTTTGGCCGGTTCGGGTTCTTTGGCTTTGGCTTTGCCTTTCACCTTTGTAGCACGTCGCGAAGGCTTCTTTTGCTTGACGGGTGATGTCTCTTCGATTTCGTCAGACTCATCGTCATCAACGGGCAAAGAACCGTGGAAAGAACCGTGGTAGGAACCGTGACCCGAACCTTGCCCCATCGAAACATCTTGACTCGGTTGGTCTTGGCTTGGATAGTGTTTGGTCGAATAGCCATAGTTATGAAAGTCTGCCCAATCATCCAAATTCATATCAAGATTAGTAGACCGAATCGGAGAATGTTCTTGATACGGTTGGGAACAATGCAAGAAATCCATGTTAGGACGATAGGACACCTCACTTGGTTCTTCGTGATGATTAACACGTTATGGTGGGACAAAAGGACGATGAACGGAAAATAAGTTTTCTCTTTGATTGACTTGTGGTAATTGTGTTGGATATTCAAAAGATTGTGGACGAAAGCGTATGTTCCCTTGTTGTGGTGGTGTTATGCCGGTTAGTTCAAAGGTGTTTTGCAGAGAGAAATTTATGTTTGGTGCATTTTGGGTTAGTCGGGATCGTCGGTTTTTTGATTGTGGAGTGTTTTTCGTTGACATTGTGTGTTTTTTGATGTGAATTTGGATGAATTGTTTTTGAAACTGGGTTTGATGTGAGTATTTATAGGATGAAAAGTGGTAAATATTTTGGATTTTTTTTTTTTTTTTTTTTTTTTTTTTTTTTTTTATGCAACAAACGGTTACATATTTTGAAAAGTGGTAAATTGTGTTGGAAAAGTTTGATTGAATATCGGTTGGAAAAGCGAACGATTTGTGTTTTACTTTGACCGGCGCTCGATTTCCTCACAATCCCACATCGAGGCGATCGATATTGAATATCAATCGATCGATCCCATGATCGATTTTATCCGATGCACTGTGATGAGCCTTATCTTCCTTTTGTCTGACGCCATTTATATCATGTTTTGTTGTTTTGGAAAAGATAAGCTTTAGCAATAAATGTCATTATTTACTTACAAATTTTGAAATTGTAGCCAAACTCGTTTAAACTACAACTTTGAATATAAAACTTGTATGAAACTAGATAGAAAACCAACTAAATACAAATGCAGAAAATCCTTATGGGACGCTTTATTATAAATTCGTGCTTAATTTACGTGTCACTCAAAATTCATCTTGTTGTGATATTTATTTATTTATTTATTTATTTATTTTTTCTTATACTCAAAAGTGTAGTGAAATACCTTTTTCGTTTCAAAATAATAGTTCAGTAGAGAAAAACATACTTTTGAGATTGGAGTTGATTTGTACACTTAGGTGTGTTTGGCAAGTAAAATTTTAGAGCTATTTTGAAGCTACAAGCTTTTAGTTTTGCAAATATAGCCTTAATTAAAAACAATCTTTGTTTGGATACATTAAATGTAAGCTTTTATTTTCACAAAACATCTCGAAATTTGGACGTTCTTCTTGAAAGCGTTTTGGATTTCTATGAAGATTTTTGTACATAAAATTATCTAAATACCCTTTGATCATATATATTTCTTTAAATTAAATATATAAAGAGCCATGCATGCATAAACAAAGAGCCGTATATTTTAGTTTTAGGACTATATTAAAATTACTTTTTTTAACCGTATTTTTTTTGCACACTATACCACTATCTCATAACATTTCTCACAGGATCTCTAACAAGACTTGAACACACAACCTATTAGTTGGTGGCAACTCACATAACATTAGATCAAAAGTCTTGGCTATATAAAAATCACTAGACTGGATTTGCCAAGAAGAATATATCATACTACTTAACCAATTTTTGCCAAACCCTCGTTCACTCTTGTTTGGTGATTTGACGATTCACCCTCATACTCTTTAACTCGATCGGAATTTTATATGCATGTGTCTTTTGATGTCATTTTACACTTTATGTAACAACTTACACCTACATTAACATACACTTTAATAAAATAAAAATCGACAACTCGTAGCTATCACTACCAGCCTATCAGCTATCATCTTAGAGGCTTACAAAAAACGTACATGTTACAGCTTATAGTTAGTTTTGCTAAACATACCCTATAACCTTCAAAATCATATCTAACCACTTTTCGCAGTTTTGTTGACTGAGGGCTATCTGTAACACAAATACAACAAAATATAAAATTAAATGCAACATCTTGTTTGTTCAAAAACTTGGGTTTTTGTGTCTCGACTTGTGTGATTGGTTGCTCCACCACATTATAACAAGAGCAATGCTACAACCACATACAATTTACAAAAAATAACCACACAATGACATGACAATGATGTGTAAAGAAGTGATTGGTTTAATGAGAGAGAAGAGAGAGAAACTTTAGAGAAATGCACCAATCAAGAAATATCATATCATTGTGTAGTTATTTTTTTGTAAAGTGTATGTGGTTGTAGCCATTCTCTTATAACACCTTCAAAAATAAGCTGTATTATTTGCATTAAAGAGGAGTGAGGACATGCTTTGAGTTTCATTTCAGTGAAATAAACATGAAAATGGTATATGAAGGTAATGATGAACACACACATGTTCATGGACAACAACACAAGCGTTCTAAGAGGTATATATTTTGCGTTTGAGTTTTTGTCCTTTAACTTAACCTTGTTCTTCTAATAATAATCTGTGTCTTGTCTTTTTAATGCTTTAATGCTTTCATAGTTTCATATGCTATTAGTTTCATCTTTAATTGACCATATACGATCAAACTAATCTTGATTGCAAATGTGTCTGTTTTGATGAGCTTGTCGACATTTTTGGAGGGTAGGCTTGATAAGATGCTATGAGTTTTAACAACATCATGATTCTTGCATCTACTATCATGTTCACTTATTATGTGGAATAGATATATGAATTTTCTTGCATTAGGCATCATGTTAATGTTTTTTTTACTTATCATCTGTAATGCTCAAGATATTCATCAGTATGGTTCAGAAAGACCTTGTCTCTTAACAATTCATCTTTATGGTTGACTCATTTCAGTGCTTCTGGTACTAATCACGCCATGAAATCTGGAGGAGCTTCACATCCTAGAGAGGAGTTAAACAAATCAACGGTAAGATACCCTTACTTTTATAACAGAATAAAAATCTTGTGGAAACAAGAACATATAGGAAAATGATTGGGATAGTTAACAAGTAGTGTACTTTTCTGCCCTCGAATCGTTAACAGGGACTGCGTTTGGAAGCAAGAAAAAGTAGCCCATGTTCTCCTCTTCACAAATCTAGCGGAAACAAGAAGATAGATGTTGAAACGGAACAAAGGGATTCATTGGAAAAAGATGTAAGCATAGAATTACTGTAGTTTTATCAGTTATGGATATTCTACCAATAATGGAAACTAAGTGGCACTTATTTTCACTAAAAGAACCTATCTGCGTCACTTATTTGAGCACAAACATGTGAATAACAAAAAGAAATGCGTATATAGATTGAGCAACTCCAGATGCGTTTGCAGCAAGAGAAATCGGTGCGAATGTTGCTTGAGAGAGCTTTGGGCCGAACTTCTTGCACTTTATCTCCTGGGCATAGACATTCCGCATATCAGGTGACTTCATACTCCCTCAACTTCTCAGTGTGTTCCTGTATTCAACACACTTATTTTTCATTACTTCAATCTTGCGTATGCAGTGTATCATGTATCACACATGCACGTCACTTACTAATACATAAGTGTTCGTTCATTCAGACAAAAGAGTTGATTGCTGAGATTGAATTACTCGAAGAAGAGGTTGTAAACCGTGAGCAGCATGTTCTGACCCTTTACAGGACCGTATTTGAACAATGTGTTAGTCACCCATCTTCTGGACAAGGTTCAGTCATAACCTCTCCTGCACATCCAAAGAAGGAATCAAGGAAGCATCCCACTATTATTTCAAGCACCTTTTGTTCTTCAAAAAGCTTCCCGTTCCTGAACTTTCACTCTCTTTCGACCATGAACACAAGCCGTACCAAAGCTAACAATTCTTATGAAACTGCATCTTCCGATAATAATAAGGTATGAACATTATATTGTATTTGATCGTCATTAATTGTAGATGACCCTGAACGATGAGTTTTCTCTCAATGATATGATTCATAGCTAAATTTTCAGGTTTTTCTTTTGCATAAGATACCAAATTACTCTTTCATTTGTCTCATTTTACCCGTGGTGCATATTTTTGAACATTTGAGTCGATAAAGGATATATTTTTGCCATCTATCTGTCATATTTTGACCTGTACTCTTAAAATATACCACTATATATAAATTTAATATTTCTATATAAAAAATTGTATCATTTTAGAAAGCATAAAATTTAGTGGTTTTCGGCTACAAAGTGACTCAAGCTGACCATAGTTACCGAATTCGCTGGGTGAAGGACGAATTTAGTATTGGATCGAATTGTACCAATTCGAAATTCACTGCGTTCCAATTCGATGCGGTACGATGTACCAAATCGAAATTCGGTGCGTTCCATTAATTGCAAATCGGCGTTCCAATTAACTACAATTTGGCGTTCCATTTAATTGCAAATCGGCATTCCATTAATTGCAAATCGCGTTCCAATTAATTTTTTTTTGAACTGCGGATATTATTAAAAGAGAAAGAAGCTAGCAAGGAGCTAGATACAAAAGACTTAACTAATAGAGTCTATACATGCTTCTAGAGGATTATCAATCCAAACATCCCAGTTTACAGACAAGATTTTACATCTACAGCTTATCCAATTGTAAGATAATTGTTGAATTTCCTTGAAGACCTCGACGCTAGATTGAGATTTATCCGTGAACACCTTACGGTTTCGACTTCTCCACATAACCCATGCTGATGTGAATAAGACAGCTTCAAAGCATCTTAACTGAAGAGGCTTAAAAGAAGCTTTTATTCTTGGGCTTAGATTCCGAACGAAATCAATTATGTTCAAAAAAGCGTTCCCACCCGTATCTTGAGGCAAACAAAATCCCCACCACTGAAAAACCTTATTCCATATAACATTAGACCAGGAACAATACACCATCAAATGCTCCATAGATTCAGTTTCAGACTCACAAAGAGGACATAGTATTGAGTGCAAATCGATGTTTCTTGAATCGAGATTAACTCTAGTGGCTAACCTGTCTCGACTGGCTCTCCACACCATAATATTGACCTTCTTTGGAACCAACTTTACCCATCTAGTGGAATGATTAGAAGACTGAAATATTTGCTTCTCGATTCTAGAGCGAAAAGATTTAACTGTGAATTTACCTGACTTTTCAAGAGACCACCTCCATGAGTCTGGGAGATCAAACAAGGTCACATCTTGAACCACCTCAATTAGGTGATCAAACTCAGATGTCTCCCGCCCACTTCTTAGATCCCGCCTCCAATTCCAATTCCAAGATTGAAAATCACTCACCCGAATAAGCCTCTCATTTAAAGAACATTCCTTTTCAATCTCTAGAGTATACAACCGAGGAAACATACTAGCAAGATTGAAATCACCAAGCCAATCATCTTTCCAAAAATTAACCGAGTCTCCTTTTCCGACTATTCGAGTGAAAAGAGATTTTAGAGGGATGTTATACTGTTGAAGCTCCTGGTCAAGCTTTTTTATATTAGCCCATGTACCTTTACTTATAGTTTCTCCTTCGATAGGCCCGTGGATCGCATGTATAACCTGTTTCCATAACGCTAGATCTTCGGTTTTCCATCTCCACCACCATTTGGCGTTCCAATTAATTACATTCCATAATTCCAATACAATCAATTAACTACAAATCAGCGTTCCAATTAAATACATTCCATAATGCCAATACATTCCATTATTCCAATACATCAATTTACAAGTATAAATACATCCCCTTAACTTTCTTTCTTCTTCACCTTATTCAAATGGCTTTTGGAAGAAATACCCAAGGTGGAGATGACAGCACTACTCATATTAGTATTACGTTGCAATATGTTTTTCGAATTAAGTTTTTGTTTTGTATGGTACAATGAATTTCGAATTTTAATATACGTACCACTTCGTACCGTTTCGTACCGAAATGAACCTACCCCCTTCGTACCGAATACGTGACCTATAGCGAATTGCGTACCCGAATTTCGTATTCGTACCGGAGCGTACCGCGTATTACAATAATTATAAAAGGACAAATGAAAAACTATGTTGATACAAAGACCCTGGTGTTAACTACTAATGCTGTAATGCATGTGTTTTATTGCAGAGGAAGGGAAATCCAGTAGCAAATGAGAAACCTTGTGTACAACTAACTTTGAAAGATCATCTTTACGAGTGTCCAAGCAAATTATCAGAAGAGATGGTAAAATGTATGGCTGCTGCATACCATTCGCTACGTGGTTCATCATCCACCAACTCGGAACATAAGAAGTTGTCTAAATTTTCAGCCAATGAAGTACTTCATAAACAGTCTAATGGAGACTATAGAAAATCAATGGTTGAAATATCTTGGATATCGACAGATAAGAACAGCTTTTCGCGTGCATCTTATGCCATAAATAACTATAGGTGAATGTTGAAGTGTAACGTAGCTACGAAAAGACATTAAACCCATTTTTTACGGAGTATATCTTTTAACCTTACGTAAATGATATACTAGTTGGTTAGTAGCATAAAAGGTATTATGGTCCAAATTCTATTAAAATATGTGGTGTTTAAGTGCCATATTAGTGTTACGCAATAAAAGTGAATGGGTGGTTTCCAGATAGTTTTGAGTGTTCTTATATATTTCTTTTCAAAGTTTTTAAGGTTTTTCTCTTAACGTTTTGAATTTTCTGAATTTTGTCAAAGTTTTTTGAAGGGTTTTTGTTTCTTAGGACTTTGTTACACATAACACCGAAATTGGACCAATGTTGGTTATCTTCAATGTAATTGACCCTTAATGCTTAGCAGCATCAACACGTTTTCACCACTGATTTAATGTGTAATTGTTTTTCTTATCAGACATTTAGTGGAGCAACTAGAAAAGTTAAACTTAAGTCAAATGGAAACAAATGCACAGACTGCATTGTGGATCAATTTGTATAACTCCATGATGATGAATGTAAGCTCACAATGCCAATATTTGATATATCGGTATATTTTTCTGAGTCTAAAAACAGAATTTTCACAACATTCTGATTTTGGTCTTGCAGGCATATCTTGCATATGGGATACCCTCCAGTTCCCTAAGAAGGTTAGCATTATTTCACAAGGTAGTGCACTTCCATATTGAATAAGTATTATATCGATGTTATGTGGTCCAAACTGGTTTGGTCATATAAGTTGAATTAAAGCTTTTACTTAACTTATTTTGTCAATAACTTGTGTTTATCTCTGTGTAGTGCAGGCTGCTTATAAAATCGGTGATCATGTAATAAGTGCAAATGCCATTGAGCAGGCAATATTTAAGTTCCGCACGCCCAGGATTGGAAAGGTACCACAGTGATCCATTTCAATCAGTACATGATACAAGGGTTTTTATTTTTTTATTTATTTATTTTTTTGGGTTGAATTATTTAAAATAACCTTTGGTAAAAAAAATAAATTAAGTGAATATACTGGACAGTAATAACAATCAGTTTCTTAGTATGGACTATCACCAGGTATATAATTAAGTTTAGCATGGAAACATCTTTAAAAGACGTACATGTCATTGTTTAAATCTATTCTGATTAATCGGAACTAATGTTAGTGGTTGGAGACAATCCTTTCAACTACATTGTGGAAGAAATCCGGAGAAGAAAGACAACGCATCAGTACAAAGTTTGGTCTCAAGCATTACCAACCCCTTTTGTGCTTTGCACTTTGTACAGGAACTTCTTCTGATCCCATGGTAAGCTTGTGATTCTTTAATAACTTTGGTCTGTTTCTATCATATACGATCTTGAATTTGTGCATTGGCATGTGAAAAAGGGGAAATACCAATATATTCCTACGCCTCTTGAATTTACAACAAGTTCTCTTTCACAAAGTTTTCAACTGAAATAATTACTTCTTTTCCCATATGAGATTTACCTAGTATGTTTTTCTAACTTTCTAAGGATTTATTGTTAATTTGCCATAGTTAATTAACATGCCTTTGTCAAATTTTACGTGTCCCATTAAACAATAGGAATAGTAAACAATTTTCATTTTTCATGGTAGCCAGTTTTCCCAAGCACCTTGTTGACTTTGCAAGAGATAGTTATTTTTGTCGAGCACATTTTTTTTGAACGGCATAAATATATTAAGAAAAAAGCTACTAGCAAAACACTAGAAGCTAAAGAGTACAAATACAAATCTAGAATTAAACAAAGCTACACATCTAGATTCTTCTCAAGGCTTTAGCTGCGAGGACGGCAAATAAGATGAAAAAACTCGTGCCAATTACATAGAACCGAGACAAAAGAAAAATCCCCAGCCACGAAGGCCTAGCCACCGGTTTTCACTCCGGAGTATTTTAGATGCAGACCCATACAAGCATGAGGGAAAAGATATAGGAAATTACAGACTAATGTAAGCAACTAATGTAAGCAGGGTTTTTCATTCAAGTAACCAATTGAAATTAGACTTACAACGACTAGAACACCACGTATAAGACAACTGAACAATGTCTTCGAAAATGAGATCCCACCTAGGCTGATGAATGCCAAAAACTCATTGATTTCTGAAACGCCATAAAATCCACCACATCACATAACAAACACCTTCAAAAATTTCTTTCAAACCTTTAAGCATCCGAATGCTTTTGAGCCAAGAGAGCCACTCGTCATATGAAACAATATCAGGGTCGTCAAGCTCCCACCAACGTAAGACCTTGCTCCTCACTTGACAGGCCAAAGAGCACAAAAAGAAAAGGTAGGAAGCATATTCCACCGAAATACTATAAGAAGTACAAAGGAAGATGACAATAAAACCCGAACCTGACAGGGAAACCTGAAACCCGAACTAATTGGGGCGGGGCGGGGCATGCTAATCGGGTTACGGGACGGGTTTGGGTATTAAACGGGGATTTTAATTTGTTTTGGGGCGGGGAGCGGATTCCCCGCCCCGCCCCATCCGATTAATATATACACATATACAAATATATATACTTATATAGTATTTCTTACTATTTACGTGATAAAAAATATTACTCTAATATTGTTAGTTTTTTTATATTTGTAAGAATGCAAAATTGTAATTATAGAAACTAGTTTAGTGTCATATTTATAAGTTTTAATTTTCGGCGGTATAATTAATCATTATTTATGTATAATACTATCGTTGAAAACTTATTCAACTCAATAAGACTTGTTTGTAACTGATAATTAATAGGTTCGTTATTGCTAACGGTCTAACAATAAATGTGAAATGGTACGGCTTTGGTCGAGAATTGCACCCAAAGAGGACACCCCGATTAATACTGGGCGGGTTTGGAGGACCATCACGCCCCAACGGGGCGCCCCGATTAGATCCTCGATGGGGATCGGAGCGGGTTTGAGGAGAACTCTGTTAATCGGGTTTGGGGGAACTCTGTTAAGCCGAGTAGGCAATTTATCCAACCGAACTCTCCACGCTAGAATATTAACCTTGATTGGGATAGCCTTAACCCATCTAGTAGAAGTTACCTCGTTTGGAAGAAGAGCATCATCTATTAGGTTACGGATAGATTTAACCGAAAATTCTCCCGAAGACTCCAATGACCAAACCCATCGATCTGGCATTTGAGGGAGGATAACATCAGCAATACGAGAAAGAAGTTGCCGATTTTGCTCATCTTCAGCCCCTCCTCTAAGAGGGTGATGATAGGTATGAACTAACGTAGGATCTCTCATTTTCTTGACCACACTGATATCCTTACGCAACTCCAAAGCATATACCGAATCAGAAAGACACATACTTTATAAGTCGACTTATTTTAAAAGTTTAAACTCTCATAAATTCTCTAGAAGCCTCTCGCAAACACGACCTAAATGTGAGAGGTGACTCAAAAGGAGTAGTAGCACACACCATGGTGGTGGTGGTGTATAACATGAAGAGAATGGAGTTATATTTAAAATAACTAAAACGAAAAAAGAAAAACCATGTATGCAAAGTTCACTTGTATAGCAAGTAGTAGGTAAAATTTGTCATGATATGCAAAAAAATAAAATAAAAAATAAAAAATAAAAATGTTTGTGAAGATATTGACACAAAAATGTTAAGTTTGGGAGGTATTTGGTATATTGTGGGGTTCATGTATGATAATTAGATATTTGAAAAAGTGTGTTGCTATTAGATGGATTTCACCTCTACCCTAAATATTATCACAATAGTATATATTTTTTTTTGAATGGCGAATTTTATTAAACTAGCAAGATGCTAGAAGAAAATTACAAAGTAATTAAATGGAGATTTTTTAACCAATTCTCCTAAGAGAAGCTCCTATTACAACGACTAATATTATTTAGATAATTATTGAAACTTCTTTTAGTAAAACAATTTGGTAGGTTTTAAAACATTTAAGTTATTGGGTAATTCTAAACAAATTTCAACCCGTTTGACCAACTCGGCCCATGTGACATGCTTTCTGTTTAGTATATATTTTCCATTAACTCATTTTATGCGTTAGCACTGTGTTCTCAAGTTAAGTAAAAGGAGGAAATAAAGCGAAAGTGATTTTAGTTGTGTTTTACAGTTTTTCTTAGAAAGTAAAGTGATTCAAAGTGGTGATATTTTAGTTATAAAATTTTCACCCCACTCTTTGGTGAAAGTCACTTTACTTAGGGTGTGCTTGGTAAAAGTAGCAGTGACAACAACTCATAGCTCACATCTCACAGTTTATTAAAGAGGCATTGGAAAAATGAGCATTTATAAAAAATAGCAAAGTTCACTGCTCATTTACTAAATGATTAATAAAAATAAAAAAATCATTGCTCATCGCCATAAAACCTCCAGAAAGCTCTATGCCAAACATAACCTTACTCTCTCTTACTTTACTTTCTATTTCTTTCACTTTTTTTTTTTTTTTTTTTTTTTTTTTTTTTTTTAAGAACATAGCGTAGATAATAAAATTACCCAAATCTTCAATAATTGTTTTCAGCATTCACCTTTTGCAGCTCAAAGTATACACACCATCAAACATCAAACAGGAGCTAGAAGCAGCAAAGAGGGAATTTCTTCAATCAAATATAATCGTGAAGAAATCAAAGAAAGTTTACCTACCAAGATTGCTTGAAAGATTCAGAAAAGAAGCCAACATTCCTCCAGATAATCTTCTCAAGTGGATAACCGAAAACGTTGACAAAAAACTTTGTGAATCAATAGAGAAATGCATTGAGCGTAAAACTAGCAATAAAACATCCCAAATCATCGAATGGCTGCCTTATAACTCAAGATTCCGGTATGTGTTCTCAAAAGACTTAAGTGAAAAGCCATGGTGGCTTTGAATGTTTGTTCATGGGTTATTGAAATGTGATCGACATAAATGACAATGTACATACAAGACAATTTTAGTTGTGGTTGTTCTTCTACTAGTGTGTTGTTATTAAAGATTACACATTTGACTAAGCGTTAAATACATATTTCTCTAATGAATTTGATAAACAAACCCTCTATTAGTATCTTGAAAAAAGTTTGTTAACTATTTAGTTATAGAATGATCCATGTGTATTGAAGTTAAAACCAAACATATCAATTACAGGGAGTATGGGTCCTATTCAGCAATATAATGTTTGAATTAGCTTATTAATTGGCTAGTGCACGACATTTCATTTGTTTAGTTTATAGTAAGTATTTGTGTTTGACGCATGAATGTAAAGCCTAAACCAATTTATTATAAGATAAACTCGACCCAGTTTGTTCAAATAGCGCATTTTAGCTGCCATTTATCAAACCTAGCCCGGTTGGTTCAAGTTAAACTAAAAACCCTTTCATTGCTTAATGCCTCCTTTAATTATATTTTCTGGCTCCGCATTGGTCAACATGACCTCTTATGTTGAAATCAACTTTAGAGGATCCTAATTCACAAAACAAACAACATTTAACACTATCGTACATTTTCTCTTTCATATTTTTCTTTCGCTCCATCTGAGATGACATTTTCAAGTCTTAAAGAACAAATTACGAGCTGTAGCCTAAAAGATATTTTTACAATGGCATGTTAGATCAGACGAGAACATCATTGTTTGTTAAACAACTTTTTTTTTGAAGGGCAACAACGTGGGATTACAACTAGTGTAACATTCCCAATACAATGACAACAAACGTTACTCATTTTATAAGTTAGAATTGTAGTTCAACTTGGAGACACCCCTCTTGTAAAGTGTAACATTGTCATTAACATTTCCTGAAAACTAATTAAATCTATTCTAGTATCGTCTGGTTGGATCATGGTGTCATTAGGGAGGTATAATAGCCAGTTGTGATAATCGTTTGTACCAAGGCAATTCTGTTACCTAAACTCAATAAAGTACCCAAGTTAGAATGGACCATTATGATCACCAAGCTAGACACTCTGTAGCATGTTTAAATCACATGTAAAGCCGTAACGAAAGGGTGACCCACATGCATTAACGTAAACACATCTCATTCAATTGTAAATGAACTTATGTAACTTAGTCAAAGAGCCCGCTACCAGGGTCCATCCTCGAAGTATTAGGTTGAACTACGAGAAAAATATCTCGCTCTGTTATGAATATAAGCTTTTGGTTATTCACAAGTTGAAGGGCTTAAAGTGTCAACTTCTTATTCTTATTATCTCTGTTGGACAAGTTTGAGCTGCTTATGAAGAAGTTTAACAGTACAAGGGCTGTTATGTAAATATGGGCTATATAAGCTCATATCCGGAGCTAGAGTTTCATTATGTTATGTGTGCAGTCATAATATTCTCTCATAGCTCTCTTATTGTTTGTGTATAGTATTGATATCATCTATGATATCTGTTGTCTTTAGTATAGTCTTGATTGATCTATCTTTATTGATCAATTGTTGAGAGTTGAGAGATTCTGTAGTGAGGATTGATTGGAGCCCTTCTGAAAGGGTTCAATCGTTGTCTTTGTAATTGTTTGGTAAGCACCAATTTGGGGACTTATCTACTTTAGCTATTAATAAAATTAATACACCAGAGGGTGGTTGGTTGAGTGTAAAGATTGTTATTGTGTGTTTGATACTGTTTTACACGCTCTCCAATCAACATGCAGGCATGTCTTGGTAATATGTCAATAAGTCAATATGATGTGGAAAAGTCTAATGTATATCAAGTGTACCTCAGCTCGTTAATACTAAAAGATTAAACAAAGTGAGTGATGCAACATGGCAACTTTGAAAGAACTTATCAGAGTCTAGACTAACGTTATCACAACTTTTTTACTATGATGATCTTTTTACATAACACAAGTAAATACTCGGGAACTGATATAATTAAAAATTTGGACTAAATTAGTAGTATGTCTCATTTTAGTGGGCTTAGCTATTGGGCTTTATAAGTTTAGTTGTTTGAACAATTTCTAATATTTCTATAATTGCCATCTGCTACATTCGCATGAAACACAAAAACTAAAAACCTGAAACCTGCAACTCTATTGAAAAAAACCATGGCCGCCCCTGTTTGTCATATGGGAAGTTGTATTGGTTTTTATTTGTAAGTGTTTTGTTCTGTATCTATAATTCTAATAATAATAATATTTTTGCTTTTCAAAAAAAAATATATATATACAACTAAAGATGTAACATTAAACTAAAGATTGAGAGGTAAAAACAGAAATATATAAAAGTTATCATATTTTGCTTGAGTTTGGCCATTTTAAAGAAAAGAAATCTGCTTATTAATCCTATCAAGTTATATGAGTTTGACCATTGTCTAGTCATAACATGTCAATATGTCATCTTTATATCCAAAAAATCATGTGAGTATCTAAAATATATTCTGAAAGATGCCAACATCTTAGGGTATAGTTCCATCCGGTCAATCATCCTTGTCCTTTGAATTTAATGTTTGGGAAAATTGTCTAAAAATTCATTCAATTTGTACTTTTTACTATTGTATACATTGAACTTTTTTTTCCTATTGTATACACAAACTTTGTTAATTTTACTATTGTATCAATAATACGCCTGTTTTATGACGTGCTGGTGATTAAGCACACTAATTATTGATAGAATAGTAAGATTAACAAAGTTTGTGTATTGATACATAGTAAGATTAACAAAGTTTGTGTATACAATAGTAAGATTAACAAAGTTTGTGTATACAATAGGAAAAAAAAGTTCAATGCATACAATAGTAAAAAGTGTCAAGTTGAATGTATTTTTAGACAATTTTCCCTTACGCTCAGTTCTCGAGTTTTAAGTGAAGGGAAATGGAAAAGAATTGGAAAGGGAAAAGAAAGGGAAAAGGAAAGTAAGTGTTAGTGGTTATGTTCTTGAGATAAAGGAAAGGAAAAGGAAAGTAACTATAATCATGTTCTTGAGTGGGAGGAAAAGGAAAATAACTTGGTGAAATTACATATATGCCCTTTAGTTGTGAATGTAAAATGTTTTAAAAAGGATATATTAGTCTTTACATAATAAAAACTTCCTTTTCCTTTCCCTTTCCTCCCAAAAGTGGGAGGAAGATTTACTCACCAAAACTTCCTTTCTATTTCTTTTCCACTTCCCTTTCCTTCATTAAAAAAAAATTCAAGAACACAAAAAGTATCAATTTCCTTCCCTTTCCTTTTCCTTTCCAACTCAAGAACTGAGTGTTAATGTTTCTGATGAAATTTAGTTTTCAAAGTTTTTTCAAATACTCACCACCAAAAGACTATTCAAAGATGAAATTTAATGTTTCTAATGAAATTTAATGTTTCTATCTTTGGTGGTAGTTGCACTTACATTTTAATTTTTACATAGCAGTACTACATATTTTCATAAAACAAACTTGCTGCATACTTTTGCTACCAATGTAACTTGTGTATATTTGAAAAGCACCATGGGAAATATTGTCGTGTCGATTTACATGTTAGAACCATAGCTTGATCTGAAGTTAAGTCTTTCAAGAACCAAGCTTAATATTGTCGCGTCATGTCGAAACGTAGACAAATAAGAAAAGGTAAATTTGACTCCAAAAGTCAAAGGATGACAATTTGGTAAGGATTGATCATACTGCAATCATTAAGGAGGTATCATAGCTAGTGGTGATAATCGTGTGTACAAAGGCAATTCTATCCTCTAAAAACAATAAAGTACCCAATTTAAAATGAACCATTATGCTCATAAAGCTAGAAACTGTGTAGCATGTTCAACTAAGTTAGAAGGCCAAAGTAAATTGAACATTAATCCAACCATCAATGATGCATCTCCTTAAGAATCTGTGTCACACATAACTAACATGTGTTGCAATTACTCGAGAAACACTTACTAAATTAAGAGCAAAGTCATTACAAACAATCTGATAAGCTAATTGAACACAAAAGTAAATCCCTTTCTAGAGTGGGATTCAATCTTTGAATAAAACTAGACTAAAGAAGATAAAATTAACTATTGACTCTAGTAAAATATGACAGCTCCGTCATGGTGTAAGCCATGATCAAGAAGTTGCGTAACGTATATTATGGTACACCATGATTCTAAGATACATGGACATGCTTAAAGATTTTGGATCCAAAATCAAACATGGATGTCCAAGGTTGATGCATCCCGAATTTACCATTTGGATTTGTGCCACATCCCACCCTTGGTGTGTACAGTGGGCACTCATCCACCGAGAAGCCCTTCTTTCCAACCAATTGCAACCATGCCACCATCTGCTCTAAACACCACTGAGAATAAGGCGGGCTGGTATTCAATGTGACATGAACTTGTCCATCCTTTTTGACTAGCTTTGTTGATGCCTCAAAGTATTCGCTCAATAACTTTTTATGAATTCTGCATCAAATACAAACCAGTTTATTTAACTACACCTATTATCTTCTACACCAAAAACACGCAGTAACTACACTATATACCTATTAGCATTTTTCAGATTATCCAAAATATAAAGAAAAATGACTCACTTTGCTTTCCATGGTGCATAACCATCAAAACTTCTCCAGCAAATGGAAACATAATTATCCTGTCAAACAACTTTTGAAGCTCGGGATCATACAACTGTTTACGCTTCTCATAATTAATGAGATATGGGGCCATAGTTCTCTCTAGCTTAGTGGCATCGACATTTCACTTTGAGCTTTTCGAGTTCATATGGATGCGGCCTTGATGCGATTTGGATTGTCACACAAAAGTTTTTCTTCTCAAGGGATCTTGAGAAGCTTACAATCCCCGCCAGGCAAGTGTACCTGACCGATGTAGTATAGTGTAGTGGTAAGAACCAGGGAATTGATCGTTTTTCACAGGGAATAGTGTTCGTTAGAATTGAAAATGATCTAAACTAGGTCTAGAGATGAGGGATGATTCTTTTTGTATTTTTAGATTTTATGGAAAGCAAGTAAAATTCTCGGTTTTTAAAGGAGTGGGCGGAATTAGTTGCTAGTCAACTAACCCAATTAACTACAAATGCAATAAAAATAAAATAACAAGAAAATAAATGTGTGTAAAACTAATATGGAGAAAAACGTGTTTACTTAGGTTTCACTACTCCCTAGCTATCTTTCATTGATTGATAGATTTGTTACAATTGCGTGGATGACGGGTTGTATTCCTTAATACCATTCGTGGGGACGTGTACGTCCTTCCCCAACTCTATAAGATCCTATCTCTTTTTATGATGACACGTTTAGTATCCTATCATGGCCTCATTAATATTCTCTTATGCATTAAACACAACCAATTAATCGTAGTACATATCCGATTCATGTTTCTTAAGACATCAAGCAAGTTACCAATAGGAGATTAGCCAGTTTTCTTAAGCCTAACATTGATATCATTCATCCAACAACAATTAATAACAAACCATCAATCAATAATCAATAGCTAGGTTTCATTACATCTAAGCAAACACAAACAAACCTAGCCTAGCATGTTAAAAGAAAGATAAGCGTAAGATAAAATCGAACAACACATAGACATATTGAATGATTGATAGAATACTTATCTTCAATTAATCATGGAATAAAAAAGGTTTAGAAACCTCAAAATAGCTGCAAAAGTCGACTATGGTTCATACCCTAAGTTTCTCCAAAGTTCCATACATAATGAATGAAAATTAGATGAGTATATATAGATTTTACAATTTTGACGGCGTCACCTTATGGGACGTGACGCCGTCACCTCACCGTGTTTAGGGTTCCTTGATGGCCTAGATCCACTCTTGATGTCGTCACCTTGTAAAGTTTTCTGGGCCGTCTCCTTTTACTCCAATACGTGATTGCCTTGGTGAATTATAACGTGACGCCGTCACTCTTTAACTTCCAAATTCCTTTCTGGCGCGTCTAGTGTAAAATAATTATCCACCTCTTTGTCAACGAGTGACGCCGTCAGGTACTGTTTCCAGCATAATTTGAGACTTTGTCGTATTCTTCACTTATATGCTCCAAAAACGTCCAAAATGCTTCCTTTTTCATAATTCCTCTCAAAAGTACCTAAAATGACAAAAGGAACGATTTAAGACAATATTTGATCATATAATCACGATTTAAGGCTTAAATGACCCCTTAAAAGCGTATCACTTTTCGTCTCATCAGGCCTTCCACAGATGGGTAAATTTGTTTTAACATGCCTGTATTTATAACATGGGTCAGCCCAAGTAGCAAAATAACATACATATTTTGGTGACGATACTCATTTCATAAAACATTTATAAATATATGATATTAATATCACCTTTTATCTCAAGAATAAAATTTCCATTTGGATTTGTGCCACATCCTACCTTTGGTGTGAACAACGGGCACTCGTCCATTGAGAAACACTTATTTTCAAATAAACATAAAATAATATGATTATTCACAAACAAAATGAGTGTCCAACCTATATTATGAAGGTAGTCTAGTCCACAGACAAGACCGTTGTCAAGACACAAAGCGTGACATAAACTTGATCGCCTGAAAGAAATCAAAAGCCATGAGCTCGATCGAGAGTAGTGTTGAGCCTCAAAGAAAATATTTCCTTGCAAAGAGATGGGCCAAACAAGTGAGTATTTTTGTGTGTATAGCTAGTTTGTTGGCATCTAAGGTGATGGTAAATGAAACGTAAATGGAGATAGGTGAAGGAGTAAAAGCTCCTCATCTACCTTTACATAAGATGTCATGATCACACCCTATTACTGTTTGTAACAATAGACAATATATTTGCTTTAAATGTAAAAGATAGTTATTTATTAGGGAAATAAACATAATACTAGCTTTATTTTCACAGATGTGGCACCTCTTTTCGTAGATTCCCTAATACATAACAATATTTTACGTTTACGTTCTTTGCATGTCTTTAACTTTTTTGTAGCAAAAGAAACAAAATTACCCTTGCTCAAATTTGTTTAGTCAGTCAAGGAAAGGTTGATTTTGAGACTGTAGTCTTTTTGTAAGTCCTCTTTGGGTTATCAGGTATTAAGAGAAAGTTTCTTCTAAGGATCATTCATTGACATATATGCAAAATGTGGAAGAATGTTAGTATGGAGACGCATATTAAACTCCTAAAGAGAAAGAACACTGCCTTATGAGATAAATTTATATCCCTTTGTGTTAAAAGTAGGGGAAACCAAAAAAATGCATTAGGGAACTTGAATCAATTAGTGATATAGAGCTTTTACATAATAAAATTACATAAATGTACGTGACTCGTTATGCAAGAAAAGTGGACTAGAGTGACGCTTATATATTTATTTATGGAGTATCTAAGATAGTAAGTTGATTTCGAACCAAATACGGTTTCCTATAATGAATTTCCTTTAAAGTCGTAATATCAGGTTTTCAACAATCAACACATCCTTGTAAAGCATTAAAGGTGTTCCAAAAACATTCAATTGCCTACCACAAACTGTTCCACACAGCTGAACATTGTGCTGATTTATGTTTACTCTCTCACATGAACGAAATACATGGGTGTGTCATGAAGAAGGCTCCTCTATTTCACAACATAACTTTTAAAGATCTTTCGCATCAGCCAAATCAGTAGTTCGCCCCCTATCAAAATGAACATACATCTGCCTCTCCATGCGTGTAGAATTTGTTGCTTGCCTTCTGCCAACCTTTCACACAAAACTAAGTGTTGAGCCATGTTAGTGAAAAAGGTGTAATGAGTAAGAACTGGGCTTAGTTTGCTTATTGGGATGCCTTAGTGGACTACCAGTGGGTGAGATCTGCACTAATTCAAGCAAAGGATAGATTCCCTGCACAAATGAAAGTAAACCGTTAGCCTTACCGTGAAGACGAACCCCACGATTAAGCTCCAGTGTGAGAGTAAGTAATCATGTTTTTGTGAGAGATATGTATGTATTGAGATGTGTGAGAAAGTCATACCTTGTAAATGTGTAGAAAGGTTGCCTTTTATAGGTGAGCTCAATTCTAGGGTTCATTAGTATTTCACTTATTGTTGTTGGTGACTAGAGTGGGACCCTTGTAGGGCAAGGGTCCGTTACTTAATCGTGATTGCGGACGCAGATCATCTTCAATGGCCCTTGGCTGGTCCGCAAGCGAACTACACAAGCTTTGCTCATATGATCCGCGTGCGTCTTTGTAAGTCCGGGCCACACCTTGCCTGCTGTTGGGCTTTGGTGGCGTCCGGCGTATTTGTTTGTCTGTTTTGTTTTGTTGTGTTGGGCTGGAGCCCAAATGTGTATAATGCAGTTCAGGCCTAATAGGCTACTGCATTATACGTCATCAAGCCGTTACATTTCCTAACTTTTTTTTTAAGTGCTTAAAGATGAAAAAATGATACCAAAAACAAGTATTAAATAGACAAGTGATGATACTAGAACCACACATACGGAGAAATGAAGAAAGAAAATAATCATGATTCATGAAACGCCACCTTAATTCATGCAACAATCCATTGAAAAAGATGTTATTGAAAAAACAAGAAACTTATACAAATGGGCTTAAAGAAATAAAAGCGCAAATGGGCTATGTATAGGTCCACAACACAAAGGAACACAAAAAGTTGTCAAAGAAAAGTGTTTATTATTATTATTATTATTATTATTATTATATAAATTATGCACATATGAAAACCAAATATGCCCTTCCGCACCACGCGGGCCACAAATTGGCTCCCCGACACTTCCAAGATTTCGAAGGACCCTTTTTCAAACAATAAATCTTTATAACATAAGGTTCTTTCTTTTTAGAAAAAAATAAATCAAAAAATAAATAATAAAATGCACATATCAAAAATAAAGAAGCCCCACCGCAATGCGGGGCGCCAAACTTTCTTGTTAATTATATGATATAAAAATATTATATTCTTTTTCTCATACTCATTAATTTTTCTCACATAATTTTCTTTATATCTCTTAAATATTTTCCTCTCACACATATATCCAAATTTTTTCTCTAAGACTCTTTCATATTTTATTTCTCTTATGTCTAAATCCGAAAATTGTTGTGAAGATCCGATTAATTGAATGTAGTGTATGTATAACTAGTTCAATATCTGTTAGTTGTAGTAATATTAATTAGTAATACAATACGAATATGTTTGCAATTTTTAAGTAATAATGAAAAAAATGTTAAAATATTTGGAAAAACACAACACAAAACTAATAAAGTAAGTGATTAAAAAGTGTTATAATTGCTTTGTTTATAATAGGAATAAGTTTATAATATAAGGATTTTTCTAACTTGTGTTTTAGGGGCACAAGTTAAGCATACAAAAAAGACACATGAACTTACACAAAAATACAAATTTAAGTGTACATTTGTGGAGCCTTGAGTATTTTTTTCGTGAATCTCATTGCTTTTTTTTATGTGATTAACTTGTGTTATTAAAACACAAGTTATACAAATCCATTTTATAAACCTTTTTAATAAATTCGTCGATGCAATTAGAATGTGGTTCTATCTACGCATTAATCTGTGTCATAATCATGAGTCGTAAGGAAATGGAGTTGTCGGGCCGGCAAGATGTTGGTCTAACCAAAAGCCCAAAAGGTTACCATGTGCTGTTATAAAAGTTAGCACAAAGATCTTGACTAATAAACGCTGATAACTCGTTAAAAGACAAAATTTCAGAAAACCATAAACCAAATCATCACATTAATTAAATATAACCAATTAACATGGCTAACACTTTTAGCCTTTTAAAATTTGTTTTTGGCATTTGTTCATGTTCACCTGAGGAAAAGCATTTTCTTTCTAAGAAAGGTTTTTTATATTAAAACCTAATTTTGATAAATAAAGTTGATTTTGTTTGTCATTTTTTTTATTCTTTTGCAAACTATGCAAATCTCCTTCTTAGATAATTATTGACCTTTTACGAACGAGCATTGTCTTTTTGTAAAATTCTATAGATAAAACCATGGTTATTAAGATCCGATGATCTTAGAATTTTACGATACGAAAAAGCAAAAGATCTCGATCATGCGTATGATCTTTGCGAGATAGGACCTTAATAAGATCCCGATCTTTACAATAGGATCTTAAAATCTCGATCAATACGATCTTACTTTTCTCGAACCACAAGCAAAAAAACTACAAATTTCTGTATTAAGTTTTGTAAAATATGAAAAACAAGAGGCTATTATACAATACTATTGCATATGAAGAGTGCCTTTGACAATGAAAAAGTAGAAGAGAAAACAACAATTACAAAAAATCAATTCTAATTCTTCTTTGTTTCAGTTTTTTATGCAAGATACATATAAAATCACATAGAATAGTTTTCATTTCTTCATAACTCCAATTCCAAACAATCATATTTTCTTTCTCATATAGGTTACCTTGAAATTGGTCGCCTATCACAATTGTGAACATCACTATGCCTAAAAAACTACAGATAGAATGTATTATATTCATGATTCACATATTATGCAAAATAGAGGAAAAAGTAAACATTATTTACCTATCGGGAACCAAGAACATGTAACCGTAACTTCAGCTTGCAACAATTTAACAAAATTAGGTCAAACAAACCTAGAAGCAAACTAAATTAGGTAAAAAAAATATAATAAAAAAAAATAAAAAATAAAAAAAAATTAAACGCAGCTCCAACCACCTAACACAACACATCCATTCAAGAAAATTAAACTTACACAAACCAATAACAACAAAAAAACATACCTTCTACAACTGTCAATTTAGTCTGTTTAACATCGCCCAAAATATTGAAAAAGAAAATACGTAAGAAACACCTTAACGTCGATATCTGAAACAACTAAACAACCTCCGCTCTTTCAGATTCAACAATACAACTGAAAATATAGAAATACATAGAAAATATAAATTTAGAAAGCCATGATTACCATGAAGCTATCTAGGACTATCCATTTCCCAAAGCACAATTGGCTACTAGATGTTCCAACAACTTGAAATCAAACGAACCATGTATGTGATTCTGACGTAATAAGTTTGCTCCAACCAACAAATATGCCACATAAGACATTGGTTACCTTCTATTTATAATATGCATGATATGTTAAATGGGCATACTAACATTGATGTAAGGAGCCTGGAAGAAATCGATATAAGAATTTTCTAGTAAGCGTGCAAGAAGATGTTTTGTCATAAAAATGCTCAGATAATGACCTCCTCATGACCCAATCTCTCCATTAAAGCATCATTGAAAACGCTTATATCGATTTCTTCCCCACTCCTTACCCCAACATTTATGTGTCCATTTGATAGATCATGGATAGTGAAACACCCCTTTCCCGATTTGGCAAAAAATTAAAACTTTTCGTGGAAACAACAAGACTATAACAGACCTTTTGTTAATCTTTTATAAACTGATAAAATCTATTACAAGCCAACCCTTGAGAATATTTTTAAATGAAACTAGACTCAATTATCTTTAAACTACGAGTGGCATGACTTCTAACGACTTACAGATTAAAAAGATATGATTTTTCGAACATTGGAAAAACCCTAAACTGCACTTAGCTGCACCTTTGCCGTGGGTAAAGGCCTCAGATCCTCCACAGCCGCACGGTTGTGCTCGACAGCCGCAACTGTGGCCATCAGAACCTGCACAAGACTTTCCAACTTGTCTTTTTGACCCAAAACATGAAACCCATGACCCGATACTTCACAAGGACTTCCAGTAATCATATTAACATCATAATACATCATTTTCATGACTATACTCGGTCTCGATGATCCATAAACATATATTTTACAAGTGTATGGGTGTTTTGCCAAACACCCGTTTTGACTCGCTTGCATACAAAAATTTTACACAATTTACAAGACCTGGACTTGGACACTTCAAAACAACATTTAAAACACATGTATAACGATCGGGGTTTAACATGATTGAGCTTGACATTCTAACTATACTTGCACACATAACCAATTAGCTTTCTAACCCGTGCCCAATCCTATGCCTTTACCAATCTCTTTACCTTGTCCGCATAAAACCTACAAACATGTCAAATATAACACGTAAGCAAAAATAGTTAGCAAGTAAAACATGAAATAACATGGCATTATACTTCATCAATCATGTAAGTATCACATACATACAACATAACCACAAGACTTGCTTACACCATCTCTTGCATATCACATAAAAACAACCCTTTCATAATAATCACAACATCACATACCTTACAAATCCGTAACCAACCTAATCGTATCCTTTGCTAGTTATGTCAAACTAGATCTCATTCCGCCTTAATTAAAGCTCAATAGACCAACACTTTCCAAGTTCATAAATCATCTACACATATTACTAACACATAACACATAACACATAACACGAAATATGATTAACTCAATATAATAATACATTATTACCATTTTACTTACTTTGAATCCAAGATATGATACCAAGAACATCATCATCACTAGAGTCCTAGCAAGATTATCACATACATCTATTAACACATTAAGCCATAGCAAAGGTATATACAACCTAATAACATACCCAAATCACCTCAAATCCTCATATGATCACCACCGTGATCATATAACCAAAACCCTTAAAATCGACTCTTATCTATTCAAAACTTATTAAGATATTTAACCCAAAACATAAGATCATCATTTGCCCAAGAACTCCCAATTTAACTTATAAACTTTAACTTGACAAATCACCATCTAATTGAAGATTAAAGATTATTTACTTGTATAGAATCATATAGCTAGGGGACCTATATCATAATTGAGAAATCTAAACACCGTCAAATTGATAACTAGACCATCTTGGCTTCCCTACTTTTCTCTTTGGCTCGTCACCCTCAAGGCGCGCACATACATACTCTCTAGTACACCTACTATTGCTTGTTGTATAATTTAAGAGAACACACCAAAAAATAACAGTTCAACACAATCATCAACATTTTTATTTGCGGCTTTTATCTCCATATAAAATATTCACACACACACACACACACACACACACACACACACACACACACACACACATATATATATATATATATATATATATATATATATATATATATATATATATATATATATATATATATATATATATATATATATATACACACTAGATTTTAGGCCCACCCCGGTGGGGCGGCTAGCTTTAAGAATTTGATTATACGATAAAACTAATAGTAATATAAGTATGAACGTGTAGCAACATAAATGAAATAAAGTAAACATGCTATTATTAATCAAATAATAAAGTTGAACAAAACATAAGTTTGAAAAAAAAACATATAGTTTATAATCTATAAGAACTTCTCTATATACAACGTTGGTTGTAGAGTTGATGTAGTTGCCGTTTTTGTCACAACACGACACTTTCAGACCTCTCTTGCTTTTACTCTTGGGACGGCTACAAAAACTTGTCCGTGGAAGAAAAAACAGACCGTTCCAAATAGGATTGATTTAACGAAGCATGTACGACCTCTTGCCTGCTGCCATTTGGAATAACCAGGAGAATTTGGCGAAAATCTCCACCTAAGACAACAACTTTTCCACCAAAAACATTATCAGAAACTGTGTATAAGTACATGTTAAAAACACAATTGAAACATCAGTAAATGAAGTAATGTAATATAGTATGTTTTATGTACTTATAAACTACAAACAACAACACAGTTACACAACAGAATAACTTTTGATAAAAGTTATTTGCAATTTCATGAAGTTAAATAAGCAATAACACATTGTTGTTCGAAGAATTATTTTTTGCTTGAAATTTAGCTAATAATGTTGCTTGACTACAAAGCATATATGGTTTTCTACATGATTAACAACGATATATCCTTATATCATTCTATATATTATTTAATAAATCTTTATAAAGTTTATACAACAAACAAAGCGAATGAACCACGGATGCACTTGGGTTGCAACAAAATCAGTAACAAACACCCCTACTGAATATGCATCATGGCTGGAATTTTACATAGTTAACGTTTATTAGTTGTTATTTAAAATCATTAGGCATAAAAATGGAAATGTAATATTAAGCTGATGTGAATAAAAGTGTGCCCTCAAAGACATACACGCGGCTCTAATTATTTGGCATACATTTAAAATAAATGATGGAAATTTAAGACGTATATGGTCATGATATACACGATTAATTAAAGGAAAATGATATAATTAAGACAAAGTGATAACAATTTTTTTAACATATATATACATGTGCATCTAACTTTAGCCATAAGCACTTGAATTATATGCATTCAAGTACCTCTATATGCACCATATGCATAATTAGTAGTAGCCATTTGATTTTGAGAAAGTGCTTGAAGAAGCACACAATGCTATGATGCTTCTGGTGCAACCATTTGATTTTTCCACCATGCCAAACTCTATGGTTTTAGCTGATGACAATTGGTTTGCTGCAACCCTCCTTCCACGAAAAAAACGAACCATCACCGCTAAACAATCAACCTCCAAATGGTAGATTTGGGCCTCATGGATAATGATAACTTTTGAGGTCAGCCAAACAACATTTTAAATGCAAAAGATATAGATCAGTTAAGACTGTAACAACTAACTTTTTATGTTTAATGCAGTATTGATTGTTCCGAAACGGTCAGATAATTATTGGTCAATCCACTTGTGAGTGGTCAACTATAATAGTCAAACAGCTTAGGCCAATGCTTCCGTGGAATACAGTGTTTTCCCGGGTCGTTATGTCCCGACGAGGTGTGGATGGTATTAAAAACGAATCTGTGATCGAGTGATGATGAACAGGAAAGGGTATAAGTGTGAGTGAGAGTGATTACACTAGGGTTTTATAAAACAAAATAACTTAGATAAACTATTAGAACGATTACGTAAAAGCTAGATATTTAAAAACGTTTAATAACTTAAAAATGCGTACGTTTAATTTAATTCTACGTAAACGTACAAAACAAAAACAATTTTAACTAAAGTAGGAATTTGCATGCCTTAGGGGCTTAAATGCAAATTAAATAAACTTAAAATATTTATTTTATAATTACTAATTATTTAATTAATTATTATTTATTTAATAACTATTATTAATTATCTAATAATTCACTAATAAGTAAGAAAATGTAAAATAAGTCTAGAAAAATAAAATTAAAATTTATAAAAGTCTAAAATATTATAAAACTTATTTTAAAAATAAAATTATATTTTTAAGACTATTTATCTATTTATTATTAATTAATTACTATTTAATTATTATTTAACTAATTATATGATTTAAATTATTATAAATACTAAAAAGACTTAGATAATTAAGAAGATTTTTAGAAATCTAATTAACCATCACAGGAATCCTAAAAAATTATAAAAAGTTGGTTTTATGTATTTTTAAACTAATTTATTAATTTTTATTCTAATTATTTATTAATTACTAATTAAACTATTTAAATTATAAAAACTAGTAAATGAACAGTAAAAATTTCTAAAATTGTTTTACAACATATAAAAGCTAGGAAAAATATAAAAACTAGGTGTTACTTTATAAAAACTAATTATGCTATTTAACACTTAATTATTAATAAAACTAATATTAATTCTAATAAATACTAAATGACAAAATAAAAATCTGAGAAAATTATTAAAAATACTTTAATATAAAAGGAAATTAATAAAAATATAAAAATATAGGTTACTTAATAAAAATCTAAAAATGAAAATTAAAATTTAAATTATATTAAATAGAAACTATCACTTATTTTAAATTTGTCTTTTCTGGATTTTTCTTTTAGAATACTATTTTATATCTAAAAACAACTAACTTTTATAAAAACAACTATTTTGTAACTTAAAAATAAGCATTGTGGAAGCTTATTAGCTCCACCGTTGACTTTGTTTGACCAAACAAAGAAATAAGCTCAAATGAGCTTGTGTGGGACCCACTATGGTTGACTCTGGTTCTAATAAGTTACTAGGACATGATTAAGCAAGAATATGCCAAATAAGCTCACAAGATAAGCTAATAAGCTAGATTAAGCAATTCCAAAACTCAAATACTACTCAGAAATGGGACAAACTATAGGGTCTGATTCAGGTGGGGTCCACAGGGCTTTAGGTCAAACTTTTGGTCAAATCTTAAAGCCAGGTAGGAGGGGGTTTGAATGAACCAAGGTTTGGACAAAGGGACCCACTGAGATGGTCAGAAAACCACCACCAAGTGGTGGTGTTGGGTGGGTAACTGCTGATGCAGATGGCTTCCCCTGCAAGTGACTTTGGAGCTCAGTGGAGCCTAGGGAAAAAATTGCAAAAATCAAAGGACTATGGAACCTAAAAGATGAGGTGGTAGGCTACAATTAGGAACAAGTTTCAACCTCTGAAAGCAAACATAAAATTCTACATAAATCCTTGAAATTTTGAGATTTTCTGCAAAAGTGGAAATTTGACTTTTGAACAAAACTTAGAACTTTGACTAAATTGAATTTTGGTTCTAAATTACTAACTGATTGTGATGTTTTAAACCCTAGAAATGTTAAATTAAGCTATTTGAACAAGTTATGAGCTAAATTGAAGAACATAGAGCCAATGGATTCAACAGATTAAGAAGTAGGATGGATTTCCAAATGATTTTGACTTCTGTGCTCAGGGGTGTTGGTTTAAAGCCTAATTCAACCTAGTTTTACCTGATGTAGTCTATCCAAACCAAGAAAACAACAAAACAACAACAACAACAACACAGTGAAACTTACAAATCCAAACACCCTTTTAAGAAAGAGATTCAACAAATTTCAAAGCAACTTATTATTATAGACCTTAAAACTAATTCAGAACTTTAAATTATCATATAATAAGACCTAATGAGCAGAAATTAACAACAATAACAACATAAAACTCAGTAATGACAAAGAGACCTATTTGACTGTGAAAATGAATTTTCAAGCAACTACCAATATCAAATAACAAGATACTTATTTTATGCAATATTATGACTAAGTACTACTGAATGAACACAAAAGAACAAAAATTAGCAGTTAACAACAGTAAAATAATGAAATGCCAAAAATTGAGTAAAAGCTTACTAATTTGCAGTCCAGCTGAAAACAACAAGAACAAGGACCAAGATTAACTTATCAGCTTACCACTAAGCTTCTAAACCAAAAGCAATCCAAAATTCACCCTGCTCCATTGCCTAATCTTCATTACAACTATTTTTTTATTTATTTTCTATTTTTTTGATTTTTTATGTATTTTTCTGTTTTTAATGAGTATTGCTAATTTAGAGTTTCTAAAAGCTTAACAAGCTTTGTCAGGGCTTATGTGAGCTTATTAGTCTAATATAACAACACTAATATCAATATTGCACAAACATGAGATTTTTGGAATTTTAAGAAATACATAAACTGAGAATCCAAATAAAACTTGAAATTGATGCTTAGAAAAGTTTTACAATACTCTGAATTTGCTTAATTTAACACTAGAAAGATTAAAGATACAATTGAAACTGATAATTATACTATTCGACACTAAATTACACTACCTACTCTAATAATCTTTCCTCCCTGATTCTTTCTTCTTTATAATGGACTTCTAGGGTTTGTGGGACCCACTAGACCATTTCCCACCACTTTTCAGAGTCGTTGGATGTCTGAGATTTATCCAAGCCGTTTAACTTATTTTGGCGCCAAAATATCTAGGGGTAGCATCGAGGGTTTTCAGGAGCATTTAATGATTCCTGGTTGTAGAGGGTGAGGTGGAGATGTAGGGTAGTCAAGTTGGGAGGTAAAACTGTGGGATGGTTTGGTGGTATTGAGTTGCAGAGAAGGAGGGGGTGAAGTGGAAGGAGGTGAATAGTGGAGGTGGTATTGGCGGGGTCAACGTGGGTTTGACCCTGAGTTATACTCAGGGTTGGGGTGTTGGGCTGGTAGTAGTTTGGGCCTAAGATAAATAAAAGGGTAGGCTTTTTAAGTGTTGAGTTTGGATTTGGTTTTGATAATATAAAGGGTCCGTTTGGTTTTATTTTACACAAGGACCAAAATTGTAATTTGTGCAAAGTTGAGGACTGATATTGTAATTCTCCCAAAGTATCTTCAAGGACCTAACTTGCCAAATATGATAAACCAAGGACCATAAATGTAATTATTTTCCATTTTAAATTTCCAAGGACCTTTTCTGCCAAACTGTGAAACTTCAGGGACCAAACATGTAATTTCATCAAACTTTCCAACCAAGGACCATTCCAGTCATAGAAGATTAGTATAAGGACCAAAATTGATTTTTCTTAAAGTTTTTACATCCCAGGGACCATTTATGTCAATTTTGCAAAGTACAGGGACTAAACATGTAATTTTGTGAAAATTTGCACCAAAGGATTAAATATGTAATTTGTGATTAAAAAGGACCTTTGGTGACTTTTTCATGTTTTTAGAATAACCAAGGACTAGTTTTGACAACTTTTGAAACTTAAGGGACTGAAACTGCCAATTATGCAAACTTTGTACGTTTATCATCTGTTTTAGATTATTTTGCATTTGAAACATATAAAACACACTTCTAAGATATTTTCAGTATTTTGGTGCATATTTGAGTGTTTTTGGATGTTTTGGCAGTTCAGATTGGTATAAAATGATGAGTATTTAGACACTCATCAATCCCCCACACTAAAACATTGCAAGTCCCTAGCAATCTTTTGAGAAAAACTTAATGGATTTGAAAAAAAAAACTCTTTACCAAAAGCCATCACTTCTGGAGTAGCCAAATGTAAGAACTGTGGTACACCTGATAACCGTGTGATTTTGAGCAAACCACCAGCTGTCAACGGATTTGATTAGTCTTTACCAAAATCCGTTTGCTTCTGGACTAGCCAACTCTTGATGGACTAAGTCAACATCTTGGTGAGCTGATTACCAATTATGGTTTTTCCACTGCCTTTACCACAAGCCATAATCTTGCCGGCTAGCCAACTCATTTGCTTTTGAGGATATGGGGAGTTGAGAAACCATACAATTTTGGGCAAATTGCAAGCCATCAACGGATTTGAGATATCTTTACCAAGAGCCGTTTGCTCCTGGATTAGCCAATCCTTATGTGGGTTAGACATGGCGGACTGATAACCATTTATTGCCTTCTAAGTGAGAAAATTTTTTAAAATTTGGGCTAAAATGGGGGTTCTTGATGGAACATGTGTTTAAATTCGTTAGAATAACGAATCTCCCCCCACACTTAGAACTGAATATTGTCCTCAATATTCAAAGTACCGGGCGTTAAACCAACACTTAGAACGTAAGAAGGAAAATACTCCATAGCCTTTATTTAAGTTTATGTACACACATTTTTTTAAGGATATATACATAGTAACAACAGCAGGGGCAACGCCCCCACACTTAGGGTGAAAACCCCGTATGCATGCTACTGTTTTTGTTTACCGAGTCGCTAGCTTGACTCGACCCCGAATTCATTTGTCCTTGGGGAAGCATGATGTGGAAGAAACAATCTCCATCGGACTTTCATTCAAGATGTTTGGATAAACATTTGAAGCACGTGAAAGTTCCACACCAATGAGATATACAGACCCTGGCTCAAAATTTATAAATGAGAATGCCGGGGTCAAAGATAGTGTCTTCATTCCCGAAGGAGTGAAGAAGAGGAGAAATCACCTGGTAGGTGAAGGAAAGAAGAGAGATCTGAATAGCAATTAAGATAAGAACTTCCTCCTCAAGAAATGCATATTCAAGTGGAGGAGGCAAGCCCTTAAGCTTGATCTTTGGAAATTTATCAGTTTCCTCAACTGATTTGATTTCCTTATTATGAAGTTGTTTGGGTGGAAGAGGGGGAGATGGATCTTCGTTTAACAAACTTTTTAGAAAACGAATGTCCCCCTCAGGATCAAGATAGTTATCATCAACTTCATACGAAGTTGAACTATCTAGGGCAAGGAAAGCTTCGACTTCTTCCAGATCATCTTTGAAATCAAAGAGATCATTACTTCCTGATGGAAGTGGAATGGTGTGAGTGAGTTCATCGGTGAACTCCTCGAGAAGAAAGTCAACATTAGAGTGGGGAAGGGATGCATCAACATACTCAATGTCTCCATAAGATAAACAATCATCCCTGGAATCAGAGACATTCTCCATTTGATCATTTGGATTATCAGGGATAGAAGGAATATCACACACTTGATCAAAAGTCCCCTGTGTCTCTCTCGGGATTGGGACAAGGATCTCAACACTAGACTTTATTAATTCGTCCGATTCCTTATTAGGAACAGTGCTAAGATGCTCATCCCCCATGTTTAGAGTGTGAGTGTGAACTTCGGGTGTGATAACAACAGACTGAGGGAGTTGAGAAGGACTAGCAGTTATGGATTTTACAAGTTCCATTTGTTCATTTTCTAGTAACTTCTCTGTATTCTTATCTCCCTGATTTTCCATGGAAGGAATCACAACTGAAGAACTCGGTGAATCTTTTTGAATGATAACAATGTTATCATCATCATCATCACTGTCATCATCGTCATCATAAAGAGCAGCATAGCGAAGATTGGCACGTATTTTGGCTGCTCTTTGCTCAGCAAGTAATTCTTCCATGCTTTTTCCAGAATCACGTTCTTCAGCAAGTAATTCTGCGATAGATTTATCACGAGAATTTTGAATGAGTGGAAACTGTGGGGGTGTGGATGTGTCAAAACCGGAAGGTTGACATTGATCATCATTGTGAGGACCCCCACAATATACACAAGAAGAACTTGGATCGTGGCAAAGAGAAATATTAGCCAACTCCTCCTTAAGATCTTTGAGATTCTCAAGAACCTCTATATAAGGGTCTTGCTGGATATGAGGAGTTGCTTGAATCATTTGGCACTGTGGAGGTGGGTCTTGAAACGGATAGTCGTAATTGTTACAAGGAAATGGAGCCCTTGTTTGACAATTAGAGCTAAAGTGTGGACCTCCAGTGGCTGTGAGTCATAATTGTTATTAGGAAACTGCTCATAGACAAGCGTGTTTCCTGATTGACAATCAGAACTGTAGTGTGAACTACCACAGTACTCACAACAGTAAAACTGCTGAGTCTCATGGTGTAGAAGCTGATGGAATGAATCAGTTGTATCCTGGTAGGAATAGGGATTCTGGTTATAGACAGACTCGTTTTCTGATTCTACCATGCTACAACTGGGACAATTGCCACCATTATAAGGACCTCCACACCATTGACAATCAAGATGGTGAGGATAAGACATAGAAAGAATCAAAGGGTTTTGGAGGGTAAGAAATGTAGAATCAAAAAGGTAGGAGGGTTAAGATGGATATTTTTGGGATTTTGATAAACATTTTATAAGAATGAAAATCTTTTTGTGTTTTTGTGTTCGTTGAAAATTAATTTTAAAAAGTTTTCGGGAACAGTTTTGTTTTTATAATAAGAAAATATGAACAAGGGATGGATAAATATACAATGAGCGTGTATCAAGAATCACTGATACGTAAAACCGTTTAAAATACGCGCACAACCTCCCCGGCAGCGGCGCCAAATTTTGATTGTTCCGAAACGGTCAGATAATTATTGGTCAATCCACTTGTGAGTGGTCAACTATAATAGTCAAACAGCTTAGGCCAATGCTTCCGTGGAATACAGTGTTTTCTCGGGTCGTTATGTCCTGACGAGGTGTGGATGGTATTAAAAACGAATCTGTGATCGAGTGATGATGAACAGGAAAGGGTATAAGTGTGAGTGAGAGTGATTACACTAGGGTTTTATAAAACAAAATAACTTAGATAAACTATTAGAACGATTACGTAAAAGCTAGATATTTAAAAACGTTTAATAACTTAAAAATGCGTACGTTTAATTTAATTCTACGTAAACGTACAAAACAAAAACAATTTTAACTAAAGTAGGAATTTGCATGCCTTAGGGGCTTAAATGAAAATTAAATAAACTTAAAATATTTATTTTATAATTATTAATTATTTTATTAATTATTATTTATTTAATAACTATTATTAATTATCTAATAATTCACTAATAAGTAAGAAAATGTCAAATAAGTCTAGAAAAATAAAATTAAAATTTATAAAAGTCTAAAATATTATAAAACTTATTTTAAAAATAAAATTATATTTTTAAGACTATTTATCTATTTATTATTAATTAATTACTATTTAATTATTATTTAACTAATTATATGATTTAAATTATTATAAATACTAAAAAGACTTAGATAATTAAGAAGATTTTTATAAATCTAATTAACCATCACAGGAATCCTAAAAAATTATAAAAAGTTGGTTTTATGTATTTTTAAACTAATTTATTAATTTTTATTCTAATTATTTATTAATTACTAATTAAACAATTTAAATTATAAAAACTAGTAAATGAACAGTAAAAAATTATAAGAAAATTTCTAAAATTGTTTTACAACATATAAAAGCTAGAAAAAATATAAAAACTATGTGTTACTTTATAAAAACTAATTAAGCTATTTAACACTTAATTATTAATTAATTATTAATAAAACTAATATTAATTCTAATAAATACTAAATGACAAAATAAAAATCTGAGAAAATTATTAAAAATACTTTAATATAAAAGGAAATTAATAAAAATATAAAAATATAGGTTACTTAATAAAAATCTAAAAATGAAAATTAAAATTTAAATTATATTAAATAGAAACTATCACTTATTTTAAATTTGTCTTTTCTGGATTTTTCTTTTAGAATACTATTTTATATCTAAAAACAACTAACTTTTATAAAAACAACTATTTTGTAACTTAAAAATAAGCACTGTGGAAGCTTATTAGCTCCACAGTTGACTTTGTTTGACCAAACAAAGAAATAAGCTCAAATGAGCTTGTGTGGGACCCACTATGGTTGACTCTGGTTCTAATAAGTTACTAGGACATGATTAAGCAAGAATATGCCAAATAAGCTCACAAGATAAGCTAATAAGCTAGATTAAGCAATTCCAAAACTCAAATACTACTCAGAAATGGGACAAACTATAGGGTCTGATTCAGGTGGGGTCCACAGGGCTCTAGGTCAAACTTTTGGTCAAATCTTAAAGCCAGGTAGGAGGGGGTTTGAATGAACCAAGGTTTGGACAAAGGGACCCACTGAGATGGTCAGAAAACCACCACCAAGTGGTGGTGTTGGGTGGGTAACTGCTGATGCAGGGGAATGGCTTCCCTTGCAAGTGACTTTGGAGCTCAGTGGAGCCTAGGGAAAAAATTGCAAAAATCTAAGGACTATGGAATCTCAAAGATGAGGTGGTAGGCTACAATTAGGAACATGTTTCAACCTCTGAAAGCAAACATAAAATTCTACATAAATCCTTGAAATTTTGAGACTTTCTGCAAAAGTGGAAATTTGACTTTTGAACAAAACATAGAACTTTGAATAAATTGAATTTTGGTTCTAAATTACTAACTGATTGTGATGTTTTAAACCCTAGAGATGTTAAATTAAGCTATTTGAACAAGTTATGAGCTAAATTGAAGAACATAGAACCAATGGATTCAAAAGATTAACAAGTAGGATGGATTTCCAAATGATTTTGACTTCTGTGCTCAAGGGTGTTGGTTTAAAGCCTAATTCAACCTAGTTTTACCTGATGTAGTCTATCCAAACCAAGAAAACAACAACAACAACAATAACACAGTGAAACTTACAAATCCAAACACCCTTTTAAGAAAGAGATTCAACAAATTTCAAAGCAACTTATTATTATAGACCTTAAAACTAATTCAGAACTTTAAATTATCATATAATAAGACCTAATGAGCAGAAATTAACAACAATAACAACATAAAACTAAGTAATGACAAAGAGACCTATTTGTCTGTGAAAATGAATTTTCAAGCAACTACCAATATCAAATAACAAGATACTTATTTTATGCTATATTATGACTAAGTACTACTGAATGAACACAAAAGAACAAAAATTAGCAGCTAACAATAGTAAAATAATGAAATGCCAAAAATTGAGTAAAAGCTTACTAATTTGCAGTCCAGCTGAAAACAACAAGAACAAGGACCAAGATTAACTTATCAGCTTACCACTAAGCTTCTAAACCAAAAGCAATCCAAAATTCACCCTGCTCCATTGCCCAATCTTCATTACAACTATTTTTTTATTTATTTTCTATTTTTTTGATTTTTTATGTATTTTTCTGTTTTTAATGAGTATTGCTAATTTAGAGTTTCTAAAAGCTTAACAAGCTTTGTCAGGGCTTATGTGAGCTTATTAGTCTAATATAACAACACTGATATCAATATTGCACAAACATGAGATTTTTGGAATTTTAAGAAATACATAAACTGAGAATCCAAATAAAACTTGAAATTGATGCTTAGAAAAGTTTTACAATATTCTGAATTTGCTTAATTTAACACTAGAAAGATTAAAGATACAATTGAAACTGATAATTATACTATTCGACACTAAATTACACTACCTACTCTAATAATCTTTCCTCCCTGCTTCTTTCTTCTTTATAATGGACTTCTAGGGTTTGTGGGACCCACTGGACCATTTCCCACCACTTTTCAGAGTCGTTGGATGTCTGAGATTTATCCAAGCCGTTTAACTTATTTTGGCGCCAAAATATATAGGGGTAGCGTCGAGGGTTTTCAGGAGCATTTAATGATTCCTGGTTGTAGAGGGTGAGGTGGAGATGTAGGGTAGTCAAGTTGGGAGGTAAAACTGTGGGATGGTTTGGTGGTATTGAGTTGCAGAGAAGGAGGGGGTGAGGTGGAAGGAGGTGAATAGTGGAGGTGGTATTGCCGGGGTCAACGTGGGTTTGACCCTGAGTTATACTCAGGGTTGGGGTGTTGGGCTGGTTGTAGTTTGGGCCTAAGATAAATAAAAGGGTGGGCTTTTTAAGTGTTGAGTTTGGATTTGGTTTTGATAATATAAAGGGTCCGTTTGGTTTTATTTTACATAAGGACCAAAATTGTAATTTGTGCAAAGTTGAGGGCTGATATTGTAATTCTCCCAAAGTATCTTCAAGGACCTAACTTGCCAAATATGATAAACCAAGGACCATAAATGTAATTATTTTCCATTTTAAATTTCCAAGGACCTTTTCTGCCAAACTGTGAAACTTCAGGGACCAAACATGTAATTTCACCAAACTTTCCAACCAAGGACCATTCTAGTCATAGAAGATTAGTATAAGGACCAAAATTGATTTTTCTCAAAGTTTTTACATCCCAGGGACCATTTATGTCAATTTTGCAAAGTACATGGACTAAACATGTAATTTTGTGAAAATTTGCACCAAAGGACTAAATATGTAATTTGTCATTAAAAAGGACCTTTGGTGACTTTTTCATGTTTTTAGAATAACCAGGGACTAGTTTTGACAACTTTTGAAACTTGAGGGACTGAAACTGCCAATTATGCAAACTTTGTACGTTTATCATCTGTTTTTTATTATTTTGCATTTGAAACATATAAAACACACTTCTAAGATATTTTCAGTATTTTTATGCATATTTGAGTGTTTTTGGATGTTTTGGCAGTTCAGATTGGTATAAAATGATGAGTATTTAGACACTCATCAAGTATGCCGGTGTATACTATAAAGCTTGTAGTAGTTATAATGCTAATATAAACATGGGGACCTAAATGTAGTAGTACTACACTACTACCTTTAATGCAATAGAAACCTTTACATTGATCAATTAAAAGACTCCTTAGTAATTTAGGATTACCTGGTTATGGAGCACCCGAAATAAAATAGACATTCCCCGCTCCATTTTCATCATCCTTTTTTGCCAATTAAAAACCTCATAGTCTTTAAATGGATGAAAATAAGACAGATACGCAATAGCAAAATCATGCCCATTGTTCTTGATCGAATCACTCTGCACACACTTACATTTATCGATGTTATTCAAAGTATGCACCACAACATACATCCATATAAATACCCACTACAGAGCCACAAAATAGAAAGCAAATAATACTTGTGAACTACAAATGTGAGCTCATAGTTAAATTCAACAACAACAAAAAAATACCACAACGACAATACCTTTTGCGTATTTTTAGGATTGTCCTGTGACAAAAATATAATAACCTGAAACAAATATGAAAAAAAAGAAAACATTAGGTTTTGATCAATTTAGAAGTTATAAGAGACTTGACAAGTAGCTTTTTTTCTTAATCATCAAAGCACAAACAATCATCTTCAAGAACATCATCTATAGCATCTGACATCATCTCAGTCTGCAAAAAAATTGAAAAATAATTAGTTTTAGGGTCATGCAGGAGCAGTGCTTCATGAAAAACTGCACAATAAAAATGATATATTTTTATACACAAAAATGGAAAAATAATCAATTTTAAAAAGGGTGCACTATCTTACAGTCATATCCATTTGTGCAGATTGCTTCTGGAATTCTTGCATCACTTTCATTTGCTTTGTTGGTGCCGTTTCATGCAGAGGAGAGCATACTTGCATCATGAAAATGACAAAATAGTAGTTTATCAAGACATAGGGAATTTATTCCTAGTTATTAGTAAGATCATAAAACAGTCAATCAAATTAATACAAACATTTGGGCACATTTAAATATTTTTGTAGTGGTGTAACCCATAAACATTGTTTGGTACTCACTGATGAATTGAAAAATAACACCAAAAATATCAATGGTTAGATTGCAAAAATATGAAATTTTAGTGGTTTTACCAATATTAACCCTTTAAAGTAAAACATGATTCTTTGATTCAATTAGTAATGTGAAAACAAATCAAAATAAAAAAGTTACAGCATAGTATACATACATAGTTCCGAGTCACCATATCCATGTACATCAGCATATAGCCATCTGTTCCCAGTTTATGTTTATTGGTGAACGCCCTGTAAAAAAAATATTAATGGTGTACATGAAATAAACATTGAAAATTTGACCAAGCATCGGTTTAAGAATGACAAACCTGTGCCCTCAAAGACATACACGCGGCTCTAACTATTTGCCCAATACACTAAGAAGATGCCTATAAAATGTCTAGAACTAAAACCAATATAGTTAACTATGGAACATGCCATTTTTGCATATTCTGTTTTATGCAGATATAGGTAACAATCCCAATCTCGTTCAAATTTCCAAACCATTACTTCTTCCATAACTCGATGTATGTCCCTATAAATAAATATTACTTCTTCTATACGCTTATCCAAACACTCCCAATATCAAAAACCATAAAGCTATTAAAGAATTTTTATAGAGTATCTTCTCAACAATTTCAATAGAGGTGGCAAGATGGGCCACTCAGGTGGGTCAATTTTAACAAACAACTAATGTTAAATGTTTATCAAGTCAGTGTTATATATATATTCTGACCATACTATAGTAATTGATATAATTTTTACTTCATCAAAGCTTATATCAATTTTAAAGTTAAGTCCTAAAGTTCGACTTGTATAGGAAATATTTTACTCATAACTAAATTCAAGATTTCAATCCACATCATCATTGTATATACTTTGTCTTACCTGGGGTGTCGAAGCTGCATCTAATGAGCCCAAAAAGGTATAAGTACATTAGAAGACCTTGTCATCATATTTGTGATTCACCAAAGGATTATTTCAAGTTGTTGAGATGTTGTTAATTACTATGAGTTGTCTAACAAAGTCTGCAAAAAGATACCTGCACACATTTGAATAGGATGATATCAACTGTCAATATGTATATTTCGATGAAAAATATTGTAATATATTCTTTCCAGGAAAAATGAGATTGATACGACCTGGCCTTTAAGAGGGAAAAAATGGATATGGAATTATAAGCTAAAGGTCATTATTCGTCTATTATACCCCATGAAGGAGGAACCATCCATACTTTTTAAAAAGTAATTTTGCCTATCTAAGGGTGTTTAGAATGGCTTATTTAAACCAAGTTCATACGGGCCTCAAAATACGGGCCTCAATGAAGTATACTTATAAAATATATAAAGGAAAAATATTATCATGATACCCTCGTTAAATAAACGAATAAATAACTTCAAATGACATACCCACCTTTTCATACTTTCTTAGCCTAAAACCTCATAGCAGACCGTAATAAGATCATACTGGAAATAAAATGACAATATGTGTTAATTGCATACTCGTATACTGATGTCTATTATACACATGGTCTGAATATAACGGCCACCTGTACTCAAGCAATTGAAATCCCTTCATTTATAGAAAAACATGTAAGAAACACTTGTTATCAAACAGTGAGAGAAGAGGTTCAGATATGCAATTATAAATCCAAAACCGAATACCCGCAATGGCTGTAAGCACATACTGTGTGTAGTTGCCTTGCTGAGATACGGGCATTAGTGAAGCATGCTTAGAAAATATTTAAAGCCAAACATTATAGTCATATCCTCGATAAATAGATGAATGAATAACTTCAAACGACATTGGTGAAGTATAGTACCCACATTTTGACACAATGTTAGCCTAAAACCTCATACCAGGCCATACTTGATGGGTAGGCGTCCGTATCAAAGAAAGATAACACGCAGAACAAATATGTTGGACGCCTTTTTTTAGTTGTTTTGGGCTGTTATGATATTTTGGACCAATAACAAGCCTAACAAAAAAAGAAATGCATTCAGGGCTCCTATGTATATATTGTCTAAATGTGTGCGTGCGTAAACATAAACGATACGTGTCTAAACCGCCTCACAAAAAAGAGGCGTGTGTCTACAATACTCTTACATACATATCCCTTGCCTCACTGCTAAAACGTGGTTCTATTACCATTGTTAATTGTTATCAGTCAAAAACCTTACAGCAACACACAACGGCATTGGACTTCAAATAGAACAACCAAATTTATTGAATAACCATCAAAATAGAGACCATTCATATATACACTTGCTTATAAGAACTTGAATAATCAAGTTGGCCCATGCATATCTACACTAAATAATTAACTTAGGTGAAGATCACTTCACCAGCTTTGCAAACATATTCCACAGGTTTATTTTTCCATGTTTTAGTAGATTTGAGCTTCATTTGATTAAAAATTCAGAAGTTGACGAGATAAAGTCAAACTTTGACTATGGAATTCAGATTGTGCTTACAATAAATTCAACATAAATGATTATACAATAAGAATTATTTAGTAAGAAACCCGATTCACTTGAAAAATATGATTTTTACTTTACAGTTGACTATGAAGTAGTGGTACTTTCCTTTTACTTTGAGGCAAACCCATTTTATTTTTGAAGTGTTCGATAAACCCTCATCACCACCGGTTCGGTCCATGGACTTCCAAAAGGATCTTCAGCGCCCGCAACCCATCCTAAGTGTCTACCTTTAGGTGTAACTATCAACATGCAGTTTGGATTCTCCTAAACCAACATGATGTGCGTAGGGATTGCACCAAGCTTTACCTCTCAAGGGATCTTGAGAAGCTTACAACCCCCACCAGGCAGTGTACCTGATCGTTGTAGTATAGTATAGTGACAAGTACCGGGGGATTGATCGTTCAGCTAGGAATAGTGTCGCTAGGATTAGAAAACCTAAATACTAGTTCTAGAGATGAAGGATGATTATTTTTGTATTTTTATATTTTTTAAAAAGCAAGTAAATATCTCGGGTTTGAAGGATTTGGGCGGAATTAGTTGCTAGTCAACTAACCCAATACTAAAGATGCAATCAAAATAAAATACTAGAAATGAAAATAAACTAAATTAAACTAAGGTTGTGAGCAATAAGTGGAGAAATGTGTTTACTTAGATTTCACTACTCCCTAGATGTCTTTTACACGTTAATTACTTGTTATAGTTGCGTGGATGACGGATTGTATTCCTTAATACCATTCATGGGGTGGCATACTTAACTCCCCAATCCTATGAGTGCCTACTTCACTCCTATGTCGAGCCGGCTAAGAAGCTCCTAACATGGGATCATTAGAATTTACTCATGCATTAAATACAACCAATAAAACCTAGTACACATTGGTTCATGTTTTCTAAGACGTTCAAGCATGTTACCATTTGGAGATCTGCCAGTTTTTTTAAGCCTAACTTTGAAATCATTCATCCAATACAACCATAAACAAGTAATCAACACATAATCAACGTCTAGGTTTTATTAGATCTAAGCAAACACAAGATAAATCTAGCCTAGCATGGTGGAATCAAGACAAGCACAAGATATAGACAACCAACACATAGACATATTGATTGAATTAAAAGAATACTCATCTCAATTACACATGTAAGGGTTCAAGGGCTGAAAACCCTTGAAAACCCTGTAAAATTCGTATATGGTTCGGCCTTAGGATTTCTCTAAAACTTGTTCCTTTTAATGAATGAAAATTAGAAAACTATATATAGAAAATAGAGGCTGACGGCGTCAAGAACAATCTTGTGACGCCGTCATCTCGCCGCCAAAAGAATCCTCGGACTGCCTTGATCTACATCTGACGCCGTCATGTATTACACTTTTCCAGGCCGTCACGTATTTAACTCTTGACGCTCTTCCTTGTGACGCCTTCATTTCTGTACTGGGTCGTCATGATATTTACTCTTGACACCGTCAACTTGTTACTCTTGACGCCGTTACACACTGTTCCCAGCTTGGAAAATTAAGTCTTTGGTGTTTTCTTCACTTTTATGCTCCAAAAACGTCCGAATTGCTTCCTTTTCCAGATTTCACTCCCAAAGTACCTAAAATCACAAAAGGAACGATTTAGGGAAATATTTGATCAAATAATTTCAATTCCGGGCTTAAATGACCCCCTAAAAGTGGTTCATTTTTCGCCTCATCATATACCCTTACACTTGAGATTTGCTTGTCCTCAAGCAAATGCGCTTTTATTCTACTCAAAATACAAGTTAGGGGTCATTTAACACTAACATAAAAGTAATTACAACAAATAATCGTTCCACTAAAGACCAAAGACAAGCATGGAGGTCATACGCTAGCACCTCACAAATAGTGTTTAGATACTCACATCTCTCGGGTGTAATAAAGTATAAATTACAATATGGAAATGGAAGATATCTCTCACTACCTGTCATAGCAAAATAGATTACCATAGGCTTGGGAAAGGATCAAACCTCCACCACATGGCGTAAGCACCTAGGATAAACTATCAAAGAGGTCTTTTAAAGGGTTGTAACGTTAGGTGTAGGGATATGAAATACACGGTTTTGTTGGATATAGGCAGTTTTTACTGGTGGCGAGTTAACAATCTTGGTTAATTACATGTACAATATGGCGTTGCTAAGCCAAGACTAGACTCGACTTAAGCTAATAAATGAAAAATAACAAAAACATAAAATGAACATAGAATGAAACGGGATGGTAGTCCGTATGTTTTTTCTCTTTTCTTTTTCTATTTTTTTTTTTCTTTTTCTTTGTTTTTAAGATTTTTTTTTTTTTTTTTTTTTTTACATACACTCTTACCCTACCATCCAAAATAATACATCATAGGGAATGAACATTTTCCTTACACTTGAATTTTTACATACTTTACAATAAACTAATCTAATGACTCGAATTAAGAAAATCAAAACACTTGGAGTACTTTTAAGATTAACGTACATATGGGGGTAATAATATGATGTTCTTCCCCATTACTTCATAACATTAGTACTTTACCCATGAGTCCCAATCTTCCCAAAACAATATGTACAAGGATATGACTCGACTTAGCAACCATTTAATCAATTAGATAGTTAACTTAGAGTTTAACAAATAACAATAATGCACTAAAGATGAGTGCATACACGGAAGGCTAAGGCGATTTGGGTGTACATTTAAGTGGGGTGTAACAAATTCTTCCTTTAAGTAAAATGCTTAAAGTTAGAAACGAAAATATAGGCTCGGAGGGGTGTACTAGGGGTTTCGTGTACTAAAAACGAGTACAACGCTAAGGGTGTGGGAAAAATTAGTTGACTTAACTAGCCAAGTAATATGACTTAAATGGTCAAGTAATTACGATATGGGTTTAACACAAGGGTGATCCTATTGCCTCTTATCATGTAGTAAATCCTACCACACGAATGTAGTCTCACTAGCGGTCTTGGGATGCATCACTAACGCAAGTTCTAGAATCTAAATGCTACCGGTACACTTATAAGCACTAATAGTAAATGCTTTTCCTATCAAATCTAAAGGCGAACCTCACATATTTGGGTGGAAAATTTTTCTGAATAGTACGGTTATGTGCTAGTCATACAATCTCCTATCCATGAGACGCTTGCTATGGCTAAAGTTTCACTCCTAAATGTTGTAATAAATTTTAAATTTGGCGCTAAAATTGCACTAACAACTATTTCTCATAGTTTTATTACACATCTACTATCAAACAAACAAACTCAAGCGAAAGTGTATTTGTAAGGTATCATCATTTTACCCTCCCCTTACACTTAGGTTGAACATTGTCCCCAATGTTCAAGTAAAGAATGTAAAAGTGAAAAAGTAAAAAGAATGAAATCAAATACTCCCCTGATTCGCTCGGTATGGATAATAAGGTGACCAGGTTAGATCTTCCTCCAAGAAAATGAACAATCAAAGCTTCCCTTCCAGAATATAAATCATCTTCTTGTCATACATAACCTGTAAATCCTGAGAAAACAAACAAGACAACCTCGCATAAAATCGGAGGCAATCTACATAAGTTACTAAATCCTAGAAAACAAAATAAGATATAATGCTTGTGGAATGACGTTTGCAGATTTCCTGGAGATTATAAAACTTAATAATTCAACAAAAACTTTAAAACTCCGTTAGAAAAACAAAACTGGTAAAATTTCCAGATTTTTACACGTGACGCCGTCAAGAGCAAACTCGTGACGCCGTCAGAATTGACCTGCAGAAATTCTTATGTTAAGTTTCCGGAAAATTTCTGGAAAAACTTGGTCCTACTTCCTGGAAAATTCTGCAAAACTTCATTATGACTCAATACAAGCATTTGACTCTAACAAATACGAATATACATGTTCACTTAATATTGTGGAGAATCATGATCGGTTTGTTTCTTTAAAACATATTTGGGGTTTCCCCATACACTTATATTTTGCAAAAATACCTTTTGGTGGAGTTAAGACTATGACAAAACAACAAAGTAAAGTATTTCCACTTTTTAGTTTAGAAACATGATCTACCAACAATAAAAATAAAGCATGCATACGGAAGCAAATAACAAACAAACAAAATAAAATCACACAAAGCATGGGTTGCCTCCCAAGAAGCGCTTTTCTTTATTTACGAGTCTTGTAGCTAGACTCAAGGTCATGGGTTACTACGTGACCTCATCGTTGGTTTCACTCTCTAGGTCGTCTTCTAAACCAGTTTTGTATTCCGGACCTAGTTGCAAGCATTCTTTGTAGAAACCAAGCATTCTATTCTTCACATACTCAACTCCTCTATGTCTATCCTCATCATTCCTATAATAAGCCGCTTGCTTGTGTTCCTTTTCTATATTAGAGAGAAGGCGATATTGCTCAATTTTGTAGGGCATTTGGTAGGCAATCTCATCATTCTCTTCCTTGAATCTAACTATCCCTAAAGTCGGAAAATAGCTCATCCTAGTGGCTTCAAGAAATGGTTTTCCAAATATTATTTGGCTTAGGCAATCATCTATCACCGGACGAGTGTCTTCCACTATCATGAAATCGATCTTATAAGTGAAATTTCCTATAATCACATGCAATCCCTTCACTCTTCCTACAAAGTTACTTATCAAATTCCTATTAGGCATCATCCTAAAATCAAGTTGTTTCTTCATCACCCAATTGTAATAAGTCCTAGTCATGATGTTAACAGGAGATCTAGGATCGATGTAAGCTTTCCATATATGCATATGCTCGATATTGCATGGTATGTTAATGTTAGAGGGGTCTCCCATTTTGATAAGGGGTGTGCCAAGGATATATGGTCTCTCGGGACTATCGAATAAATCCTTATGGTATTCCCGTTCTTCCTTGGTGGGCAACTTATCAAAGTACTTCTCTATAGTTTCTACTCCCTCTAACCCCTTTTCCTTATTAACCTCAACTTCCCTACTTTCATCCCTAGTTTCGGTTTCTACTCCAACTTCATCCTTGTCACTTTCTTCTATCTCCTTATCTATTGGCTTAAAGGTGACAACATTGACAAAGTGGACATGTTTGGATGATGAGGGATCCTTAATTTGGATTCCGTTATTGGTGTCCCTAGTGTCCTTCCTAGGTGTGGTTAACGCTTGGTTGTTGAGGGCTTTCAACAAGTTGTCAATCTTGTTGGTCATCTCCGTTTGTTGTTGGTTGAATTCGGTTTCAAACCTAGCTATGCGAGCTTCTTGAGATGCCATGAACTTAGACATTAATCCTTCAAGATTGTTGGTACTACCATAGTTGTTAGAAGGATTGTTGTTGAAAGTACGGTTGGAGGGTGGACCGTTTGGTTGGTAACGATTAGGCGGATTGGAAGAATTGAGTTGATTTTGTTTCCACCTAAGGTTTGGGTGATTTTTCCAAGAGGGGTTGTAGGAATCACCGTAAGGGTTTGGCTCGGGTTTGAAAGTGTACCACTTTTCTCCCGCTTCGTCGGTACGCGAGGATGCGTAGTCCGTAAAAGTTGTTCCGGGGAGTTCCACACAATCACGAGTGTCATGGGGACCACTACATAATTCGCATGAAGAAGTGATTTTGTTCACTTGGCTTGAAGGCTTAGGAGCTTCGTAAGATTTCATGAGAAACTTGACTTGGTCCTCAAGTTCCATGATCCTACGGTCGGGAGTGCTAGAGTTGTTCGAAGGCAAAGATATTGCCTTGACCGTTTTGTTCAAATCACGGGGATCATTCCAACGTTCGTTGTCATAGAGAGCAAGATCTTCTATGAGTTCCCATGATTGTTCCGCACTTAGATCACGTAGCTTACCACCGGCCTATTGGTCAATGGCTCGCCTCGTGGAGAGATCGATATGGTCATAAAAGATTTGGACTTGGAGCCAAAGATCTATGCCATGATGAGGGACTTTTTGGAGTAAGTCCTTGAAACAAGTCCATGCTTCATAAAGAGATTCATTTTGACGTTGTTGGAACATCAAGATGTCATTTCTAAGCTTAGTAGTTCTCCGCTGTGGGAAAAATTGAGCAAGGAAACGAGTGGTGAGATCATCCCATGTGGTGATGGATCCCGCGGGTAAACGCTCAAGCCATTGACTAGCTTGATCCTGTAGAGAGAATTGGAATAGGCGTAATCGGGTTGTCTCTCTAGTTTCAACATCTAGGTCTATGGAGTCTACGATTTTTAGGAAGTCCTTAAGATGTTGATTTGGATCTTCGGAACAAAGTCCATGGAATGCACATCCGCTTTGCACCAACCGGATGGTGTCGGATCGCAAGGGGGTCACATTGTCTCCGGTGAGCTCAATGGTGTTTCGCTAGCCTTGGTGGCTAGGTCGGGAATACTCTCCTAAGGTTCGGGGCCTAAGAGGTTCTAGTGGTGGGTTTTGTTGTGGTGGGATGACGGGTTCAAAGGTGTTCCCATCGTCTATGATGTCGGGTGGTGAAAAGTTACGAACAAAAACACAAAGAAATAAGATAGACTAAAGAAAACCTAAAAATAAAAATAAAATCTTACAAGAAAGGAATCTAGCAAGTAGACCTAACAAAAAGAGATTCTAACCTAGACAATAACTATTCCCTGGGCTGCGGCGCCAAAAACTTGATGTGCGTAGGGATTGCACCAGGCTTTACCTCTCAAGGGATCTTGAGAAGCTTACAACCCCCACCAGGCAGTGTACCTGATCGTTGTAGTATAGTATAGTGACAAGTACCGGGGGATTGATCGTTCAGCTAGGAATAGTGTCGCTAGGATTAGAAAACCTAAATACTAGTTCTAGAGATGAAGGATGATTATTTTTGTATTTTTATATTTTTTTAGAAAGCAAGTAAATATCTCGGGTTTGAAGGATTTGGGCGGAATTAGTTGCTAGTCAACTAACCCAATACTAAAGATGCAATCAAAATAAAATACTAGAAATGAAAATAAACTAAATTAAACTAAGGTTGTGAGCAATAAGTGGAGAAATGTGTTTACTTAGATTTCACTACTCCCTAGATATCTTTTACACGTTAATTACTTGTTATAGTTGCGTGGATGACGGATTGTATTCCTTAATACCATTCATGGGGTGGTGTACTTAACTCCCCAATCCTATGAGTGCCTACTTCACTCCTATGTCGAGCCGGCTAAGAAGCTCCTAACATGGGATCATTAGAATTTACTCATGCATTAAATACAACCAATAAAATCTAGTACACATCGGTTCATGTTTCCTAAGACGTTCAAGCATGTTACCATTTGGAGATCTGCCAGTTTTCTTAAGCCTAACATTGAAATCATTCATCCAATACAACCATAAACAAGTAATCAACACATAATCAACATCTAGGTTTCATTAGATCTAAGAAAACACAAGATAAATCTAGCCTAGCATGGTGGAATCAAGACAAGCACAAGATATAGACAACCAACACATAGACATATTGATTGAATTAAAAGAATACTCATCTCAATTACACATGTAAGGGTTCAAGGGCTGAAAACCCTTAAAAAACCTGTAAAATTCGTATATGGTTCGGCCTTAGGGTTTCTCCAAAACGTGTTCCTTTTAATGAATGAAAATTAGAAAACTATATATAGAAAATAGAGGCTGACGGCGTCAAGAACAACCTTGTGACGCCGTTATCTCGCCGCCAAAAGAATCCTCGGACTGCCTTGATCTACATCTGACACCGTCATGTATTACACTTTTCCATGCCGTCACGTATTTAACTCTTGACGCTCTTCCTTGTGACGCCTTCATTTCTGTACTGGGTCGTCATGATATTTACTCTTGACGCCGTCAACTTGTTACTCTTGACGCCGTCACACACTGTTCCCAGCTTGGAAAATTAAGTCTTTGGCGTTTTCTTCACTTTTATGCTCCAAAAACGTCCGAATTGCTTCCTTTTCCAGATTTCACTCCCAAAGTACCTAAAATCACAAAAGGAACGATTTAGGGCAATATTTGATCAAATAATTTCAATTCCGGGCTTAAATGACCCCCTAAAAGTGGTTCATTTTTCGCCTCATCACAACATCAAGTAACACAAATGTCAATTCTTATTTCTTTTTTATTAAAAAGAAATAGGTTTTTATGCCAAACATAAGTAAGACCTTGCGTTAGCTAAAAATAAATGCACTACGTATTTGTTAATACCTTAATTGATTCACGAGGAATTCCTATAATAGGGGCCATGGGATAATTTGCAGCATCGAAATCATGGAGAAATGCAGTTAGATACTACTGATTTGCTGATTCACCATGTTATGTTGGCTTAAACTTATTGCAGTTATGATGTTTATGGTAGGTAAATATTACATGAATGCAAAGTAAAGAACTGCATATGTTCTTTATAGTTTCTGAGGTGCTTAATAAACTACTGAAAATATGTAAATAAATTTATATGAAGTGAGCTTCCATGATCATCTAGTTAAAATAGTATAGTTTGGGTACCTCGCGTGTATGATTCATCAACAACAACAAAAAATTTGACGAAATCTGCCCTAGCAGTTTTGTACACTTTATTTAGAGCTCTGGTAGATAACCAAAAAATAGCAGCAGCCAACCAATTAGTAGTAGCCGGACACACTTTTGACGAAATCCACCAAACAACCTTGTAGACGAAAGCAGCCAAACACCCCTTTTGACAGCATCATTTCATCAAATACATGGTGTGCATAAAACACATCATCAGTTTGTAGCAAATAATATAAAGAATTAATTCTAATTCATAAAACAAAACACTAATCCAATCATGTACAAAATTAGATATATAATTAGTACCATAAAAACAATCATTCATTCAAGAATCCACCAAGCCATAGATTAAAACAAACATATTTAGTGTGCGCAATTCATCAAATCAACAATCCAATATGAACATGTGTTACAATAATGATTTAGAATTAAAAAAAAAAAAAAAAAAAAAAAAAAAAAAAAAAGAAAAAAAACGAATTACAATATTTAATTGAGCCAAAATTCTTACATTAATTTTTGTGTTCGAATTTCTGATCATACATAAATCCTAAATTTATTTATTCACATAACCATGTTGGGGATGTGAGAAAACATTTCCTCGACATGAATCTCCAAACTAATTCTTCAATCGTAATACTAATTGTTGACATGATTTAGGGTTTATGGTGACATGATTATTCAAAGTATAAGATTAAAAATAAAATGGAATTGAAATCGATTGTATCAATACCTGAATTTTATGGATCTGCAAAAATTGGTATAATTGATTATCATCAAGGATGATTATTTGATTCAGGGGAACCCTGTTTTGGTTTTGTGATTTTTGATCAGGGTTTTTTGTTTGGAGATACTGGATAAGGATTTGTGGTGGTGTGATTTTGGATCTAATATTGATTTTGTGATTTTCGGTTAGGGTTTGCAAAGGAGGACAATCTTGAGAGGATTGTGTGTGTGTTTTTTTGATGTAGGATACCAAACGAATCCTGGAAGAGTAATTCCGCCCAAATTGTCCAAAAAGAAATTGACGGTCAGTAAAAATCAATGGTTTCCACGTGGCAATTGATTAGAATTTTTGAGGGAGAAATAATAGGACAACCTTGTATTATATAAGAGGTATATATATATATATATATATATATATATATATATATATATATATATCACCCTCTTACAAAGCATATATTTAGTTTGTCATGCTAAGCTAAAAAAGTATAGAAAACTATTTGCGTATTAACTGGAAATATGTAGTATCAACATGTTTTTTAAGATTCGTCTAGCAAACAATATCAAAATTTATTATATATGCACCCTCTTACAAAGCATATATTTAGTTTGTCATGTTAAGCTAAAAAATATAGAAAATAATTTGTATATTAACTGGAAATATGTAGCATCAACATGTTTTTTAAGATCCATATAGCAAACAATATCAAAATTTAAAACCCTTTAGATCTTACGGAAACCAACACTAAAAAGTTGAGATCTGACAAGACAACAAATAAATTCACTAGAAAAAAAATAGATGTAGAATATAAAACATTTGGATAGAAATAACTATATGTCGTATGTTTTTGTGTAGTGAGTGCTTTCGATGGTTATAGTGTTCCAGATTAAGGTGGTGGTTATAGGGTGGTATATGTTGTGGATTTCGGTGGCATTCGTGATGGCCTATACTTGTGTTGGCTAATGACTAGGTTTAGAGAAAGAGAAAGTTAGTGTTTTGTGATTATGTGTAATAAAAAAATTGTCAACACTTTTTTTGGTTGTGTATGTATTTACTTGAGATATTGAGCATTTAACGATTTCAGTCATAACCTATGTAGGACCTTAGATATATCAACTTTAATAACAATATAGCATGTAAATGAAGTAAAGATGGTGACTTGATGTAATATATGTGTGGCGTTAATATTGAAAGAGAGTATAAGATGAAGAGAACTTTTATTAATAAAACACACACAATACACACACAAGCACACTTACAAATGACTAGGTAAGTGCCTTATATAGTTAGAGAGAAATGCCTCATGGGCTTTCTAATGGACTTGGGCTTGGACTTGGATACATGATTAAATAACAAGGCTTACATAAACTAACACATAACATATTAGTAGCTTACCATGTCCAAAGCCCAATGACTATTCTTATAACAAAAACTACGACACGTTACAACGTTACAATAAATGAGAATGACCATCACTTTTTAATATAATTTTTAATGCTAACAACCTATTTAAAATTTCAACTGAACCTCTCAATTTTAATTTAAGCTATATTATCTGTAATATATAAAGTTACATCTTTAAATATAAAAAACATAAGTTCTATGTTTTCAACGGAAAAACTATGAAAATAATGTGACTAATATGTAAAAAGCAAAGATGTCGAGTATTTAAAAGAAATATCACATTTTATGATTAGGATGTATAGATTTTTATACCGTATAAATGTAACGAAAGCACATAGTATTCTACTTACTCTCGACTACTTTGATTTCATGACTCAATAATATTACACACTACCACTTTACATTACTACAACATCGTGCGAGTATTTTACAATTTTTGTACGAATTAGTTTGATATTACTTAAAGTTACTCAAACATAAAATTCTTATTATCCATAAAGTTATTGTAATGAAAAATATAAAATCAAAGAGTTATTTTTGTTGTAATTTGTATTGCATGATAACTGTCGGCGCAACACGCGGTTACCCTGCTACTATTTATTTAATGTGTGTATGGTTGAAATAGCTCATTAAATTATTCAATTGAGCCTTTGAAAGTTTTTAATAATCCCTCACCAGACCTTGACACATCATCTCTTGATTGGCAGTGATCATGCCCCTTTATTATATAATACTTGTCCTCCTTTACGGAAACAACAAAGACCTTTCAGGTTTGAATCAATTTGGACAAGGGATGATTCGTGTGAAGAAGCTATACAAAGGATATGGTGTCCATCAAACTTTACTGATGATGTTGAAAACCTCAAGCATAATCTGTCCTCATGTGCAAAGAATCTTGTTACTTGGAGTCGTAAAAACTTCGGTAATAACAAGAAGAGTATTGAGAAGATTACTATGGAGTTAAATTATTTGCAATCTCTTCCATATACCAATGAACATGGGTCTCGGTAGCGTATGCTTATTTCAAAGCTTGAGGAAGCATGGCTGCGAGAGGAAATGTTTTGGCACCAAAGATCTAGAGTTAACTGGCTCAAATATGGAGATCAAAACACTCGCTTTTTTCACCTCTCAACAGCCCATAGAAGCCAAAGAAACAAGATATGTATGCTTAAAAATGGACAAGGCGAGTGGGTTGATAACCCTACTGATCTTCATTATTTGATTCTTGAGTATTTTAAAGAGATTTACTCTTCTTCAAGGTCACGGGAATTCACTAATGTTTTGGATGTAATCACACCTGTTGTGAATGAGTCCATGTCTTTGCACTTGGAATCCCCTGTTCTCCAATCAGAAATTGAGAAAGCTGTTAAAAATATGTGATGCGTGGGAATCGCAACAGGCTTTACCTCTCGAGGGATCTCGAGAAGCTTACAACCCCCACCAGGCAGTGTACCTGATCGTTGTAGTATAGTATAGTGACAAGTACCGGGGGATTGATCGTTCAGCTTAGGAATAGTGTCGCTAGGATTAGAAAGCCTAAATACTAGTTCTAAGGGTGAGGGATGATTATTTTTGTGTTTTTATATTTTATGGAAAGCAATTTAAAATCTCGGGTTTGAAGGATTTGGGCGGAATTAGTTGCTAATCAACTAACCCAATACTAAGATGCAATCAAAATAAAATACTAGAAATGAAAATAAGCTAAATTACACTAAAGTTGTGAGTAGTAATTGGAGAAAATGTGTTTACTTAGATTTCATTACTCCCTAGATATCTTTTACACGTTAATTACTTGTTATAATTGCATGGATGACGGATCGTATTCCTTAATACCATTCATGGGGTGGCACACATAACTCCCCAATTTATTGAGCTCTTATCTCCTCCTACACCATGCCCAGCACAACTATAGGGATTGTAAACAGTGACTCATGCATTAAATACAACCAATAAAGACCTAGTGCGCCTCGGTTCATGTTTCTTAAGACGTTCAAGCATGTTACCAAATGGAGATCTGCCAGTTTTCTTAAGCCTAACATATAAATCATTCATCCAAGACAAGAATAAACAAGTAATCAACACATAATTAACATCTAGGTTTCATTAGATCTAAGCAAACACAAGATAGATCTAGCCTAGCATGATGGAATTGAGACAAGAACAAGATATAGACAACCAACACATAGACATATTGATTGAATTAAAGGAACACTTCTCACAATTACAATGCAAGGTATCAAGGGTTTGGAACCCTTGAAAAAACCTGTAAAAGTTGCACCAAAATCGTACTTAGGGTTTCTCCAAAACTTCTCTCAAAACTTCTCTCAAAACTTCTCTTCCTAATGTGTGAAAATTAGAAAACTATATATAGGAAAATAGGTCTGACGGCGTCAAGACAAACACTGTAACGCCGTCACCTCGCCGCCAAAACTCTTCTCGGACTGCCTAGATCTACTTCTGACGCCGTCAAGACTTATACACTTCCAGGCCGTCATGACTCTTTTACTCTTGACGCCCTTCCTACGTGACGCCGTCAAATCTGTTCTGGGTCGTCATGGAATTCATGAAATTTGCTCTTGACGCCGTCAAGGTATTGCTCTTGACGCCGTCACCTACTGTTCCCAGCATGGAAAATTAAGACTTTGGCGTTTTCTTCACTTTTATGCTCCAAAAACGTCCGAATTGCTTCCTTTTTCAGATTTCTCTCCCAAAGTACCTAAAATCACAAAAGGAACGATTTAGGGCAATATTTGATCAAATAAATTCGGATTCGGGCTTAAATGACCCCCTAAAAACGGATCATTTTTCGCCTCATCATATACCCTTACACTTGAGATTTGCTTGTCCTCAAGCAAATGCGCTTTTATTCTACTCAAAAGACAAGTTAGGGGTCATTTAACACTAACATAAAAGTAATTACAACAAATAATCGTTCCACTAAAGACCAAAAGACAAGCACGGAGGTCATACACTAGCACCTCACAAATAGTGTTTAGATACTCACATCTCTCGGGTGTAATAAAGTGTAAATTACAATATGGAAACGGAAGATATCTCTCACTACCTGTCATAGCAAAATAGATTACCATAGGCTTGGGAAAGGATCAAACCTCCACCACATGGCGTAAGCACCTAGGATAAACTATCAAAGAGGTCTTTTAAAGGGTTGTAACGTTAGGTGTAGGGATATGAAATACACGGTTTTGTTGGATAAAGGAAGTTTTACTGGTGGCGAGTTAACAATCTTAGTCAATTACATGTACAATGTGGCGTTGCTAAGCCAAGACTAGACTCGACTTAAGCAAATAAATGAAAAATAACAAAAATATAAAATGAACATAGAATAAAAAGGGATGGTAGTCCATATGTTTTTTTCTCTTTTCTTTTTTTTTCTATATATATATATATATATATATATATATATATATATATATATATATATATATATATATATATATATATATATATATATATATATATATTTTTGATTTTTTGATTTTTTTTTTTTTTTTTTTTTTTTTTTGCATACACTCTTACCCTACCATCCAAAATAATACATCATAGGGAATGAACATTTCCCTTACACTTGAATCTTTACATACTTTACATTTAACTAATCTAATGACTCGAATTAAGAAAATCAAAACACTTGGAGCACTTTTAAGATTAACGTACATATGGGGGTAATAAATGATGTTCTTCCCCATTACTCCATAAAATAAGTACTTACCCATGAGTCCCAATCGTCCCAAAACAATATGTACAAGGATATGACTCGACTTAGCAACCATGTAATCAATTAGAAAGTTAACTTAGGGTTTAACAAATAACAATAATGCACTAAAAATGAGCGCATGCACGGAAGGCTAAGGCGATTTGGTTGTACATTTAAGTGGGGTGTAACAAATTCTTCCTTTAAGTAAGATGCTTAAAGTTAGAAACGAAAAGATAGGCTCGGAGGGGTGTACTAGGGGTTTCGTGTACTAAAAATGAGTACAACGCTAAGGGTGTGGGAAAAATTAGTTGACTTAACTAGCCAAGTAATATGACTTAAATGGTCAAGTAATTATAATACGGGTTTAACACAAGGGTGATCCTAATGCCTCTTATCATGTAGTAAATCCTACCACACGAATGTAGTCTCACTAGCGGTCTCGGGATGCATCACTAACGCAAGTTCTAGAATCTAAATGCTACCGGTACACTCATAAGCACTAATAGTAAATGCTTTTCCTATCAAATCTAAAGGCGAACTCACATATTTGGGTGGAAAATTTTTCTGAATATACGGTTATGTGCTAGTCATACAATCTCCTATCCATGAGACGCTTGCTACGGCTAAAGTTTCACTCCTAAATGTTGTAAAAAATTTTAAATTTGGCGCTAAAATTGGACTAACAAGTGTTTCTCATAGTTTTATTACACATCTACCATTAAACAAAACAAACTCAAGCGAAAGTGCATATGTAAGGTATTATCTTTTTACCCTCCCCTTACACTTAGGATGAACATTGTCCCCAATGTTCAAGTAAAGAATGTAAAAGTGAAAAAGTAAAGAGAATGAAATCAAATACTCCCCTGATTCGCTCGGTATGGATAATAGGGTGGCTAGGTTAAATCTTCCTCCAAGAAAATGAACAATCAAAGCTTCCCTTCCAGAATATAAATCATCTTCTTGTCATACATAACCTGTAAAACCTGACAAAATAGATAAGACAACCTCGCGTAAAATCGGCGGCATTCTATATAAGTTACTAAATCCTAGAAAACAAGATAAGATATAATGCTTGTGGAATGAAGTTTGCAGATCTCCTGGAGATTATAAAACTTAATAATTCACAAAAACCATAAGACTCCGTTAGAAAAACAAAACCGGTAAAATTTCCAGATTTTAACTCCTGACGCCATCAAGAGTAAACCCCTGACGCCGTCAGAATTGACCTGCAGAAATCCTTATGTTAAGTTTCCGGAAAATTTCTGGAAAAACTTGGTCCTACTTCCTGGAAAATCCTGCAAAACTTCATTATGACTTAATACAAGCATTTGACTCTAACAAATACGAATACACATGTTCATTTAATATTGTGGAGAATCATGATCGGTTTGTTTCTTAAAAACATATTTGGGGTTTCCCCTTACACTTATCTTTTGCAAAAATACCTTTAGGTGGAGTTAAGACTAGGCCAAAACAACAAAGTAAAGTATTTCCACTTTTTAGTTTAGAAACATGATCTACCAACAATAAAAACTAAGCATGCATACGGAAGCAAATAACAAACAAACAAATAAAATCACACAAAACATGGGTTGCCTCCCAAGAAGCGCTTTTCTTTATTTACGAGTCTTGTAGCTAGACTCAAGGTCATGGGTTACTACGTGATACGGGTGAGTTCCTCATTGAGGACATCTTTGGGATCAAACTTAGGTTTCAACTTCCTATCGGTTTCCTTAGTATGGTATGACCTTTCAAACTTTTCTCCATCCGGATCATACAAAGTCATCCTCATATGCCATGTTCCATCACCTTCTTTAGGTGGCTTGTCCCACCTCCACTTACACTTGTCTCCCTCTCTTTTCCACTTATTCATCTCTATATTAATAGGCATTACGCTCAAGAACTCAATCATCTTCCTAAAGACTAAGGGGTCCTCAAAGGGGTCTAGCTCTTCATCTCTAGCTATGAGTTGTTCTACCGAATGTGTCTTTTCTACAAAATCTTTCTCTAGATAAAATGGGCATTGAGGTCCTATGAAGTTCCTTTCTATCCAAGGTCCGTATCTAGATGGTCTCCTATTCATCTCTACCCAATGCGGTGTCGGTTCATCATCACAATCATAACTATGCTTCTTTACATCGTACACCGACCAAGTATCGCCTTCACCTACCGCTATCTTAGACTCCTTACAATCTATCATGGCGCTAGCGGTTGCTAAAAATCCTCTTCCTACCAATAATGGGCATGTAGTGTCACTAACCATGTCAAGGACGTGAAAATCCGCTAGTATAGTTAACTTTCCTACGTGAACAACTACATCCTTAATTATTCCAACCGGGTGGGCAATACTCCCATCCGCTAGCCCTATCAATACCTCCGTTTCCTCTAACTTTCCTAGCTTAAGAGCGGTGAATAAGGATAAGGGAATCAAGTTGAGGCTTGACCCTAAATCGGCTAGTGTGTCGAAAGCTTCGGATCTTCCTATCTTACAAGGCAAAACAAATATACCCGGATCATCGAGCTTTTTAGGCAACTTGTTTTGAACGAAGGCGGTCCCATTTTTACCTAGTTTAAACTTCTCATATTTTTCTAGGAGGGCACTATAGTAAGGAGCACGCGCTAAGACATCAATGACGGGGCGTTCAAGGTGAAGTTCCTTGAATTCATCGTCAAGGTCTTGCGTAGGAGGTGTTTCAACTATACTTTTGACCGGCTCTATATTGGGTGTTTTATTTGATTGGTCCTTTTGTAGAACTTGGTTTTGTTTGAAACACGTGCTCGTTCATTTGACCGAGTAGTATTGTGGACATGAAGTGGGTGACGAAACTGAAGATATGGAATTAACGTTTAGTTTTGGATTCTTGATTGTGTCGCTTGGGAGTGCTTCCATTTCTCGGTCATTGAGAACTTTCAATAATGCGTCAATTCTAGTGGTCATCTCGCTTTGCTTGTGTTTGAAATCGGCTTCAAACTTAGATATGCGAGCTTCTTGAGATGCCATAAACTTTGACATCAATCCTTCAAGATTGTTGGTACTACCATAGTTGTTAGAAGGATTGTTGTTGAAAGTACGGTTGGATGGTGGACCGGTTGGTTGGTAACGGTTAGGCGGATTGGAAGGATTGGGTTGATTTTGTTTCCACCTAAGGTTTTGGTGATTTTTCCATGAGGGGTTGTATGAATCACCGCATGTGTTTGGCTCGGGCTTGAAAGTGTACCACTTATCTCCCGCTTCGTCGGTACGCGTGGATGAGTAGTCCGCAAAAGCTGTTTCGGGGAGTTCCACACAATCACGAGTGTCGTGGGGACCACTACATAATTCGCATGAAGAAGTGATTTTGTTCACTTGGCTTGAAGGCTTAGGAGCTTCGTAAGATTTCATGAGAAACTTGACTTGGTCCTCAAGTTCCATGATCCTACGGTCGGGAGTGCTAGAATTGTTTGAAGGCAAAGATATTGCCTTGACCGTTTTGTTCAAGTCACGGGGATCATTCCAACTTTCGTTGTCATAGAGAGCAAGATCTTCTATGAGTTCCCATGATTGTTCCGCACTTAGATCATGTAGTTTGCCACCGGCCGATTGGTCAATGGCTCGCCTCGTGGAGATGTCGATATGGTCATAAAAGATTTGGACTTGGAGCCAAAGATCTATGCCATGATGAGGGACTTTTTGGAGTAAGTCCTTGAAACGAGTCCATGCTTCATAGAGAGATTTATTTTGACGTTGTTGGAACATCAAGATGTCATTTCTAAGCTTAGTAGTTCTCCCCGGTGGGAAAAATTGAGCAAGGAAACGAGTGGTGAGATCATCCCATGTGGTGATGGATCCCGCGGGTAAACGCTCAAGCCATTGACTAGCTTGATCCCGTAGAGAGAATTGGAATAGGCGTAATCGGGTAGTCTCTCTAGTTTCAACACCTAGGTCTATGGAATCTACGATTTTGAGGAAGTCCTTAAGATGTTGGTTTGGATCTTCGGAACGAAGTCCATGGAATGCACATCCGCTTTGCACCAACCGGATGGTGTCGGATCGCAAGGGGGTCACATTGGCTCCGGTGAGCTCAATGGTGTTTCGGTAGCCTTGGTGGCTAGGTCGGGAATACTCTCCTTAGGTTCGGGGCCTAAGGGGTTCTAATGGTGGGTTTTGTTGTGGTGGGATGACGGGTTCAAAGATGTTCCCGTTGTCCATGGTGTCGGGTGGTTACGAACAAAGGCACAAAGAAATAGATAGACTAAAGAAGACCTAAAAATAAAAATAAAATCTTACTAGAAAGGAATCTAGCAAGTAGACCTAATAAAAAGAAATTCTAACCTAGACAATAACTATTCCCCGGGCTGCGGCGCTAAAAACTTGATGCGTGGGAATCGCAACAGGCTTTACCTCTCGAGGGATCTCGAGAAGCTTACAACCCCCACCAGGCAGTGTACCTGATCGTTGTAGTATAGTATAGTGACAAGTACCGGGGGATTGATCGTTCAGCTTAGGAATAGTGTCGCTAGGATTAGAAAGCCTAAATACTAGTTCTAAGGGTGAGGGATGATTATTTTTGTGTTTTTATATTTTATGGAAAGCAATTTAAAATCTCGGGTTTGAAGGATTTGGGCGGAATTAGTTGCTAATCAACTAACCCAATACTAAGATGCAATCAAAATAAAATACTAGAAATGAAAATAAGCTAAATTACACTAAAGTTGTGAGCAGTAATTGGAGAAAATGTGTTTACATAGATTTCATTACTCCCTAGATATCTTTTACACGTTAATTACTTGTTATAATTGCATGGATGACGGATCGTATTCCTTAATACCATTCATGGGGTGGCACATATAACTCCCCAATTCTATGAGCTCTTATCTCCTCCTACACCATGCCCAGCACAACTATAGGGATTGTAAACAGTGGCTCATGCATTAAATACAACCAATAAAGACCTAGTGTGCCTCGGTTCATGTTTCTTAAGACGTTCAAGCATGTTACCAAATGGAGATCTGCCAGTTTTCTTAAGCCTAACATATAAATCATTCATCCAAGACAAGAATAAACAAGTAATCAACACATAATTAACATCTAGGTTTCATTAGATCTAAGCAAACACAAGATAGATCTAGCCTAGCATGATGGAATTGAGACAAGAACAAGATATAGACAACCAACACATAGACATATTGATTGAATTAAAGGAACACTTATCTCAATTACAATGCAAGGTATCAAGAGTTTGGAACCCTTGAAAAAACCTGTAAAAGTTGCACCAAAATCGTACTTAGGGTTTCTCCAAAACTTCTCTCAGAACTTCTCTTCCTAATGTGTGAAAATTAGAAAACTATATATAGGAAAATAGGTCTGACGGCGTCAAGACAAACACTGTGACGCCGTCACCTCGCCGCCAAAACTCTTCTCGGACTGCTTAGATCTACTTCTGACGCCGTCAAGACTTATACACTTCCAGGCCGTCATGACTCTTTTACTCTTGACGCCCTTCCTACGTGACGCCGTCAAATCTGTTCTGGGTCGTCATGGAAATTCATGAAATTTGCTCTTGACGCCGTCAAGGTATTGCTCTTGACGCCGTCACCTACTGTTCCCAGCATGGAAAATTAAGACTTTGGCGTTTTCTTCACTTTTATGCTCCAAAAACGTCTGAATTGCTTCCTTTTCCAGATTTCACTCCCAAAGTACCTAAAATCACAAAAGGAACGATTTAGGGCAATATTTGATCAAATAAATTCGGATTCGGGCTTAAATGACCCCCTAAAAACGGATCATTTTTCGCCTCATCAATATGGGTGCGCACAAGGCCCCTGGTGAAGATGGTTTTCCAGGTATCTTTTTTCAGAAATATTGGCATATCGTTGGTACCTCGGTATGCAATGCTGTTAAGCAGTTTTTTAATACAGGTGTTATGCCATCCTCTCTAAACAAGACCTTGGTGGTGTTAATCCCGAAGATCCCAGCTCCTGAGACTATAGGCCAATTTCGCCCTATTAGTCTCTGCAATTTTGTTTATTGGGTCATATCAAAGATAATGGCAAATCGATTGAAACCTTATATGAGTCGCATAATTTCCCCGCAACAATCTGCCTTCATCCCTGGTCGCCTTATTCAAGACTGTATGGTTATTGCAAATGAAGCTTTTCATTATATTCGAAATAAAAAGAAAGGCGATCAAAGACATATGGCTTTAAAGCTTAACCTTAACAAAGCATTTGATCGTGTTGAAAGGGATTTCTTAATGGCAACCTGTCAGAAGCTTGGCTTTGGAGAGACTTGGTGTAAATGGGTTATGGCGTGTATATCGTCATATGAGATGGAATTCATGATTAATGGTGAGTATTGGTTCGATCAAGCCGTCTAGAGGTATCCGTCAAGGGGGCCCGATGTCACCGTACTTGTTTATAATTATTGCTGACGTTCTTTCTTAGATGATTAATAACGCCATGCATCAATCTCTTCTTACGGGGATTAAAACGGCGAGACGTTGTCCTGTTATATCTCATATTTTCTTTGCGGACGACTCATTATTTTTCCTTAAGGCAAATGTGGCAGAATGTGACCGCTTGCTTGATATTCTCAATCTTTATTGTGTTGCATCTGGGCAAACCATAAATTTCTCCAAATCAAAAGCTATGTTTTCACCAAATACGCCTTTGGATGTAAAGTTGTTCTTTTCCAATCGACTTGGAGTGAAGTTAATGAACCCTGGAGCGCGTTATCTTGGTCTTCCATCAGTACATGGACAAAATAAACATGAGCTTTTCTCTTTCATTTTGGAAAAGGTCCTAAAAAAATGCAAGGGTGGAAGCAAAGATTGCTCTCACAAGCCGGGCGTGAGGTATTGATTAAGTCGGTGATCCAAGCTATTCCTTCATATGCAATGCAATGCTATATGTTACCAAAGGGTTTTCTGGATAAACTTCTGGTCCATATTAAGCTTTTCTTTTGGAGTGGTGATTCCCATGAGAAACACATCCATTGGTTAAGTTGGGACCGCATTTCTCATACTAAAGATCAAGGTGGTCTTGGTTTTCGAGATCTTCATTGTTTCAACTTGGCCCTTCTCGCTAAGCAGGGATGGCGTCTATTAATGAATCCTAGTTCTTTTTGGGCTCGTGTGTTAAAAGGCATATATTTTACCAATTCAAACTTTCTTACGGCTTCAAAGGGTTCACACCCTTCATGGCTATGGCAAAGCTTAATTCAAGGAAGATATCTTCTTCTACATGGCGTTAGGTGGCAAGTTGGAAATGGGTCAAAAATCTTATTCTGGACCCAGAAATGGATTCCTTATTATGAAGATTTTCATATTCTTCATCCTCGGGGCCCTTTCACCGAGAACACTTTGGTTTCAGAGTTTATTCTTGATGGTTACTGGGACATTGCAAAGCTATACTCTGTTGTTCTTCCTGATGAGGCAAACTTCATTTCCACAATTCCTTTATCAAGAACGGGCTCTTCAGACAAGATTGTTTGGCATTATGAAGCTAAAGGTAATTACACGGTAAAGTCAGGGTACCGATTAGCGCCGCATCATCGCGACTCTACCTCTCAAACCAGAGTTGCCTTTTCTACCTCGCCAGATAAAATCTTTTGGAGACAGGTTTGGCATCTCAAAACTTTACCAAAAATTAAAGAAATTTAGTGGAGAGTGTGCTCCAATGCTTTAGCCACTCGTGAGAATTTGTTTAGAAGAAATTGCTCTAGTTCGCCATTATGTCCTATTTGTCTTTCTCAGGTTGAGACGATCGAACACATGCTGTTTGAGTGCCCATGGACAAAAATGGTGTGGTTCGGATCTCATATTTTCTTCGAGCTGATTCTTTGAATGGATCTATAGTCTCACGAGTTCAAGCCCTTCTAGAAACGGTGCCATCAAAGTCAGATAAAATGAAATTGCATAAATCTATCGCCGTTATTGCATGGCAGATCTGGAAGTCAAGGAATGGATTTATTTTTGAGCATGCTCCATTAGTTCCTCTTCGTACAATACATTTGTGCACTTGTATTGAACATGATTTCTCTTCAGTTTCTCCTATGGCAGATTCAAGCTCTTTGGCTCCTCATGACGAATCCCACACAAGTTCACTCAGGTGGATCCCCCCCCCCCCCCCCCCCCACTTCTAATATTGTGAAACTTAATTGTGATGCGTCTTTTAAATGTAATCAAGCTGCCGTAGGTATTATTGCTCGAGATCATCTTGGTTCCGTAATATTTTGTTCGGGAGAGTCCTTTCCTGCCACGTCTCCTCTTATGGCTGAGCTATGTGCAATCCGAAATGCTTGTCGCTTGGTTGTTGATTACGGTTGGCAGAATGCTATAGTTGAATCTGACTCAAAGTTGGCAATCTCTCTTGCTTCAACGGAGCAAGTACCTCCCTGGAACCTTGCTGTCATTGTGGTTGATATTAGAACATGGGCATCCCAACTAGACATTTGTTTTTCTTGGGTTAGGCGTAATTGTAATATTGTAGCCCACGTGGTCGCAAAATGTCTTTTGACTCCCACGAATGTTTCTTTTGGGATGTAATGTTTCCGGAACAAATTACCTCTGTTGTGAGGAGTGATATGATCTAGTTCTTTAGGCTTCGGCCTGCTTTTGTTAAAAAAAAAAAATCATTTAAAGTTCTTTGGTTTTTGAAAATCATGAAAAAACTAAATGTTTTATTTGTTTTTACACGTGATAATGGAATGTTTAAAATGGGTTTACAAGCTAGTGTAATTATTTGTTGAGATGGAGTTGGAGCTGTGTAATAGGTAGTTTCGTTAGTTACCAAAAGAAAATTGTTATCACTTATCACTTTAGCGTTGTTATCTTAGCGTGGTGTTTTTTAGCAACAAGAAGCTAGCAAGTAAATTTAAATACACCTTAACTTGATTTACCACGTATATAACTTTTTCATCATATTGATATAAGCGTGTATTACTTAGTTCTTACAGCTTACTTCAACTTGAACTAATTTTAATCCGTCAAGTTGGTGATATTGTTTTGTGTGGCCCGTGAATTAAATTTTTGGATCAAAGCAAAACTCGACCCGACCCATAATCAGGTGATTTTTTCGTCTACACATAGGGTGCGTTATAGCCCTATAACACGACTCTATGGCACGAGACTATACTAGACCCCAAGTTATAGGGTATGGCGTCAAATTTACCAGCCAAGTCGGCTTTTTTCCTCCTCCTCCTCCTTATTATTATTATTATTATTATTATTATTATTATTATTATTATTATTATTATTATTATTATTTGTTCTCGTTTTTGTTTTTGGTTTTTATTGACCCAAGAGTTTTTATAACTTAAATGATAAAGGAAGATTGTTTTTGGATTAAATTATAGTAAAAAGTAAAACTAAAATGGCATCACTTTTCGTTATAACAATGTTGGATATACCATGGTAACTACTGCTTTAGAAAGGCTAAAGTTCAATTGGTTATTAAGTTTATAATGACCACGTAGGGGTTTCAACAAAAGTCAATAAAAAATCAAGAATAACAGGTAAATCCAAATTCCTTAGATACATTGAACAAAAAATATAATGATTAAATAATTCTATAAATAAGTAGAAAACTGTACATATAAATACAATTTACAAGTCACGAGTTGATTCCAGGATATCCAGCCGCTTATGGCCTACCAAAAAGAAAAAAAGAATTAATACAATCTTGTTTTCTTGGCTCTTACCAAATGATTAAACTCCTATATACAACATAATTTTCGTGGGACATCTAAAAATATCGACAAGCATCTCACTTTGTATGTCGAATGGCACATAAACTGAGTAGTTTCTTTGAGTCGATTTCTATTATTTCAGAACAGACTTTATAAATCGACGTTCAAATGCTTATGTTACCCATTTAGGGGTTAAGGTAATTTGACCCCTTTTGTTTATTTAACATGAACGTCGATTTTGAAAGAATGTTACTTAAAATAGAATCAGCTGAAGGCTTTTTCTCTTGATCTGCAAATTTGTCAAGGATTAGACTCAAACCAATGCATGATTCTAAGTATTACTTGCTTTACCCAACCTACCTAAGCATATCATTGGCTTGCAAATGCAGCCCGCTCAGCACTGGCGAAATGCTAAAAGTACTTCCATCTCCAGTGAACGTAGGGTGGCCGAGAGGGGTTGGCCTATCAGGAATTGCAGGAACTTCAATATCACCTTCCAACATCTTCAATACGTCCATAATTGTAGGCCGTAAAGCCACCATTACATGAGCACACAAAATTCCCACAAGCACAAATCTTTCCATAATCCCTTTTGGGTTCATAGCCTCATTACCAGCCTCGTGTCCCAGTAACGAACGATCCAAAACCTGCCCGAATTTCCCTTCTTTTATTAGTGACCAAGCCCAATCAGTAATCAAGAACCCACGAGGTGACCCTGAATTCAAATCAAGAGCTTTTCTCCCACACATAATTTCCAAAATCACAACACCAAAACTATAAACATCACTTTTTTCAGTCAGTTGACCATATAGAGCGTATTCAGGGGCTAAATAGCCGTGTGTCCCGGCTACTCTAGTGGTAAGATGAGATTGACCTTCTCTACTTTGTTTAGCTAACCCAAAATCCGCCACTCTAGCTCTCATATTTACATCTAAAAGAATATTTGTAGCTTTAATATCTCTATGATAAATTGCCGGCTTTACTCCATAGTGAAGATACTCTAAACCTTTTGCTACATCTAAAATTATCGCCTTTCTTTGAGGCCATGTCAATGGTGCTTTTCGACTCATTGCTGGAAACAAATGATCCTCAAGATTCCCATTTGACATATACTCATAAACTAGGTAACGTTGATCATCTCTCCGTTCATACTCCTCATCTTCACCATGAACACAACACCCTTTAAGCGGAACAAGATTCCTATGCCTCAAATTACTTATAATCTCAACCTCATTGCAAAAATCTTCGTTCCCTTCAAACTCAGAGTCTAAAATCCTTTTAACCGCAACCACAGATCCATCGGGTAAAACCCCTTTGTAAACAACCCCAAATCCACCTCTCCCTATGAAATTTTTAGGCGAAAAATTATCTGTCGCCTTTTCAAGCTCATGAAGTTTAAACCATATAGAACCAGTATTCGGACGCCTCCTTAACCTACCCGATTCATAATCATCCATCTCATCAATACCAGTTTCGAGTTCATTAATCTTCTCTTTTTTCTTCTTTCTATCCCACCAAAAATAAATCCCAACAAAACCCGACATAACCACAACAGCAACAAGTCCTCCAATCAATCCAAATATCAAATTCGACCGCCCACTTTTACCATTTTTCGGCAAAAAACTAAAACCAAAAGTACAACCAACAGCACCTTTACTTTCAGGACCAAAATCATTAGCAATTCCAGCAGCATATAAAACCGCAAAATAGAAACAATCATTCGAATGCGAGACATTACCATCTAAACCATTTAATATACTATGAACACTTAATCCAGCAGCAACACAATCAGCACAAGCAGTGTCATCACTAAGATCACTCTTACATGACGTATCTAGAGCCGTATTATTCCCTAGCTTCTTACGCCAATCGCTAACAGTCTGTATGCCAGCACAAGTATTCGGCGTGATAACAAACTGCATAGGGTCAAAACAAAAGGTCGCTAAATCACTAGGGAGCGAAAGGGTATCTAGCTTTAGTTGAAAATCATGCAAACATGCTTTCGACGTTTCGAGATCAGGTAAGTTGAATAATGATGTTTGCTTAAGGTGTTGTGCTATGCTGATACCGTAGAGGTTAAGTAATGTAGAACAGCAGCCTGTGGAGTTAGTGACTGGTTGTTTTGTGTCGCTAGAGCGTTTGCAAACATTTTTCGGCCACGGGATTTGCGTAACGTAGCTGAAATCCATTGGGCATGTTGTATTGGCTTGATTTGTGGTTGTTTGGGCTAATGTTTGTGATGAATATGTAAGAAGTGTCAAGATTGTTATTGGTAAGAAAAGATTCATATTTTTGGTTATGTGTGTTGCAATTAGTGACTGAAAAATAATTTGTATGAAATAGAGGTAGGATCAAAATTGGGTTCCTAAATGGTGACGGTCGTTGGTGGTGTATTTTTAAGAAAGATCCTAGAAAAAGAATGATGATTGTGATGTTCCCAAAAGATACATCTAGTCAAAAGGTACTATGCTAGTCATGAGTTATTATAATGAGGGTTTGATGAATCATTAACTCATTAAGTGGCAAACGACAAGTGAAAAGGTTGTTTTTTTATGTTTGGATTATGTAAAAATGGTACTGTAAACGGTAACGTGACTAACGTCATTCCATCTAGAACAAGTCATAGATTCTGTCTTTTCAGTTTTAGGCAACTTCTGGGAAAACTAATTTGTAAGAAGGTTATCAATTTTGTAACTCACGAATAATATACTAGTATATAGAAAGTTGATTCCACATGATAATGATTTTCGATAACGTAACAGGACGAAATCACATGGTTATTAGAAAACGGACCAATAAACAATTGTGATAGCTTTGCTATGAGGTCTAGCGTTTTTAGGTTGATTTCGATATTTAATCTTATTTAGATAGGGACAAGAATCGAAATCGCGAGAGCTGTAGAAGTTATTTTTCGCTATGGCGTAATACTAGAATTTTGTTACATCGTATAGCTTTCGATTAGAGATTAGTTTCAGCTTTCAAGTTGTTTTATTACATCGTAGAGGCAACGAATGCAGTTTTTTTTTTTTTTTTTTTTTTTTTTTTTTTTTAACTTATTTCACTCGGATTGACCAATACAAAAAAAGTCCAGAAGTAATACATTAATTGCGATAGCCTATTACTTATGAACAAATATCAAATCCAAGAGTATAACAATCCTATGTTTTTATCATTTACGCTTCTTGGTGGATAGGGATGGCAATGGGAGAGAAAAAACCCACAACCCGCGGGTACCCGCCATAAATGGGTGGGTAAACGTGTCAATTTTCACCCACGGGTGGGTCGTGGGTGAAAATCTGTACCCATCAGTGGGTGGCGGGTGGGTGACGGGTGAGGCATACCCATCGCGAGTAAACCCATGACACCCATTTAAAATATCCGCGTGTATACCCGTCAAAATACCCGTGGGTGTACCCATAAACCCATGTTAAAATTAATTATACTAATTAAAATATTTATGATGTTGCAGGTACATATTTAATAGTTACCAAGTCTCAAGAAAACAAATTAACTTAAAAGTTTGTTTGAATTTTAAGACTAAAAAGAGAATATGAAATATCTAATAATCAAAGTTGTATACATGTTAACATGTATAATCTCATAATCTGAGTTCGTCCTTGTGCAAAAATACATCTTACCCGCTTCTTTCTTGCTCGCACTTCGACTCCCCCATAACTCCAATTATTCCCTTTATCAAGGACACACCTAATACATCTAATCATGGGGCTTTGTGGTCTAGTGGTAGTTGCTTAAGCAATTAAGCGTGCCCAAGTGGGAGTAGTACCGGGTTGGGTGACCGTCCGGGAAGTCCTCACTTAAGGACCATAAGCTCTAATGATACCAACCAGCTGCCTTAGAAGTCTGGGCTCAGCCATGTGATGTCTTGACCAACAAAAAAAGGACGCGAGTTCGATTTCGATCCGCAAGCATGGTTGGGTATTGGGTGGAGGTATTTTACAGGCATCAAACCTTTGCTAGGTAGGGTTGATGGGTACCATTATGATACACAGGGTTGAAGTGTCCCTGCCAATCTACACTTTTTGACCAACAACCTAATACATCTAAGTATTCTAGTTACATAGTACGAAGTAATTTTGTTGCATAACACTAACCCAACCTAATACATCTAAGTATTCTAGTTACATAGTACGAAGTAATTTTGTTGCATAACACTAACCCATGGGTTTACCCATGGGCAACAAATACCCGCGGGCATGGGCATGGGTAGAAAATTGTACCCATTGGTGGGTGATGGGTGGGTGGCGGGTGAGAAAAAAACTACGTGGGCGGGTGACGGGTTAGAGGTACCCGTGCCTATTACTCACGGGTGCCATCCCTATTGGTGGATATAAGGTTTTAATAATGTTAAAAATTATTGTGTTAACCTTATAAACTAAGGTAGCAAAGTTTTAAACTTTAGCCAACTATAACTTTTAATACACAAGTAAAAAGCAGTAAATAGAATGTTATACAATCTTACATACTTGAAACTAAATACCATTGCGAATAATTAAATAACATTTAGATGAATAATATATAATTAAGTGGTCCGGTGATTGTGTCCACTTCAACCCAATCAAACATTTGTGCTTTTTGTTTTCCATGAGATGGAATAATTAAGTGTTAAATGTCAAAGTTGGATGGGAATAAAAAAAAAATTAATACAAAGCTTATTGTCATTTTAGTATATCTTTGATCATTCAATTATCAATAAACTTTGACTTTAAGTTTTACATTTTTTTTTTGATTTTCTTCAATGCTATTTAAGGTTTTATTCACGCTTCAATTCCACATTAAGTTCATTTTTTAAAAAATTATTATTATTATTATTATTATTATTATTATTATTAACGGTTTGTTAGTTGTTAGTGGTTTAGGTCAAGAGTGACATTCAATTGGGCAGTTTGCTGACCCAGAGACCTGCCTGTTAATTGTTTTATCGCTAGAAGGGGTAAAAGTCACGAATAATACTCGAACTTGAGACCTCCTCCAAACATCTCCTCCCCAAAGGATCTTAACAAAACTTTAATGGTCAACTAAGCTAGCCCCCTTTAAACTAGTGACGCTACATTTATGTCATAGGAATATTATTAATTGTTGTGCAATGTCATAGTTAAACCAAGGTATATACAAGAAATAAGCTTAGATAAGTTATGTTCCATTATTATTTGTTGAATTAAACTAGTTATAATAACCGTACATTTTTATTTTATTTATTTTATTTTTTTAAGGAGAAATATAGAAAAAAGAAAAAATGAATGATATATTTTTATTAATTAAAAAACAAATAATTTGATTTTTACTATTAAAGATAATAATTTAAAAAGTTTAATTCTATTTTTAGTTGTCTCTTATCTATATTTGTAGTATTTATCTTCTACTTGTGGTATATCAACAAAACGAATTTATAAATTTATGAACTAAAAAATAATAACTAAAATATTACTTAATAAAAAAAATATTTTTTTTAAATACGAAAGTCACAACTTTATGATTTGTTTTATTATATAAATATTAATAAAGTATTAAAGTTTTGATACTTTCTTTACTTCGTCTCTAACCTAACGACCTATCTTTAACAGTTACTGTATATACTTGATGTTCAAAATAAGAAGAGCTCTGGTCAAAGCGATAACAAGTTTACAAAGTTTTGCTGAAAACAAACTATATATGTGGTGTTGATTCTCCCAAAAAGATAAGAGTCAAAGGCTACTATATGGAGTCATGAAAGATTTATGAGGGGTCGTGATTGTCGCAATTCAAACAAAGATATTTTACATAAACTTAAGTAGATAATTTTATTTTATGGGCAGTTTGGTTAAGGGTTTTGAAGATTGATTTTACACTCAAAGTGTAAAATTGCTGTTTGGTAGAAAAAAAGTGAGACCAGAGACTCGGTTCAAATCCGCATACATGAAAGTCTACTACTAATTAGGAATTTGTCAGCTTTTATCAAATAATGAGCCCTTTTTTCACTGAAACCACACATTCTCTCTTTATTATTATTTTTAACAATAAATTTAAATTTTATATAGTTTATTAAATTATAAATAATTATTTATATATTTTATAATATATTTTTTCTCTCAAAATTTAAATCATAATCTACAATTTTACATTTAAATCAAAATCTTAATCTAAATCCATCTGCAAACCAAACGGGCCTTAAGATACTACGTTATTTTGCTCACGCAATGTCGCAATAGTGTTTTTGGGACATTCGATTTTTAATACTATTTCCGTCCCATAATTATATTTCACTGTTGACTTTTTAAGTCTTCGTTTTGCAAATTTGACCTTATATATTTTTATTTGTGTTATATAATATTTGATAAAAATTATATGAATGGAAAATATATTTAAAACTCAATCAATTCATATATTTTGCATTAAGTAATACTACGTATATAACACAAATTTAAATATTTATGGTAAAAGTTGAAAACTAAAAACTTAAAAAGTCAACAGTGAACTATAATTATGAGAAAGAGATAGTAATTGTTTTTTTTTTTTTTTTGAAAGGAAAACTTCATTCAAAACACCGAGCAAGTCCTCAAATCAAGGACCGCCCACACCACCAATTACAACATGTACAAAGGGTATTTAACCCAATTGTTCCAATCAAGCCTGCAACTATTCGATCTATATTTCAGCCAAATATAGGACAAAGATTTAACTACCGCCACTACCTCTATCACCTTAGGATCAAAGTTCTGAAAAACAACCTTGTTACGTTCTTTCCATATGGCCCAACATGTAATCATAATGATACCTCGAGCGATCTTCTTTCCCTTGCCTGAATCCGAGACCGAATCTTGCCAATCCAATAATTCAGCAACTGAACTAAAAGCAGTAGGGGAAAACTTGCACCACTTTCCGATTTTGCTCCAAACCTCGAAGGAAAATCTACAAGAAACAAAAATGTGGTTCACCGATTCATCCGCATCACCACACATCGGACAGGTAGAGGAAGGAAGAGCAATCTTCCTTTTAACTAATTCCAATCGTGTCGGTACTCTCTCTTTTTCTATCCTCCAAACAAGGATGTTGACTTTAATCGGAACCCAGCTCACCCACCTCATCCTCTGCCCTGTTTGTCCCTGCAAATTCTGTCTAAAAGCAGCCTTCACTGCAGCGACTGAAAATTCCGAGCTGTGATCCCAGCACCACCGATCACTGTTGCTGTTTAGACGAACGCTGGACAGCATGTATAACACATCTTGAATCTCAGAAATGCCTTCCACTGAATGTGCGCACAACTTCCAACTTTCGCTAATCAAAGTATGCTCACCATCATCTTTTAACCGACGGTTCACAGTGACATTCTTATCCTTGTCCAGCAAAAATAAAGTCGGCCATCTGTCCGCTAAAGGAGTATTACCAAACCATTTATCTTTCCAGAACATAATTCTCTGACCATTACCAATCTGACAAGTGATTAAATCCTCAATGCTTCTACCGTCAAAACAAATCTTTCCCAAGACATTCACTAACGATTTCCAAACACCGGGGAGATCTTTTTTAACCGGAAGAAACTTCCACTTGTTCCAACCTCCATGAATACTAAGGATGACCTTTCTCCACATACCATTGTGCTCTGTTTTAAACCGCCAAGCCCACTTCACGAGCAAAGCCGAATTCACTTCGGACATTTTTGAAATACCCAAACCCCCTAGCTTTTTAGGTCTTGTAACCTCCTCCCACGCAACCCAATAGATACCCTTACCTTCTTTGCTACCTGTCCAAAGGAATTTCCTCATCAATCTCTCTATTCTTTCAATCACCAAACAAGGCGCTTTGAATAACGACAAATAATAAACCGGTAGGCTTGCTAAGACCGACTTAATCAACGTAAGACGCCCACCAATAGATAGCACTTTCGCTTTCCAAGCCTGAAGTCTATGCTGTATAGTCTCAATAACCGGCTCCCAATGTGAAACCCGGTTCATGTTTGCACCTACTTTAATGCCAAGATACTGAAAGGGAAGATCACCTACTTTGCAACCCATAATTTCAGCCAAACAACAGACCTCCGAAGCATGGACACCCAACCCGAATAAGAGAGATTTATGAACATTAATCTTCATACCTGAACACAAACGAAATATACGGAGCAATCTAGTTAACATAACAATGTTGTTTCTAGACCAGGTCCCCATGATAAGCGCATCGTCTGCATATAGCATATGAGAAATAATAGGACCATCACCCGGCAAAGACAGGCCCTCTATGTACCCTAGCCAAACAGCTCTAGTAATCATACATGCCAACGCTTCCATCACAATCAGAAACAAAAAAGGCGATAACGGATCTCCTTGTCTGAGTCCCTTTTGACATTTGAACTCAAACGTTGGCGACCCGTTAACAAGAACCGCAGACCGCGTCGACTGAACAATACCTCTCGTCCAAAGGCACCACTTGGCTGGAAACCCCATTTGTTCCATTATAGAAAGCATAAAATCCCAACTCACGTTGTCATACGCTTTCTCAAAATCTATCTTGAAAAGAAACGCCTTTATACCTCCTTTCTTCGCCCAACCAATAAGTTCATTAAGAACAAGAGGACCGTCCAAGATGAACCTATCTTTAAGAAAAGCCGATTGCGATTCAGAAATAACATCCCCCATGACTCTTTTGATTCTTCCTGCCACCACCTTAGAAATAGTTTTACTAACAACCCCAATTAAATTAATGGGGCGATAGTCCTTTAGGCCGATAGGAGTTTTAGTCTTCGCGACGAGAGTGATAAAAGATAAACAACAATCTTTATGGATAACACCCGTCTCGTGAAAATCCTCAAACAACCTCACAAAATCTTCCTCCAGAAACTCCCAAAAATGTTTGATGAACCGAAAGTTAAATCCATCCGGACCCGGCGCCTTATCCGAACCACAATCGAAAACAGCTTCCTTAATTTCTTCTTTGGAGAAGGGCGCTATCAGATTTTCTCTATTTTCCAAGGCAACTTGCTTCAAATCCCCACAAATATACCCCGGTCTTCTACTAGCATTCTCATGAAAATGATCTCTATAAAACCGAAACACCTCTCTTTTGACAAGAGAGGGTTGTGAAATCCACTCCCCATTAACCAATACACCCGGGATGGCATTTGCCGCTTTCCTCCCGTTGATACACCGATGAAAATACGCAGAATTATCGTCACCCATCGAAGCCCATTTGACACGCGATTTTTGCTTCAAATCTCTGCTTTTTAAAAAATTCAATCTATCCACCTCTTTTTTGCTTTCCTCCCACACCCACATCTCTTCCTCCTCTAGATCCCCTTCTTCCATCTTTTTTTCTAATAGCGAAATATCATTTTTTAAGGATTCAAAAACCTCAACTTCCTTCAAAGATGTCGTTTCCCACCAAGACTTCAACGCAATTTTAACAGCCCCGAATTTCTTAGATAGAGACACAGCCGAATTAGTTTCACCAATGACACCTTGCAATGCTTCTTTAACCACCTCTTCACATCCTTCCCTGTCAAGCCAGGAATCGAACCATTTAAATGGTTTGGGACCATAGTTCGAAACATTAATGACTAACAAAAGAGGACAGTGATCTGACAACTCCCTTGATAGAGCTCTTAAACACGCCCCGTTCCACCTGTTTAAAAAATCTTGGCACACCAAGAAACGGTCAATTTTGCTCATCTTGACTTCTTCCCCGGTGCCAGTCATATATGTGAATTTGTGACCCTGCATAAAAAATTCTTGTAGACAAGCTTCGTCAATAAAATTATTAAAATCCAGCGCCGCCCTAGGATTAAACTTTGAGTTCTTTCTTTCTTCCAACCATCTAACTGAATTAAAATCGCTCAAAAAAACCCACATGCCCATCATACCCTGCTTCAAACCCAAAAGACGATTCCACAGGTCCCTTTTTTTCCTAACTTTTTGCGGAGCATACACGTTCACTATATTTACAACCGTACCATCCTCCACTAAACAACCAGCAATCAAAATAAAGTTATGATCCTTAACAACACTTAATTTTTTGAACTTCCTCGGGTTCCACATACAAATGGTACCTCCCGATTTACCCCTAGCCCCAGTAACTTCTACCTCGAAAGTCGAATTACTCCACACCGAAGCGTAATCAATTTTCTCAGAATCAGACATCATAGATTCTTGCATCCCCAAAAAATCCACTTTATGTTTCGACACCAAACCTTTAACCCAGGGAATTTTACCAACCGCCCCTAAACCTCTAACATTTAATGATAAGAAGTTCATGACAAACCTGCTTGTAAACCTTCACCTTCAATTGATTCCGATATCATGTTATCAAAACCTTGTAAATTGACTCCAAGTCTGTTCCCAAACTCTACAGTAGCCTCCATTTCATTCGATTGTAGCCCTTGTCTGGTTGCTTCTGTATCGTCTGGCATAATAGGTTGGTCTTTCGGTAACTCTGTTTTACCAACATCTGTGTCTTCTAACTGATCTTGTAATAAGGCTTCAAAAGAATTAGTAACGATTACTGGATCCATTCCTCTGGTCTTAACAACATTTTGGTCCAAGCCCAATATTATTGGGTCTAAGTTAAAAGGGTCTACCATAGACTTGGGCTCCTTATAGGGCCTATCATTGCTACTTGAGTAAGCCCCACCAGAGAATTGGCCCACCTCTTTTTGTTGCTTCTTTCCTTTTTTTCTTTTATTGCATTTGACCACCGAATGATTATTCAAATTGATATCATCTTTAAATTTCCCAGCCTGTCCTTCCAAACCGTTACCCAGATGTCTCTCCTCAAAATCCTCAACATTAACTTTGCCAATCAAATCATCATTAATATCCCCCGTAAAATTCTCAGTTTCCAAAACAACATTCGCCGGAGTTTTACCGGAGACATCCATCGGTTCTGAATTCCGTACGACTTCCTCCGCTTCCTCAGGCTCCGAAAGCTGCCCCGACAGTAAACCTTCATCTTGTTCTTCGTCTTGTTCGATGAGACTTGCTAACCATTCTTTCTCTTCTTCCTCGATCCAAACTTTAAACGTTTTCCCACGCCACTTCAAATAAACAACCTCTTGAATCCGGGCACCCTGCCCGACTACCACCCCCATAAAATGAAAAGAAGAATCCGCATCCAATTTATCTAAATCCGGCTTCCTGATCACATTGCCAAATAGACTTCCAATACTACACACGACCTGATCCTCCAGAACACATAATGGAATTCCGATCACCTTCAGCCAAGCTATGCGTTCGAATGGCATCTCCTGACCATCCCAAATAGTAGCCGACTTGATTTGCTCCGGTCTACCCAGCAACTCATCCTTAGCCATGATGGCATGTTCACTAGAATTAAACAAAAGCAACACAATGAGGCCTCCCATGCACTTGACTACTGCTTCTCCTAGACCCATCTCCTTCAAAATACTTTTAATCTTTCTTAACACATCCAGTGTTGCCACCCTGACCACTATAGATCTTCCATGCAGACTTTTGAACGCAAAGATACTTTCATCCACCGTAATAGTTTTCCCTTTTGTCACCCCTTCAAAAGCCTCCTTGAAAGAAACAGCATTGGACGAATACATGTTCCCATTCTTCATGTTCACCTTCTCTGGACATTCCTGTGAAAAAGAACGATGATCCTTAGCCGGAACGAAAGGTCTACGTGCGTTAACCTCCCCCTCCTCTAATACAAACCGCGCCACATTAACCTTCAGCTTAAATCACCCAGCCGGATGGATGACAATACCTTCTCCATTTCCTTGCAATCTTTGACATCGAATAAGGACACAAAACCGAATCGTCTTCCTTCCTTGTCTCTCTTTTTTGCTATATAAATATCAAAAATGGTTCCAAAATTCCTCACTTCTTTCGCTAAATCAGTTCCGCTACAGTTATCTGACGGAAGACTTTTTATGGAAAAAATTAGTAATTGTTATTCAATCGTGGGAGTTAAAGATGTGGAATTTATGGAAAAAATAATCATAAACTGAGCATTGACTCAGGACATGCTCAACTTTAACGCAATCTATCTAAAATTAATATTCTAGAACCGGAATATAAGCTGCTACAATGTTACTAGTCACAAAAATATTAGTTATATATTGTTAAAATAATGTCATTATGTGTGCTACACAATAGAGATGTGGGTTGATGTGTAATTCTAGTCATCCTATCACTTGGTATACGAATTTATACCCTGGAATGATGTGTTATCGTTGACTTTTAATATAGTTGCAATTAACTACTACGGAGTAGTATATCTTAACTCTCTCTCTCATCCTTTTTGTTTTTTTCTATTTCTTTATTTAATAATAACATAGAAATAAGGGCTCGTTTGGTTTGTAGATGGGTTTAGATTAAGATTTGGGGTTGATGAAAAAGTTGTAGATTAGTATTTAGATTTGGGTTTAAATTAAATGAGGAGAGAGAATAAGTGCAAATATATTGTTTGATTTGATTGGGTTAATATATTGTTTTTATATTTTATAAAAGCTAAAAAAAAAATAAGTGCAAATAATTTGTGCCTGGGAAATCTTTAAAAACAAAAAAGTCAACAAAAACAGAAACTATGTCAGAAAGGAGGAGGGAAGCGGTGACTTTTGGCTAAACCCATGAATAAGGGGTTAAAACACTGTAGCATGGCTCATGAATTCGAACCAAACAAAGGTTTTTATAATTTTAAATCCTAAACCCACTAAAAACTGTGAACCAAACTGCACCTAAATTTAAAATCAATTTATATTAAAAATTTTATATTATATTTTCTCACTCTTAATTTTTTCAAAACCTACATCAAATTCAAATCTTAAACCAAATCCAAATTCTAATCCAAACCCATCTACAAACCAAACGGGGCCCTTAGTGATTGTGTATTTAAGAATTAACACTAACATGATTTATGCGTAGTTTTATTCTTTGAAAAAGGTATTCTTTTGTCCACTATGTCGCATCACGCAAATACATAACAAGCAATCTATAAACTAATAACAATCATATTTCTTTTGTTTACATTATTATAATATAGTATATTCTTATCAAATTTTGACACACTAAGAGCACCCAATGTAGTCGATGAATGCATGCTCGCCGTCCAACATGAAAGAGGCAACGGCGAGCCGTTCCTCTTCACTACACTAAGAGTGCCTCGCCGTTCTTCCCCATTGAATCCCTCTTCGTCTGCACGAAGAGGGTATCGTCTGACATTTTTTTTTTCCTTTGGCTTTTATTTGTATAATTTGGTGTTTTTAAAAATGTATGTGTATATTTGTAAATATAAAATGTATTTATAGTTTGAAATAGATAGTTTTTTTGTAAGAATGTATTGTGTAAATGCTAATGCAACTATATTAAACATAGGATTGACATAACTTGAAACAACATACAATTATTTTACAAATACGAAAACAACATTAAACTAAAAAACGGAAATTAAAAACTATAAACTACCATACGATAATAAAAACTACGATTCAATTAAATGAATCATCAGACACATAGCCCTCGTGACTCGAATAGGAGGCACTTGAATCGTCCTCACTCGATGGCACAGGAGGAAGTCCCATCGACCATCGCCATTCTGCTCGTTTGTTTCTCCGATCCTGTTTCCCTTTGAGGTACACCTCACACTCCCTTGACTGACGGTCTTGCTCAGCCTCAAACTCTAAATACACTTGCATATCCAGCTCGTACTGTTCTTCCTCAGTCAACTCACGAATGTTGGGTTGGTTTTCAGGTGAAAAGTTTGGTGGTTGATTGTTTGGTGGTGGATTATTTTCTGGTGGAAACAAAACTCCTGGTGGAGTGGCAAGTGGTGGGTTGTCATATTAGAACACCGGAAACAGATCTTGTGGCGGAGTGTATTGTGGGGAATTGTCTTCAGGTGGTGTGTTGTAAACCGATTCATTTTCAGGTAATGCGTTGTGTGACATTGTGTTTGAAGAAGAAAAGAGAATTCTTAGATGATTTGTGTGTGAATTGTGTGTGTATTCAGCATCTAAGAATATGTATTTGTAGAATGATTTTTGGAAGTATCCCGCTTTCATTTTGAATTCAAATTTTGAAATTATCCCGCTCTGGTTTTGAAATCAAATTTTAAAATTATCCCACTTTCATTTTGAATTCAAATTTTGAAATTATCCCGTTTTCAATAAACCCCAATTAATACCATACTATACCATTCAGTTTTTCACACACTTCAATATTTACCATTCAGTTTTACAATGGTTAATCGTTGGTCAATGGAAGAAGAATACTTGCTAGCTACCGTATGGCTTGAAGTTCACGATTCTGAAGACCTTGTGAATGAACATTCTTTTTGGAATGCAGTTACACAAAGGTTCAACAATCAGACTGATGGTGAGCACCATAATAAAAATAGTATTACGGCTCAATGGAATAGAATGAACCTTGAATGTCGTAACTATAATGCTATTTACAAAGAGTTGCTGCGTACAAGTGAAGACCCTTGTCGTCTCAGCAATGCAAACCAAATTTATTATGAACGCTATGAGAAAGGGATTAAATATCAACATGTGTTGTTCGCTCTGAGAAACACGTTGGCATGGAACAGAGACAATGAGTAATGGTGTTTTATGTTAACTAATTCTGTATCGTGTTTATTTCTTTTCTGTATCGTGTGTATTTCTTTTCCGTATCGTGTGTATTTCTTTTCCGTATTGTTGTAATGTTGCGTAATGATGTTTTATGTGTACGTTTTTAATGAATTTGTGTTTCAAATTTAAACGTTTAACCGCCCTTTTATGTGATTTTGAATTTTGAATTTGAATTCAACACGTTTGAATATTAAATGTTTATTGCACACGTTTTTATTGTTTTTGTTTTTGTTTTTTTTTTTTTTTTTTTTTTTTTTTTTGAATTTGAAATTTTGAAATTATCCCGCTCAGGTTTTGAAATTTGAATCTTAAACGTTTATACACTCCTATATAAAAGCATACATTATCATACATTTTTGCACACACTTCACTTTCTAAAGAAATTTACAATGGCAAATCGTTGGTCTATTGAAGAAGAAAGCTGGATAGCCGAGATGTGGCTAAACGTTCACGAATTCCATGCCAGCGAAGGACCTTTTTGGCAAGTCGTAACACAAAAGTTCAATGAACAATCAGACGGTCCTTTTCGTAACAAAAACCAGCTAACGGGTAAGTGGGCAAGAATGAACTGTGATTGCCAAAAATTTCATGAAATTTACTTGAATTTGCAGCCTATACGTGAGCCAGATGTTCGTCTTGAAGATGCAATGAACGTTTTCAAAGAACGCAATGGTGGAAAAGATTTCAAATATTTTCACGTGTGGTTGATTTTGAGAAACAACACCACCTGGAACAGATATATGGATTAATGGATTTTGTATTCTTGTATCGTGTGTTGGTTTATGTTAAGTATTTCCGTTTCGTTTGTGATGTTATGTTAGTTTAAGTTTGAGTTTGAATAAAAGGCTTAACGGCTAGTTTCTCCAATAAAATTATCTAACGGCTAGTTTCAGTATAAATAACATCTTTACTCAACTTCTTATTGTCAAACAACTAAAACTAAATTCCACACACACACACTATGGCTAACCAACCAGCTGAGGTGCAAACAAGAATACTTACCCGATTACGCAATGAACAAGAAAATGAACTTAAGTTGATTAACAACTTGTTAGGTGAGATAGCTCGTATTATTCGACAGAGGGAGTCTCGTGCTCCAGAGGTCGAAAGATTACGGGAGCTGCCTCAAGATCATCCAATAGTCATGGTCGGTGTACAAACCCTTTTAAGAAATGATGAAACAGATTTGGAACTTCAAGTCACATTGAGAATGGTGAGAGAGCAAGTATTGCAAGTTTGGGAAGAAAAGTCAGCACTCATCGATAATTATAAGTCTTTATAAATTATTGATGATGTTGCATATCGTATTAATCCGTTTCTTTGTTTTCGTGTCGTATCGTATGTTTTTTTTCCCGTAAATCGTATGTTTTTTTTCCGTATCGTAACTTTTTAATTTGGATGAAATTAAATTAATATGTTGTGTTATTTTTAAGTATTTGTGAAATGAATTTAATTTATTTAATGAAATGAATAAAAAAGTAAAGGTGTAAGATGTGAGGCCCTAATGAAGAAATTGAGGTTTGTTTTTTGGTGAGGAGGAGATTTGTTGTGAAGAGGTGTTGGATGATGTGACACATGTGGGGCCTTAATGAAGAGGTAAACCTCTTTGACTACACCTTGTGCTCTAATTAGCTATTGAAAACTTGGACGAGATTATTTTAATTAGGTTGACCGGACACATTCAACATTTGAATAGTTACTTAAGCCATCAACTTGCTACGTCCACGTACATATGTGATAGGGATGCCCTATAAAGACGGGGGACAAGGGTGTCAGCCCCTTGTCTCCTCGTTTGTCCCCCTTTTTTTTTCAGCGCAGCCCAGTTTCTGTTCCGTATTTCTGACAGTTTTAACAGTTTGACTTATTAAACTTTATATTTTTTGTTCCGCACTTTCAGGTTTATAGCTTTTTGATATAAACAAAATTATAAAAATAAAAAAAAAATAAAAAAAAAAAAAAAAAAAAAAAAAAGTCACAAAAGGCCAAAAAAGTCAAACCCCCGTTAGAATAAAAAATCTACCCCCGTCTTTATAACTGCTAAGTTGTGTGTAGGAAGGGTTGTAATTCATAGAACTCCAAGTGTTGCTTCTGAGTTCTGATCACTCCACTCTGATCAGTCGACAATTTATGTGTATTTAGTTGAGGGAAAACACATTCTTTTTCACAAAAAGTTTGTTGAAATACAAAGAAAACAAATATCGCGTTCAAATTAGTGTTTTTCAATAAAATTCTCAACAAAACATAAAATCCATATTTCTAACTTTAATACACAAAACTACAAATCATTTTTTTTCCTACCTATTTTCTTTTAAAATACCTCAAATCGGTTTTCGTCCGTTCTTCCCGTTTTCGTTCGATTTTGCGTTTTCAGCCGATTTTTATGTTTTTGTCCGTCTTTTTACTTTTTCGTCCTATTTTTTTACGTTTTCGTCCCATTTTTTACGTTTTCGTTAGTGTTTTTACGTTTTCGCCCGTTTTTTACGTTTTCGTCAGATTTTTAACGTTTTCGTCAAATTTTTTATGTTTTCGTTCGTCTTTTTAAGTTTTGGTCAGATATTTTACGTTTTCGTCCGTTTTTTTACATTTTGGTCAGATTTTTTACGTTTTCGTCCGATTTTTTTCGTTTTCATCAGTTTTTTACCTTTTCGTCTAATTTTTTATGTTTTCGTCAGTTTTTTTACGTTTTCGTTATATCTTTTACGTTTTCGTCCGATTTTTTACGTTTTCGTCAGATTTTTTACGGTTTCGTTCAATTTTCCACATTTTCGTTAGTTTTTTACGTTTTCGTCAGATTTTTTATGTTTTCGTCAGTTTTTTTACGTTTTTGTCAGATTTTTTATGTTTTCGTCCAATTTTTTACGTTTTCGTCAGTTTTTTTTTTTTTACGTTTTCGTCAGTTTTTTTAACGTTTTTGTCAGAATTTTTACGTTTTCGTTTGATGTTTTACGTTTTCGTCAGATTTTTTACGTTTTCGTCCGTTTTTTTACGTTTTCATCAGATTTTATATGTTTTCGTCTAATTTTTTACGTTTTCGTCAGTTTTTTTTTTTTTTTTTTAATGTTTGTTTTTGTATTTTGAAGATGTTTTTATAATATTAATTCCTAAGGTGAATAGTTAATTGAGATATAAACAACAACACTTAAACATGTTTTCTAGTTTTGCTAAATAGAAAACACTAACACATGTTTCTCATACTAATCGCGTTTTCTAAATTTTTTATTGTTTTGTGAAAATCAAACTCACCTCCCTTTTCCTACAAAACAAGAAATAGGAAATGAAAGAAAATGTTTTTCAACTAAACGCCACCTTAATATTCGTGTTTCTTTTTTTAAGTTTTTGTGGGGGTTTCTGATGTAGTTTTGTGTAGATTTGTTTATTGTCTTGAGTGAATAAAGTGATGTTCGAGCCTTTATTAAAGTTGCAATAACTGCCTTTAATGAAGCTCTGTTGGAAGAAAAGCAATTTCTAAATAAGAAAATGAAAGTTTAATGGCTAAGATTAATCGTAGTCGAATCCAATGTGTCCCGTTGTCTTTGTTGAGCATGGCGTCGTTTTGATGAAAAGAAAAAGGATTTTCGCAACATCCTTCCAGACTGTGTGACAAGTTACAAAAGTTACTATGCAGCTTTAGGTATTTACGGTTTTTATATAACAAACTTTATTTATCAAATATTAACAATTGTTAATATTTAGCAATTTCTTTATAAAAAAAAGTACCAATGAAAAGTTCTTTAACTTTCGAACCAAATAAGTCTAATATTGCAATACTTTTGATATACATGTGATATTTTAGAAAAAATGAAATTTAATTTATGTATGTTTTGTAAAAATAAACTATAATTAAAAACACACCCTTAAACGTTCTAACAATATACAAAAACTACCTTTGACTTTATTTTAAAAAAGAAATTCTCAACACCCCACTATGTGACAAGTTACTAAAACAACCCTGTACTTTTAGCTATTTACAGTTTTATACAACAAATTTTATATATCAAATATTTAACAAATATCTAGCGATTTCTTTATAAAAAAAAATATACTGATGAAAATGTCTCTAAATTGCAAACATAATAAGCCTAATATTGTAATACTTGACATATGTAAGATTTTATAATAAATGTTGAAGGTTAATATCTTCTTTTTAAAATAAAAAAAAAAAAATCAAAACACACCGTTAAACGACGTAACAACTTATAAAAACTACTTTTTACTTTATTTTTAAAAAAAGTTATAGTAAATGTCATGTGATGTAGGCATTTTCTTCTAATTTCAAACAAACTCGCAACATCATTAATATACATTAGGTGAAGTGGATGTCGTCGTATTTGAAAGGTTATAAAAAATACAGTCGTTAAAAAATACAATGGAAGAAAAAGTTTAACGAAAAATGGCTTAAGTCAGATGGTTAAGGTTGATACCAATAAAGTCGAAGGTCTTGAATTCGAACCAACCTGTTTGCAAAATAGTTTTTTTATTACCATCCACGAAACCCGTTGGTTTATAGCCTAGCATATACTACTCCGTATTAGTGAAAAATAATGGAAATAAGCTACTAGTATATTAGAAGCTTTATCTTTATCTATTCCCTTATTCCCTTTTGTCCTCTTGTTCCTATATCTATGTTCTCAATTCTTCCCATTTCTTATTGCGTCAGAATCTGTTATTGTTGAAAAAATGAGTTTTGCAAGGTGGTTTTTACAAACTTTGGACATTATTTAATATATATATATATATATATATATATATATATATATATATATATATATATATATATATATATATATATATGTTACATATATTTGTGTTACTTGGGGGCGTTTTGTTCTCCTCCAAGAGAGCTTTGCAACGAGTTAAAGTATGTCCAAAATAGAGTTGAAATGAATGAGATATCGTGTCTCAAAGTGAGGCACATGAAACACAAAAATTGGAAAAGCAGGACTATCCCACATCTCTTAGAAAAGGAAGTGGAGACTAGTTTATAAGGGAATCCTTGTACTAGCTTTCAAATTCCTTTAGGTGAGCTATGCTCCCACTCCTACGTGCGCGCGCACAGGGGTGGTGCAGAAAATGGGATTTTTGGGCCAAAATGGGTTCGAAGCTTCTGAACTCATGCGAGCCCGCGCGACCTGCGGACGCGAATGCAGCTCCGAAACCTTGCCTACGTGCGAAAATTTTTGCTTCTATTTCGGGTCAGTTTTTCCAAGATATTCTGTAAATCTATGTTAGGAATAGATTTGAACTTATTGGACAAGTTTTTACAGAATCATGTTTGTATAATACATTATACAAAAATCTGTTTTGATTATAACAGATTTTGTCTATTATGACTAATATTTAGTCTTGGAGAACAAGACAAATTTACGCTATAAATATTGTCATATTCTCATTCGATTTGATATAGAAAATACCACAGCTCTATAGCAGTCGAATTCCAACAATCTTATTCGATCAGAAACACGCAGAGCTTCTGTGATCTTTCAGGCAAGTGTGTCTTGTCCGGCTGTACAACAGCTTTGGACGTTTTACCCTGGGAAACAGACGGCGAATCTGTTTTAAGGGAATCGTGTCTAACACGAGCCTCGTCATTTACTGCTTATTATTTACTTATCGTTCATAGTGTCTGTCTTCTGCTTCTACTCCATTCTGTCTGTATTTTATTTTCTGTTAATTTTATTCTTGTAATCTGATTTATTTATAAAAGTGTACACATTTTCCCACAATTATCAACCAGATATGCACCTAACTAGTCTTCCTAACTAATTAATACAGTCGAACTAGTTAGTCTTTAGGCTGGGTGTTTAGAAGGGTCCAGCTCGGTCGGTCTCCCAAACCCGAATCGATCACCCCTATTACCTCCACTTTCACCGACTCGGTCGCCTAGGAAAAAATGAGATGTTGGTCAGTCTAACGACTAACTAGTTGTGCACACAAAAACCATCCAACTGCTCTATTTTAGACCGTTTGGTATTAAAATAATAATAATAATAATAATAATAATAATAATAATAATAATAATAATAATAATAATAATAATAATAATAATAATAATAAACCCTAAAACATTTTAATTCAAAAAATTTGACACTTTTCATACAGTTAATAACTTAATACCCATTCACTTCACCATTTCAAAATCCTAACGCAACAAAACGTTCCAAACATTCCAACATCGGATCCTAATTTTCAATTTACCAGTGTCTCACCACCCGTGCGTTTTCAACCCGCAAGTTTCGCTTATCATTCACAACAACCACAACACAAATATTATCAAAATGATCTGTTTACTCCGCCGTATAACCAACAAAAACTACAATCTTTTTACCAACAACCTTATCGTCCTCACTTCGAGTGATCACGACCACTGTTTAACCAATCTTTCGACCAACTTCAATCTTCTCAACGATTTTCTCTGAATAACACTATTAATTATGATATGGATATGGATCTGTTTTTGGCACTCAAGATTATTCTATGGGTCAAGGTTCGGGTGATGGTCCATCCTAACCCGTTGATGACGATTCTCTCGTCGAAGTGGTGTCACCCGTTAAAGCCAAGAAGGTTTCAAAACGGCACCAAAAAGTCAAAATGATTGTAGACGAAAAACCGTCAAAATTGTGGACTTCAACGAAAGAGGTAGCATTGTGTAGAGTGTGGATCAACACATCGGAAAATGCCGCCAAAGGAAACACTCAAAAGAGTAAGGGGTTTGGGGGACAGGTGGTGGTTTACTTTGAGAAAGAAATAGGGAAGAGGTAAGAGGATACGATACCATCACCTCCAAATGGAAAAATAGGCTTTGTCATAGAATTGGTCAATTTTTTGCCATTTATGATAATGTAAAATGGAGGCACGAGAGTGTTAGACCAATATTCCATTTACAAATGGGCCCCACATAGATGAAATTAACCAAGACTTAATATGATTGGTTAGGCAACGAATGTTACGTTATAGTCAAACCTGGTAGTCAATGTAATAGTCAAATGATGTGTAATGTGATTATAGAAAATATGATGTGTCATATATATAATGAAAATAGATTTAAGGGACTTAAGTTGTCAAGTGTTAAATAAGTTATACAGTATTATGTGGCATAAATAAGAGAAAAAGGACTTGAGGGAGCCTAGTTGTAGGCAAATTTCCAACCAACAAATATCTAGACACTTCCCATATTTTCTAAAAAGTTCCAGGTTTCATAAGCGTTGGTGTGTGTAACGTGAGATGAGAAAAGAGAAGGGAAAGTGATTCGCCTCAAACGGTCAGATAATTATTGGTCAACCACTTGTGAATGGTCAAGTATAATAGTCAAACAGCTGAGGCAAATGCTTCCGTGGAATACAGTGTTTCCCCGGGTCGTAATGTCCCAATGAGTTGTGCGATGTTTTATTGGAAACGAATCTGTGATCAGTGAATGTGAACAGGGATATGAATAAAGTGTGTGTGTGTGTGTGTGATTACACTAGGGTTTTATAACTTAAATAAACTATTATAATGATTACGTAAATCCTAGATATCTAAAATGTATAAACGTACACCAAATTAAAATCAGACGCGACTGCGTACTGAGAAAAAGGTGAGTTTTAAGAAAAATAAACTACAAGGGTTAAAAATGAAAATTCTATAAACTTAAACTTAAAATAAAATTAAATTAAAAAGAAAACTATTTTTTAGATTATTTTATTATTTATTATTAATTATTTAATTAAAAACTTATTTAACTATTTAATTAAAACTAACTTAAATAAAAACTAAAAATAATAAACACTACAAATTAAACTAAAAACTTACAAAAATAATTTCTAAACTTAAATTAGAACTTGAAGAAAGTATAAAAAATAAAAATAAATGTTTTTGTCTTTTTATAGATTTTCTATTAATTAAAAACTATTTATATTAATTATACTAATTAAACTATTTTAAATTACAAATAATACTAAAATGACTTAGAAAATTATGAAAAAAATTATAAAACTATTTTATGACTTATAAAAGCTATAAAAATATAAAAACTATGTGTTACTTTATAAAAATAAAGTATGCTATTTATAACTTACTTATTAATTAATTATTAATAAAACTATTATTAATTATAATAAATACTAAATTACAAAATATAAATCTGAGAAAATTATTAAAAATACTTTACCCTAAGAGGAAATTAATAAAAATATAAAAACAAAACTTACTTAATAAAAATCTAAAAATGAAAATTAAAATTAAATTAAATTAAATAGAAACTATCACTTATTTTTATATTGTATTTTATGGATTTTTCTTTTACAAAACTAATTTATACCTAAAAATAGATAACTTTTGTAAAAACAATAATTTTATAACTTATTAATAAGCACTGTGGAAGCTTATTACTTCCACAGTTGACTTTTGTTGACTGAAGTGGCAAATAAGCTCAAATGAGCTTATGTGGGACCCACTATGGATGAATCTGGTCTAAATAAGTTAGTTGGACTTGTCAAAGCTAAAATTAGCCAAATAAGCTCAATAGATAAGCTGATAAGCCAAAATTATATATTCCAAAACTTAATTTCAACACAGAATGGGGACAGAGTTTAGGGGCAAAACAAAGTGGGGTCCACTCTGATTCAGGTCAAACAAGTGGTCAATCCTAAGAGTTTGGTAGGAGGGGGTTCTATGGAACTAAGTTTGAGGTCTGGGGCCCACTGAGGTGGTCACAAATCACCACCAAAGTGGTGGTGATAGACTGATTCTGCTGGTGCAGGGCACACCTTTGCCCTGCAAGTGAGTTTGAGGGCGAGTGGGGCCCAGGGTAAAAATCCTAAAAATATAAGCTGTATGGGAACTCAAAGATAAGGTGGTAGTCTATTACTAAAACAAATTTCAAGTCCTAGATCCTATTCCTAAATTCTAAACAAATCCTTGAAGATTTGAGAAAATCTGAGATGATGCAAATTGACTTTTTATGAAACTTGGCTATTTTGACTTATGTGAACTTTGATCCTAATTTAACTACTGAGAATGATGTAATATGATAAACTAAGACTAATTTATGTAATTATAACCAAGGATAAGCAAGTATGGCTGATATGGGGTTGTCAAGTCCACACAGTCAACTGCTTATGATGTTTGAGTGTGATTTTGACTTTCTAAACAAATGAGGTACCTATTTTAAGACTGTTAAGACCTAATTAGACCTAAGCAAACATGTCAAAGAAAGAGTTGGCTACTGAATACCACAATTGCACAGCTTACACCCCTGTGCCAAACAACCCTATAACTAGACTGATTTTTGATTTTCACTACAATTGATTGTATAAGATCATGAGACTGATTCTAACTACTATAAGATGATTAACTAAGATCAAATGAACAATAATCAACCACACCACAAGCTTATAACTCAAAATTGTCAATTATGAGTTTTCCACTGTGAGTTTTTCAATTTTTAGAACAAATGAATTCTTAAGAACAAGTGACTGAGTTTAACTAAGATTATAACTAATAAGCAATTCAGAAACCTAAAATTACCAAGGGCTAAGCTAATTAAGAACTCAAACAGTAAAAAGTAAAAATGGAAAATAAATGCTTACAAAGGAAATAAGCTGAGGAACAATGAACCATGGATCATAAACAATACCTAGTGTCCCCCATAGGACTCTAAACCATGAACAATCCAAATTTCACAACCAGCTCAGTCTCCTTCTTGATCTTCTTTTGATTTTCTATTTTTCACTATTTTTTCTATTTTTAAAGTATTTTTGTGATTACACTCTAAACTGAGTTTTTAGGATATCTAAAAGATTTAATAAGCTTTGTCAAGGCTTATGTGAGCTTATCAATTCAATACAGCAACAATAAACAACATACAAGCTTTGTGAGATTTTTGAAATTCAATAAAAATGCATAACTGAGATAGCAATCTGAAACTTGAAATTTACTTGAATTAAAGAGTGAAATACATTAAACTAACTGAGAATAAGTGTTTGGAACTGAAAGTAACAACTAGAAATTATTCTACACTACCTACGATTAAATTAAGCTAACACTAAACTAATACTCTTCATCTTCTGCTTCTTTTCCTCTTTATAGATAATCTCTGAGTTTGTGGGACCCACCTTGACATTTCCCACCATTCCCCAGCCATTGATTTAGTCTGATTGATCATGGCCGTTTAAAAAGCTTTTTGGCGCCAAAAGTCCAAGGGACAACTGTGGATTGCGTGGTGAAGGTTTTGAGGCAATTAAGGGGTTTTGGGAGCATGTGTGAGGTGGAGGGTGAGGTGGAATGAGTGGGGAGCAAGTTGTGGACAGGTGGAGGGTGGTATGGTGGAGCAGTGGTGGTGGTATGGTTTGGGAGGGAAGGTGGTATGGGAGAGGTGGTGTTTGATCGGGATGTTTGACCCGGTTTAATATTATAACGGGGTGTGGACTGGGCTTGGGATTGGGCTGTAAAAGGGTATGGATCAGGGGTGGGCTGGTATGGTTGTTTGGGTTTAGTTTGGATTTGGTTTTGGGTATTATAATAAAATAGGGTCCGGTTGGTTTTTTAGTAACAAATCACAAGGACCAAATTTGTAATTATAACAAAGTTGAGGGTCTGATTATGTTACTTTCCCAAAGTAGTTCAAAGGACCATAATTGCCAATATTGAATAGTACACGGGTATTTTTGATATATTTCATTTTTTTAAATATCCGGGGACTATTTTTGCCAATTCACCAAACTTCAGGGACTGGTTATGTAATTCCACCAAACTTCACACCAAGGACTATTCCTGCAAAAGATTATTAGTACAAGGACCAAAATTGAATTTCTCAAAGTTTTTAACATCCCAGGGACCATTTATGTCAATTTCCAAAGTACAGGGACTAAACTTGTAATTTTGTGAAACTTTGCACCAAAGGACTAAATATGTAACTTTATGATTAAAAAGGACCTTTGATGGCTTTTTCAAGTTTTTAGAATAACCAGGGACTAGTTTTGACAATTTATGAAAGTTGAGGGACTGAAACTGCCAATTATGCAAACTTTGTACGTTTTTCATATGTTTTTGCATATTTTGCATTTGAAACATATAAAACACACCTTTAAGATATTTTAAGTATTTTGATACATATTTGAGTGTTTTTGTATGTTTTGGCAGCTCAGATTGGTATAAAATGATGAGTATTTAGACACTCATCAATCCCCCACACTAAACTATTGCTAGTCCCTAGCAATCTTTTGAGAAAAACTTAATGGATTTGAAAAACTCTTTACCAAAAGCCATCACTTCTGGAGTAGCCAGATGTAAGAACTGTGGTACATCTGATAACCGTGTGATTTTGAGCAAACCAACAGCTGTCAACGGATTTGATTAGTCTTTACCAAAAGCCGTTTGCTTCTGGACTAGCCAACTCTTAATGGAATAGTCAACATCTTGGTGAGCTGATTACCAATTATGGATTTTCCACTGCCTTTACCACAAGCCATAATCTTGCGGGCTAGCCAACTCATTCGCTTTTTAGGATATGGGGAGCTGAGGAACCATACAATTTTTGGCAAATTGCAAGCCATAAACGGGTTTGAGATATCTTTACCAAGAACCATTTGCTCCTGGATTAGCCAATCCTTATGTGGGTTAGACATGGCAGATTGATAACCATTTATTGCGTTCTAAGTGAGAAAAAATTTTAAAATTTTGGCTAAAATGGGGGTTCTTGATGGAACATGTGTTTAAATTCGTTAGAATAACGAATCTCCCCCCACACTTAGAACTGAATATTGTCCTCAATATTCAAAGTACCGGGTGTTAAACCAACACTTAGAACGTAAGAAGAAAAATATTCCATAGCCTTTATTTAAGATGTATATACATACAATTATTTTTTTAGATAAAACTTCTTAAATAGAAACTATCACTATATTTACATTTTTTTTAGAGGATATATATATATATATATATATATATATATATATATATATATATATATATATATATATATATATATATATATATATATATATATATATATATATATATATATATACAACATGCGGGGTATCTCCCCCACACTAGGGTGAAACATGGGTGAAAACTTATGTACATGCTACTGTTTTTGATTACCGAGTCGCTAACTTGACTCGACCCCGAATTCATTTGTCCATGGGGAAGCATGATGTGGAAGAGACAATCTCAATCGGACTTTCATTCAAGATATTTGGATAAACATTTGAAGCACGTGAAAGTTCCACTCCGATGAGATAAGTAACCGGCTCATAATTTATAAATGAGAATGCCGGGGTCAAAGATAATGTCCTCATTCCCGAAGGAGTGAAGAACAGGATAGGGAACAGAATATATGAAGAAAAGAAAGAAAGTCATGATGAAAATCATGATTAACTCCTCATCTTCAATAGGAGAATTCATTGTTTCATGAATCTCCTCTTTTAAGCTCGTTTGATCAAGACATATTATGGGTATATCTAGATCAAAATAGAAACTATCATACTCTGGTGGAGATATGATATGAGTGAGTTCACAGGAGAACTCCTCAAAGGTGAATGATTCGTATTCGGGATTGATTTGAGTGAGTTCATTGGGGAACTCCTCAAAAGTAAATGATTCATAAACGGGAAGAGAATTATAAGGATGAGAAGTGGTACTACCACTTATCTTCTCTTCCGTATGATCAAAATGGAACGTTTGCAATTCCGGAATAGAATCATTGATCAAAATCTCACTATCCTTGACGGGGATAAGAGATGAAATAGGCTTTTCATTAAATGCCTCGATTCTAGAAATGAGAAGATTAGCATTTAATAATGTAAGACGAAGAGCTTTGTCTTGGTGTATTTCTTCCTCATTCTCTTCTTCTGAGTTGACAAGCTCAGAAGGTAATTCCCCCACATAACTAATGTTTCCACAAGATAAAGAATAGTCCTCATCAGAATCAGAGAACATCTCAATATGATCATTTGGGAAGACAAGAGGGGGAGGGATATCACACATATGATCAAGAATTCCCTGTGACTCACTTGGGATTGAGACAAGGTTCTCAACACTAGACTTTATGAATTCGTCCGATTCCTTTGCAGGAATTGTGTCAAGATGCTCGTCCCCCATGCTCAGAGAGTGAGTGGGAACCTCGGGTGTGATAACAGCAGACTCAGGGAGTTGAAAAGGACTAGCAGTAATGGAGTCTACAAATTCCATTATTTCTACTGCTGGTGATTCAATTATATTCTTTTCTCCCTGTATTTCTACTGAAGTAGCTTCAACTGAAGTTGAATCAAAAGGTTCCTCAGATATCTTTGGGATTGGAACAAGGGCATTTATTTCCTTAAGAGGAGTTACTTTGAATTGCTTGTCCCCCATTATTAAGATATCTGAAGGGTCATTTGAGTTTTCTTCTTCAATTGGTTCATCCTCATCACTTTCATCCTCACGATGTAATGAGTTAACAAGAGGTTTTTGTTTCCTAAGAATCTGATCCTTAAGACTGTTTATTCCATCTTGAATGGTTTTATTGACTTGACTTTGAGCCAAAATCATTTTTATCAATTCAGCTTTAGCTAACTCATCCTGAGGAAGTGGTTGAGGGTTTGTGTACTGTGAAGGCTGGTTAAAACCAAATTCATGATTGTTACAAGGAACCTGTTCATAGAGAAACTGATTCCTAGTTTGACAATCAGAGCCGTAGTGAGGGCCTCCACAATTCTCACAAGAAGAACTTGGCTCATGGCGAAGCGAAATATTAGCCAACTCCTCCTTAATATCTTTGATTATCTCAAGAACCTCAAGACAAGGGTCTTGCTGGATATGAGGAGTTGCTTGAATCTTTTGGCACTGTGGAGGTGGGTCTTGAAACGGATAGTCATAATTGTTACAAGGAAATGGATTCCTTGTTTGACAATCAGGACTAAAGTGTGGACCACCACAATACTCACAACAGTTAGACTGCTGAGTCTCATGGTGTGGAAGCTGATGGAATGAATCAGTCATGTCAGGGTAGGAATAGGGATTCTGGTTATAGACAGACCCGTTTCCTGACTCTACCATGCTACAACTGGGGCAATTACCATCATTATAAGGACAACCACCACATTGACAGACAAGAGGGTGAGAATAAGACATAGAAAGAATCAAAGGGTTTAGGGGGTGAGAAATGAAGAATCAAATAGGTAGGGGTGTAAAGGTGAATATTTTTGTGTTTTGATTTATAAAAATATGGATAAAAGATGGTAAATATACAATGGACGTATATCCAGAATCACTAATACGCAAAATCGTTTAAAATAAGCGCACAACCTCCCCGGCAGCGGCGCTAAATTTTGATTCGCCTCAAACGGTCAGATAATTATTGGTCAACCACTTGTGAATGGTCAAGTATAATAGTCAAAAAGCTGAGGCAAATTCTTCCATGGAATACAGTGTTTCCCCGGGTCGTAATGTCCCAACGAGGTGTGCGATGTTTTATTGAAAACGAATCTGTGATCAGTGAATGTGAACAGGGATATGAATAAAGTGTGTGTGTGTGATTACACTAGGGTTTTATAACTTAAATAAACTATTATAATGATTACGTAAATCCTAGATATCTAAAACGTATAAACGTACACCAAATTAAAATCAGACGCGACTGCGTACTGAGAAAAAGGTGAGTTTTAAGAAAAATAAACTACAAGGGTTAAAAATGAAAATTCTATAAATTTAAACTTAAAATAAAATTAAATTAAAAAGAAAACTATTTTTTAGATTATTTTATTATTTATTATTAATTATTTAATTAAAAACTTATTTAACTATTTAATTAAAACTAACTTAAATAAAAACTAAAAATAATAAACACTACAAATTAAACTAAAAACTTACAAAAATAATTTCTAAACTTAAATTAGAACTTGAAGAAAGTATAAAAAATAAAAATAAATGTTTTTGTCTTTCTATAGATTTTCTATTAATTAAAAACTATTTATATTAATTATACTAATTAAACTATTTTAAATTACAAATAATACTAAAATGACTTAGAAAATTATGAAAAAATTTATAAAACTATTTTATGACTTATAAAAGCTATAAAAAATATAAAAACTATGTGTTACTTTATAAAAATAAAGTATGCTATTTATAACTTACTTATTAATTAATTATTAATAAAACTATTATTAATTATAATAAATACTAAATTACAAAATATAAATCTGAGAAAATTATTAAAAATACTTTAACCTAAGAGGAAATTAATAAAAATATAAAAACACAACTTACTTAATAAAAATCTAAAAATGAAAATTAAAATTAAATTAAATTAAATTAAATAGAAACTATCACTTATTTTTATATTGTATTTTATGGATTTTTCTTTTACAAAACTAATTTATACCTAAAAATAGATAACTTTTGTAAAAACAATAATTTTATAACTTATTAATAAGCACTGTGGAAGCTTATTACTTCCACAGTTGACTTTTGTTGACTGAAGTGGCAAATAAGCTCAAATGAGCTTATGTGGGACCCACTATGGATGAATCTGGTCTAAATAAGTTAGTTGGACTTTTCAAAGCTAAAATTAGCCAAATAAGCTCAGTAGATAAGCTGATAAGCCAAAATTATCTATTCAAAAACGTAATTTCAACACAGAATGGGGACAGAGTTTAGGGGCAAAACAAAGTGGGGTCCACTCTGATTCAGGTCAAACAAATGGTCAATCCTAAGAGTCTGGTAGGAGGGGGTTCTATGGAACTAAGTTTGAGGTCTGGGGCCCACTGAGGTGGTCACACCTTTGCCCTGCAAGTGAGTTTGAGGGTGAGTGGGGCCCAAGGTAAAAATCCTAAAAATATAAGCTGTATGGGAACTCAAAGATAAGGTGGTAGTCTATTACTAAAACAAATTTCAAGTCCTAGATCCTATTCCTAAATTCTAAACAAATCCTTGAAGATTTGAGAAAATCTGAGATGATGCAAATTGACTTTTTATGAAACTTGGCTATTTTGACTTATGTGAACTTTGATCCTAATTTAACTACTGAGAATGATGTAATATGATAAACTAAGACTAATTTATGTAATTATAACCAAGGATAAGCAAGTATGGCTGATATGGAGTTGTCAAGTCCATACAGTCAACTGCTTATGATGTTTGAGTGTGATTTTGACTTTCTAAACAAATGAGGTACCTATTTTAAGACTGTTAAGACCTAATTAGACCTAAGCAAACATGTCAAAGTAAGAGTTGGCTACTGAATACCACAATTGCACAGCTTACACCCCTGTGCCAAACAACCCTATAACTAGACTGATTTTTGATTTTCACTACAATTGATTGTATAAGATCATGAGACTGATTCTAACTACTATAAGATGATTAACTAAGATCAAATGAACAATAATCAACCACACCACAAGCTTATAACTCAAAATTGTCAATTATGAGTTTTCCACTGTGAGTTTTTCAATTTTTAGAACAAATGAATTCTTAAGAACAAGTGACTGAGTTTAACTAAGATTATAACTAATAAGCAATTCAGAAACCTAAAATTACCAAGGGCTAAGCTAATTAAGAACTCAAACAGTAAAAAGTAAAAATGGAAAATAAATGCTTACAAAGGAAATAAGCTGAGGAACAATGAACCATGGATCATAAACAATACCTAGTGTCCCCCATAGGACTCTAAACCATGAACAATCCAAATTTCACAACCAGCTCAGTCTCCTTCTTGATCTTCTTTTGATTTTCTATTTTTCACTATTTTTTCTATTTTTAAAGTATTTTTGTGATTACACTCTAAACTGAGTTTTTAGGATATCTAAAAGATTTAATAAGCTTTGTCAAGGCTTATGTGAGCTTATCAATTCAATACAGCAACAATAAACAACATACAAGCTTTGTGAGATTTTTGAAATTCAATAAAAATGCATAACTGAGATAGCAATCTGAAACTTGAAATTTACTTGAATTAAAGAGTGAAATACATTAAACTAACTGAGAATAAGTGTTTGGAACTGAAAGTAACAACTAGAAATTATTCTACACTACCTACGATTAAATTAAGCTAACACTAAACTAATACTCTTCATCTTCTGCTTCTTTTCCTCTTTATAGATAATCTCTGAGTTTGTGGGACCCACCTTGACATTTCCCACCATTCCCCAGCCATTGATTTAGTCTGATTGATCATGGCCGTTTAAAAAGCTTTTTGGCGCCAAAAGTCCAAGGGACAATTGTGGATTGCGTGGTGAAGGTTTTGAGGCAATTAAGGGGTTTTGGGAGCATGTGTGAGGTGGAGGGTGAGGTGGAATGAGTGGGGAGCAAGTTGTGGACAGGTGGAGGGTGGTATGGTGGAGCAGTGGTGGTGGTATGGTTTGGGAGGGAAGGTGGTATGGGAGAGGTGGTGTTTGACCGGGATGTTTGACCCGGTTTAATATTATAACGGGGTGTGGATTGGGCTTGGGATTGGGCTGGAAAAGGTTATGGATCAGGGGTGGGCTGGTATGGTTGTTTGGGTTTAGTTTGGATTTGGTTTTGGGTATTATAATAAAATAGGGTCCGGTTGGTTTTTTAGTAACAAATCACAAGGACCAAATTTGTAATTATAGCAAAGTTGAGGGTTTGATTATGTTACTTTCCCAAAGTAGTTCAAAGGACCATAATTGCCAATATTGAATAGTACACGGGTATTTTTGATATATTTCATTTTTTTAAATATCCGGGGACTATTTTTGCCAATTCACCAAACTTCAGGGATTGATTATGTAATTCCACCAAACTTCACACCAAGGACTATTCCTGCAAAAGATTATTAGTACAAGGACCAAAATTGAATTTCTCAAAGTTTTTAACATCCCAGGGACCATTTATGTCAATTTCCAAAGTACAGGGACTAAACTTGTAATTTTGTGAAACTTTGCACCAAAGGACTAAATATGTAACTTTATGATTAAAAAGGACCTTTGATGACTTTTTCAAGTTTTTAGAATAACCAGGGACTAGTTTTGACAATTTATGAAAGTTGAGGGACTGAAACTGCCAATTATGCAAACTTTGTACGTTTTTCATATGTTTTTGCATATTTTGCATTTGAAACATATAAAACACACCTTTAAGATATTTTAAGTATTTTGATACATATTTGAGTGTTTTTGTATGTTTTGGCAGCTCAGATTGGTATAAAATGATAAGTATTTAGACACTCATCAGAAAGCAAGATTTTTTTTGTGCCAATTTGATGAAGGAATAAGTGTTCTTACGCAAGAACATGTCCTTAGCTGATTGTACAATAAATTGCATGACCAGGCCTTCGATGGTGATCAAAGGATATTGGGGATGTTGTAGTTGCGCCAGGCTTGTGTTTAACCTGAAATAAGAAATACGAAGACACTACGTTAAGTGATTGCGCAGGGGTTGGGCCCTGCGAACCACCTCCGGCGTGTGAATAAGTACTTGGTATGAAAATTTTAGTGAAAATGTAGTAAAGTAGGATGGTGGAGATTGCAGACCAGACTTGTGACTCGTCTAAGACTATTTATAGGGGAGGAAAATAGCTTGGAGAGTGCTTGCACATTTTTAGGAGATCATGGGGGTGTCCCATGATTTTGTGGTTAACCGCTAGGGCTTAATGCCCCACTCTTCCTGGATTAATGGGGGAGTTAAGGAAGAAGAGGGAACACGGATAAGACGGGGGACGTGGGTAAGACTTGGTCTTGTCCTTGTTCCATCTTATGCTTACTGAAGAATATCCCAAAGGGCTTACTCCTTCGTTTGGCGAATTCCCGTTTGGTAACTAGATCATAAATGATTAGTTTCACGCCAATGAAGGTTTTAGGAGGCTAGCTAGAGCCTTCGATTATGTAGGTTACGAGCAGGACCGAAGGGAGGTCCTTTGACCTGGTCGGAGGTAACATTATCAAGCCCCCCAGTCGAAAGTGATGTACGTGAACGAAGGTACATTGCTTACGACTCTAAAATCACAACCACATACGAGACCTGCTTCGTATCGAAAAACGCTGCAAAGTACAGTTGTGTTCAACTAATTACGCATTAAATGCGCTTAATAATTGCTTACAGCTATTCGCTGCCAAGCCATGACGCCACTATTCTCGGATACCCCAGACGTCTTTTCGAAATATAAATCACCATTTGAGGTCTGGATAAATAAGATAGGATCCCACACGTGTACGTTCCAGATTAATCCAAGGGTTGATATAAAAACAAATTAAATCACAAACCCTATTTTATTTTACCTCTGCGCCCAAAATTTACACATAGTGATACTCACAGTGAGTCTCTTCGATCAAACCATTAACGTACGACCTCGTGCTTCTCATTTCCCTCCGAACAAAAAGGTAAACTTCTTCGTTACTGATCTTTAGCATCTTAAGCGTTTTTATCATTATGAGTATGAATGACAAATTTATTATCAAGGAACAGAAATGTACCCTTACTAAAGATGAATTACATGAGTTTCTTGAGAAGTATCCCATTCTCAAAGAATATAAAATCATGCTTCCCAACAAGCACCAGGCTATTTTTGATGCTCCAAAAGGCTATGTAGGCCTGTATACCCATGCCTTTATTATGTCAAATCTAAGGATACCCATACATCCTTTGATTTTAGAATTCTGTCAGTACTACCAGGTCCACATCTCTAGGTTTAACCCGTTTGGGCTTGCAAAGCTGACAACATACATAGTTATGTGCAAAGCCTATGGTTATGAGCCATCGCTGTTGGTGCTTAGAGGCTTCATGAACCTTTACCCTGGTGGAAATTGGTTAACATTAGCAAAAAGGCCTGAACGTGATGTACCATACCTAGTCACAAAACCATTTTCAAATATTAGGGATTGGAAAGGTGATTTCTTCTATGTACAAGATACCATTATTCCTTCAGACTATCATGCTTTGCTAGATAAAGCCAATAGATTTGACGACAAATGCTTCACTGACCCTCTGCCCTACCCCGTTTGATGGACTCCACTTTATTAGCGTCTGGCTTGCCATCCCGTGGATGTACAAACCTTTCCCGAGCCAATAGTCTACATGGCTAGAATTGTTGATCAGTGGGAGGGGTCTCCGTTGAAGCCTAAAATAATATGTGATGGACAAAGTATGTACATTCCTATTTTAATAAGTTAAACAACATATTTGCTGATATTTATTCTTTCTTTCCTTTTTGCAGGAATGGCCTTCCGAAACTTTGTTGTGTCTAGTGGAGCAAGGGAAACAAGCTTTCTTCCCAAGGATCCCAATGAAGCTAGTTATGGAGTTGGTTCTCCATCTGTGTCTGTAAACAATAACGATGTTGATGCTTTGGCAATCGAGCCCATAGCCTCTGCCAAACCTGCGAAGCAATTGGAGATGGAGGAGACAACACAATTGGTTGAGAATGTTGTGGAGTCTGACGATCCACCCTCTGATGAGGAGCCAATCATGATTGTAGGGTCCTCTGGCATAGCTGATAGAGTAAGGAACAGGAAAGGAACAAAGGCAAAAGCAATCAAAGCAACCCCCAAGAGAAAGTTGGTGTTACCTCCTCCTACCTCAAGGACAACAAGGCAAAGGGTCCGAAAGGTAAGGCAATTCAATCCTCGTCAGAAGCTCTTGATGAAGATATACATGGTTAGTTGAAGTTCTCTTTTCTCCCTTTTTCTCCTTTTTTTAAATACCTTATGTATCTTGTAAGTACTTTATATGTAGGCTTGCCCAACACCAAGGAGCTTCCCAATGCTCATGCGTGCCATCAATTAGTTGAGAAGGTTACCCCTGCAAGCTGGAGAGGAACCCTGGACAACATGTCCATAGAGGAGCTATGTGATCTGCATGACAAGAGCTACACAAGGCAAACAGTTCTGGATAATCATCTAAATGGTCACACAAGAGATTTGATCTGCACCGTGAAAGGTGTTCGTGAGAAGATGAATGCCATCCTTGCTAAAGAGAAGAAAAGGGATCGGGAATTTGCCGAGCTCAAATCAAAGTGTGATGAAGCCATGGAGGAGCTTGAGAAGAATCCTTTGGTGCAGGACCTTCGAGTTGACATACAGGGTCTTGAAAAGAAACTCAAGGAAGCTCAATCTGAGTGTAAGAGGCTTCGATTGGAGGAGGCAAAGTCTGGTGGATACAGAAAGCAGATTGCTGTTCTAGAGTCTAAGTGTGAGGGTTTGGAATCTGAAAGAGTGAAGCTTCAAGAAACTGAAATCAAGCTTCGAGAACAATTGGATGGCTTAAGGGGCCAACACAAGGCACTTAAGAAGGACAGGGCTGCTGTTGTATCGAGGGTTGTTCCATTCATTGCTATGGAGTTGTATCATAGTGACGAGGTTGGGAAAATGATAGGTTTGGTTAACGATGTGATATATCATGGGATATGCACCACGCTTGAGGAGATTGCTGCGACTGGCAAGCCGGTGGACCTATCGAAAGTACCCTACTACCGCTCTACTCATGAGAGGGAGTATGATGACGCCAGCAATGCCCTAGCTACAGCAGAGTACCCCTTCCTCCGTGAGGCAACCAAAGATCCAGTAGCTCCAATTGATGCACTTCTTGCGAAGAAACCTCGAAGGGCACAACCTCCTTCCCCAAGCAAGAAAGTTACTCATGTCAAGCCTCCATCTGTGAAGACTGCTCCTGAGAAGCCCCCCTCTCCAGTTAACAAAGATTCTGCTGTGCAGCCTCCATCCCCTGATGAGAAGACCAATGTTGAGGAGCCTTCGTCCCCTAGCAAGTCAAGTCCTATGAAGCTCTCACCTCCTGCTCTTCAGGGAAGTCCTAAGTCTCTTCAGGAAGAATGAAGGCTGCAATGTCTGCAGTTATTTGACCTCAAGGGTGGTATGTACCCTTAAAACATTAACAGTTTGTCCTTCGTAGGCTATGTCCTACGCTTGAACAATCTTTATGCTTTTGCTGTTTATGAGGCTTCGACCAAGACAATATTTACTATCGTGTTGATGGCAGGTACTTTATATGCTATATATGTTAGCATAGTTTATAATGAATGAGGGAAGTATATCCCGCTTTTGCTACTATATGTTTCTTCTCTTAACGTTATTAACAAATCTTATTATATATTTTAGGGTCAAAGTGAGCACCCCTATTGTTTGTATTTTGAACCAAGAGTTTTGGCAGTCGTATAATCACTACAAAAAAAGGGGCTTTTTAGGGCGAACTTTTTTGGAACGGTCAAAAAAGAGTGCCAAATAAGCGTATTTGGCACTTTTTGGATAACCGTACCAAAAAATAAGTATTTGGGACGGCTATTAGAAAACCGTTCCAAATACGTATGCATTTGGAACGTTTTCTAATAATGGTGCCAAGTGTATGTGTATTTGAAAAAGTTTAAACTACCTGTGCCAAATATTTACGTATTTGGGACAATCGGTACCAAAGGTGCCAAATGCATATATGTATTTAGAACGGCTTTTAGGGCTTGTGCCAAATACTTATGTATTTGGAATTATTTTTTTAGAGTGTGGAAACTAGGAATGCATTTAGAACTTTTTTTATGAACTGTTTCAAATACATATGTATTTGAAATATCTTTTAAAACCCGACCCGGATGCCCTATTCATCTAACACATGTTGATAATATTTATCCTTTAAAAAAAATTATAATTGATTTCATTCACCTTAATACTCAATTTCCCTTCATTATTAAGTTTTTAAGATCAAAATTCATCTTAATATCGACGTAACCATCCAACGTAACCCAAATCACTTAAAACGATATTCTTCCACTTTTTTGACGAGTTATCGTTGATGTTTCATTATAAGAATTTTCCTTTTAAGACTCAGTTCAAAAAAATCTATTATATGTGCAAACAGGTAAACAAAATGAGGTCGTTTAGTATTGGTTACTCGTGGATGGCAAGTGTATTACTCAAATGTACGCTGCGTAACTGAGGTATTCCGTGACCATTTTCAACCCTCACTTTTCGCTGACCTCCCCCAAATAACTACTGACCTCTTATGAAAAAAATCACAGGCTTACCACTAAGGAATTTAGTATCCTAAGAAGGGCACATGACATAACATATGGTTCGGTTGGAATTGTTATAGGTTCTAGCACAAGCAATGTTGTACGCAAGAAGGGTCGAGGAGTACTAACACTTGGTTATCATGGAAAAGAGATAATCAAGATTATTAATAATGAGCTCATGCAATCTATCGAGGATAGTAATACCGATCACGCGAATTTACTTGGTGGAATTCCAAAATGTGGGGCTCGTGCTCCTCTTAATATTGTTTCATGGAAATTAATGCCGAATACCATTCTTGAAATAATGTGGCGAGATGTTCAGGTAAGAACGACATACAGGTGTCACATAAATGACTCCGACACCAAGCGCTTTTTAATCATGTCTATATGACACTTAGGCTGTGTTTGGGAATGGGGCTTTTAGGGGCTTATGGGGGTTTAAACTTTAAAATAAGACTTGTTTGTCACACGGGCTTTTGGAGGCTTATATAAGCCATAAGCCCAAGCCCATTTGAAAGGGGATTATGAAGGCTTATAACTAGTTAAATTACTTAAATAACCTTAAAAGTATAATGGATTATCACGCAAAAACCGAAAATATAAATGAAATTAATTTGATGTATTTTTAAGCGATTTTACATTAATAAGCTTTAGCTCCAACTAATTTGACAAGCAACTTGATAAAAATATAAACTTCCTCTTTCGGCTTATAATATAAGCCCTAGCCCATACCGCCAAACATACCCTATTAAGATCCCTTTTTTATATACATATACAAGAACAAAAAATAAAAATTTCATGTATTAAATACTCCGTATATTTGTGATTTTTTAATACCAAAATTTATAAAAGACGTAAAATTGATTTAACAACCCTTTCAAAAAATAAAATTTCCCTCTTCCCATTTTCACAAGTCCCGCCCAAAATTTCACCAAAATTAAATTGTCCCTCCATTGCTATCTCAGATCTTAGATCTCACATTTCACATCCTCAAAGTTATCTTCGTTGATCTCACTACAGGATGGTATTATCCCCCAAACTTATCATCTTAGTCTCATCTAAAATCTTATATTGTCTCCGTGGTCAACCACAAACCATCCACCAATTGTCAGTCGGATCATCCCCACCAATTTCAAATTCATTTGCTTACAAATAAGGTATTGTATTGTATTATATATTCCATTTGGTCATCAATTTGATGTGTACATATGCTAGCTTTTTGATTTTTTAAATTTGAAGGAAAAGATTGAGAATGAATAAGTTATTTGGCCATGCTAGAGATTTAAAGCACCCATTTAGCCTTTTTGTACGATGTCCTTTCTAATTTTTGTGTTATCATTATTAGGATTGCTAACTATTTGTTTCATTTATGTTAAAGGGAACTTGGATATGACTTTAGAGAACAGAATTGTTAATATCTATATAAGAAAAATGCAAGGAAAAGTTAATGGTAAAGCATAGGTCAGATAAGTATCATGAACTAGTTCAATTAGAATACCTTGTGTTCCTCTTGGTGATGTATTAGCAAATTCATAGTCCTTTTTTGTAGTATGTTTTAGTTTAAGTACTGATACGTTCTTAGATAGAAAAGGTTTTTAATAAATCAAAATAATCAAATGTGGCTACTTTTTTCTGAGTATGTAAATATATAAAAGCTGAATGAAAGAATAAAGATGTTATTAAGGTTGTTGGTGCATCGACATACTGCATTAGTTTTAGACAAAGGATGACAATGTAGGTTTTTACTCTAATTAGGGCTATTGGTTTTCAAGAAGATTTTGAGAAGGATGTTATTGGAGTTAAGTTTGGAGTTTACTGTTTACGGTGGGTTTGAGATATCGAAACTGAGGCTTAAGTATTTATTACTAAAATGTGTGTTTTATATGGTAATGTTGCAGCCATTTGGCTGCATAGACATGGCATGTAGCCAAGTTAAGCCCCACTAAAATGGGTTGTATTAAACTGAAATATGATATTAATTATGAACTGGTCTAATGTGTTTATTTTTAGGTACTTCATTTGGAAGAAAAAGTAGAGCAAAAGAAATAATAGCACTTTAGTCGTGAAGTTGCGCTAAGGAAGGAATTTGAGGACCAACAAGAGGATGATCGTCATAAATAACAATAGAAGCTTAAGGAGTTCAAAGATCTTATGCTGGTAGATCACCACATCCCTCCACCTAACTAATATATGCGACCGCACATTCTACAGAGGAGACACCAGACATCACTGATTACAATCTTGTTGATATTGAAGATATTCACTTTCAGGAGATCAAGAACTCTGGATAATCTTTATTAACCGAAAGTAAGACATTGATGATGTGGCAATAACGACAGAGAAAACAGGACTGATAGTAACTGGTTCACGTCATGAAGAACAAAGCAATCAAAGTGCAGAAAAAGAAGATAGCCGTAAATCATGGTGACACTTGATCGAGATGAATTGACCTGAATGGAAATCAGTCAGCTCTAATGGGTTGCATAGGTGCTTTACTTAACGGATTAATTCAATCAATGCTTGCTTTTGCTCAGGGTGCAATGCTATCTATGTTCTTTCTCAAAGATCATAATGAAATCCTTTCTCAAACAAGAGCATTATGCTACACTTTTGTAGCCCTTGCTGCTTTAGCTTTCATTGTGAGTGTAGTTCAACATTACTATTTTGGGATTATGGGAGAAAATCTGACAAAAAGAGTAACAGAGATAATTATCGCAAAGATTACGACTTTCGAGATATAGTGGTTTGACCAAGAAAACAATAGTAAAGGGGCTCTATGTTCTCTCCTACAGGTTGCTCTTACTTTTTTTTAAGGTCTTTAATTAGTAAATGTTGCTGGATCTAAAGCTTTAGGATTAGGATTAGGAACACGCATTATATTATTATTAATTATAGATATTTGAGTGGTGTTTGTTTAAGCTTATTTGTCAGCTTATGAGCTTATTTGATTTCTATATCGGTAATATGATCACCTATTTTTATAATTAGACTCTTGCATTTATTGAATAATTTCCCTCTTCACATCATAACCAAAATCTCATTAGGCTATTTGAAGAAATTAACTTTTGTGGACCCTTGCTACTGTGACTTGGACTTGGACGCCTAGTGTTTCTTAGTTGCCTACTGGAACTTTTATCAGCTATGTTGTGCGTTGGCTTTTGATGTGCAATATGTTTTAGCAATATATGAATGAGTGTTTCACTTCTTTGTCTACCGTCTTTGAATGCTTGTGATGTTGTGAGTATTATTATGTGTGACACACTTACAGGTCATGGGTGAATCGTATCTAGTATTCTCCATTCCATTTTCTTACTAAGGATTAAAAGCTAAAATGGAGTGATTTATGAAACTGGAATTACTGCTAGGAAAGGAGTTGCCACCTCCGCCGCCTCATCAGCCATATAGATTTGGATCAAGTCTTGGTAAGGTATATCGCTAACTAGTTATTCTTAATATTATAGCCTGTATTGCACGTTCATCAAACTATTAAATGATCAACTGTATTTTGTAGGTCCGAACTCCGTCAAATAAAAATTGATAAAAGAGTTAGACATATTTGCTTAGCTATCTTTTTAATGTAAGTACCAATTCTATACTTTAGCTTTGTATTATAAATCTATAGGATGATATTGATAAAAAGTTTCGACCCATTTAACCCGTTTCAAATGAGGTTTAAATCATTAGGATGATACTGAACACATTTGACCCAACTCGGTTTTGAGCTTGAAACTTTTGATCCGTTTAACCCGTTTCTAATGTTAATATTATATAATGCAGGTTTATGATGAAGATGTGATTCGATGAGCTTTATTCGTTTATGTTAGTAAAAAAATCGTATTAGTGATTTAATTGAGTTTTAGTTATTATTTTGTCATTCTAAAGACCATGGTTTACAAGGATGTTGGACGTATTGTTTTTTTACTTTATGGTATTCAAGTGACCATGTTGACTTGATTTATGGATGATTAATAATAGTTGAGTTCAATTTATTTTTCGCTTCAATTGAATTATATTTGCGCAAATTTTAGATGTTTAGTTGATGTGATAGTCTACTAAAACCTGTTTGTAACGTAAAATGGTGTTAATACCCGTTATCAATGATGTATTAGCAATGATTACGCAAACTGTGCCAAATAATTAATTAACGAATGCAAAACCGTTCCAAATGATTTTTATAATGAATACAAAAACGTGCCAAATGTTTTTTTGGCAAGGGGAATAAAAATGTGCCAAATATATTTGCACAAAAAACAGAAACCGTGCCAAATACGTTTGTCACGGTAGATAAAACCGTCATAGTTAATTTTGGCACGATAAATAAAAACTGTAACAAATACGCATTTGGCACGGGAGATGAATTGGTACCAAATATGCATTTGGCACGAGATATAGAAAGTGTGACGAATGCCCATTTTGGAACGGAAGATTGTCAATCGTGCCAAATACCTCACTCATGGCACCCCAAAGTTAAACCGTCCTAAAAACCGTGCCAAATACTATTTAGCACGGTTTCAACCTGACCCAAATGTATTTGGCACCCTCATATTTAAGACGGAGCCAAAACCGTGCCAAATAGCATTTGGCACGGTTTTTTGAGTATTTGGCACAATTTTCCACACTCCCAAATACCAGTTTTTCTTGTAGTGAATTTGACTGCTGACGGAGGTCGTGACCCACTCCATCTTTATCCTTTTAGTGTAGAGGGCTTTGAATACCCTAAGACTCTTAGGAAAGTTAATGTGAATTACGTGGGATGTTATTAACATTCAGGACAAGGGTGTCTTGATACATCCTTCGAGCATTAGAACTTTAATTACTTGGTTGTATGAGACGAAACAAGAGATTCGAGGGAAATATGTCATATCATTAATTGGGTAGGGAGGATTACATCATTTTAAGAAATGAAAACTAAGACACCTACCATTAATGTTTCTTTCCCAAAGTGAGAAGAAATCAGTACATGAATTAAAAATAATCTAACTGCAAATCTTGCATTTAAAACTTACGAAGGGTGTGCCATTCCGTCTGTATTATAGAGGAGAGTTGTTAGCGTGTAGACCCGATTACTGTAGCCTTTAGTCTGCGACATGTATCCTTCGTTTATTATGCTTGAAACTTAAACTGATAGTAGTAGATCACCCAATTCCTTTTTGCTACGAATATTGAGTCTTCGATAGCAAAGGGTTGTTACTTTATGACTGACCGAAGTCATCCTATTGAATCTTGTTGCTCAACTTCAAATTTAAAACTAGGCTCGAGGAGATGCTTGTTTTCTCTTAGATTAGGCAAAGTTATGCATTTCTTTGAATCACCACAGTGTGGCTTTCCTTCTCCTTTGTTGGAAGACATACTGAGTTGGCCAAATTCAGGAGATACGCAGGCCTGGCCTTCGACAAAGTTATTCATCTCGTACTCTATGTCATATTCTTCCAACTCCATGGCCCACTTGGCTATTCTTCGTGGCCTATCGGGCTTTAGGAGCGCCTATTCGATTAGTTTATCGGTGAGTACCCTAATGGGGTGGTCCTTGAAATACCTTCGAAGATGTCTTGCGGCATGAACCAGAGCCAGGGTAAGTCTTTCTAATATTGTATAGCTCCGTTCAGCTCCTTGTAAGACCCTACTAGCGAAGTATATTGGTATCTGTACTTTTCTTCTTTCCGTCAGGAGTATTGCACTGACACCATCGAAGGGTGTTGCAAGATGTAAGAACAATATTTCGCCTTTGGCTGGAGCTGTAACCGTTGACAAGATTTCCATGCATTCTTTCCATCTTTGGAAAGCTGTTTCGGCTTCCATGTTCCATCGGTAGGATATTTCGCTGGTGCCCCCATTATGAGCCCTGAAAAGTGATGAGGATCTGCTGACACCCTTCGATAGAAATTCTATGAGTGCTTCCATCCTAACTTCCAGGCTATGAGCCCCTTCTGATGATCTTTAAGCTTGTACTTTCGAGATAATTTTTTCTCCGGACAAATTAGCCTGGATCCTCCTTTTTGTGAGCGGACGTTCGTTCGGCTACTCTTTTTCAATACCAAAGGAGCACTTCCTTGGGATTTAGTTTTAAGTTGATTTTTCTCAACCGTACAAACGTTTCTTCGACATCGTAGAGTAGGGCCTCCTTTGTCTTGCTTTGTGTGATCAGGTATCCACCACAAATTCTCAGGTTCCTCCCTATTTGTTTCTCGAAAGCCCTTCCAATTAACCGATGGTACGTAGTCTCAGCATTCTTTAAACCGAAGGGCATCCTTTTGTAAAAAGAGGTCTTTTTCCCCACATGAAAGGCTATTTTTTCTTCGTCTTCTTCTGCCATCTGTATTTGATGGCATCCTTTGTTTGCGCTGAGAAAACATTCCCAATGAAATCCAGACGACTGCTGCAGCTTCCCTGTCGAGGGGTAGCTTTTTTTTTTGGCAAGCCTTGTTAATGTCCTCGAAGTCTATACGTATTTTCCATCCTTCGTCTCTTTGCTGGATTGCAATTGGGTTTGCAACCCATGATGGGTTTTCTACCTTTCTGAGTATGCTTGCCTTTGCAAATTTGCCTACTTCTTTACGAATGGCCATGCTCCGTTCGGGTGTCACGTTACGGGGCTTCTTCTTAATTGTTTCAATGCATTTGGACTCATTAAGCTTGTGTTCTATACTAAAAGACTCGTTGTCGGTTACGAGTGTCTTTGGTACCCCTGTCATGTTTGATTATTTCCATGCGAACACATCTTTGTAGGCCTGTAGTAGTTTTTCCAATTTTCTTTTGAAGGTGGTGGTGGGAAGTTGTCTTCCAATTGTCACCCTTTGTTCAGGATAGGAGTTATTTATTACAATCTGCTTCTCAGGTTCCATAGGCTCCGTTATATTCTTCGTAGGCTTTCGGTTATTTTCTTCATCCTTTTTTCCGGCCTCCTGCATTCTTCTTTCATCGTAACTAGTGAAGATAGTTCCAACGCCATGTGTTGTTTGGAACTTAACCGTAGCGTGCACAGTGGAAACCACGATACCCATCTTTTGCATAGCCGTTCTTCCGATTAGCATATTGTAGGGAGATTTGGACCTTACAATAGCGAAGTTGAGGATTTCAGTCCTCACAAACTTTCCTTCTCCAAGTGTTACCTCCAAAGGTATTTCTCCCAGAGGCCACGAGCGTTCCCCAAAGAATCCCACCAGAGGTTCCTTCGACTCTACTCGTTTGGACCTAATCGTGGGTTTGAGTTTCATGAAGCAATGTTCGTAAATTATCTCGTAGGAGCTTCCACAGTTCATATAGACTTTGTAAACCTCCATATTTTAGACTACGACATTAGTGATCACTGGATCTTTCGAAGGGGGTTTTCCTGCCTCGGTTGGGAAGGTTATTTACCCCGCTTTGAGTACTTCCCCTTCAGAGACCCTCCTCTTCAAGTTAGAGGAGCCCCATTGAACTATGAGGATGGGGGCTTCCTGAGGAGTGGTGTCTTTTCCCAATTGTGTATCAGTGATCTTTTCTTTGCCCTTCTTTATTCCCTTCACAAGGTGTGTCAATTGCCCGGCTTTCACCGCTTCCTCTATCTGTTTTTTCAGTTCTCAACAGCTGTTCATTTCGTGACCATAGTCCTCGTGAAAATGGCAATATTTAGTTGTATCCATGTTCTTGCCCTTACTTGTCATGCGTGGGGGTGTTTCGAAGGCTTTCACAGCCTCTTTCGTTGCCAATATCTCCCTGGGAGATTTCGTAAGGCCTCATAACAAACCGTGGTTCGGGCCTTTGTTGTAAGGGGTGAACCTGTTATGGTTCTTGTTCTCGCTGTTCGATCCTTCCCATGAGGAGTGTTTTGCGATTTTGTTGCATTCCACCGGAGCCCCATTGGTGGATACCTCCTTGGCCTCTATCCAAGTGTATGCCCTTTCCATTAGACCCTTGTAAGTCGCAGGAAGGTCTGTGGATAGTAATTCTACCAGGTGACGGTTTCGTACGCCATGCACGAAACCAGAGATACGTTGCTCTTCATGTAAGCCCAGGATTTGCAGAGTCTCGTTTGTGTATCTTGTAACGAAATTTCTTGTGCTTTCGTTCTCCTTCTGCTTAATGTTATGCACTGTAAGGTGAGTCCTTGTGAACTTCTTTTGCTGACTAAAGTGTGATTTGAACTTGGCCTTCAGGTCATCAAGGTTAACAATGCTGCCTGGTTTCTGTCCATTCCGCCAGATACGGGCAGAATCTCGGAGGGTGTACCTAAACATGTGGCAGGCTACGGGCATAACCCACTTTTGCATCCTAATTGTTCCTTCGAACAAGTGTATAAAGTTATCCGGGTCCCCCTTCCCATCATAGGTGGCTATGTGTGAAGGCATCTTTAAACCATCGGGTAAAGGATAGTCTTCAATCAATCTTACGAAAGGTGTTGAAGAGCATGTAGGCTTTGGATATAGACAATTGTAGGGTGGCATGTTTGTGGGGACAGTGTTGTATGGATTGTGAGGAGGAGGCACCCCTGAAGGGGTTTGGTTAGGATAAGGAGCATAAGGTGTATTCATGTTGAAAGGGTAGCTGTTACACAGGGTGTACGGTGGGTATATCACGGGCTGTCCGTAGGGCGTAGTAGTTTGTGGGAAATGGTGATTTCTAGATTGTCCATTTATGGGAGGATAAAGGTTTCGAGGGTAACTTTGAGTTTGGAACTGGGGATACATACCATTGGGAGGAAGGCTTCCTCCCATATTAAATAGAGGTTGATTGCCTTCTACGCTGGATGCGTGAGAAGGCTGTAGCGGAACCCCTGCTTCAGTTCTCCCCAAATGAGCAGCTAGCAAAGGAGGTAAGTTTACCTCCGAGTTTTCCCTTCGTTGGCTCCTCCTATTTGAACCTTCAACTGCTACTCCTTCCCTCCTTGTGGGAGCCCTCTCAAGGACTCCCTCAAAGCTAACGGATCTTCCCCCTGTCCTTCGGCCAACAAGGGATCCAATGCGTAGGGCAGAATGAGTAGCCTTGGCGCCGAAAGCCTTGGCTCCATCTCTATTTCTTCATCGTATTCATCACTGGAGTATTCTAACTCCCTTCGCATCTCTATGTTACGAATTTGCCTCCTACGGGCCCTTAGCAAAGATTCCAATGCTTCATAATTAGCTTCGACGAAGGCAGGGCTAATGACTGGCTCAGGATTGGCTGACGTCGAAGCGTGTTGATTGGGCATTGTTTCCAGGTGAGATCGTGTTGTGCATGTGGATACCGTAATTTGTGGGAGACCGTTAGGGTCAGTTACTGGTATTGGGGTCAAAGTCGAGAAACCCAGTGGGGGTGTAACTTCACTTTCTTGATTCATGCCAAAAAAGTAGTGAGTATGTTTGACTGGTTATTTGCTTGGGAATAACGAGACCAATTGTAGCGGGTCCCATAGATGGCGCCACTAATTGTACAATAAATTACACGACTAGGCCTTCGATGGTGATCAAAGGATATTGGGGATGTTGTAGTTGCGCCAAGCTTGTGTTTAACCTGAAATAAGAAATACAAAGACACTACGTTAAGTGATTGCACAGGGGATGGGCCCTGCGAACCACCTCCGGTGTGTGAATAAGTACTTGGTATGAAAAGTTTAGTGAAAATGTAGTAAAGTAGGATGGTGGAGATTGCATACCAAACTTGTGGCTCGTCCAAGACTATTTATAGGGGAGGAAAATAGCTTGTAGAGAGCTTGCACATTTTTAGGAGATCATGGGGGCATCTCATGATTTTTTGGTTAACCGCTAGGGCTTAATGCCCCACTCTTCCTGGATTAACGAGGGAGTTAAGGAAGAAGAGGGAACATGGATAAGACGGGGGACGTGGGTAAGACTTGTTCTTGTCCTTGTTCCATCTTATGCTTACTGAAGAATACCCAGAAGGGCTTACTCATTCGTTTGGTGAATTCCTATTTGGTAACTAGATCATAAATGATTAGTTTTACGCTAATGAAGGTTTCAGGAGGCTAGCCAGAGCCTTCGATTATGTAGGTTACGAGCAGGACCGAAGGGAGGTCCTTCGACCTGGTCGGAGGGTACATTATCATTAGCAATGGTCATCGTGAGGTAAACTTGTCCAATTTGAGTTAAATTAATAATTAATGTATTAGGGTTCTAATAACATTAAATTAGCCTGATATTTTATATATCAAATTCCCGTGTTTATTGACTCATTTGTATTAATATGGTACTTAATTCGTTTATATTTGTTCATATTTACAATTCAGGATAAAAGTGGCATTGGAACGGAAAAGATACAAGAAAAGGCCAAATAGCGCTAAAACACATTCTGAAGACTAGTTACGGCGTAAGTGGTACGTTAGGTTACGCCGTAACACATTATGAAGGCCAAGTTTCTAAGTATTATGAAGGTTACGTCGTAACCATTACATGAGGTTACGGCGTAGTTATGACACCGAGAATAATTTATGAGATGGAAGAGATTATGGCGTAGACAACTCTTGAGGTTATGCCGTAATTAATGTTTATGAATGCTATGTCATAATGAGTGATTTAGTTACACCGTAGAGAAATTTATGGAGTGGATAAGTATTGTCGGATGAAGAGTTACGGCGTAACCTAGTGAACTAGTTACGCCGTAATTAATTACTTGGGCGCGATGGGGAAGAGTTACGACGTAACTAAGTGACTAGTTACGCCATAGTTAGTGATGCGGACGCTAAGCTTTTGAAGTCCAGGGGCTGAAAGTGTACAAGTTAATAATACATTTAATGTGTTATTCCATTAAAATATAAGACAAGGGCCAAGGTTGCAAACTTACGGAAGTTGTAAGATTTAAGTGAAAGTTTTACTATTATCAATAGGCCATCATTTGTACGAGGAAATCATCAATTGTTTTCCTGTGTTTCTTTTTGTGGAAAACTAGAAGGGGGGGGGGGTGATAAGGCGAAAAATGATCCGTTTTTAGGGGGTCATTTAAGCCCGAATCCGAATTTATTTGATCAAATATTGTCCTAAATCGTTCCTTTTGTGATTTTAGGTACTTTGGGAGAGAAATCTAGAAAAGGAAGCAATTCGGACGTTTTTGGAGCATAAAAGTGAAGAAAACGCCAAAGTCTTAATTTTCCATGCTGGGAACAGTAGGTGACGGCGTCAAGAGCAATACCTTGACGGCGTCAAGAGCAAATTTCATGAATTTCCATGACGACCCAGAACAGATTTGACGGCGTCACGTAGGAAGGGCGTCAAGAGTAAAAGAGTCATGACGGCCTGGAAGTGTATAAGTCTTGACGGCGTCAGAAGTAGATCTAGGCAGTCCGAGAAGAGTTTTGGCGGCGAGGTGACGGCGTCACAGTGTTTGTCTTGACGCCGTCAGACCTATTTTTCTATATATAGTTTTCTAATTTTCACACATTAGGGAGAGAAGTTTTTGGGAGAAACCCTAGTACGATTTTGGTGTAACTTTACAGGTTTTTCAAGGGTTCCAACCCCTTGATACCTTGCATGTTTAATCAAGATAAGTGTTCTTCTAATTCAATCAATATGTCTATGTGTTGGTTGTCTATATCATGTTCTTGTCTTAATTCCATCATGCTAGGCTAGATCTATCTTGTGTTTGCTTAGATCTAATGAAACCTAGATATTGATTATGTGTTGATTACTTGTTTATTCTTGTCTTGGATGAATGATTTATATGTTAGGCTTAAGAAAACTGGCAGATCTCCACTTGGTAACATGCTTGAACGTCTTAAGAAACATGAACCGAGGCGCACTAGGTCTTTATTGGTTGTATTTAATGCATGAGCCACTGTTTACAATCCCTATAGTTGTGCTGGGCATGGTGTAGGAGGAGATAAGAGCTCATAGAATTGGGGAGTTATGTGTGCCACCCCATGAATGGTATTAAGGAATACGATCCGTCATCCATGCAATTATAACAAGTAATTAACATGTAAAAGATATCTAGGGAGTAGTAAAATCTAAGTAAACACATTTTCTCCAATTACTGCTCACAACCTTAGTATAATTAGTTTATTTTCATTTTTAGTATTTTATTTTGATTGCATCTTAGTATTGGGTTAGTTGATTAGCAACTAATTCCGCCCAAATCCTTCAAACCTCGAGATTTTAATTGCTTTCATAAAAATATAAAAATACAAAAATAATCATCCTTCATCTTTAGAACTAGTATTTAGGTTTTCTAATCCTAGCGACACTATTCCTAAGCTGAACGATCAATCCCCCGGTACTTGTCACTATACTATACTACAACGATCAGGTACACTGCCTGGTGGGGGTTGTAAGCTTCTCGAGATCCCTCGAGAGGTAAAACCTGTTGCGATTCCCGCGTATCAAGTTTTTGGCGCCGCTGCCGGGGAATAGTTATTGTCTAGGTTAGAATTTCTTTTTATTAGGTCTACTTGCTAGATTCCTTTCTAGTAAGATTTTATTTTTATTTTTAGGTCTTCTTTAGTCTATCTCATTTCTTTGTGCTTTTGTTCGTAACTCTTTACCATCCGACATCATGGAAGGTGGTAACATCTTTGAACCCGTCATCCCACCACAACAAAACCCACCATTAGAACCCCTTAGGCCCCGAACCTTAGGAGAGTATTCCCGACCTAGCCACCAAGGCTACCAAAACACCATTGAGCTCACCGGAGCCAATGTGACCCCCTTGCGATTCGACACCATCCGGTTGGTGCAAAGCGGATGTGCATTCCATGGACTTCGTTCCGAAGATCCAAACCAACATCTTAAGGACTTTCTCAAAATCGTTGATTCCATAGACCTAGATGTTGCAACTAGAGAGACAACCCGATTACGCCTATTCCAATTCTCTCTACGGGATCAAGCTAGTCAATGGCTTGAGCATTTACCCGCGGGATTCATCACCACATGGGATAATCTCGCCAATCGCTTCCTTACCCAATTCTTCCCGCCGGAAAAGACTGCAATGCTTAGAAGGAACATTTTGATGTTTGAACAACAGCAGGGTGAAACTTTCTACGAGGCTTGGGCCCGTTTTAAGGATCTCCTCCACAAGATCCCTCATCATGGTATAAACCTTTGGCTATTAGTCCAGATTTTCTACGACCATGTTGACTATCACACTAAGCGCACCATCGACAGGGCCGCGGGAGGTAAATTGCATGATAAGAACTCCGAGGAGTCTTGGGCAATTATTGAAGAGCTCGCTGTTGATAATCATGAGATGTGGGAATTTAATCATACGATAGAAGCGGCCATCAATGCAGTCTCGACATCTGGAGGAACCACCGAAATCCCCGATGAACTCCTATGCAAACTCGAGGCAAAAGTTGACTATGTTGAGGAAAGGTAAAGGAGACCTTTAAGTCCTAGACGGGCTACTGTCAATTCTGTCTCAAAACCAACTTTGGCACCATTATCTGAGTTACCCTCTAGAGAAAATGCCGAGACTTTTCAGAACTATGCCCCACCTTGTTCCCCTCCCAAAGAGCTTAGTTCGGAGTTTGAAGCTAGGATGAGAGAATATATGGCAACTCACTCAGATCGGCTTGCTAGATTCGAGGAAGCAGTTTATAAGCAAAAAGAGGAGATGCAGGAGAAAATGAATGAGATGATGAGTCTATTGGAGGAGTATGCCAACCAGAGAACCCCCAAACGAATACTACTAAGGAAAGAAAGCGCCACTCCCACCACCCAATTTGTTAACTCCATCACCATTGTCCATAAGGATAACGAGAAGGTAGAAACCCCTGCTAAACAGACCTTAGAAAAACCACCAGAATCCCAACCTTTGAGTTACTACCTGAAACATGATATAAACAGAAACACCATAACAAATTGGATTAAGGGTGATGGGCGTAACCAATCCTCCGAACAGGTCTCTGAGAAAGAGGAAGAACTGAAAGATGAGTATGATACGCTTCCTGGAGGATCAGTATTCGAGAAGCTATTGGTACAAAAAGTGGCTACTAAGCAGTTAGCATGTGGGAACTTTGAGATACCAACAAGCATCGGGGACTTGAAACATCTTAGTGCTTTCGCCGACCAAGGATCGGAAGTAAATTTTATGCCCCTAACTATTTACATCCAACTAATGTCAAAAATGCTAGCCCCTACTCGTGTTAGGTTATCTCTCGTTGGACACTCGTACGTATATCCCCTTGGAATCGCAGAAGATGTATTAGTTAATGTCCCAGGATTCATGTACCCCGTTGATTTTATGATCATCGATGATAAAGGGGATGGATGCATGCCAATAATCCTTGGGTCACCATTCCTCACTACCGCTAGGGCTGTCATTAAATATGAAGGTAGGAAGATCGAACTTAAATCTGGAAAAAGAAAGATTAGCTTCCCCATGACCCCACGAAGTAAGCATGAGAATTTGAGTTGGAGAAAGCTCAAAAACAACATTGACACGACACCCATTCGTGTTCAGAATAAAATTCTTGCATGGGAGGCAAGAATCAAAAGCTATAAGGAAGCCAAAAATGAAAGATGCAAAAGCGATAAGGTTCAGGTCGAATTCGAACATACTCAACCAGCAGAAAATCATGTACCGTTTGAGGAAGGTAACTTGGTACTTCTAAGACACTCGGAAATAACAATACCACCCGATAAACCAAGTCCTTGGTGGTATGGGCCATTCACAATCGAAGGTGTGAGCCAAGATGGGGTAGCTAACTTGAGAAGCAAATTAGGTGGGATGGTGATTGCGAGTATCGACAGATTGAGGCACTACCACCATAACAATAATGATCGCAACTATATGGGGTATATCATTTCCAATGATGAAATCACGTAGTAACCCATGACCTTGAGTCTAGCTACAAGACTCGTAAATAAAGAAAAGCGCTTCTTGGGAGGCAACCCATGTTTTGTGTGATTTTATTTTTTGTTTGTTTGTTATTTGCTTCCATATGCATGCTTAGTTTTTATTGTTGGTTGATCATGTTTCTAAACTAAATAGTGGAAATACTTTACTTTGTTGTTTTGGCCTAGTCTTAACTCCACCTAAAGGTATTTTTGCAAAAGATAAGTGTAAGGGGAAACCCCAAATATGTTTTTAAGAAACAAACCGATCATGATTCTCCACAATATTAAATGAGCATGTGTATTCGTATTTGTTAGAGTCAAATGCTTGTATTGAGTCATAATGAAGTTTTGCAGGATTTTCCAGGAAGTAGGACCAAGTTTTTCCAGAAATTTTCCGGAAACTTAACATAAGGATTTCACCAGGTCAATTCTGACGGCGTCAGGGGTTTACTCTTGACGGCGTCAGGAGTTAAAATCTGGAAATTTTACCGGTTTTGTTTTTCTAACGGAGTCGTATGGTTTTTGTGAATTATTAAGTTTTATAATCTCCAGGAGATCTGAAAACTTCATTCCACAAGCATTATATCTTATCTTGTTTTCTAGGATTTAGTAACTTATATAGAATGCCGTCGATTTTACGCGAGGTTGTCTTGTCTATTTTGTCAGGTTTTACAGGTTATGTATGACAAGAAGATGATTTATATTCTGGAAGGGAAGCTTTGATTGTTCATTTTCTTGGAGGAAAATTTAACCTGACCATCCTATTATCCATACCGAGCGAATCAGGGGAGTATTTGATTTCATTCTCTTTACTTTTTCACTTTTACATTCTTTACTTGAACATTGGGGACAATGTTCATCTTAAGTGTAAGGGGAGGGTAAAAAGATGATACCTTACATATTCACTTTCGCTTGAGTTTGTTTTGTTTAATGGTAGATGTGTAATAAAACTATGAGAAATACTTGTTAGAGTAATTTTAGCGCCAAATTTAAAATTTTTTACAACATTTAGGAGTGAAACTTTAGCCATAGCAAGCGTCTCATGGATAGGAGATTGTATGACTAGCACATAACCGTATATTCAGAAAAATTTTCCGCCCAAATATGTGAGGTTCGCCTTTAGATTTGATAGGAAAAGCATTTATTATTAGTGCTTATGAGTGTACCGGTAGCATTTAGATTCTAGAACTTGCGTTAGTGATGCATCCCGAGACCGCTAGTGAGACTACATTCGTGTGGTAGGATTTACTACATGATAAGAGGCATTAGGATCACCCTTGTGTTAAACCCGTACCATAATTACTTGACCATTTAAAGTCATATTACTTGGCTAGTTAAGTCAACTAATTTTTCCCACACCCTTAGCGTTGTACTCATTTTTAGTACACGAAACCCCTAGTACACCCCTCCGAGCCTATCTTTTCGTTTCTAACTTTAAGCATCTTACTTAAAGGAAGAATTTGTTACACCCCACTTAAATGTACAACCAAATCGCCTTAGCCTTCCGTGTATGCGCTCATTTTTAGTGCATTATTGTTATTTGTTAAACCCTAAGTTAACTTTCTAATTGATTACATGGTTGCTAAGTCGAGTCATATCCTTGTACATATTGTTTTGGGACGATTGGGACTCATGGGTAAGTACTTATTTTATGGAGTAATGGGGAAGAACATCACTTATTACCCCCATATGTACGTTAATCTTAAAAGTGTTCCAAGTGTTTTGATTTTCTTAATTCGAGTCATTAGATAAGTTTATTGTAAAGTATGTAAAGATTCAAGTGTAAGGGGAATGTTCATTCCATATGATGTATTATTTCGGATGGTAGGGTAAGAGTGTATGCAAAAAAAAAAAAAAAAAAAAAAATAGAAAAAAGGAAAAAGAGAAAAAAAACATACGGACTACCATCCTGTTTCATTCTATGTTTATTTTATGTTTTTGTTATTTTTCATTTATTAGCTTAAGTCGAGTCTAGTCTTGGCTTAGCAACGCCATATTGTACATGTAATTAACTAAGATTGTTAACTCGCCACCAGTAAAACTTCCTTTATCCAACAAAACCGTGTATTTCATATCCCTACACCTAACGTTACAACCCTTTAAAAGACCTCTTTGATAGTTTATCCTAGGTGCTTACGCCATGTGGTGGAGGTTTGATCCTTTCCCAAGCCTATGGTAATCTATTTTGCTATGACAGGTAGTGAGAGATATCTTCCGTTTCCATATTGTAATTTACACTTTATTACACCCGAGAGATGTGAGTATCTAAACACTATTTGTGAGGTGCTAGTGTATGACCTCCGTGCTTGTCTATTGGTCTTTAGTGGAACGATTATTTGTTGTAATTACTTTTATGTTAGTGTTAAATGACCCTTAACTTGTCTTTTGAGTAGAATAAAAGCGCATTTGCTTGAGGACAAGCAAATCTCAAGTGTAAGGGTATATGATGAGGCGAAAAATGATCCGTTTTTAGGGGGTCATTTAAGCCCGAATCCGAATTTATTTGATCAAATATTGCCCTAAATCGTTCCTTTTGTGATTTTAGGTACTTTGAGAGAGAAATCTGGAAAAGGAAGCAATTCGGACGTTTTTGGAGCATAAAAGTGAAGAAAACGCCAAAGTCTTAATTTTCCATGCTGGGAACAGTAGGTGACGGCGTCAAGAGCAATACCTTGACGGCGTCAAGAGCAAATTTCATGAATTTCCATGACGACCCAGAACAGATTTGACGGCGTCACGTAGGAAGGGCGTCAAGAGTAAAAGAGTCATGACGGCCTGGAAGTGTATAAGTCTTGACGGCGTCAGAAGTAGATCTAGGCAGTCCGAGAAGAGTTTTGGCGGCGAGGTGACGGCGTAACAGTGTTTGTCTTGACGCCGTCAGACCTATTTTTCTATATATAGTTTTCTAATTTTCACACATTAGGGAGAGAAGTTTTTGGGAGAAACCCTAGTACGATTTTGGTGTAACTTTACAGGTTTTTCAAGGGTTCAAACCCCTTGATACCTTGCATGTTTAATCAAGATAAGTGTTCTTCTAATTCAATCAATATGTCTATGTGTTGGTTGTCTATATCATGTTCTTGTCTTAATTCCATCACGCTAGGCTAGATCTATCTTGTGTTTGTTTAGATCTAATGAAACCTAGATATTGATTATGTGTTGATTACTTGTTTATTCTTGTCTTGGATGAATGATTTATATGTTAGGCTTAAGAAAACTGGCAGATCTCCACTTGGTAACATGCTTGAACGTTTTAAGAAACATGAACCGAGGCGCACTAGGTCTTTATTGGTTGTATTTAATGCATGAGCCACTGTTTACAATCCCTATAGTTGTGCTGGGCATGGTGTAGGAGGAGATAAAAGCTCATAGAATTGGGGAGTTATGTGTGCCACCCCATGAATGGTATTAAGGAATACGATCCGTCATCCATGCAATTATAACAAGTAATTAACACGTAAAAGATATCTAGGGAGTAGTGAAATTTAAGTAAACACATTTTCTCCAATTACTGCTCACAACCTTAGTATAATTAGTTTATTTTAATTTTTAGTATTTTATTTTGATTGCATCTTAGTATTGGGTTAGTTGATTAGCAACTAATTCCGCCCAAATCCTTCAAACCTCGAGATTTTAATTGCTTTCATAAAAATATAAAAATACAAAAATAATCATCCCTCATCTTTAGAACTAGTATTTAGGTTTTCTAATCCTAGCGACACTATTCCTAAGCTGAACGATCAATCCCCCGGTACTTGTCACTATACTATACTACAACGATCAGGTACACTGCCTGGTGGGGGTTGTAAGCTTCTCGAGATCCCTCGAGAGGTAAAACCTGTTGCGATTCCCGCGTATCAGGGGGTTGAATAGTTTTACGTCTTTTTAATTTTATTATGAAAACTTAGTTTAGTTTTAAAACCTTGTTTACTTTTAAACCTTTTGATTCGATCTTATGTGAACTCAAATCTTGAACAATATAAACAACTATATCTAAGTATGAACAATAATAACAATGTAAGCTAAGTATGTGAAATCAACACATGCATAATATAAACAATTATAGCTTTATACGAGAGATAAGTAAGTAAACGTTTATTATGTAATCCTAAATTATATTTTGTATGAAAACTATATTTGATCGAAATGATCAATTATATGTATTTTATCTTTTTAGTTTGATTGTAAAAACTTTGTTTTGTGAATGAAACTTATGTTTGATCTTTAAGTGAAATCAACACTAGCACTATATGAGCTACTATATATATATACGTCTACGTCTATGAAAGTAATAACGATATAAGCAAGATAATAAGTAAGAGATGGAAAGATCAAACTGCGAGACAAAGCATTTATAGTGGTTCGGCTACAAGGACACCTTCCTTGCCCTACTCCACTCCCCGAGTCACCTACTTGAGAGTTTTCTTCACTATGCCAACAAGCTCCCTTATGGCGGAGAAAACCTTACACACCAATATACACACCACAACTTCGTCACAACTTATTCACACCTTCTACAAAACTTCTTCACACCTAGTCACTACTTAATCACAACACTACTTCTTCACACCTATCTATCTTCAAAACTATCTACTTCACAACAATCTTCTTCAAACCTATCTACTTCCCAACTTCTCTACTTCACAACTATCTACTACACAATCTCTCTATCTACATACCTTGATAATCTATCTTCTATCAAATATTCACAATTAGTTACACAAAGAAATAGATATAATGAATGATGCTCTAACAACTTGGATGTGGAGGTCACAACAAGTTGTAATACTTCTTCTCTTGAAGGATTGAAGTATTCTTCTCTTGCACTTGAAAGGTAAAGGTTTGGATCACTTTGAAACAAAGATTTATGTATGTATGATCAAAGGATTTAGAGAATAGAGATGGAGATCTAGAACAGAAAGTTTTGGAGTGCAAAAGGTAAGAAAAATATGTGGAATGAACCAGTATTTATAGGGGAAAAATACTGTTTGGTAGCGTGGGCGGTCCCCTTAATTTACTAGCCGGTCCCCTTAATTAATTAAGGGGGCTGCCTAATAAAAAATATTTTTTCTTCAGAATTTTTGTCTTTTTGTGGGAAAGGTTTTTCTTGAAGAATATGGCCGTTTTTTGGGTAGAAATTTGAATTCAAAATATTTATTTTGAATAAAACATTTATTATAAATACAAAAAATATTTTGTATAAGTTTAAAAATGTTTGTCCCACTTTAAAAAATGTAAGGTTTGTAAAGATAAAAATTCCTTTGATCATAAAATGCATTAGACACTTTGTTTATTCATACCTTAAGTGATTTGGATGCTAAAGTGAATATTTACGACGAAATACTTGTTTACGTCATAATTTGTAGTTCAATGAGTTTACATTTTGTGATTATCAAAACATAGAGATATCGATATATGTTAGTAACGTTTTAAGGCATTATTTATATAAACAATCTCCCCCTTTTTGATGATTACAAAACCTAAACTCATTAAGTCTAAAAATTAATTTTTGGACAAGTACTTAGTGAGTTTATATTCACTTCTCCCCCTTTTTGTAGAATCAAAAAGGTTATGCCGACTAGCTTCATGAATGAAGTTAGACGGGTAGAAAGCTCCCCCTTGATGTGTACTCCCCCTCGTTCAAGGGCACCAAGGAATCGAGATATGGAATTCTTGCAAGAAAAATATTAGAACCACAAGCATATATAACAAAATAAGGAAAACAACAAGCATAGCAAACAAATACTAAGCTCACATAGCAATATATTCATTTATTATGCTTAATGCATTCAGTAAGTAAAAGATCCTAATTTGCCAAATAGAGCCATCAGACTTGCTTGCAACAAGAGGTTGGTTGATTCTTGTTTGAAAGTGAAAGTCATAAGCATATAGTATGCTTAGAATGGTTAATGATGGAGTGTTTGGAATGATGTAGTTTAGTTAGGGTAAGGTTGTTGGATTAATGGAGGCATATGTTTGGGTGCATGGATGTTGGAGATTTTGGTGGTCGAGAGTTTGTAGCGGAAGAGGTTGATTGAGGTTTTGGATGTTGTTCAAGTGAGGGTATTGGATGTGATCTAGTGAGAAGGTATTCCATCCAAGTGAAGTGTTCATTGAATGCAATGGTTTTTAGGAGAAAGATGCAACAAAGTCAATTGTTGACATGTTTTTCAACTTGATTCAAGTTGTGGGGTGATGAAGGAGAGCTAGAAGAAAGTTGTTCCAAGTTGCATTGAGCAAGGTGTAAGGAAAGAAGAGCACAAGGCTCATGGGCTTCCTTGGGTTCTTCAATGAACTTCAAGTGTTCGGAGGAGAGTGATGATGGTGGAGTCTAGTTGTTATTAGGGTTGGATGATTGGAAATGTAACATAGGGATAACATGTGTGTTGGTAGGAGGTGGTGGTGATACTCTTGGTGGTGGAGATATTTGTGAGTTTGGGTAATCATGATTGGATGAGAATGAAGTTGTGGAAGAATAGGATGTTTCATGAGTGGAGGATGTTTTGGATGGTGGATTGGTAGGTTGAACAAAATGTGAGGTGTTAGGAATGAGATTGGGATTGTTGTTTTGAGATTGAACATGCTCTTCATATGGCTTATGTAGGTGAGATGAAGGTGTAGTTATGGGAACAAGGATGGATGTTTGGTTATTATGATGAGGTTTGTGAAAGGGTTCGTTTGAGTGAACATGAGGTTTGTGTATAATGAAATATGGTTTGACCTTCATGGGTAAGTTGTAGTGGTGATGACACACTTTGTAGAGCGTAGGGAATGGTTATATGGTTGAGTCTTTTTGTGAGGATGACTAGGTGGAGTTATTAGTGAAGATGGGAAATGAGTATCAAGTGATGTGATTGGTGAGAGTGAAAGAGCGATGTTCATTGAAGGGATTTCTTAGTAGGAGGGTGTTATAGATGATGCATTAGGTGCACTAGGAGATGAAATTTGAAGTTGAGGTGAGTAAAGGTTATGAGGTTTGAGTGCGTGAAGGTTTTGAGGTTTGAGTGTAAGGTAGAAGGATATGAGGTTTAAGTGTGTAAAGATTATGAGGTTTGAGTGTAATGTAGAAGGATATGGGTGAGTAAAGGTTGTTGATATTTAATGTTGGTGGGAAGGAGAGTGAGGTGTTAGGTATGTAATGTTGAAGACATAGGAGGAATTTGGTGTTGGATGTTTGACAACATCATTTGGTTTGATCGGCTTTTAATGGAAGTTAGGCTTTCTTCTCCAAACGGGTTTCATGGTGGTTTTGGTTTAATGGGAGAGGACATGATGAGATGAGTGGAGATTGAGAGGCATGAGAGTGTTTATAATGTAGGATTGGTGGGATTAAGGATGTATAAATTTTGATAGAAGGTTTAGGATAAAATAGGTTTGTGAATTTTGGGAAGTGTAGGATGAAATGGGCTAAAAAATAGAAAAAGGAAACAACACCTTTGACCATCAGATTGCCGGTCCCCTTAATTGGAGGCCGGTCCCCTTAATAATTAAGGGGGCTGCCTTATGATTTAAGGGGGCCGCCCAGCTGGTGATTCCCAGATTGTCAGAAAAGAGTTTTTGGTAGTGAATTGCAGAAAGGTTGTGATTTTGATTTCAAACAAGTCCAACTCTTTGAGGCAATTAAGCATATACTAATTATGTAGGTAATTATGTAGCCAAAGCATGTTAACCAAAAAGATTAAGTAAACAAGCAATTTCATCTAGCATGCAAACATACTCATCAAGCAAGTAAAAATATAAGTGCTAGGAAACAATAAGCAACATCAAGTATTTCATAACTACAAAACTAGGAGGATTAATCCTAATGTGTATCAATGTGCAATAAGTGGGTAGTTATGATAACATGGATTTCTAGACTTGTTACAAACAAAGTCTTAATAGACACACCATGGTCTTCTTGATTTGATTTAGTTCACTTATAAGTGTCATTTATATAAATATAGATGACAAGTATGAGATCACCACGCATGATTTAAAGAGACGTTTTTAGCATTATTCAACAATGTTTGAAAGTAGGTTTTCACGTAGATGTGAGAGTTGTTTGAATAAAATAGATTGGGTTTTACTTCAAAATTTGTTAATAAAAGGTAAATAAAATTTTCCCAATCTTTTGTTTTGATCAAAACAAAATTGTGGATATTGATAGAGAAAACATGTTATTTAAAAGTGGAATAGTTATTTGAAAAACTATTTTCCAAAATGTGAGGTTTTTGCATATTATTTAGAGATATTAGATTTTTGACAACAAATATCATTAATCATATATTTTAAAAGATATTTATTAAAGATCTCATGCTCAATAGGATTGGTTAAGCCTATTATTATCTCATGCTATCATTTCTACATATCCTATGATCCTAAAGGAAGTGATGACGATAATTTATATGTTAGATGCGAGAGTGTTGAATGGGGTATAACCTAACATCTATAGTTCCTTTGTTTTCGCACGTTTATCTAACTTAATACCATAGTCTATGAGAGCTTGTTTCATCCATAGTTTTCTTACGCGAGGGATCTAATCCTACTTCTATATTAATGATTGATCCACTTAACTCATTTCACTTCATCACTGTGAGTTTGTTAATAGTGGATATAGAAGATTTCCATTTTCTATTTTGTTCGGCAATGAACAATTTTATCATATTCCTAGGAAAGTCAACCAATGATGTTTCTAGGTTATAACAATATAAGCTATTATGTACATATATATGTATAGCTAAGTATTAATCTAACTAATCATTTATCTAAGCATGCAAATTATACCGATGAACTTAAAAGAAACGCGTACCTTTTAGTCTTCAATGGAATATCTTCAAGCACTTCAAGTGACCATGTTGACTTATAGAAGTCATTTGTAGATGATATTCCAACTTCTTCCAAGATTGACAACTTAGCCACTTGGTCCCCATTGTCTCATTGGTCCAAAGTTGTTTGGTCCAAACATATTTAACATTTGGCTAGGATGCATGTATGGTGGCAATATTTCCCAAGGATTGTAACTTGGTTGATAATTCCACATTGGATTTCTAGTGTTATTGTAATTTTGTCTATTTTTGTTTGTTCTAGGTTGAGGTGTTTTAGATCGAGTATGAAGATTATTTGGTTTTCTTGGTGGTGGAGTTTTAGATCTTAATTTAGGTTTAAGGATGGTTTATAAAAAGTTTTTACTTTTTCATCATTCGCAATGGGTATTTTTCTATCTTTTGTAAGTATATACTTAGGATTTGATTCTAATGATTTTTGTTTACTAAATTCACATTCAAACTTTATACTTTTATTTTCACTAGTTGAAACATTAGTTGAAGTTAATCCTAGACCGATTTTATCTCCCAAAGTTTCTTGAACACTGATGAGTGTGTAAATACTCATCATTTTTACCGTATTTTAACTGCCAAAACACGTGAAAACACTCAAGAATGCATCAAAATAATGAAAATATCCCAAAGATCGTGTTTTATATGTTTTAAATGCAAAATGATTGAAAACAAACAAAGTTTGCATAATTGGCAGTTTCAGTCCCCCAACTTTTAAAAGTTGTCAAAACTAATCCCTAAGTGTTTATTTCAAATGAAAAGTCAACCCAAGTTTCTTAAAAGTCAAAAGAAGTAAAAAATGATCTTTGGGTAAAAAGCTTTCAAAAATGAACAAGTTTAGTCCCTGAAGTGAAAAGTTTGGAAATTGTACAACTTTGGTCCCTGCAGTTTTGAATTTGGCAAAAGTAACCCCGAGAATTATAATCTGAAGAAAAATGACCAAGTGGACCTTGGGAAATTAAGACTTGGCATAATAAGTCCTTTTGTGAATTTTGGAAAGTTGGCAGCTTTGGACCCTCGAGAATCAGATTATTACATAAAGGGTCCTTGTGTTTTGATATTAAAACCATACCAAACGGACCAAGTCTTTATCCTCCTACAAAATCCAAAATCCAACAACACCCCCACCATAATCCAATCCACAAACAAACCTTAAACTTGATCCACTCACCCACTAGGCCCAAAAATCCCCACCAAAGCCCAAACCCCACACTTATACGTTTTTAATATAAACGTATTCCCCTCCTCTTTAACCTAGTCAAATACCACGCCTCCCATCTTCTTCTCCCTCACCTTTTTACCCAGAAAATAATCACCATCACTCACATATAACTCCTTTACCCACCATACAACCCTCCTCCTCTACTCCACCTTTGAACCTGCAACACACAAATACCTTCCCCAAGTCCTCAAAAGCCACCCTCACCTTCCCCCATATCACCACCTTCAAGATTAAGTCACGGGTATACCACAGCCATGTCACCCATCCTCAACTCTATTTAGGCGCCAAATCCAATCAAGGGCTGAGATGACTACAAAGTTAATCAATGGCGGAGAATGAAGCGAAGAAGCACAAGAAAAGCCAAGAAACCCTAGATTTATTAGTATAAATAGATAATGATGTTGTAGCCACAAAGGCATTAGGTCTTAGTTTTAATTTTTCAGTAGTTTAATTACTTCTAAGTTAGGATTTTAATCTTTTAGTCGTTTTTAAATTTTAAGTTTTCATGTATCCGTTTTTTTATTAATGAAATCCTCAATTGAAGCATTCAAAAATTTTCCAAGTTATTTATAGCTTTTAAGTTTAATTTCATGTATCATTATTTATTTCTGTCTCTTATTGCTAATTTGTGTTGTACCTCGTTAGTCACATAGTTTTGGCATTCCTGGTTTAGGTTTTTGAGTGAAACAGTCCCCATCATCTCATAGATTTAGCAAGCGAGATTAGGGTTTAGTTTATAATCTTTTGTCTTCAGGTAGTTGATAATATAATCTTTAAGTGTTGTAGCTTATTTTGTAGTTTATAACTCTCTTGATCAGTTTATTTTTGCCTGCAAATTGTACCCAACTGCTCTCGCAGTCCACCTGCTACAAACCTCCTCTTACGATCTTGCTTTTAGCCTAGATTAAGTAGGACTCACAGCTTTATTTTTGTTTTACAAGTTTCTCATAGTTTGATTGTCACAACTTTTAGCTTATTTGAGCATTAGAACCCTGTTTGTTAGCTTATTTGATTAAGTGATTTTTTGCTCAAAACTCTCTCAAACCACAACTCGGATCTGTTGCATCGCCCTTCTTAGGTTTTCATTTTAGTTAAGTTACGATTAGAATTAGTTGCTTAGATTAGTCGCCTAAGTACCTTGTTGTATGAAATTGATTTGTTTTAGCTTATGATGGATTTTGAACTTGTTTGTTAGCTTATTCAAGGGCTGCAAAACTCAACCATTTGCCCCACTTTTACAAACCCATTTAAGCTCCTAGTTTTCTGATTTTTGCTTTACTTGATATTCCATAGTGTAGACTCTTTGTGTTTCCATTTTTATAGATTAGCTTTTAGATTTGATAAGCTTTCTGACAGCTTTTGAGTAGCTTCTAGCAGGCTTATTCAGTTTAGGATCACTTAGTTTATTGTAGCTTATATTTGCATTTCAAGGTTTCTATAATACCTTTACAAAGGCCTTGCCTAAACTGCTTATGAATTATGCCTTTTCTGTGCTTTTTAGTAAGATTCACGAGTGGTTTTAGTTTTGTAAAATGTTCATCTTCAGTGGTCAAACTAGTTTCTAAAAAAAAAAATTTACGAAAATAAATTAATTTTTGCAAAAAGGTCACCCAGGTTTCGAACCTGGTACCTCTTGGTTCAAACAGACACAAACACCACACCACCCAACCATCTATGCTACTCTTTCTTTTGGTATTTACTTCCCTTAGTTGTTTATTTAACATAGTGTTAGTTTTGAATTACTTATCAATAGTTTAGTCTCTGTTTAGCTTAATAACTGCTTATTTCTTGTTTTTTTTTTTTTTTTACTTTTCTTAGGTTTATATTAGGTACATTTAGTTTTCAAAAAAGTTTCAGATTTATTTGAGTTATTTTAGTATTTATTTTGATTTTATTTCATTAAAATGGTAACTAATTCATAATAAATAGGATTTTTGTCGAAAAATTAATTTTCTTTTTTCTAAAATTTTATTTTGTCATTTAGTGCGTAAGAAAATTAATTGGAAACCCGTAGGACCTTTGTAGCTCAAATTTCACGTTTTATTTCGTACGTTGACGTTTATTTTTAATAAACGTCGCATTTTTAATTTAGATTACGTTTTAGGATTCCCGATACCTAATTATGTTTCCCGTAGTATTTTAGGATTGTCCCTAGTTTACCTTTTGCCTTTTATTTCCCACTTAGGTTGTTTATAATTCGTTCACGTTTGTTAATTTTCAATTTACGTAAATTTAACGTATCACAAAACCAAACAAACCTTCCAACATACAAGATTTTAATCTCAATCTCACTCGAAGCTTTCCATTCACACCTCGTTGGGGTACGACCCGGGAAATCACTTCCCGGTCTCACAATTTTTATATCACTTTCACGAGTTTTGCGAGGTAATCTTTTCCCTAAAAGGTTTACTCGTATTCCTCCACGTCGTGTTGCTCACGATAACATAGACCACACGTTTGTTGATATTTTGATAAATTGTTTTTGCACACACCAAAACACAACGAATCAAATGGCGCCGCTGCCGGGGAGGCTGTGTGTCGAAAGTCTCGATAAGGTTTAGACGATTAGTCTTGTAGAACCTTCGCAAGAAGTTACGCTTTTATAAAACTTATAAAAAACCAAAAATATTTTTCTTTTGTTTCTATATATGCATTATATCTATATAAGATAAGAAAAAACACAAAAAGATTTTCCCGTTTCTTTGTTTAATAATTACAACATTAAAATCTTACCACCGCAAACCAAGGCAGAACACTTTCCAACTGGGGGTGTGACCATAATAAGTTCCCAAACAAAAGATCAAAACTTACCTTTGTATCACTTGCGTTTTGGAAAACTTTTAAACGAGAAACACACTTTAAGAGGAGTCGAAACGGTATGCGGCGATCCAACGAACTTCGCCCAGTGAGAGGTCCATTCTTATCTCCCGCTCCTTTGTGCGTCTTTCCTTAAAGGTTAACCTTACGTTCTTGATTATTGGTTTAACTGTTTAAGTTCCCCTGTCTTTATGAGTTGGTCTTGTTTTAATTGTTGTGTTTTTCGAAAAACCCAAAAATAATCTTCTTATCCTCGTTAATGTTTAATTCTTATGTCGTCACCAGACTATCACTGTTTTCATTGTAATGGTCCGGTGGATGACAATCTTCGTTGTTACAAGTGTGGGTGTGAGCGGTGTGGAAGTAATATTAGAGACGGATTTTGTAAATGGTGCAAAGCAAATCCGAATGCTTTCAATGATTCTCAAAATTCTTCCGACTACCCCTCACATCCCGAAATACGTACTATTAATGGCAAACCGTTAAGATTCGATCCACACCTCTCACGATTTACGATTCGAAGTTTATCAAGCAAACGTACTGAGCTTAAAACGGTGACTAAAATAAACGACTTTCCTGGTCATCACGTTTATCAAGAACAAAAACCGGGGACCATAACGGAAGTGGTAGAAATTCCTAGCTCTCAGAGCACACCACTTGTCCCACCTCCGGATTTTTCAAAATGTTCTTCGAGACTTGATAATCATTCGAATTATTTTGTTGATTCTTTGAATCGCCTGATTCCTTCTCTAAGGCAATCGTTTATTCCTTGCGTCGGTTGTGGTGAGCCACTTTTCGGTCTACCATGTCGTTGGTGCACGTGTGAACGATGTGTTAATGATATTCAAAACGAAAGTTATTTGTTTTGTGGTTCGAGTAATTCATTCGCTTACGATTCTAATTCGAGCTTTTGCAATGAGCCACAAAATAATTTCATTTCATATGAGCTTAATCCGTGTTATCAAAATTGCAATGCCGAATCATTTCAAAATGCACCAACTTCACAACAATACGGTTGTGAGTATTGTTAAGGTCCGGATTTTAGCACCGATTGTCTAACTAGGAATCTTTTTCCTTGTGACAACAATTATCACGACCAACCTCCACAAAACCAAACTTTTGAAACACAACCTCAACCGTTTCCTCAAGAACTTTTGCAAAATGTTTTAAATACTTTAAATGATCTTAGGGATTTGGTTAACAAACCTGCTCCGGAAGAACCTCGTCCGAAGTCTTACAAAGAAATACTAGCTGAAGAAGCAGAAGAAGCAGCTAGAGTAAGATTTCGAATGCGTAAAACTATCATCTATGATGACGATGATAACAGTGATGATGATGAAGATAACATTGTTATTATTCAAAAAGATTCATCAGATTCATCAGTTGTGATTCCTTCCATGGATAATCAGGGAGAAAATATTATGATAGAGTCACTAGCCGTTGATCAAATGGAACTTGAAGATTCCATAACTGCTAGTACTTCTAAACTCCATGAGTCTACTGTTATCACACCCGAGGTTCCCACTCACTCTCTGAACATGGGGGACGAGCATCTTAGCACTGTTCCTGAAAAGGAATCGGATGAATTCATAAAGTCTAGTGTTGAGAACCTTGTCCCAATCCCAAGAGAGTCACAGGGAATTCTTGATCATGTGTGTGATATCCCTCCTCCTCTTGTCTTCCCGAATGATGATGTTGAGATGTTCTCCGATTCTAATGATGACGATTCGTTATCTTGTGGAGACATCAGTTATGTGGAAGAATTACCATCTGAGCTAGTCAGCTTAGAAGATGAGAATGATGATGAGACTGACATTGAAATCAAAGATGAAGCCCTTCGTGCTACATTATTAAATGTCAGTCACTTCATCTCTAAAATTGAGGCTTTCAAAGAGAAACCCATTTCATCTCCTATCCCCATTAAGGATAGTGACATTTTCTCCGACGATCCTATTCCGGAGTTTGAAGCCTTTACTTTTGATCATATGGGAGAGAAGATTAGTGGCAGTACCACTTCTCATTATCATAATTCTCTCCCCGATTATGAATCATTTACCTTCGATGAGTTCTCCTATGAACTCACGCACATCAATTCAGAATATGATTCATTCACATTCGATGAGTTCTCCTGTGAACTCACTCATATCATATCTCCACCTGAATATGATAACTTCTACTTTGATCTAGACACACCCGGGATATGTCTTGATCACATGAGCTTAAATGATGAGATTCATGATGATGAATCCATGAATCCGCCTCCTGATGATGATGAGTTAGTCAAGATCTTTATCATGACTTTCTTTCTCTTTTTCACCTATCGGGTGACTTCTCCTGTTCTTCACTCTTTCGGGAATGAAGACATTATCTTTGACCCCGGCATCACCGCTTATAGTTTATACTATTAAGAGCCGGGTACTTATCTCATCGGTGTGGAACTTTCACGTGCTTCAAATGTTCACCAGGATGTTGACTATTCCATCAAGAGTTTGCTAGTCCAGAAGCAAACGGCTTTTGGTAAAGACTAATCAAATCCGTTGACAGCTGGTGGTTTGCTCAAAATCACATGGTTATCAAGTGGACCACAGTTCTTACTCGAACTGATACATTTGGCTACTCCAGAAGTAATGGCTTTTGGTAAAGAGCTTCAAATCCATTAATTTTTCTCAAAAAGATTGCTAGGGACTAGCAATAGTTTAGTGTGGGGGATTGATGAGTGTGTAAATACTCATCATTTTTAGTCAAATCTGAACTGCAAAACGATTAAAAACACTCAAAAACGCACCAAAATACGAAGAAAATCCCAAAGATCGTGTTTTATATGTTTCTGATGCAAAACGAGTGAAAACAAACGAAAAACGAACAAAATTTGCATATTTGGTAGTTTCAGTCCCCCAACTTTCAAAGTTTTACAAAACTAGTCCCTGGGCATTTATTTCAAAGAAAAGTCAACCTTTGTTCTTTAAAAATCAAAATAAATCATAAATGATCTTTGGGTAAAATGATTGGGAAAAGTACACAATTGGTCCCTGTACTTTGGCAAATTGGCAGTTTTAGTCTTTGGTGTTTCAAATTTGGAAAATTGCATTTTTTTTTGGTCCCTTGATTTATCTAACTTGACAGGTTTAGTCCTTTTGATGACTTGAAGATAATTGCAAGACTAGTCCTCAAAATTTCAGCAAGATACATGTTTGGTCCTTGGGACCTTGTAAGTTACTAACCAAACGGGTACCCTTAATGTTTTAAACCAAATGCTTCTCCAAAACACAACAGCCCATCACTTCTCCATAGCCCAAAACCATCTCCCATGGCCCAATACCCAAACCCTAACCACAAATCCTTATACGTTTAATATCAAAACATATATCCCCTTCTTCCCCACTTTAGGTCAAAACACGAATAAAAAAACCCATCACCATCACTCTCACCTCCCATCCCTGTCTTATATCCACCCCGTGACTACAACCCTCCAATACCCCCATCACCATCCTTCCATCACCCTCAAACACCAATCCCAATCCCATTAACTCCATTAAAACCCATACCTACCTCTGCCACCTCACCCATCCACAACCTCAATTTACATCAATGGCCAAGAATGGAGATTGGGAAGCAAGTTTGATCCTACGGCTGAGATTGAGTGAAAGAAACACAAGTGTGGACATAAGCTCAATTCACTCACTGAAGAAACACAAGGCAGAAGATGACAAAGAGATGAGGAACCCTAGTTTTATCTTTTAGTATAAATAATAGCTTTGTAAGCCTCAAAAGGCAGTAGGTAATTAGGGTAGAATTAGGTTTAATTTAATTTTCATGTACTGTTAACTTTCAATCTCAGTTTTGTAAAACTCTTTTCTGAAATTTAATTAAAGTTGAAAGATTTGCTTAATTTATGTTACTGTAGCATCTATTTACTTGCTCTGCTTAGTTTACAGCTTATCTAATGCTTGTTTCTTGTTTATTCATGCTTATGTAGGTTAGTATAGATAAATTGGTAGATTACATTTGCTAGTAACTCACCTATTTAAGCCCATTTTTTTGTTCATTGTTGCGACTGCTACACAAACCACCACTTTTGATCTCGAATTTTAGATATGCTAGAATGCGTTTGAAGGTTTGGAATTAGTTTTACAAATACGTTGTAGTTTAGGCTTCTCAAAACTGAGACTCTTTTGTGTTTAATAGTTGAATTGATAGGTTTAATTTAGTTCTGCAAAACCACTGTTTGGATCAACTGTGATTGCTGCACATCAGCAGCCCCACACAGCCCTTTTCAGACTAAATTCCAGAAAAACCAAAGTTTGTTTTAGGTTTCCATAGTTAGCCTACAAAAAGGTTATAGTACAGATTTTATGATTTTGAGCTTATTTGATAGTTTGAAGCTATTTGGGTTAGGTTGTTTAGGCCGCAAATCACCCAATCTCATGCACTGCTGCATCAGTAGCAAGCAGCCCCCTATGCCCCCTTTTGATCTCATTTAAAGTTAGTTGTAGTTTAGATTAGTGTTCGCAATTAGGTGCACAATTAGTTACTAGTATAGATTTCACATTCCCAGGCTTATTTTAGTATTAGGTCGTGTTTGGTAGCTTAATTTGTGGGCTGCAACTCACCATGGCTGGGCTGCACATCAGTTTAATAAGTACCCAATTCAATTGTTGTCATGTTGTTTAAATTTTCGTTATCTGCTTATGATTGAGCCCGAACCACCTAACTTAAATTAACCAAAGAATGGTCAACTAAGTCAAATAGCCTAGATCAATACTCCGGGTAATATAATGTATCACCGGGTCGTTAATTCCCGTTGAGGTGTGAAATGTGACTTTAGCGTATTCGTAATCGGGTGTTATTCACAGAAAAGGGTTATGATCAAAATTATTTGGAAATTATTAACAAAGATAGCTTAGGAAAGCTATATGATTGCTTACGGGAATTTGGATTACGAAGATTTGAGCTAAAACCTAAAAACGTACGTTTTACTTAAAAAACGTACACAGACAAACAAAACGAAAAATACAACTGATGGACTGGAAGGGTTAAAAGTGTAAAATTAGTATTTTTACAATCCTATTAATTAAATAAAATTTTAAGAAAATTAAAAACTATTTTTACACTATTTAATTATTTATTATTAATTAATTACTAATTATCTATTTATTACTAATTAAATTAATTAGAATTACTAAAAATACTAAAAAGGCTTAGAAAATTAAGAAAAATTTTATAAATCTAATTAACCATTACAGGAATCCTAAAAAATTATAAAAAGTTAATTTTATGTATTTTTAAACTAATTCACTAATTATTAACCTAATTACTTACTAATTTCTAATTAAACTAATTATATTATAAAAAATAGAAAATGAACAGTAAAAATTTTAGAAAAATCAAAAAAAATGTTTTAACTAAAATAAAAGCTAGAAAAATTATAAAAACTATGTTATACTATATAAAATCTAATTATGCTATTTAATTGATTAATATTAATTAAAACTAAATTAAACTAAAATTAATTAGAAAAACCACTAAAAGACAAAATAAAAATCTGGAAAAATTTATAAAATTATTTTAACCTAAAATAGAATTTCTAAAAATATAAAAGTGATATATTACTTTTAAATAAGCAAAAAAGAAAAATAAAATTGATAAATCCTATTAAATAGAAGCTATCACTAATATTAAAGTTGGTTTTTTGGTTTTTTCCTTTTTCTAAACTGATTATAAACTAAAAATAAGAACTTTTAACAAAAACACTTTTACTACACCCCAAGAAATAAGCACTTGGAATGCTTATTAATCCCACAGTTGACTTTTGTTGATTGTGGAGGTTTTTTTAAGCTCAAATGGAAGATGTTGGGTCCACAATGGTAATTTATGGTTTCTCTGAGTTAGTTACACTAGAATAAGCAAGAATAAGCCAAACTTGTGGCTTCAATAAGCCAAAAAGCACAAATAAGCAGTTTGCTTAACTTGTTTCTGAGACAGTTATGGGACAAACTTTAGGGGTCAAACAAAGTGGGGTCCACTGGTCTATAGGTCAAATAAAAGGTCAACCCTTGATCCTGGGTAGGAGGGGGGTTGTATGGAAACAAGAATGAAGTGTGGGACCCACTGGGTCAGTCACAAAATACCACCAAAGTTGGGTGGATGGTTTGGGTCTGCTGAGACAGGGCAAGAGCTTGCCCTGCAGCTCACTTTGAGCTTATACACAAGCTGTAAGAAAAATCACAAAAATAAAATACCCATAGCTTCTTAAACTTCTACTGACAAACTATTACCACAACAAATTTCATAGATTAATATCAAACACAAAAATCTAGAAAATTCATTGCATTTTTGGTTTTTCTGAGGTAATGAACTTTTGACTTTTAACAAAACTTGAGCTTTGACTTATATGAACTTATACAGCTGATTTAATGACCTGAAATGATATGTTAAGCTGTATGAAAGATAAATTAAGTAACAAATCCAACTTGTGAAATGATTTTATGGATTTGGACTTCAAAACTCACCACAGTTGACTGTGGTGAGCACAACCTTGTGATATTGACTTTGGGTGAGATTTGGAACAAGTAAAAGGTTGTTTTGGTCTGTTGTGACTATGATTGAATTATCAGAACCAAAATTAAACCATGAAACCCACTGAAACACTTAATACAGTCTCAACCAAACACCCCTTTAACAGATGCTTATGAAGAAATCTTGATTCAAACCAACATGAAACACAACCAAATGATTACTACTACTAGATTAAGCAATAATTTAGTAAGTTAAACAGTAACAAACAACTACACTACATCAGAGAGTAAAAATTAAAGGTAAGGCTTACATAAGCCTTCCAAGCTATCTGTTAAGGACCAAAGAACCCAATGTAGAAATCCTAATGCCCTCCCATGAGGTTCCTAACCCACAGCCATCCACAATACACTGTGCTCCTTGCTTTCTTCTTCTTTTTCACAAATTTTTCATTTATTTTTGATTTTTTTTCTTGATTTTTAGCAATTATTAAAAACTGATTTAAGAATGTTTACACAAGCTGATAAAGCTTATAAAACCTTTTTATCTGAGTTTGTGAGAGCTTCTGAGTAGATTAAACACACATTAGATTACTTGATTAGAACTTGAGAATTTGAAATGAGACTTTGAAAAGTGAAAATGAGAATTAACTTAAAACCAAACTTTCATTGATAATAAAAGGTACAATACATTGAAAATAAACTGAAACTACATAAAAACTAAGAAAATTACACACCTAAGCTTCTATGAGCTTTCTTATATATAACGAGCTACAAATAAATCCTAAATCATCCCACATGGCTCCAATTTGAAATCTGAGAGTCCCACATGCCTTCTTTTTGACCTCTGACCAAATCCCATCCATTTAATTAAGCATTGATCAATCCTAGCCATTGATTGGCTTTTTGGCGCCAAAATTTATACGGGGTGATTCTGAGTGGTACTGGTGGGTGTTGGTGAGAGCATTAATGGTGGTGGGTTTGTTTGGTGAGGGGAATTTATTGTGGGGGGGCTGAGTTGGTGAAAAGGTGAGGAGGGGGGGGGGAAGTATCTCCCTGGTATTGCGTTGGCTTGTTGGGGGAGAAGACGGGTCAACGCAAAGGTTTGACCGGGGGATTATTTAAAACGGTTAGGAAGTGGGCCGGGTATGGTGTGGGCTGGGGATTGTGTTACTGGATCAGACCATTGTGTTGGATTGGGTTGTTGGGGTTTAATAATTAAAAGGGTCCGGTTGGTAACTAGTATTGCACAAGGACCATATTTGTAATTTTGCAAAAGATGAGGGGCTGTGATTGTAACTTTCCAAAAGTGCTCAAAAGGGGTAATATTGCCAACAACCATAACTCCAAGAACCATTTTAGTATTTTTCCAATTTTCAAAATTCCAAAACTTCCCAGGGACCACTTTTGCCATTTTTGGATTTTTTAGGGACTAAATATGTAATTTTGGAAAACTTGCAACCCAAATGTAATATTTTGTGAAATTGACTTTCAAAATCTTGGGTTGACTTTTTCTTTCAAAATAAATGCTTAGGGACTAAAATTGACAAGTTTTGAAACTTGGGGGACTGAAACTGCCAATACTGCAAACTTTGTACGTTTTTTCTTTGTTTTTGCACATTTTGCTTTTAAAACACATAAAACACAATCCCTGGGATAATTTAAGTATTTTGATATCTTTTTGATTGTTTTTGTGCGTTTTGGCAGTTTAAATATATCAAAAACGATGAGTGTTTGAGCACTCATCAATCCCCCACACTGAACTATTGCTAGTCCCTAGCAATCTTTTTAGAAAACTTGATGGATTTTAAACTCTTTACCAAAAGCCATCACTTCTGGAGTAGCCAGGTGTAAGAACTGTGGCACACCTGATAACCGTGTGATTTTCAGCAAACCACCAGCTTTCAACGGATTTGTCAAGTCTTTACCAAGAGCCGTTTGCTCCTGGACTAGCTAGCATCTTGATGGACAATGTCAACATCTTGGTGACCTGATTACCAATTATGGATTTTCCACGGCCTTTACCACAAGCCATAATCTTGCGGGCTAGCCAACTCATTTATTTTTGGGGAGTTGAGGAACCATACAATTTTGGGCAAATTGCCAGCCGTCAACGGATTTGATTTATCTTTACCAAGAGCCGTTTGCTCCTGGATTAGCCAATCCCTTTTGTCGCTTAGACAAGGCGGACTGGTTACCACAAAAAATTTTGAAATAAAGTGAAAAATTTTTGAAAATTTTGGCCAAAAAACGGGGGTACTTGGAAGATATTTTGATAAAATTCGTTAGAATTTCCCCCCCACACTTAGAAATGAATATTGTCCTCAATATTCAAAGTCCCGGCTATTATGCCGAAGCTATGAACGTAAAAAGCCAAGATTCGAATCTAACTGTGGACATACCAATTTTCACTTTATTTCTATACATATATATATATATATATATATATATATATATATATATATTTTTTTTTTTTTATTTTTATTTTTTTTTTAATTTTTTTTTTGAGAATTAACTTATATACATATATACATTTTTTCAAACAGCGGGGGGTTGGCCATTCCCCCACACTTGGTGGTAGAAAATAGAAAGAATCAGAGATACGGGTGAAAACCCGTATTGTTGCTAATTTTTGTTCATCGAGTCGCTAGCTTGACTCGATCCCCGAATTCAATTGTCCTTGGGGAAAGTTTGGAGATCCGGGACGACCATGGATGGTACGTCCCCTCCAAAGTAGTGCTTTAACCGATGTCCATTCACTTTGAAGTTAGGACCGTCATTTTGAGATAATTCGACGGTACCATAAGGATAAACTTTTGTGATAGTGAATGGACCAGTCCATCGGGTTTTGAGCTTTCCCGAGAAGATCTTGAGTCTAGAGTTGAAAAGAAGGACTCGATCACCAACGTTAAAAACGCGGTTTTTGATTTTTGAGTCATGAATCTTCTTTATCTTTTGTTTATAGATCAAAGAGTTCTCGTAAGCTTGATCATGAAGTTCGTTTAATTCATTTAGTTGAACTTTTCTGTGATCACCCGCCGTTCTGAGGTCGAAATTGGCATGCTTGAGAGCCCAATAGGCTTTATGCTCAAGCTCGATCGGAAGATGGCACGCTTTCCCGTACACAAATTTATAAGGCGTACACCCAATGGGTGTTTTGTAAGCCGTACGGAAAGCCCAAAGTGCATCATCTAATTTGTCCGACCACGATGCACGATTCTCACCTACAGTTCTTTCCAAGATTCTTTTAATGCCCCGATTGGACACTTCGACTTGTCCACTCGTTTGAGGGTGGTACGCAGTAGAAAGACGGTGAGTCACACCGTACTTTTGCATGACTTTGTCAAACTTGTCATTACAGAAGTGCGTACCACGATCACTAATAGTAGCACGTGGAGTTCCGAATCGGGCAAAAAGAGCTTTTAAAATTTCACAACTATTCGGGCATCATTTGTGGGTAAAGCTTTCGCTTCAACCCATTTTGACAAGTAGTCAACTGCCACGAGTATGTATTTGTTGCCGTGAGAGGATGGAAATAGCCCCATAAAGTCGATGCCCTAGATATCAAATATCTCACAAACTTGAATTGCATTATGAGGCATTTCATTCTTTTGTGAAATATTCCCGTGACGTTGACAAGCGTCACAGGACTTGACCAAATCTTGGGCATCCTTGTAGATCGAGGGCCAATAAAAGCCGGAATTAAACACCTTTTTGGCGGTGTAGTTGGGATTGTGGTGGCCCCCCGTGGGATCAGCATGGCAAGCCTTTAAAATTTCAGCGGCTTCCTGACCATACACACACCGCCGGATGACTTGATCCGCGCATATCTTGAACAAGTAGGGGTCGTCCCAAAAGTAATGTTTAACGTCTTTAAAAAATTTATTTTTTTGTTGGGACGACATCCCTTTCACAATGAAGTTACCCGCAAGATAGTTTGCAAAGTCGGTAAACCATGGGGTAATCGAGTCTCCACGAAATGAAACCACATTGAGGGTCTCGAGAGGAAATGTTTCATTTATTTCCTTTTTCTCGAAAGCATTTTGGTGAGGGTTTTCAAGACGGGAGAGATGATCAGCAGCTAGGTTCTCAGCTCCTTTTTTATTACGAATAATGATATCAAATTCCTGAAGGAGGAGAACCCATCGGAGGAGTCTCGGCTTTGCATCTTGTTTTGCAAATAGATATTTCAAAGCCGAATGATCCGTATACACTATGCTTTTAGTCAGAATCAGGTATGGCCGGAATTTTTCAAAAGCATACACCACAGCTAATAATTCTTTTTCAGTGGTGGTGTAATGACTTTGAGCCTCGGTCATAGTCTTGCTGGCATAGTGTATAGGCTGAAAATGTTTTGTTTTGCGTTGCCCCAAGACTGCCCCTATAGCATAATCACTAGCATCACACATGAGCTCGAAGGGCAAGTCCCAATCGGGGGCAACAAGAATCGGTGCCTCGGTAAGCCTTTTCTTTAATGTTTCAAAGGCTTCGATGCACTCAGGGGAGAAGATAAAAGGAGCATCCTTCTCGAGGAGATGGGTCATAGGCCGGGCGATTTTAGAGAAATCTTGAATAAACCTACGGTAAAAACCGGCGTGACCCAAAAAGCTCCTAACACCTTTCACAGTCGTGGGATGAGACAATTTTGCAATGACGTCCACTTTGGCACGGTCAACCTCAATCCCGTTTTTTGAAATTTTATGGCCGAGGACAATGCCCTCTTTGACCATAAAGTGACTCTTCTCCCAATTTAGACATAACTTTGTGTCTTCACAACGTTTTAGCATGCTGTCTAAATGGGAGAGACATGATTGGAACGAATTCCCAATGACCGAAAAATCGTCCATGAAGACCTCCATACTTTTCCCGATCATGTCGGAAAAAATGGCCATCATACATCTTTGAAACGTGCCCGGAGCATTACATAAGCCAAATGGCATACGTTTATATGCGAAGGTTCCATAGGGGCACGTAAAAGTGGTCTTTTCTTGGTCTTGCGGGTCAATGGGAATCTGAAAGTAACCCGAGAAACCATCGAGGAAGCAATAGTACTCATTCCCCGCTAATCTCTCGAGCATCTGATCCATAAAGGGCAGAGGAAAATGATCCTTACGGGTGGCGTCATTCAATTTACGATAATCAATGCAGACGCGCCAACCCATAACCAAACGAGTTGGAATTAACTCATTTTCCTCGTTTGTGACAACAGTAATGCCACCCTTTTTTGGAACACAATGAACTGGGCTGACCCAAGGACTGTCCGAGATAGGGTAAATCAATCCGGCATCAAGAAGTTTTAAAACCTCTTGTTTGATAACCTCGTGAATTTTTGGATTCACCCTTATTTGATGTTGGACCGCAGGTTTGAAGTCTTCCTCCATTAATATCTTGTGAGTACAGAACTCAGGGTCGATGCCCTTGATATCGGAGAGACGCCAAGCAATTGCTCGCTTATGAGACTTCAAAACCTGTATAAGAGCAGCCTTTTCCTCAACACTTAAGTCTTTAGCAATAATGACAGGTAATTTATCATCACCCTCCAGAAATGCATATTCAAGATGAGGCGGCAAGTCCTTAAGTTCAACCGCGGGAAAGTCATCAGTTTTCTCAACATTTTTGACTTCCTCCTTATGAAGTGTTTGTGGTAGAACAGGAAGATGAGAGGGATCTTCGTTTAATAACTTTTCAAGCGTGAGAATATCCCCCTCGAGGTCAATCTCTTGGTTATCTACTCCATCGGGAATCGAATCACTTTTGAGAAAGGCCTCAATTTCTTCTAAGACGAAGTCACTTCCCTCAAACGGAGTGAGGGAACGAGAAGAATTGGCAATAATGGGGTGAGAAGATGGAGTGAAGTTTTCACTCGGAGAATCATCGACAAAACCTAAAACCTCTTGACCGTACTCCTCAGACGCAACATCAATGACATCAATTCGGTTAACCGTTTCAGCGTCATAATTAAAGGAGTACCTCGAAGTTTGATCGAGGTTAAAGGTTACAGCTTCATTACCAACACGAAGAGTTATTTCCTCTTCGTGCACATCAATTAACGCACGACCCGTCCTTAAGAATCCTCTCCCAAGAATGAGAGGAACTCGTGGGTCAGCATCGAACTTAACAACAACGAAGTCAGCGGGGAAATGGAACTTTCCTACTTTCACGAATACATCTTCGGCAATGCCGAGAGGATGAGAGATTGAACGGTCGGCAAGCTCGAGAGTCATGCACGTAGGAGTGAGTTGAGGAAGAGAGAGTTTCTCCCACACTGAGTAAGGCATCAGTTTGATGCTAGCGCCAAGATCAGCTAAGGCGAAGCACTCAACCATCCCAGGGAAAACACATGGAATGAGAAATCTCCCAGGGTCTCCAAGCTTCTTAGGAAGCTTCTTTAAGATAACTGCTGAGCAGTTTTCGTTTAATGGAGTCTTTGCCATTTCGTACAATTTTTCCTTGTTGCTTAACAAGTTCTTGATCATCGATGCGAATTTGGGCATCAGGATGATAGCATCCGCAAGGCTAACGTCAAAATGCAAATCTTGAAAGATTTGATAAAACTTATCCATTTGGTGACTAGCCTTTTCGCGGAGCTTTTGCTCATTAAGTCTTGATGGGTATGGTAGTGAAGGTTTGGATTTAGGGTTCTCTCCAGGAGTTGTTGATGGTTCAAATACAACTCCCGGTTTTGGTACAAGTCCAGATTTTGGTACTATTTCTGGAACAACCTGAGGGTGGACGTGTGCGGTACTTCGTGGGCTAGTAAATTGCACCTTGTCCGTGGTTGCCTCAGGCTCAATTTCAACTTCCTCGGGATAAAGAGGAGGAGGAATAGGAGGAATAGGAGGCTCTTCATAAGCTTTACCACTTCTCGTAGTAATAGCTTTGAGTTCACCCTTGGGGTTAACAACTGTATTAGCCGGGAGACCTCCTGATGTAGAGGGTGGAGTGAGATGATTCATAAGACTGGCAAGCATATTTTCAATCTTGTCTTGATTTTGATCAATTTTGTTGTTTGTTTGCATCAACTCACTCTTCAGCTCTTGACCCTGTTTGGTTATTGACGATTGGAAATCATTTTTCAAATTTGAGATTTGATTTTGCATTGCCCTCATTTTGGTCTCATTAACTTTGATGTAGTTATTGAGCTCGTTTGGGAGGGGATCTTGATAATTTGGAGCTGAATACCCTTGATTACCCCTTTGGGGTGGGTACTGATTGACGGGGGCAGGATTTAGATTTTGCACATTAGACCCCCTTGGTGGATTAGGATTAAACCTATTTGGATTTTGAGGAAAACCGGGTGGTCCACCCTAATTGCTAGCCCGGTAATTTGGTTCCACTTGAGGACGGTATTGGTTACCTCCTTGGTTGGAATTGCCGGCTATTGCATTTACTTCGAATGGATTGCCTTCAGTGGCAGTGCAATTATAATATGAATGTGGACCACCACAAGTGACACAAACTTCTATCTTTTTGATTTCAGCTTGTGGAGAAGGAGAAGAATCTTTCTTGCTTTGGGCGAGAACAAATGCATGGACAGCTTCCGTGAGTTTGTCGAGTCTAGCATCGGTGCTAGACTGAGCCACGGGCGATGAAGAAGATGGAACAACATCCCTTTGGGAAACAACCGATCTGCTTCGGGGAATGCGGACCTTAGATTTATTCTCAATGATCGCTAAAGCTTCCTTTGTGGTGCGATTCAAGAAGTTACCTCCAGCGGAGGCATTTAGAGAGTCTTGATCGGATTGGCTTACACCATTGTAAAAAGTATCAAGTGTCATGAGATCAGAGAAACCGTGGTGAGGGCATTTTCGGAGCAATTCCTTGTAACGATCCCATGCCTCACTAAAGGATTCATCAAATTTCTGCGTGAATTTCATGATCTCGTTCTTGAGACTTGTGGTTTTGGAAGGAGGAAAGAATTCATTCACGAACTTTTTTACAAGATCTTCCTATGTCTCAATAGATCGTGGAGGTTGCTTTTCAAGCCAAATCCGGGCTTGTCCCTCCAGGGAGAATGGGATGAGAAGAAGTTTGATTGCATTACAGGGGACATCTTTGCATTTGATGGTGTAAGTGATTTTATTGAACCATCGAATGTGATCATGAGGATCGTCCCTCTCATAACCGTAGAATTGACGTGATGTGGCCAGATTTATTAATCCAGTTTTAAGCTCAAAATTATCGGCCATGATTGTCGGAACAACGATAGCATCTCCGTAACCCTCGACGGGTGCTTGGAGAAGCTCGTTCATAGTGGGTTTAGCTGCCATGATGACAGCTGGAGGTGGAACAGTATGGATCTCAGATCCGACTGTTGGTGCAGAACGTCTTCGAGGTTTCCGAACCAGCTCACGTAATGGGCTAGTGGACCTTGAAGAACGAGTGCGCATGCACTAGGGATAAAAACTTTTTGGACAATATTTTTGTTATCGTCCCGTAATCCAGACTCGTTTCTCTTCAAGAATCACCTTAAAAGAAAACCGAATCAGAAAACGTTACGATATGTTTTGTTGGTTTTTTTTTACATTTTTTGGTGTTTCAACACTTTAGGAAAAGTGTCAATGACATTTTTATGTGTTTTGATTTTGAAAATATTCACAAGTGATGGTATTTGTAGAGTGAGTGAGGTGAGATAACACTAATCTCGAAAGACGCTACAGAAACACGCACACCTCCCCGGCAGCGGCGCCATAAATTGATTGAGCCCGAACCACCTAACTTAAATTAACCAAAGAATGGTCAACTAAGTCAAATAGCCTAGATCAATACTCCGAGTAATATAATGTATCACCGGGTCGTTAATTCCCGTTGAGGTGTGAAATGTGACTTTAGCGTATTCGTAATCGGGTGTTATTCACAGAAAAGGGTTATGATCAAAATTATTTGGAAATTATTAACAAAGATAGCTTAGGAAAGCTATATGATTGATTACGGGAATTTGGATTACGAAGATTTGAGCTAAAACCTAAAAACGTACGTTTTACTTAAAAAACGTACACAGACAAACAAAACGAAAAATACAACTGATGGACTGGAAGGGTTAAAAGTGTAAAATTAGTATTTTTACAATCCTATTAATTAAAGAAAATTTTAAGAAAATTGAAAACTATTTTTACACTATTTAATTATTTATTATTAATTAATTACTAATTATCTATTTATTACTAATTAAATTAATTAGAATTACTAAAAATACTAAAAAGGCTTAGAAAATTAAGAAATTTTTTATAAATCTAATTAACCATTACAGGAATCCTAAAAAATTATAAAAAGTTAATTTTATGTATTTTTAAACTAATTCACTAATTATTAACCTAATTACTTATTAATTTCTAATTAAACTAATTATATTATAAAAAATAGAAAATGAACAGTTAAAATTCTAGAAAAATTAAAAAAAATGTTTTAACTAAAATAAAAGCTAGAAAAATTATAAAAACTATGTTATACTATATAAAATCTAATTATGCTATTTAATTGATTAATATTAATTAAAACTAAATTAAACTAAAATTAATTAGAAAAACCACTAAAAGACAAAATAAAAATCTGGAAAAATTTATAAAATTATTTTAACCTAAAATAGAATTTCTAAAAATACAAAAGTGATATTTTACTTTTAAATAAGCTAAAAAGAAAAATAAAATTGATAAATCCTATTAAATAGAAGCTATCACTAATATTAAAGTTGGTTTTTTGGTTTTTTCCTTTTTCTAAACTGATTATAAACAAAAAATAAGAACTTTTAACAAAAACACTTTTACTACACCCAAAGAAATAAGCACTTGGAATGCTTATTAATCCCACAGTTGACTTTTGTTGACTGTGGAGGTTTTTTTAAGCTCAAATGGAAGATGTGGGGTCCACAATGGTAATTTATGGTTTCTTTGAGTTAGTTACACTAGAATAAGCAAGAATAAGCCAAACTTGTGGCTTCAATAAGCCAAGAAGCACAAATAAGCAGTTTGCTTAACTTGTTTCTGAGACAGTTATGGGACAAACTTTAGTGGTCAAACAAAGTGGGGTCCACTGGTCTATAGGTCAAATAAAAGGTCAACCCTTGATCCTGGGTAGGAGGGGGGTTGTATGGAACCAAGAATGAAGTGTGGGACCCACTGGGTCAGTCACAAAATACCACCAAAGTTGGGTGGATGGTTTGGGTCTGCTGAGACAGGGCAAGAGCTTGCCCTGCAGCTCACTTTGAGCTTATACACAAGCTGTAAGAAAAATCACAAAAATAAAATACCCATAGGTTCTTAAACTTCTACTGACAAACTATTACCACAACGAATTTCATAGATTAATATCAAACACAAAAATCTAGAAAATTCATTGCATTTTTGGTTTTTCTGAGGTAATGAACTTTTGACTTTTAACAAAACTTGAGCTTTGACTTATATGAACTTATACAGCTGATTTAATGACCTGAAATGATATGTTAAGCTGTATGAAAGATAAATTAAGTAACAAATCCAACTTGTGAAATGATTTTATGGATTTGGACTTCAAAACTCACCACAGTTGACTGTGGTGAGCACAACCTTGTGATATTGACTTTGGGTGAGATTTGGAACAAGTAAAAGGTTGTTTTGGTCTGTTGTGACTATGATTGAATTATCTGAACCAAAATTAAACCATGAAACCCACTGAAACACTTAATACAGTCTCAACCAAACACCCCTTTAACAGATGCCTATGAAGAAATCTTGATTCAAACCAACATGAAACACAACCAAATGATTACTACTACTAGATTAAGCAATAATTTAGTAAGTTAAACAGTAACAAACAACTACACTACATCAGAGACTAAAAATTAAAGGTAAGGCTTACATAAGCCTTCCAAGCTATCTGTTAAGGACCAAAGAACCCAATGTACCAATCCTAATGCCCTCCCATGAGGTTCCTAACCCACAGCCATCCACAATACACTGTGCTCCTTGCTTTCTTCTTCTTTTTCACAAATTTTTCATTTATTTTTGAGTTTTTTCTTGATTTTTAGCAATTATTAAAAACTGATTTAAGAATGTTTACACAAGCTGATAAAGCTTATAAAACCTTTTTATCTGAGTTTGTGAGAGCTTCTGAGTAGATTAAACACACATTAGATTACTTGATTAGAACTTGAGAATTTGAAATGAGACTTTGAAAAATGAAAATGAGAATTAACTTAAAACCAAACTTTCATTGATAATAAAAGGTACAATACATTGAAAATAAACTGAAACTACATAAAAACTAAGAAAATTACACACCTAAGCTTCTATGAGCTTTCTTATATATAACGAGCTACAAATAAATCCTAAATCATCCCACATGGCTCCAATTTGAAATCTGAGAGTCCCACATGCCTTCTTTTTGACCTCTGACCAAATCCCATCCATTTAATTAAGCATTGATCAATCCTAGCCATTGATTGGCTTTTTGGCGCCAAAATTTATACGGGGTGATTCTGAGTGGTACTGGTGGGTGTTGGTGAGAGCATTAATGGTGGTGGGTTTGTTTGGTGAGGGGAATTTATTGTGGGGGGGCTGAGTTGGTGAAAAGGTGAGGAGGGGGGGGGGGGGAAGTATCTCCCTGGTTTTGCGTTGGCTTGTTGGGGGAGAAGACGGGTCAACGCAAAGGTTTGACCGGGGGATTATTTAAAACGGTTAGGAAGTGGGCCGGGTATGGTGTGGGCTGGGGATTGTGTTACTAGATCAGACCATTGTGTTGGATTGGGTTGTTGAGGTTTTGGGGTTTAATAATTAAAAGGGTCCGGTTGGTAACTAGTATTGCACAAGGACCATATTTATAATTTTGCAAAAGATGAGGGGCTGTGATTGTAACTTTCCAAAAGTGCTCAAAAGGGGTAATATTGCCAACAACCATAACTCCAAGAACCATTTTAGTATTTTTCCAATTTTCAAAATTCCAAAACTTCCCAGGGACCACTTTTGCCATTTTTGGATTTTTTAGGGACTAAATATGTAATTTTGGAAAACTTGCAACCCAAATGTAATATTTTGTGAAATTGACTTTCAAAACCTTGGGTTGACTTTTTCTTTCAAAATAAATGCTTAGGGACTAAAATTGACAAGTTTTGAAACTTGGGGGACTGAAACTGCCAATACTGCAAACTTTGTACGTTTTTTCTTTGTTTTTGCACATTTTGCTTTTAAAACACATAAAACACAATCCCTGGGATAATTTAAGTATTTTGATATCTTTTTGATTGTTTTTGTGCGTTTTGGCAGTTTAAATATATAAAAAACGATGAGTGTTTGAGCACTCATCAACTTATTAGATGAGACCGTTCAGACCTGTTTCAACCACCCCATCTAACTGCTGCATTAGCTTTGCTGCTTATGCAGCCCATTGCCCAACTGTTAGTGCTTATCTTCTCAGTTTATTTTCTACCTCCCTAGTCGATATGATTGTTTGATTTTTGATTCCTAAGGAAGACCATAGCGCTAAGTTGCTGGATCTGTAGCTTGTTTGTGCTTGCTTGGTGGTTAGTTAGCTTATTTAGCCCTCTACTTGCCTAAGTTTGCCCCAATCTGCTGATGCACTCATTTTGTTAACTGAGTTTGTTTGTTTAGTTGTTTTCTGTTCAATCATTACCAATTAAATTGTTGATTTATGCTATGTGTTTATGTTCTTCTTGAGCTGGTGCTTGTGCATAACAGTTTATCTAATTCATGTGTCTTGATTGTTTGTTCTCTTTGTTCACTGTGGTACTATAAGCTCATTTCCAGCTTACATTGAAGTTTTCATAAAATGTTTCAGTTTCAGTAAATGTTTATTTTCAGTAGTGTAATGAGTTTTTGAAATAAAATTTTGAAAAACAAAAATATTGCAAAATGTGTAGTTCAGGGGAATGGAACCCCTGACCTCTTGTCAATGAAGAACAAACAGACACCACCCTAAGACCATTTGCTCTATACTTAACTTGTTGTGGTAATTTGCTATGTTCATTATTTATAGCAGTTTATTTTTTTTGGTAGCTTATTAATATTCAGTTCTTAGATTTGCTAATTAACTGCTTATTGGTACTGCTTTTCACTTTGTTTTTATTTTTCCCAGCTTATTTATAAGATGATAGACTTGTATAAAAAATTTCGTAATTTTCCAAAATGTTTTCCTATTTATTTTGTATTTAATTAGTTTAATTAGTTTTAAATTCATTATAAAAAAATGTAAAAATCCAAAAAAATATTTTTCTTCTTTCAAAAATTTTCTTTCATCATTAGAATCGTAGAAAAATCATTTTTATGCCCGTAGGATTAGTGTAGCATTAAATTTACGTTTTTATTTGCGCACTCACGTTTTTATTAAAGTAACTTTTACGTTTTTAAAATTAGATTACGTTTTAGGTTTCCCTAGCTTCCTATTATCATTCCCGTAGATTTTTAGGTAGATTTTAAGTTTTATTTTCATTTCCTTGTTCGAATTCATGTTTTAGTTGCGTTAATTTTATTTTTCGTACGTTATTTGCAATTTCGCGTAGTTCACAATACCAAATCATCAAAATCATCCTTACAAGCATTTTAATCTCCAAATCTCACACGAAATTGCCCATTCACACCTCGTTGGGACACGACCCGGGTGATCACTTACCCGGTATCTCATATATATATTGTATTCACGAGTCTTTACAAGTCTTCCTTTTCCTAAAGGTTGATCGGTAAATTCCACTCACGTCTACCTTGTATATTTTTGATACGCACTCGAAAAAGCAACTATCAAAATTGCGCCGTTGCCCGGGAGGTTGTGTTGCGACAATATCGTTATGATCTCAACGATTAGTGACTTGTAGAACCTTCGTCAAGAAGTTATCGTTTTCAAAAACTTATAAAACACAAAAATATTTTCCTTTTCTTTTGTATATATATCTATCATAAAAAAAAAATAAAATAAAAAAACACAAAAACATTTTCCGTTTTTCTTGTTAAATAAAAAATAAGCATAAAACACACCGCCGAGAACCAAGGTAGAACACCTACCAACTGGGGGTGTGAACATTAATAAGTTCCCAAACAAAAGATTAAAACTTGCCATTGTATCCTTGTAAATTGGTGTACCTTTTTCAAAGAAGCTATTTACATTGTGATTATTGGTTTAAGTTCACAATTGCCTTTTTGAGTTGGTCTCGTTTTAATTGATGTGTTTTTTGAAAAATCCAAAAATAATCTTCGTCTCCTGTACGTTTAATTCTTATCTTCTTATCCTCTTTACAGTTTAATTCTTTCTTCTTATCCCTCGTTAATGTTTAATTCTCATGTCATCACTCGACTACAATTGTTTTCATTGTAAAGGTCCAGTGGATGACAATCATCGTTGTTACAAGTTCGCGTGTAGGCGGTGTGGGAGTGATATTAGTGACGGATTTTGTAAATGGTGCAAAGCAAATCCGAATGCTTTCAATGATTCTCAAAGTCTTCCCGACCACCCTCAACAACCCCAACTATCTTCGTTTGATCAACACTATTGTTATATTTGTAGAGATCTCTTAGAAGATGGTTCACTTTGTAAACGATGTTTTTGCAAGGAATGTGGGTTTACCCATGGACTTTGTACTTGTTGCACTTTTGAAATCGAAAATACATTCGCGTTTCCAAACTTTCAAAACGATTTCAGTTACCCTCCTCAGAATTCCTTTGAACAAGAACCATGCTATTTCAATAATACATCATTTCAAAATGCACCGAATGTTTCTTGTGAGTATTGTGGAGGTCCTCACTTTAGCTCGGATTGTCAAACAGGGAATCCCTTTCCTTGTAACAATTATGACTATCCGCATCATGACCAACCTCCACAGTACCAAATGTTTCAAGCAACTCCTCAACAAACTGAACAAGATTTTTTTCTAAAGACTCTAGAGTCATTAAAAGAAATGAATGAGGAGTTGGCTAATATTGTGGGGGTCCTCATGATGATTTTCAATGTCAACCTTTCGGTTTTGACACATCCACACCCCCACAATTTCCACTCATTCCAAATTCTCGTGAGAAAACTATGGCAGAATTACTTGCTGCAGAACGAGATTCTGGAAAAAGCATGGAAGAATTACTAGTTAAGCAACGAGCAGCTAAAATACGTGCCAATCTTCGCTATGCTGCTCTATATGATGACGATGATGACAGTGAAGATGATGAAGATAACAATGTTATTATTCAAAAGCATTCATCAGATTCATCAGTTGTAATTCCTTTCATGGAAAGTCAGGGAGAAAATAATGTGACGAAGTCACTAGCCATTGATCAAATGGAACTTGAAGAATCCATTACTGCTAGTACTCCTCAACTCCCTCAGTCTGTTGTCATCACACCCGAAGTTCACACTCACTCTCTAAACATGGGGGATGAGCACCTTAGCACTGTTCCTGAAAAGGAATCGGACGAATTCATAAAGTCTAGTGTTGAGAGCCTTGTCCTAATCCCAAGAGAGTCACAGGGAACTTTGGATCATATGTGTGATTTACCTTCCCCTCTTGAGTGTTCAAACGATCATTTTGAGACTCTCTCAGATTTTAATGATGATTGTACATCTTATGGAGACATCGAGTACGTTGAGGCATCAGTTCCACATTCTGATGCTGATCATCTTCTTGAGGAGTTCGCCGATGAACTCACTCACATCAATCCACTTCCAACGGGAAGTGACGATGTTCTCATTGATTTTGAAGCCGATCTGGGAGCAATTGAAAGTCTCCTTTATCATGATCAGTCACTCACTTCTTACCCAAACAGTCCAATAGAGAATGTTGATCACTTTGTTCCAGAAGCATTCAAAACCACTCTCACTAACCCTCTATTTGAATTCGAATTTGAATTCACTTTGATTTCTGAGAATCCACTCTTTGATACTCAGATTGAGGATTGTGATGAGTCTACTCCGGAACATGAGTTCACAGATTTACATCTTGTGATTGATTCTCTTAGCGAGGAGTTCTCCGGTGAACTCACTCATATCATATCTCCACCGGAGTATGATAACTTCCATTTTGATCATGACACACCCGGGATATGTCTTGATCATGTGAGCTTAAATGATGAGATTCATAATCTAGAAATTATGGATTCTCCTATGGGTGATGACGAGTTAATCATGATTTTCATCATGAGTTTCTTTCTTTTCTTCACCTATCCCGTAACGTCCTCTCTTCTTCACTCCTTCGGGACTGAAGACACTATTTTTGACCCCGGCATTTTCATTTACCATTATCTTGAGCCGGGATTATATCTCATCGGTGTGGAACTTTCACGTGCTTCATATGTTTGTCCAAACATCTTGAATGAAAGTCCGATGGAGATTCCTCCTTCCAAATCATGCTTCCCCAAGGACAAATGAATTCGGGGTCGAGTAAAGCTAGCGACTCGGTAAACAAAAACAGTAGCATGTACTTAGGGTTTTCACCCTAAGTGTGGGGGAGTTACCCCTACTGTGGTTACTTATAAAGTGAAAATACAAAATGATGTTTCCACATTTAGCTTGTAATGTTGCCCTTTTACGTTCAAAGAGTCGGCATAATAGCCGGGCCTTTGAATATTGAGGACAATATTCAATTCTAAGTGTTGGGGGGGGGGGGGGGTATTTCGCTATTCTAGCGAATTTTATCACATTTTACAATCTAATACCCCCGTTTTTGGCAAAATTTTTTCACTAAAGTTCAAAATTTTTTGTGGTTATCAGTCCGCCTTGTCTAAACGACTAAAGGATTGGCTAATCCAGGAGCAAACGGCTCTTGGTAAAGATAACTCAAACCCGTTGATGGCTTGCAATTTGCCAAAAATTGTATGGTTCCTCAACTCCCCATATCCTCAAAAGCAAATGAGTTGGCTAGCCCGCAAGATTATGGCTTGTGGTAAAGGCAGTGGAAAAACCATAATTGGTAATCAGCTCACCAAGATGTTGACTATTCCATCAAGAGTTGGCTAGTCCAGAAGCAAACGGCTTTTGGTAAAGGCTAATCAAATCCGTTGACAGCTGGTGGTTTGCTCAAAATCACATGGTTATCAAGTGGACCACAGTTCTTACTCGAACTGATACATTTGGCTACTCCAGAAGTAATGGCTTTTGGTAAAGAGCTTCAAATCCATTAATTTTTCTCAAAAAGATTGCTAGGGACTAGCAATAGTTTAGTGTGGGGGATTGATGAGTGTGTAAATACTCATCATTTTTAGTCAAATCTGAACTGCAAAACGGTTAAAAACACTCAAAAATGCACCAAAATATGAAGAAAATCCCAAAGATCGTGTTTTATATGTTTCTGATGCAAAACGAGTGAAAACAAACGAAAAACGAACAAAATTTGCATATTTGGCAGTTTCAGTCCCCCAACTTTCAAAGTTTTACAAAACTAGTCCTTGGGCATTTATTTCAAAGAAAAGTCAACCTTTGTTCTTTAAAAATCAAAATAAATCATAAATGATCTTTGGGCAAAATGATTTGGAAAAGTACACAATTGGTCCCTGTACTTTGGCAAATTGGCAGTTTTAGTCTTTGGTGTTTCAAATTTGGAAAATTGCATTTTTTTGGTCCCTTGGTTTATCTAACTTGACAGGTTTAGTCCTTTTGATGACTTGAAGATAATTGCAAGACTAGTCCTCAAAATTTCAGCAAGATACATGTTTGGTCCTTGGGACCTTGTAAGTTACTAACCAAACGGGTACCCTTAATGTTTTAAACCAAATGCTTATCCAAACCACAACAACCCATCACTTCTCCATAGCCCAAAACCATCTCCCATGGCCCAATACCTAAACCCTAACCACAAATCCTTGTACGTTTAATATCAAAACGTATATCCCCTTCTTCCCCACTTTAGGTCAAAACACGAATAAAAAAACCCATCACCATCACTCTCACCTCCCATCCCTATCTTATATCCACCCCGTGACTACAACCCTCCAATACCCCCATCACCATCCTTCCATCACCCTCAAACACCAATCCCAATCCCACTAACTCCATTAAAAACCATACCTACTTCTGCCACCTCACCCATCCACAACCTCAATTTACATCAATGGCCAAGAATGGAGATTGGGAAGCAAGTTTGATCCTACAGCTGAGATTGAGTGAAAGAAACACAAGTGTGGACATAAGCTCAATTCACTCACTGAAGAAACACAAGGCAGAAGATGACAAAGAGATGAGGAACCCTAGTTTTATCTTTTAGTATAAATAATAGCTTTGTAAGCCTCAAAAGGCAGTAGGTAATTAGGGTAGAATTAGGTTTAATTTAATTTTCATGTACTGTTAACTTTCAATCTCAGTTTTGTAAAACTCTTTTCTGAAATTTAATTAAAGTTGAAAGATTTGCTTAATTTATGTTACTGTAGCATCTATTTACTTGCTCTGCTTAGTTTACAGCTTATCTAATGCTTGTTTCTTGTTTATTCATGCTTATGTAGGTTAGTATAGATAAATTGGTAGATTACATTTGCTAGTAACTCACCTATTTAAGCCCATTTTTTTGTTCATTGTTGCGACTGCTACACAAACCACCACTTTTGATCTCGAATTTTAGATATGCTAGAATGCGTTTGAAGGTTTGGAATTAGTTTTACAAATACGTTGTAGTTTAGGCTTCTCAAAACTGAGACTCTTTTGTGTTTAATAGTTGAATTGATAGGTTTAATTTAGTTCTGCAAAACCACTGTTTGGATCAACTGTGATTGCTGCACATCAGCAGCCCCACACAGCCCTTTTCAGACTAAATTCCAGAAAAACCAAAGTTTGTTTTAGGTTTCCATAGTTAGCCTACAAAAAGGTTATAGTACAGATTTTATGATTTTGAGCTTATTTGATAGTTTGAAGCTATTTGGGTTAGGTTGTTTAGGCCGCAAATCACCCAATCTCATGCACTGCTGCATCAGTAGCAAGCAGCCCCCTATGCCCCCTTTTGATCTCATTTAAAGTTAGTTGTAGTTTAGATTAGTGTTCGCAATTAGGTGCACAATTAGTTACTAGTATAGATTTCACATTCCCAGGCTTATTTTAGTATTAGGTCGTGTTTGGTAGCTTAATTTGTGGGCTGCAACTCACCATGGCTGGGCAGCACATCAGTTTAATAAGTACCCAATTCAATTGTTGTCATGTTGTTTAAATTTTCGTTATCTGCTTATTAGATGAGACCGTTCAGACCTGTTTCAACCACCCCATCTAACTGCTGCATTAGCTTTGCTGCTTATGCCGCCCATTGCCCAACTGTTAGTGCTTACGTTCTCAGTTTATTTTCTACCTCCCTAGTCGATATGATTGTTTGATTTTTGATTCCTAAGGAAGACCATAGCGCTAAGTTGCTGGATCTGTAGCTTGTTTGTGCTTGCTTGCTGGTTAGTTAGCTTATTTAGCTCTCTACTTGCCTAAGTTTGCCCCAATCTGCTGATGCACTCATTTTATTAACTGAGTTTGTTTGTTTCGTTGTTTTCTGTTCAATCATTACCCATTAAATTGTTGATTTATGCTATGTGTTTATGTTCTTCTTGAGCTTGTGCTTGTGCATAACAGTTTATCTAATTCATGTGTCTTGATTGTTTGTTCTCTTTGTTCACTGTGGTACTATAAGCTCATTTCCAGCTTACATTGAAGTTTTCATAAAATGTTTCAGTTTCAGTAAATGTTTATTTTCAGTAGTGTAATGAGTTTTTGAAATAAAATTTTGAAAAACAAAAATATTGCAAAATGTGTAGTTCAGGGGAATGGAACCCCTGACCTCTTGTCAATGAAGAACAAACAGACACCACCCTAAGATCATTTGCTCTATACTTAACTTGTTGTGGTAATTTGCTATGTTCATCATTTATAGCAGTTTATTTTTTTGGTAGCTTATTAATATTCAGTTCTTAGATTTGCTAATTAACTGCTTATTGGTACTGCTTTTCACTTTGTTTTTATTTTTCCCAGCTTATTTATAAGATGATAGACTTGTATAAAAAATTTCGTAATTTTCCAAAATGTTTTCCTATTTATTTTGTATTTAATTCAACTGCTTATTATTATTTATTTTTTATTTATTTTTTATTTTTTTTTCTTCTTAGGTTTATATTAGGTACATTTAGTTTTCAAAAAATTTTCAGATTTATTTGAGTTATTTTAGTATTTATTTTGATTTTATTTCATTAAAATGGTAACTAATTCATAATAAATAGGATTTTTGTCAAAAAATTAATTTTCTTTTTTCGAAAATTTTATTTTGTCATTTAGTGCGTAAGAAAATTAATTGGAAACCCGTAGGACCTTTGTAGCTCAAATTTCACGTTTTATTTCGTACGTTGACGTTTATTTTTAATAAACGTCGCATTTTTAATTTAGATTACGTTTTAGGATTCCCGATACCTAATTATGTTTCCCGTAGTATTTTAGGATTTTCCCAAGTTTACCTTTTGCCTTTTTTTCCCACTTAGGTTGTTTATAATTCGTTCACGTTTGTTAATTTCCAATTTACGTAAATTTAACGTATCACAAAACCAAACAAACCTTCCAACATACAAGATTTTAATCTCAATCTCACTCGAAGCTTTCCATTCACACCTCGTTGGGGTACGACCCGGGAAATCACTTCCCGGTCTCACAATTTTTATATCACTTTCACGAGTTTTGCGAGGTAATCTTTTTCCTAAAAGGTTTACTCGTATTCCTCCACGTGTTGTTGTCTCACGATAACATAGACCACACGTTTGTTGATATTTTGATAAATTGTTTTTGCACACACTAAAACACAACGAATCAAACACTTATTATTTTCTTAAGTGGGTTACTACTATTTTTAAACTTGTCAAGTTTGAAAATTTCATCTTTAGGTTTTTTCTTTTTCATTTTTAACCTCTAAGCATGTTTTACATTTTATAGAAACTTCTTTTCCATTTTCTAAATGTTGTAGTTTAATTTTTAATTCGGGTACTTCACTTTCTAATAGACTATTAATATGTTTTAGTGACTTATTTTTAGCTATAACCTTTTGACCTAATTTGCATAACCTATTATATTCACTATCTAGGTCTTTTTCGTCTAATGATAAATTTTCGTCACTAAAGTATTCGGTTTCGGAACGTACCTCGCTTGATGTCTTAGCCATAAGACACTTTTCTTCATTTGTGGTTTCTTTCTTGTCCTCATTGCTATCACTCCAAGCACCTCCAATAAACGCTTTTTGATTTTGATCTCTTGACATCATTGGACACTTTCCGATTAGATGATTTGGATTGCCACATTTAAAACACTTCCTTTCATTATATGGTTGCCTAACGTATCTTCCTCGTCTTTTGAAAAATTTCTTGAAGTCTCATACGGCCATAGCATACTCTTCATCGTCACTTTTGGAGGCTGAGCATTCTTCGTCACTAGAGTCCTTTTTAGCTTTCAACGCAATTGATTTGCTTTGCTCCCTTTTTCCTTTGACCATCTCGGAGTCTTTCTTTATTATTTTTTCGTAGACCTTTAAGTTGCCGATTAATTCGTCAAGTTGTAGAGTTGACAAATTCTTTGATTCTTCAATAGCCGTGACTTTAGCTCGCCATTTTGGATGAAGAGCCCTAAGAAATTTCCTAACAAAATTCTTACTAGAAAAATTCTCATCAAGTGCTTTTAAACTAGTGATAATAGTGTTAAATCTAGCAAAAGCATTATCTATTGATTCCTCCTCCGGAATCGTAAATTGTTCATATTGTTGAACAAGAAGATCTATTTTGTTATCTTTAACTTGACTATTACCTTGGTGAGTGATTAGTAAAGAATCCCAAATTTCTTTTGCGGTTTTACACATAAAAATTCTTTCATATTCTTTGCGTGGTAATGCATTATAAATAACAATTTTAGCCTCATTATTTTTTGCTAGTTTCTTTTTTAAATCATCATTTTGTTTTTCAAAAGATACAATTTCATCCTTTTTAGTTTCAAAATTATATTGAATAGGGGGAAAATCACCAAAGGTAATAACATGCCAAAGATCAAGATCTTTTGATTTCACATAAGTTTCGAATCTATTTTCCAATAAAGAAAACTATCACTTTCAAATAATGGTGGTCTTTGCATAGATTGCCCTTCTAAATATTTTTCAGATTCCATAGATCGTTACAAGTTTTAAAATACAATATATTTTAAAAATCTTGTTTGACGTGGCTCCTGATACCAATTGTGGAAAACTAGAAGGGGAGGGTTGAATAGTTTTACGTCTTTTTAATCTTATTATGAAAACTTAGTTTAGTTTTAAAACCTTGTTTACTTTTAAACCTTTTGATTCGATCTTATGTGAACTCAAATCATGAATAATATGGACAACTATATCTAAGTATAAACAATAATAATAATGTAAGCTAAGTATGTGAAATCAACACATGCATAATATAAACAATTATAGCTATATATGAGAGATAAGTAAGTAAACGTTTATTAAGTAATCATAAATTATATTTTGTATGAAAACTATACTTGATCAAAATGATCAATTATATGTATTTTATCTTTTTAGTTTGATTGTAAAAACTTTGTTTTGTGAATGAAACTTTTGTTTGATCTTTAAGTGAAATCAACACTAGCACTATATATATATATATATATATGTATATATATATATATATATATATATATATATATATATATATATATATATATATATATATATATATATATATATATATATATATATATATATATATATACACACGTCTACGTCTATGAAAGTAATAACGATATAAGCAAGATAATAAGTAAGAGATGGAAAGATCAAACCGCGAGACAAAGCATTTATAGTGGTTCGGCTACAAGGACACCTTCCTTGCCCTACTCCACTCCCTGAGTCACCTACTCGAGAGTTTTCTTCACTATGTCAACAAGCTCCCTTATGGCGGAGAAAATCTTACACACCAATATACACACCACAACTTCGTCACAACTTATTCATACCTTCTACACAACTTCTTCACACCTAGTCACTACTTAATCACAACACTACTTCTTCACACCTATCTATCTTCAAAACTATCTATTTCACAACAATCTTCTTCACAACTATCTACTTCCCAACTTCACTACTTCACAACTATCTACTACACAATCTCTCTATCTACACACCTTGCTAATCTATCTTCTATCAAATATTCACAACTAGTTACACAAAGAAATAGATATAATGAATGATGCTCTAACAACTTCGATGTGGAGGTCACAACAAGTTGTAATACTTCTTCTCTTGAAGGATTGAAGTATTATTCTCTTGCACTTGAAAGGTAAAGGTTTGGATCACTTTGAAACAAAGATTTATGTATGTATGATCAAAGGATTTAGAGAATAGAGATGGAGATCTAGAACAGAAAGTTTTGGAGTGCAAAAGGTAAGAAAAATCTATGGAATGAACCAGTATTTATAAGGGAAAGAATACTGTTTGGGAGCGTGGGCGGTCCCCTTAATTGTGTGGCCGGTCCCCTTAATTTACTAGCCGGTCCCCTTAATTAATTAAGGGGGCCGCCTAATAAAAAAATATTTTTTTTTCAGAATTTTTGTCTTTTTGTGGGGAAGGTTTTTCTTGAAGAATATGGCTGTTTTTTGGGTAGAAATTTGAATTCAAAATATTTATTTTGAATAAAATATTTATTATAAATACAAAAAATATTTTGTATAAGTTTAGAAATGTTTGTCCCACTTTAAAAAATGTAAGGTTTGTAAAGATAAAAATTCCTTTGATCATAAAATGCATTAGACACTTTGTTTATTCATACCTTAAGTGATTTGGATGCTAAAGTGAATATTTACGACGAAATACTTGTTTACGTCATAATTTGTAGTTCAATGAGTTTACATTTTGTGATTATCAAAACATAGAGATATCGATATATGTTAATAACGTTTTAAGGCATTATTTATATCAACACTTTTAGCCGCCAAAGAAGAGAAAGACAAGACAGTAGGGTTACGGTTAGATTAAAGGGGTAAACTATAACAACCCACTAACTTCTCCACTAACTCCCTTTAGGTGAGCAATACCTTACTAACTTAACTTAGGCCCTCACTAAGCACAATCTAGGTTAGAAATGCCTATAGCTATTTCCCGAGTAGAATTTTTCCTTTGCTATACTACTATTGCCTAACTAACCTCTAGACATGCTCACGTATCCACCTATGCCAACCACCACTATGTTTACTTGATGTAAACATCCAGGTATGTCAAGTAAAGGTTAAAAACACATTTTCACTAAGTAAATTATCACTCTAATACACAATACTCACTAGAAAACCCTAATTGCACCTATGTGTTCCCGGCTAGCTTTAAAACCCTAATTGTTTATCTGAACTAACTTGAAAGTGTTCAAGGCTTAGGTATGAGTTATATTAGTAACTTTAGGATATATTAGACTCCCTAGATCATAGTACAACTCTATAGAACCTAGGTACAAGTTCCTTAAGCACAAAACCCTAATTAGGTCATAACTTCCCGAAACTAGGTCTAAACTATCCCAAATCTTTACCATAAGTTACCACCACTTAGTATAAGTCTCCTAGGACTTCATATTAGTCACTAGAAACCCATAGGACCATGATTTAGGCACTAAACCCTAGGCTAGGATCAAATCATAAACTATACAAACCTAGGTCAAACCTAAACCTAAAGCTTAAACCTAGCCACTTTAACACCTCAAATCAACCAAGCAACCACACTAGCACCTCTCTAATAGTAAGATAGCACCCTAGAACCTCTAAGCACCCAAGAAAGTAGGTGAATCACCTACTTGTCACCAGCTTCACCATCTCGATTCACTATAGCAACAACCGACCTATGGTGCCCCCTAGCTACCATGTAGCTCACCTAAGTCACCCTTTAGCTCCTCCACCACACCCCCTAGCTTCCATGACTCGGCCTCCCCCCTCCTCGACACCTAGCTCACCTTTGCTTACTCGCTACTCCTTCGTATACTATAAATGCCCCACGAAACCACACCATACCTCCTTACACCTTCCCTCTCTTCTTTACACATACATTTCTGTAGTATAAGGCCCTTAGAACCTTTAGAAGTCAAGTAGCGAAGCTCTTGAGCCTTGTCGAGTTGAGTTTTGGCCGAGAAAACCTTAACTAGTCACGTTACCCTTCCCATGACCTAGGTAAGCCTCACCTTTGAATCTAATAGCTTTAGAACAGACCTAGTACACTTAGAGCATACATTAGAAACCATAGGATAGCCTTGACCATTTTATTTGATAAGTTTTCTATTCGAAACCCTAGAAATAGATAATTAGGCGTTTATATGCTAAATTGCTATATTAGGTGCTATAATCTGGTTTATGTGACTTAGTTAGACATATATTAACTAATCAAAAGCTTAGAAACTTCAATATCTCATTAGAATATAGTTTACTGATAAGGAAATATTTGTTACGCTTATAGGAGGTCATTTAAGCCCTAATTCGTGAAATTATGATCAAATATTGCCCTAAATCGTTTATTTTCTCATTTTACGTACTTGGGACGTGATTTCTAGAATATGAAGCATTTTGGAGCTTTTTGGACGTTTTTATGCTCAAGAATGAAGAGAACAAAAAAACCAAGAAAAGTCATGTTTTTACACCTGACGGCGTCACGTTTTGGATGCTGACGCCGTCACTTAAAGATTGGAGCTGATGGAAATTAACACGTGACGCCCCAGAAAGAATTTTGGTGATTTACACCTGACGCCGTCACGTGTATTTGGAAGTAGGCCATCACGTGTTAAATTAAAGAGTGATGGCCCAGAAGACTTATAACCTGAAGGGGTCATGTAGGCCATCACGTGTTAACTAGTCACAAATTGCGCGCGTGGTAGCTGTTACTGTTTTGGCCATATCTTTTGCATACGAACTCGGATTTAGGTGATTCAAAAGCCCACGCGAAGAGGACGAAGAGAAATACAATTTGGTCATGAAAGTTTGGTCTTGACACCGTCAAGGTTGGGGTGACGCCGTCCAGATAGGCCGGGCAGAAAATTGCATATAAATACAACCTTCTAACTTCATTATTTATAAGCCCCAAACCCTAAGTCCGATTCTAGGGTTAGGGTAGGTGTTTTTCCAGCAACTTAGAGGGTCTTAATCACTCAATAAACATCTTGTAATGGTTTGTTTATTGATTTAATATTATGTTATGTCTTCAATTATCATTATTGTTGATTGTTCTCCATTAATTATGCTTGGCTAATTCACCTTGTGTTTACTTATGATTGTGTGAAACTTGTATATAATTAATTAGATCTTATTGATTCCTTGCTGATATTTGTGTCTATATTCATCAATTAAGGTGTGACACTTCGATACGTCTAATTGGTTTAGTTTATAATTCTTGTTTCCTATTGTCTCTTGTTTGATTGATTGATAATCGATGTTAGGCTTAATAAACTGGCTAATCTCCAATTGGTAACGGTGTGTGCTTATTCACACACCTTTTTCTGTCCATATTAAAACCAAAACTGACACAAACTAACAATAAATGCCAAAGATATTGTGTTTTTATGTTTGTGATCGTGCAGGAACAGATATTTCAGTAATTGGCAAAAATCAGGCCAAAAAGGACAAAAACGAGCACGAGTTTGAAAACGTGTCAAAAGCCAGAGCCGGGGAAGCAAATTACCACTTTTAAGCTCAGATTGTCAAAACACACCTTGGAGAATCACAAAATTCCAAAAATAGTCCATGGAGCAAAAGTTTGCAAAATTGGTAAAAATGGTCCCTCAAGTTTGAAAATTGACAGAAATGACCCCTGAGCATTAGATTTGGGTAAAAAGTCAACAAAGATTTTTGGGAATTTACAAGTTGTCAAGATTGGTCCCTGGATGGAAAGTTTGAGGAATTTACAGTTTTAGTCCCTCAAGTTTGAAAGTTTGCAGAAATGGCCCCTGGAAGGTTTAATTTTGAAGAAAAGTCAACCTGAGTTCTTGGGAATTAAAAATGGTCACTATTGGTCCCTGGGTGAAAAGATTGAAGAAATTGCAAGTTTAGTCCCTGAACTTTGGAATTTGCCAGATTTAGTCCTTGGGAATTCAAATTTTGGAAAATAATAAATCAAGGTCCTTGGGATAATGAAACTTGGCAAAATTGATCCTATTGATAACTTTGGGAAAGTTTCACTTTCAGTCCCTCAAAACATAAAATTGCAAAAATGGTCCTTGTGTTAAAATTACAAACAAACGGACCCTTGTTGTAGTACTCCAAACCAAACCCAATCCAACACAACACCCATCACCAAAACCTTATCCACCAACACAGGCCCAAATACCACCCCATCCCAACTCCCATTTTATTAATAAAATTGGCAGGGTCAACACAAGTCAAACAACCATCCATTTCCCCCCTTCGTCCCCAACTTGCCCTGCTACCATGTCCCATCCACCCTCCCACCATCTCCATCACATCCCACCGCCCAAGCCACTACCCACCAACCATTCCATCAGCATTAAATGCCACCCCCTCTTGCAATAAAATCAGAGCAATTTGCAATTATCTTTTTTCCGCCAAAACACGTGGAGGGCTGAGATTAAGCTTGGATGATCCAAAGGTGTGGGATTTGCTCAGAGGGTAAACTGTAATTAAAGCCTTCAAATTGAAGAAGAAGCAAGAGAAGAAGGTAAGTAGTCTAATTTTAGTTTATGTATGTCGTTTTAGTGAAAATTAAGTTTTTAGCTATAAAAATTATCTTCTCAAGCTTGTAATCAGTTTCACTATTGTACTTCAGTCTTTATTTAATCCAAATTTCAAGTTCCATCAGTTCTAATTTAGGATTTGCATTTCAATTTAAAATTTCCTTATTATGCTCTAAGAATTTTCTAAACTAAGTTTTAATGTTTAATAAGCTCACTTAGGTTCTTAAAATCCATAAATAAACATAAAAAGAAAAGAATCAGAGTAAAAAAAATCAAACAGGGTACCTTTGCACTAGACTGTGGAAGCTTTTGGAAGTGCCAAGTAATGGAATTGGCAGATGGACTTTACCAGCTTATTCCTTGAATAAGCTGGAGCTTGTTGCAATAAAAGAGGCCCTAGTAAAAGCTAGGATCAGGTAAAAGCTCTTTGATTTCATAAATTTGGATTTTTAGTGTTAAATTGCTTAATCTGTGTTAATAGGTAGTAGTGCTTAATTGTTGCCTATATTTGCTTATTCTGTCATATTATAGCTTAATAGAAAGATCTTAGTTCATAGTTTAAGCTGTGGTTAAAATTTCATAGGATTTCATAAAAATCACAAAGATAATAGGTTGTTTGGATTAGTCTGATTCCCTGTGTTCAGGGTGGTTGTTGTTGTGGTTTGTTGTTGCATCATGCTAGTTTAGGTTCTAATAGCTCATTCAGGTAATAAAATCTAGTATTCATTTGTTCAAAAGTCAAAATAGCATTTGATCTCACCACAATTGTTCACTGTTAGGAGTTTTAGTCTCAAATCTCATCAAACCTTGCATTAGTTGTTCATATATCTTAAATCAGTTTCATTTTAGCTTAAAACATCATAAGTATTCAGTAAATTGATGTGTAAGGAAAGCTTTAAATTTATAATACTAGTTTCACCGATTTTAATAAACCAAACACACGGTTAAAGTATAACTCCCGTTGGTAGTATTAGATTAAGGTAAGCTTATCCACAGGGACTTAGTTCGTTCAGTTTAAGTATAACAATTAGTAAAAGAAGACAAGTAACGATTATAGGAATAAAAGGAATTCAAATATTAAGACAAATGATTGCTTGGATAGCTTAGATAATCTAGTGACAATGTTTATGGTTGATCTAAGTTTGATAAAGGAGCACAACTTATAAGAGAGCTGTTTTCGTCAAAAGAGCAATTTCATAACTCGTAGGTTCAACTCAAGATTCATATCTACCCATTAAGTGATTTCTATCGAAATAGTATTTCATATCAAGTCTAGATTATTACTGATTCTTCTAAGTGGATTTCTCCTTTCAAAAACTAGTAATGCAGACAAGTTCATAGAATTGCGTTTAACACGTCGGTTCTTTCGACCTATCCCAACATATTATATTCAACCAGTTTCAATAAATAAACGTGATAAGACTAGAAATGAAATAGTTCGCAATATAAACTTGAAATTGGTAGAGATCAAAACATAATCATAAGTCTCTTTATTATATTCATAAATCCAAGCAATCACAAGAGGTTTAGCCTTGATTGGTCCTAAAAGGTCAACTAAGTTGAACAGGTGATGGTCAACCAAGTCAAACGTCTAAAACCAACTAACCAAGGAGTACAGTGTATTCCCGGGTCGTTATGTCCCAGCGAGGTGAGCAATTGTATTTAAAAATGTTTTAAGTGATCGGGTGATTTAACAGGAGGATCAGGAATTTGATTATTATGATTAAACTACGATATTATGATTGAGAATGACTTAGAAACACTATATTAACAATTACTGATGATCAGATAACCTAAAACGTAAGTAAACCTAAAAACGCGCGTTTGGATTTAAATTAAACGCGAACGCACAAAATAAAAAGTGAATCGTGAGCAAATAAAGTCCTACGAAGGTGAAAATTATATTTTTACAATCCTAATGTTATAAGAAAATTTTTGGAAAATTAAAATTATTTTTACAACTATTTAATTAATTACTATTAATTAATTCCTAATTTTTAATTACTTTTTAATTAACTAAATTACACTAATTATTAATTAATTATGATAGAAAAATGAAAATTAAATTTAGAAAAATCTAAAATATTATAAAACTAATTTTAAAACAGAAAACCTATTTTTTTCTACTTTTTAATTATTTATTATTAATTAAAACTAATTATTTAATTAATTTAAACTAAACTAAATTATAAAAAGTACTAAATCAAATGAGAAAAATCTGGAAAAATTCTTAAAATTATTTCAAGTTAACAGTAACCTAGGAAAATTATAAAAATGAAAAGTGCTTTTTGAAAAAGCTAATAAATAAGCTAAAAAGCTTAAATAGAAGCTATCACTTTTTGAAAAGTTGAATTTTTCTGAATTTTATTTTACACAACTGTTTTACTACCTAAACTAACAAGCTTTTGTAAAGGAACTTAGGCTTAAGCTCAATAATAAGCTCTGTGCAATCAAATAACAATCACACTCTTTGAGATTTTTTGAAATAAAATGGAATTCCACAAACTGAGAATTAAAGAAACTTGAATTTTATAGATTAGAAACTTGAATATTACAACTGAGAATTACACATTACTTATACTAATTTGAACTAAAAACATTGAAACATAAATTTGACATAAGTTAAATTAAACTAAAAAAACTACACACTTCACTGCTTCCTTCTTCTTCCTTTTATATCTCCAGATTAGGGTTTCTGAGCTCTTTTTGTCTTTTCCTAGCTTGATATTGGACCACAGGATCACAAAACCTTAATCTTGGTCGTTCAAACTTTTGGCGCCTAAATGATTTTATCGTTTTCTTTTGATAATTGATGCCAGAGGGGTTTGTTTGGACTGGGGTATTTAGAGGGTTAGCCAGGGGGGGGGGAGGTTTGAGTGCTGCAGGGGTGAAGCAGGCCTAGGTGTGATGATGGTGGTCTTGGAGTATTTCAGGGAGTGGGAAATGAGGTGGAGGGGATGGGTCAAAGCCAGGGTTGACCGGCTTTTAATATTAAAAGGAGGATGGGTGGGCTGTGTGATGGTTTGGGCCAAGGGAGTGAGTGGGCTTGGGGTGTTGGGTATTTGTTGGATTTGGTTTAATATAAGGGTACCCGTTTGGTTTGTAAATAATATTAGCCCAAGGACTAATTTTGCATTTGCTGAAATTTTGAGGGACCAACGTTGCCAACGTTCCAAACTTCTCCCAAGGACCATTATTGCCATTTGTAAATAATCCAAGGATTACACTTTATAATTTTTCAAATTTAAACTTCCAAGGACTTGTTTTGCCAATATTGAAACTGTAGGGACCAATTGTGTAATTTTCTTAAACTTTTCACCCAAGGACTTGTTTTGACAATTTTTGAATTCCAAAGGACTTGGGTTGACTCTTCTTTCATTTCAAACCTTCAGGGACTAGTTTTGACAATTTATAAAACTTGAGGGACTGAAACTGCCAATTATGCAAACTTTGTTCGTTTTTCATTTGTTTTTAAACATTTTGCATCTAAAACATATAAAACACAATTCCTGGAATAATTTCTGTATTTTGATGCATTTCTGAGTGTTTTTAGATGTTTTGGCAGTTCAGATACGATAAAAATGATGAGTATTTACACACTCATCAATCCCCCACACTAAACTATTGCTAGTCCCTAGCAATCTTTTGAGAAAACTTAATGGATTTGAATCTCTTTACCAAAAGCCATCACTTCTGGAGTAGCCAAATGTATCAGTTCAAGTAAGAACTATGGTCCACTTGATAACCATGTTATTTTAAGCAAACCACCAGATGTCAACGGATTTGATTTGTCTTTACCAAAAGCCGTTTGCTTCTGGGCTAGCCAACTCTTGATGGAATAGTCAACATCTTGGTGAGCTGATTACCAAATATGGTTTTTCCACCGCCTTTACCACAAGCCATAATCTTGCGGGCTAGCCAACTCTTTCACTTTTTAGGATATGGCGAGTTGAGATACCATACAATTTTGGGCAAATTGCAAGCCATCAACGGGTTTGAGATATCTTTACCAAGAGCCGTTTGATCCTGGATTAGCCAATCCTTTTGTCGTTTAGACATGGCGGACTGATAACCACAAAATTTTTGAAATAAAGTGAAAAATTTTTGAAAATTTTGGGCCAAAAACGGGGGTTCTAGGGGATATAATGTGATAAAATTTGCTAGAATTTCCCCCCCACACTTAGAATTGAATATTGTCCTCAATATTCAAAGTCACGGCTATGATGCCGACTCTTTGAATGTCAAAAGATAATATTATAAGCTAACTGTGGAAATATCGTTTTGCATTTTTCACTTTATTTATATGTACATACAATCACACATTTTTTTTCAAAGATATAAACATTTCAAATAGCTGTAGGGGACGGCCACTTCCCCACACTAGGGTGTTAGAAAGTAGAAAGAAGTCAGAGACATGGGTGAAAATCCATGTTGTTGCTACTGTTTTTGTTTATCGAGTCGCTAGCTTGACTCGATCCCCGAATTCAATTGTCCTTGGGGAATGTTTGGAGATCCGGGACAACCATGGATGGTATGTCCTCTCCAAAGTAATGTTTCAAACGATGTCCATTCACTTTGAAATTAGGACCGTCATTTTGAGATAACTCGACGGTGCCATAAGGATAAACCTTAACGATAGTGAATGGACCAGTCCACCGGGTTTTTAGCTTTCCCGAGAAGATCTTGAGTCTAGAGTTGAAAAGAAGGACTCGATCACCAACGTTGAAAACGCGGTTTTTGATTTTTGAGTCGTGTATCTTCTTTGTCTTTTCCTTATAGATCAAAGAGTTCTCGTAAGCTTGATCACGAAGTTCATTTAATTCATTCAATTGAACTTTCCGATGATCACCCGCAGTTTTAAGGTCAAAATTTGCATGCTTGAGGGCCCAATAGACTTTATGCTCAAGTTCGATCGGTAGATGGCACGCTTTCCCGTACACAAGCTTGTAAGGTGTACACCCGATGGGTGTTTTGTAAGCCGTACGGAAAGCCCAAAGTGCATCATCTAATTTATCTGACCACGATGCACGATTTTCACCAACGGTTCTTTCCAATCTTAATGCCTCGATTGGAAACTTCTACTTGTCCACTTGTTTGAGGGTGGTACGCAGTAGAAAGACGGTGAGTTACACCATACTTTTGCATGACTTTATCAAATTTGTCATTGCAAAAATGCGTATCACGATCACTAATTATAGCACGTGGAGTTCCAAATCGAGCAAAAAGAGCTTTTAAGAATTTCACAACAACTCGGGCATCATTAGTGGGTAAATCTTTCGCTTCAACCCATTTTGACAAATAGTCAACAGCCACGAGTATGTACTTATTTCCATGATATGATGGAAATGGCCCCATAAAGTCGATGCCCCATACGTAAAAGATTTCACAAACTTGAATTGCATTTTGTGGCATTTCATTCTTTTGTGAAATATTCCTGTGACGTTGACACGCGTCACAGGATTTGACTAATTCCTGGGCATCCTTGTAAATCGTGGGCCAATAGAAACCGGAGTCAAACACCTTTTTGGCGGTGTAGTTTGGATTGTGGTGGCCCCCCGTGGGACCAGCATGGCAAGCCTTGAGAATGTCATTGGCTTCGTGTCCATAAACACACCGCCGGATGACTTGATCCGCACAGATTTTGAAGAGGTAGGGGTCGTCCCAGAAGTAATGTTTCACATCTTTAAAGAATTTATTTTTCTGTTGGGACGACATCCCTTTCACCACAAAGTTACCCGCATGGTAGTTTGCAAAATCGGCAAACCATGGGGTAACAGAATCTCCACGAAAGGCAACCGCATTGAGTGTCTCGAGAGGGAAGGTTTCATTAATTTCCTTCTTTTCGAAGACATCATGATGGGGGTTTTCCAAACGGGAGAGATGATCAGCAGCTAGGTTCTCAGCTCCTTTTTTATCACGAATTATGATATCAAATTCTTGCAGGAGGAGAACCCAACGAAGTAGTCTCGGCTTTGCATCTTGTTTTGCAAAAAGGTACTTCAAATCCGAGTGATCCGTATACACTATGCTTTTGGTCAAGATCAAATATGACCGGAATTTTTCAAAGGCATACACCACAGCTAATAATTCTTTTTTAGTGGTGGTGTAATGAATTTGAGCCTCGGTCATCGTTTTGCTTTCATTATGTATAGGCTGAAAGTGTTTAGATTTGCGTTGCCCCAAGACTGCCCCTATTGCATAATCACTAGCATCACACATAAGTTCAAAGGGCAAGTCCCAATCGGGGGCAACAAGAATCGGTGCCTTAGTAAGCTTTTTCTTTAAAGTTTCAAAAGCTTCTATGCACTCAGGTGAGAAGATAAAAGGAGCATCCTTTTCAAGGAGATGGGTCATAGGCCGGGCGATCTTGGAAAAATCTTGAATAAACCTACGATAGAAACCGGCATGACCCAAAAAGCTCCTAATACCTTTGACGGTAGTGGGATGAGGTAATTTTGCAATGACATCGATTTTGGCTATGTCAACCTCAATCCCATTCTTTGAAATTTTATGGCCGAGGACAATGCCCTCTTTGACCATAAAGTGACTCTTCTCCCAATTTAGACTTAACCTTGTATCTTCACAACGTTTGAGCATGTTGTCTAAATGGGAGAGACATGATTGAAACGAATCCCCAATGACCGAAAAATCGTCCATAAAGACCTCCATAGTTTTCCCGATCATGTCGGAAAATATGGACATCATACATCTTTGAAACGTGCCCGGAGTATTACATAAACCAAATGGCATACGTTTATAAGAAAAAGTTCCATAGGGGCACGTGAAAGTGGTCTTTTCCTGATCTTGCGGATCAATGGGAATCTAAAAGTAACCCGAGAAACCATCGAGGAAGAAATAGTACTCATTCCCCGCTAATCTCTAGAGCATCTGATCCATAAAGGGCAGAGGAAAATGGTCTTTATGGGTGGCGTCATTTAACTTCCGATAGTCAATGCAGACACGCCAACCCGTAACCAATCGAGTTGGAATCAACTCATTTTCCTCGTTTATGACAATAGTAATGCCACCCTTTTTTGGAACACAATGTATTGGGCTAACCCAAGGACTGTCCGAGATAGGGTAAATCAATCCGGCATCAAGAAGCTTTAAAACTTCTTGTTTAATGACCTCATTGTGGAAAACTAGAAGGGGGGGGGGTTGAATAGTTTTACGTCTTTTTCGTTTTATTTGTTTTGTAAAAGTTAGCTTCAAAAGTTTAGATGAAAATTTCAAAACTTTTTAATGCAAAAATATAGATACAAGTTTATTTACGATTTTGTATCAACACTACTTATGTATAATGTACAACTTCAAAACTTCTTTAATGCGAAAGTGTCGACACTAGTGTATTTACGATTTGTATAAACACTACTTATGTTTAATGTTGGGAAAGAGTTTATAATTTCATATATCATATATAAGCATATATATATATATATATATATATATATATATATATATATATATATATATATATATATATATATATATATATATGTATAAGTGTTTTAATATAAGTTTGTGTACTTGGTTTGTTTTTGAAAGATAAATGTTATGAATGAATTTTAGTTTGATCTTTATGTGAAATCAATATGTGCATAACACAAGCAATAATAATTATGTATGGAATGCTAGTAAGTAAGTAATCAAAAAGTGATAGATGGAAAGATCAAACCGAGAGACAAAGGATTTATAGTGGTTCGGCTACAAGGACACCTTCCTTGCCCTACTCCACTCCCCGAGTCACCTACTCGAGAGTTTTTCTTCACTAGATCAAAAGCCTCCCTTATGGCGGAGAAAACCTTACACACCAAATTACACACCACAACTTTGTCACAACACAATCACAACTTCTACACGACTTCTTCACACCAATCTACGTCACACCAATTCTTCCTCACACCTTTCTACTTCACTCCTAGCTTCTTCACAACTTTCTACTTCGCTAACCCTTTTTCTTCACACCACTTGTTTCTTTACACCTTCACTACTAAGTCCTAACCACTACTCCAAAATATATACTACTTCACAACTTCTAGGCTTCAAGGTCTTCTCAACTTCAAAGCTTCAACTTCTTTGTCTTCACAACTATCTCTACTTCAATATACTACCACTACTTATTTCTTCTATCACCAATCCTATTTACCACTACTTATCTCTTCTATCACTAATCCTATTCACCACTACTTCTTCACTTCTAGTGCTACTTCACACCTTCAATAAATCTAGATCCTATATCTAAATCTAACTAACCAATGTATACACTATATTCACCAAAGAATGAATGATATACAAGATGAAATAAACAAGCAACTTAGATAGCAAGATGATACTAAGTTGTAATACTCCTAGTCTTGATGAATAGAAGTATTCTTCTCTTTGCACTTGAATGAATGAGGCTTTGGATCACTTGGAAACAAAGGCTTATGAATTATATGATCAAAGGATTTTTAAGATTGAAATGGAGATTTGAATCAGAAAGTTTCTAGTGCAAACAGGTGAGAAAAATATGTGGAATGATCAAATATTTAAAGGGCCAGAAAATACTGTTCTAGAGCGTGCCGGTCCCCTTAATTAGGGGGCGGTCCCCTTAATGATTAAGGGGGCCGCCTAGTATAATTAAGGGGGCCGCCCTCCTGAACGTTGGATTTTCTTGTCCTTTTGTGAGGGAAATTTTTCTGGATTAGATTTGCCATTTTTGGTTGAAAATTTGAATTCATAAATTTGTAATGAATTAAACATATTCTTTTAATGCCAAAAATGTTTTATAAAAGATATAAAATGTTTTGTGACATTTTATAAATATCTAGTGATTAACAAAAGTGTTCCTTTGATCTTATAATGCGTTAGACACTTTGTTTATTCATACCTTAAGTGATTAGATGATAAAGATGAGTATTTACTACTAAATACTTGTTTATGTCATGATCTTTGGTTTGATGAGTTTTCGTTTTGTGATTATCAAAACATAGAGATATCGAAAGATATGAATAACGTTTTTAGTCATTTATTTATATCAACAATCTCCCCCTTTTTGATGATTACAAAACCTAAACTCATTAAATCCAAGAATTAATTTTTAGACAAAGTATTTAGTGAGTTTATATTCACTTCTCCCCTTTTTTGTAGAATCAAAAAGGTTTAAGCCGAAAAGATGAAAGCTCCCCCTTGATGTATGCTCCCCCTCGTTTGAGGGCACCAAGGGTTCGAGTAATGGAATTTTTGCAAGAAAAATATTAGAAGCACAAGCATGGCACAAGCAAACACATATACCAACCAATAGTAAGGATGACAAAAGATAATTAGAGACACATATTAAATCATTCATTAATAGAAAATGATTATGTCAACCCATAATCATTTTTACAAAGTCCATAAAGATAGAGTACTAAACTAAGTAGAACATCCTAATGTGCCAACAAGGAGTGTTACCAAACTTTCTTGAATCCCAAAATGGTTGAGGAGTTTTATTTGAAAAAGAGAAACATAAGCATATAAAATGCTTGGTGGTTTAGTGGAGATAAACTTTTGGTTGCATGGATGTTGGTGAGTTTGGAGATGTGGAGCTTGTAGGTAGTGGGTTTGATGTTGGGTTTGTTGTTTGAGGGTTTTGATATTGTTCAAGTGATGATGTTTGTTGAGATCTAGTAAGAAGATACTCAATCCAAGTGAAGTGCTCATTCAATGCAATGGTTTGTTGTTGAAGGAAGATGCAACAAGGGCAATTGTTAACATGCTTCTCAATTTGGTTGATGTTGTGTGGTGATGATGGTGAGCTTGATTGGGGTGGATCCAAATTGCGTTGAGCAAGATGTAATGCTAAAAGAGCACTAAGCTCATGAGCCTCTTTTAGCTCCTCAACGAACTTCAAGTGTTCGAAGGAAGGTGATGGTGGTGGAACATGATAGTTGTCTTGGGTGAAGGTTTAAACATGCAACATAGGAATGGCATGTGAAGATGTAGGATGTGGTGGTGGTACTCTTGGTGGTGGAGACATGGTTGAGCTTGGGTAGTCATGAAAACATGAAATGGGTGGAAGAGGTTCTTCATGAGTGGGTGGTGTTTTTGTTGAATGAGCAACATGTGAAGTATTGATTGAGAGATTTTGATTGTTGTTTTGGGATTGAGCATGCTCATCATAAGAAGAAGCATTAATGAAGGCATGAGTAGATGATAGGTTGTGAGATGAGTCATTAGTGTGGGTTTGAGGTTTAGTTGTTGGTTGACTTGGAACAACATCACTTGAGTTATGACAAGAATCAAGTTTCCTCCTCCAAACGGGTTTGATGGAGATCCTTGCGGTTCTTGAAATCTTTGGTTTTTGGTTGTTGGGAGATGACATGTTTGGGTGTGATGGCATTAATGATGGGAAGAGGGTATTTATAGTGTATGAAAAACGTGGTTTAGGAAGGTAAATTTTGGGGGATTGTATGGGACAAAATGTGTTTGTGAATTTTGGGAAGTATAGGGTGAAATGGGTCAAAAAGTGTTAAAGAAAACAGTATCCCCGACCATCAGATGGCCGGTCCCCTTAAAATTAAGGGGGCCGCCCATCTGGTGATTCCCAGGATGCCAGAAATGGGTTTTTGGCAGAAAATTTTCAAAAAGGTTGTGTTTTTGGATTTGGATTCAAGTAAGTTCAACTCTTTGAGGCAATATAGGGCATACTATTCATGAATGAAGAGAGTGATATAGAAATAATTAAATTAGACAATTAATTTCTAATAATCATGCTATCTACTAATTTATCAATTAAGATATGCAACTAAGGAAACAATAAAGCAAATTAGTTAAATATGTAACTATATGAAGATGATAACATGTAGGCTAGTGCAAACATATTGATGATTGCTTACAAGTAACAAGTAGGAAGATATGATTGTATGGACTTCAAGACTTGTTACAAACAAGATCCATATGGGCAAACCATGATTCTCATGAAATGATTTGATTAAATTGTGAATGTCATTTCCATAGAAGTGTATGACACATGTGAGATAATCAAATATGTTTTAAGCAAAACGTTTTTAGTTTTATTCAACAATGTTTTGAAATAATTCAAGTGTGTATTACAATAAAATAAATTGAGTTTTGTTTCATAATATGAGAAAAAAAATTTTCAATCTTGATTTTGATTAAAATAAGGTTATGGTAACTTATAGTTAAACATGTTTTTTGTAGAAAAAATAATATAGATATTTGAAAGATTTTTATTCAAAGAGAGAGGTTTTAAACATGATGTTTTGATATAGATAATCAAGAAATTGCAAATAAAGGATTTGAAATGAAAACTTATCATACTCAAGAGAATCAATTAAGCCCATTGTCACATATAATCATCTCTAATGACAACTAAAGATATGGAAGAGAAATGGTAGATATTTATGATCTACATGCAATGAGATAGAGAGGGACAAAGTAAATCATCTATGGATACAAGATAGACATGTGTATATATATATATATGTATATATATATATATATATATATATATATATATATATATATATATATATATATATATATATATATATATATATATATATATATATATATATATATATATATATATATATATATATGTATGTGTACAAAGAACATCATAATATTAAGTTACTAACAAGTTTCAATTATAATACATCTATTAATGCAACTAGTAAAATCATATAGCATAAATGGTAAGTATTCTACTATAGATCATAGAGGATCTTCAATATAAATGAAGACTAAGCAAAATGATAATAGACTAAACAACAAGAAGGTTAATTATCCTAATATCATATATGCATATAATAGTATTAATGATCTAAAAGCATGGCAACTTATAAATTAAATCATATTCATATACTAATTAAAGCATACTTTAATATAATGTAATATTGGCAAGTTTTTGAAAAGAAAGCTTACCTCAGGTCCAGCTTTTCTTAAAGAGTGGGCATGAGAGAAATGGAAGACATCTTAAAAGTTTGCCCAAAACATGTCAAAGTAGCAAAGTGACATTCCAACGCAATAGAAATCAAGGGAGCTTGAACCGAAATGCTTAATCGATCACACCAATCATCACAAGTCGTGAAGACTAAGAATAGAAGTGCTTTGGAGCCTTCATCTTGAAATATTAACGGATACACTATAAAACCAATACACCAAGAGTGAAGAACAAAATGCCGAGACAATAAGCGACCGCAACAACGTCATAGGCAAATCATGTGCAGAATGTGAAACATGGTGATAGGAACCAATAGCCGTCAAAAGTAATAGAGCGAGGTGAGCAATCTAAAACGTAGTAGTCACTTCGTTCGTTAATTACCTAAACATGATAAAGAGCTTGGTACCCAGATTCTCATGGGTCCGAGTTGGTTAGTTGAGAACATCCATTGCATTTAAATGCACATGATGAGGATGTCGTCGAGAAGTACAAGAATTCATCAATAGTTTGTTTTAATCAACAAACAATGACTTTCTTGACTAGAGTAATAAATAATGAGTGTAAATAATATTAGTTCTAAATTTCTTCACTAGGTTTAACAAATTTTATTTGTTTTGATACATTTGTTGAAGGATCATTTACAGTAAATCCTAAGCCGGTTTTATCATAAAATGGCTTTTGAATGTTAAGTAAATATTTTAAAGATCTAGAGCTATTTTCAAATTTTGCTAATATTTTTGCTTTTTCATTTTCCATTTTAATTTCATGTTTATAGTCTTGACAATATTTACATTTAAGATCAATTTCAATATTGCTTTCAAGTCTAGACATTTTATCTTCTAAAATTATTTCCTTTTCAAAATTATTTTCAATGAATATTGAAGATTTATTTTTAGGAATCATTTTTGAGTCAATGTTGCAAAAATGTTTGAAGTTGTTTTCCAATTTTGAAAATTCTAATATAAATTGATTATAGCAAAAATGTTCGGTTTCGGATTGTACCTTATTAGTAGTTGTATAATCTTCACATGCTATAAGTTGATCAATTCCATCGTCCATGTCGCTCCATGTTTTATTTGTAGTTTCGTTTAGATCTAGAAGCATGTAGTCCTTGCCATCAATACTTGTATTCACATTTGTTTGAATATTCTTACAAGCCGTATTATCATCGTCTTCTTCGTACTTGTTGCACCATGATTTATTAACGCTCTTTCTTCGGATTTGGCTCATGTATTCTTCGTTATAGATACCTTCAATGATCACATTTGAACTAGTAGTACATGTGTTTATTTCAACTAAATATTTATCTATTAAATTTTCTAGATTAACTATTTCTTGTGCAATATCAAGTTTATCATCTTTGGTTTTACATTTCTCTTGGTGAAACTTTAAAAGACATTTCCAAATATCATTTGCCGTTTTACAACGAAATAATCTTTCATATTCAACTCTTGGTAGAGTTTTGAAAATAAGTAATTTGGCTTTAGTATTTTTATCAATTTTGGTTTGAACATTATTATATTGACTTTCAAAATCCATTTTGGTTGGTTTAAGATCACCAATTGAAATGATATGCCAAAGATCAAGATCTATTGATTTCACATAATTTTCAAATTTATTTTTCCATTCAAGAAAATGATCATTTTCAAATAATGGTGGTTTTTGCGTAAATTCCCCTTCTAGATATTTTTCGAATTCCATAGATCGTTACAAGTTTTAAAATACAATATATTTTAAAAATCTTGCTAGAAGTGGCTCTTGATACCAATTGTGGAAAACTAGAAGGGGGGGTTGAATAGTTTTACGTCTTTTTCGTTTTATTTGTTTTGTAAAAGTTAGCTTCAAAAGTTTAGATGAAGATTTCAAAACTTTTTAATGCAAAAATATAGATACAAGTTTATTTACGATTTTGTATAAACACTACTTATATATAATGTACAACTTCAAAACTTCTTTAATGCGAAAGTGTCGACACTAGTGTATTTACGATTTGTATAAACACTACTTATGTTTAATGTTGGGAAAGAGTTTATAATTTCATATATCATATACAAGCATATATATATATATATATATATATATATATATATATATATATATATATATATATATATATATATATATATATATATATATATATATATATATAAGTGTTTTAATATAAGTTTGTGTACTTGGTTTGTTTTTGAAAGATTAATGTTATGAATGAATTTTAGTTTGATCTTTATGTGAAATCAATATGTGCACAACACAAGCAATAATAATTATGTATGGAATGCTAGTAAGTAAGTAATAAAAAAGTGAAAGATGGAAAGATCAAACCGAGAGAAAAAGGATTTATAGTGGTTCGGCTACAAGGACACCTTCTTTGCCCTACTCCACTCCCCGAGTCACCTACTCGAGAGTTTCTCTTCACTAGATCAAAAGCCTCCCTTATGGCGGAGAAAACCTTACACACCAAATTATACACCACAACTTTGTCACAACACAATCACAACTTCTACACGACTTCTTCACACCAATCTACGTCACACCAATTCTTCCTCACACCTTTCTACTTCACTCCTAGCTTCTTCACAACTTTCTACCTCGCTAACCCTTTTTCTTCACACCACTTGTTTCTTTACACCTCACTACTAAGTCCTAATTACTACTCCAAAATATATACTACTTCACAACTTCTAGGCTTCAAGGTCTTCTCAACTTCAAAGCTTCAACTTCTTTGTCTTCACAACTATCTCCACTTCAATATACTACCACTACTTATTTCTTCTATCACCAATCCTATTTACCACTACTTATCTCTTCTATCACTAATCCTATTCACCACTACTTCTTCACTTCTAGTGCTACTTTACACCTTCAATAAATCTAGATCCTATATCTAAATCTAACTAACCAATGTATACACTATATTCACCAAAGAATGAATGATATACAAGATGAAATAAACAAGCAACTTAGATAGCAAGATGATACTAAGTTGTAATACTCCTAGTCTTGATGAATAGAAGTATTCTTCTCTTTGCACTTGAATGAATGAGGCTTTGGATCACTTGGAAACAAAGGCTTCTGAATTATATGATCAAAGGATTTTTAAGATTGAAATGGAGATTTGAATCAGAAAGTTTCTAGTGCAAAAAGGTGAGAAAAATATGTGGAATGATCCAATATTTAAAGGGCCAGAAAATACTATTCTGGAGCGTGCCGGTCCTCTTAATTAGGGGGCGGTCCCCTTAATGATTAAGGGGGCCGCCTAGTATAATTAAGGGGGCCGCCCTCCTGAACGTTGGATTTTCTTGTCCTTTTGTGAGGGAAATTTTTCTGGATTAAATTTGCCATTTTTGGTTGAAAATTTGAATTCATAAATTTGTAATGAATTAAACATATTCTTTTAATGCCAAAAATATTTTATAAAAGATATAAAATGTTTTGTGACATTTTATAAATATCTAGTGATTAACAAAAGTGTTCCTTTGATCTTATAATGCATTATACACTTTGTTTATTCAAACCTTAAGTGATTAGATGATAAAGATGAGTATTTACTACTAAATACTTGTTTATGTCATGATCTTTGGTTTGATGAGTTTTCGTTTTGTGATTATCAAAACATAGAGATATCGAAAGATATGAATAACGTTTTTAGTCATTTCTTTATATCAGCACTCATGAATTTTTGGATTCACCCTTCTTTGGTGTTGGACTGCTGGTTAGAAGTCATCCTCCATTAAAATCTTGTGGGTACAAAATTTAGGGTCTATGCCCTTGATGTCGGAGAGTCTCCAAGCAATTGCTTGTTTATGCGACTTCAAAACCTTTATTAGAGCAGCCTTTTCCTCAATACTTCAATCTTTAGCAATTATGACGGGTAATTTATCATCACCCTCCAGAAATGCATATTCAAGATGAGGCGGCAAGTCCTTAAGTTCAACCACAGGATAATCATCAGTTATTTCAACATTTTTGACTTCCTCTTTGTGAAGTACTTTTGGAGGAAGAGGGGGAGATGGATCTTCGTTTAACAATTTTTCTAGCAAAAGAATATCCCCATCAGGATCAGGATAGTCCTTATCAAATTTACCCAAAATTGAACTATCTTGGGCGAGAAAAGCCTCGACTTCTTCCAAAAGGAAGTCACTTCCCTCAAAAGGAGTGAGAGAAGGGGAAGAGTCGGCTATGATAGGCTCAGAAGATGGAGTGGGACTGCCACTCGGAAAGTAACCAAGAAGTTCTTGAGAGTACTCCTCAGATGCAACATCAATGACATCGATTCGGTTAACCGATTCGGCGTCATAATTAGAGGAGTACCTCGAAGTTTGATCGAGGTTAAACGTTACTGCTTCATTACCAACACGAAGAGTTATTTCCTCTTCGTGTACATCGATTAACGCACGACCCGTCCTTAAGAATCCTCTCCCAAGAATGAGAGGAACTCGTGGGTCAGCATCGAAGTCAACAATCACAAAATCTTACAGAAAGTGGAAGTTTCCCACCTTTACAAATACATCCTCGGCAATACCGAGAGGACGAGATGTTGAGCAGTCTGCAAGCTCGAGAGTCATGCAGGTGGTGGTGAGCTCTGGAAGAGAGAGCTTTTTCCATATTGAATAAGGCATCAAGTTGATGCTTGCACCTAGATCGGCCAAGGCGAAGCACTCAACCATTCCGGGGAAAACACATGGGATGAGAAATTTTCCCGGATCTCCTAGCTTCTCGGGAAGCTGTTTCAAAAGAACTGCATAGCAGTTTTCATTGAGTGGAGTTGTGTGGTACTTCGTGGACTAGTAAATTGCACCTTGTCCTTTGTCACCTCATGCTCACTGATGAGTGCTCAAACACTCATCATTTTTGGTCAAATCTGAACTGCAAAACATACAAAAACACTCAGAAATGCATCAAAATACTGAAAATATTTCAAAATTGTGTTTTATATGTTTTAGATGCAAAATGAGTAAAAACAAATGAAAAACGTACAAAGTTTGCAAAATTGGCAGTTTCAGTCCCCCAACTTTCATAAAATGTCAAAATTAGTCCCTGGTAATTCAAAATATGGAAAATTATCACCAAAGGTCCTTTTGAAATCATAAGTTGTCATATTTTGTCCTTTGGTGAAAAATTGGAAAAGTTTTGGAAATTTGCATTTTGGTCCCTGGAGTTTCAGAAAATGACAGAATTGGTCCCTGGTGGGAAATTTTTGGAAGAAAACCCATTTTTAGTCCTTGGAAACTCAAAGGTTATCACAAATAACCTTTTGATGAAAAGTTTGATGAAAATGCAGGATTAGTCCCTGGACTTTCTAAAATGACAAAATTGGTCCCCAGATGTTAAAAACTGGAAAATTAACTTTTATGGCTTTTGGATTATTGGAGTTTGGCATGATTGGATCTTATGAGTACTTTGGGGAAATTTGCATTTTCAACCCCTTGATTTTCAGTTTATACATGTTGGTCCTTGTGTTTTCAAGGCTTAAATAAATAAACAAGCCCACCCAAAATCCTAATCCACTAAAACCCAACCCCTAAACACCAGCCCAACACCATTACCTGGCCCAACCACAAAACAAACATCCCGTTTTCACTAATAAAAAACATCCCAGGTCAAACTTTGACCACCTCCTTCTTCCCACACCCACTTGGCTGCTACTGCCCTGCCAACACTCAACTTCCCATCCCTCCACCTCAACATCACCAGCCCCTGTCCCCCTAGCTCACCACAACACTCCAAAACCCATTTAATGCCCTGAAATCCCTCCAAGTTATCACAGCCAGATGATAACTCTTTTCCCGCCAAAAATCTTTAAACGACTCATATGAGTTTCAAGCATCCAATGGTTTAGAACTAAAGTGGGAATAACTAAGAAACTCCCAAGGAGCTATAAAAGTCAAGAGAAAAAGAGAAGAAGGCAGAGTAGTTAGTTAATATAGTTTCAGTAGAGTAGTTTAATGTCGCAGTAGTAGAATTAAACTTGTACCTTGTTCATTTCAGTTAAAAACTTGTATCCTTAGCTTTTCTAGTGTATAAGCTTTTCCAATCGATAAATCAGTTCAATCTTTTGTAATTCACAATTTGCAATTTTTACTTGAAAAACTCATTTCAGCTTTGATGTTATAAAAGTTGTTGTTTTATGGTTATTGTAGCTCATATAAGTTATAAATAAGCTTTTAAAAGTTCCCTTAGCATTTTAAATCAATTTCCTTTCATATACTAAAAAATACCAAAAATACCTCAAAAATAGCTAATAAATAAAAAAATAAGTGTGGAAGAAGATTGAAGAAAAGAAGCCTGGCGGATTTTTGGATTTTCATGGTTTAGAACTCCAAGGGGAGTAATAGGAATATGTTTTAGAGCCTTGGTACCTCATTTCCTAGCATGGATCCTTTGTGAGCTCAAATTTCAACCTTTGCAATTTTACTGTAGATCATCTTGTTTAGTGCTAATCTGTGTTGTTTAGTATTTATTTGGTGCATGTTGGTGAAAATATTGCTTAAGAATTTATGTTTGTTCAATAAAATCCATGGTTGCTACATTTCTCATGTTCACTGTTAGGATTAGCTTGTAGATGGATTCATGGTTTTTGTTGTTACTAGTGGTAATTTTGTGCTTAGAATAATCTCTTTGGTCATTATAATTTCTTGCAAATCAGTTTTATGGACTAAACCTCATTAAATCTTTGAAAAAGCTTCATAGCCTTTAGTTAAGGGACTGTTTGGATGTAGTGAGTAATGAGTGTTCAGGAGTGTTTTTGTTGATGCCATTTGTTGAGACAAGTCTTAGTAGGTTACAATAACATCATTGTGGCATAAAAACCAGACCTTGTTTACAAGAAAGTCAAAATCATCTCATAATCCAATTTTTGCATTCACAGTTAGTTTTTGTTGTTGCATAATCATCATTTTAGGTACAATTGTTGTTAAGCTAGCTTAATTTAGTCTTACATTAACTTATTACATCATTTTTAGTCATTAGGATCAGATCAAAGCTCACCAAAGTCAACCATTCTCAAAATAATCAAAAAGTCAAAAAGTTTTCGACTGCAGAAATAGTTTTTGATTTTTAATTTCTTCATTATAAGCCCGTTTGATCTGAAATTTGATTTGTAGCTTATTTTATTTCTTATCCACTTGCTAGTATTTTTATTTTAATTTTTAGATTTTTTTTACAAGGGTAAATCACCCATTTTTGGGCTGCAAAAACACTTATTTTACTGCAGAAATAGTTTTTGATTTTTCATTTCTTCGTGATAAGCCCGTTTGATCTGAAATTTGATTTGTAGCTTATTTTATTGCTTATCCACTTGCTAGTATTTTTATTTTAATTTTTAAATTTTTTTACAAGGGTAAATCACCCATTTTTAGGGCTGCAAAACTTGATTTTAGCAAATACTTAAAAGGGGTGTTTGGAATTGTTAGTTTAACTATGTTGTGATTGTCATTTGTGGCCAAAACCTATTTAGGCAACTCACCTAGGATCTAACTAACTCTAATCAACTCTTATCTTGGTCAATTTCACAATGAAAGTCAAAATCACCATGTATGTCCCTTAAACAGTTAACTGTTATGGATTTGGAATCCAATTTCCTTCATATCATTGCACAAGTGGTGAATTTAGAGTAATTTAGCCTTGTTATAGTTTATTACATCCATCTTAGTTATCAAATTAGGAATCAAAGTTCATTTAAGTCAAATGTAGTTCAAAACTGAAAAGTCAAAATTTCATCTTTGTAGAAAATCCAAATCTTAGGTGAATTGTTGTGAATTTTGTGTAAGGATTCAGGCCCTGAGACTTTCACACATTGTACTCCCCCACCTTAGCTTTAGGAATCAGGTTTCATCATATTTTTGTGATTTTTCTGGTGGGCCCCACATTCACCCAAAACAGCCTGCAGACCACCATAACCACTGCTGCATCAGCAGTCCCCCATCCATTGCCTCCACTTCTGTGGGTCCCACAGGACTCCACAGTGGGCCCCACATCCTCCCCCTTGGTTCTTTCAACCCCCTCCTGGTAGCCTTTATACTTTGACCATTAGTTTGACCTTTAGACCCCTGGGACCCACTTGGAATTGCCCCTATACATTGTCCCATTTTCAGTGTTCAACTAAGAGTTTCAATGTGCTTATTATTGCTTAATAGCTTATTCTGTGGACACCTTTTGTTTTTCCTAGCTTAAACATGTTCACTTAACTCATTTGTACCAGAATTCACCCTTGTGGGTCCCACTTAAGCTCATTTGAGCTTATTTCCTTATTTGGTCAACATAAGTCAACTGTCATGACTTATTATGTCCACAGTGCTTATTTTTTGTCACACCCCCAAAATCGGGTCCAGCGGAAGCATACGTGTAGCTGGGGTGTAACTCAATCGGTGTCACAACACAAGTACAAAATGGTTTTCACTTTAATCATTTAGAATAAAATCGTTTAATCAAAAATGTTGAATTTACATCGTTAAAAGTAGTGCGGAAGTAGGCCCTTAAAATAGTTTAAAACGGTCCCCATATAAATAATCAGAGTCTTCTATGACCATGCTCTGCCCTGCCAAAACCTCCTGTAGCGTGCCATAAGTTAAAACCTGAAAATACATGCTAAAGTGTCAACACGAGGTTGGTGAGTTCATAGAGTTGTTTAACAAATAAAGTTTATAGAAAAAATGATCACACAGCAAAGGCATCGTAAATCCACTCAGTTACAAGTCCCGCCATAAGAGACTTGTAACCTGTGTGTTTACAACCCACTGCTAAAATAGTTTATGTCTAATAGACAAGCACCCGTGGTCAATAATAAGTCAAGGCCGCTCCGAACAAGGGAGACTTTATAACGTTGCTCCGAACATGGGAGACTTCAAGTCACTCCGCCACCTAGGCAAAGATTTATTAGTCACTCCACCGACTTGGTGAAGAATTATTAGTCACTCCACCATGGCGAGATTTATTAAGATGCTCTGAACATGAGAGACTTTTTAACGTTGCTCCGAACATGGGAGACTTTATAGCGTTGCTCCGAACAAGGGAGACTTTAAGTCTTAGAACATACAGTACAATAAGTCCAAAAGTTTAAGTCAATTTCAAAGGTCAAGTCAAGTTCAAAAGGTCAAAACAAGTTCAAAAGTCAAGTCAAGTTCAAAAGTTCAAAACAAGTTCAAAAGTTCATAATAAAGTTCAAGTCAAAACCATGTTTAAAGAGTCAAGTAATAGTTCAAGTAAAAACGAGCATGTATTCTCCCCCAAAAGTTAACAAAACAATTTAAAAGAGTAGGGGCTATGACTCACCTGGTACGATAGTTACGAAGACAAAAGTGGTTACACAGAAATGAGGTTCGATCTCTAACCGCGACCTATAATGAACGAATGATACGATCTACTTAAATTATGAGGGAATGCGATGAATGTACATGCACATGAAGCCTATACCACTCGTAGTTTGAAAATAAGTGTTGACGTTGAATTATAGTGTTTCCATAACTTAAGAGAATATTTGCTATTAGATGTTGTCAAATATATATATAGTTCGCCTAGTTTCAAAAGTGTATATCTTGGTCGTTTTAAGCTCGTTTTCTACGTTCTTTACATTCCCGGAATCGTGGGACAACATACTAACATATTTTTGATAAGTCGGGACGGCTAGATCAAGTTTTTATGCCCAAAACAGCCCGTGAGTACTGTTCATCAGCAAGCAGTTTTTCAGAAAACTAGTTTTCGTCGTTAAATTCGGAAAATCATATCTCCTTCGTTATTAACTCGTTTTAATCCGTTCTTTCGCCAAAAGTTTCGTTTTTGAAAGTATTTTCTAAATCTTTGGTCAAAAATTACCCACCACTTACTGATTTTCCCACGATTTCAAAATAGGGACAGTAGGTATAAATATAGTTTCAAAAATCATTTCTAGTGTTCCAATCTAGTTCCAACTTCAACCAAACCACTTTCAATCACCACAAATCTAGTCTAATCTTACCATACACCTTCTTAGGGTGTCATGGGTTCCTAAACATCATAAATCAAGTGGATCTAACAAGGATCTAACTATAATCCATTTCTAGAGTTCAAAAGTTAGATATATATATAAATGAGTGGTATATACTAACATATGCATGTAGATCTTGAATGGAAATCATATGAACATAATAAGAACATGAAGAAATGATGAAAAAGAGTATGACAACTTACAAGAAAGATTAGTGATCTTATGGAGATGAAAACTTATAAAACCCTTGGGTTTTTACCACAAAACCCAAACAAGAACAACAAAAGGGACAAGATAATAACTTGATCTTGGAAAAATTATGGTTTCTTCTTGTTGGTTGTTCTTGGCCGAAAATGAGAAGAAAGAAAAGAGAGAATGAAAAGTTTGCTAGTTGTTGTATGTTAATAAGATGTGTAAATGAAAAAGGAAAGTATAGAACTAGTATTATTATTTAGGGAGACAAGATCCATATATTATGGAGATCAAAAATGGGGGGGGGGGGGGGGGCGGCATTTTGGAGAAAAATGGGGGAATGAGGAAGACTTTTGTGTAAAGGTGTATTATATATTGTATTTAGTTGTAGTTATTGGTAGTTTTAGTGTACACCGGGTACCGGGTTAACTAAAAATAAATTTTAACAGAGTTAACCGGGTCATAATAAAGTTATAAAAATTGTGAAAATATGTTGGGTATAAATATTGGGTGTTCGGGTAATGATTGTTTAGTTTTAACGAAAATCGTCGTAATTTAATCAGGCGTACGATATAAATTAAATAAATTTCCAAAACATCGGGTAAATTAATAATATAATTTTTATATTATTATTATGAGTATAAAAATGTGTTAGGACCATAGTTGGGATTGACGGATCAATTATTTAAAATAATAGTTCATAAGATAACGTTTATTAGATTGATAATCGTACGTTTACAAAAATGACGCAACCCACGTATAAATGACAAATTTTCTCCGGAGGTGAATAGTGTTTTATGAATAGTAAAATTTTAAAACGCTTCTCAGAATATCAAACTGACCTCAAAAATGATGAATAGTAAAATGATGAATAGTGATCGATGAATAGTAACCGATGAATAGTAAATGTTGAAAGTTCGGGAAAAGACCAGAATTTACGAGTTGTGACATTTTTGATTTATAAAAAAGTTTTTTTTTTACAAAAGTTGTTTGTTTTTAGGTGTAAACTAGTTTTCAAAAAGAAAAATCCAGAAAAAACAATTTAATTTTAAGTGATAGTTTCTATTTAATGTAATTTAAAATTTAATTTTCATTTTTAAAATTTTTGCTAAGCACTTAGCTTTTTTATATTTTTCTTAAATTCCTTTTATGTTAAAGTATTTTCATTAATTTTTTCAGATTTTTATTTTGTCATTTAGTATTTATTAGAATTAATCTTAGTTCTATTAATAATTAAATAATATTAAGTATTAAATAGCATAATTAGTTTTTATAAAGCAAAACCTAGTTTTTATATTTTTTCTAGCTTTTATATAATGTAAAATAATTTTAGAAATTTTCTTATAATTTTTACTGTTCATTTTCTATTTTTCTTAATTTAAATTAGTTTATTTAGGTAATTAAAATTAATTAGTAATTAATTAATAAAAAAACCACAAAAAGACAAAAATACTTATTTTTAATTTTAAAATTAGTTTTTAGTTATTTTATAATTTTAGAAATTTTATTTTCACTTTTCTAGTGTTAAATTAATATTATATTGTATTTAAGTATTTTAAATATTAATAATTAGTTTTAATTAGTAATTAATTAATAATAAATAATTAATTAATGTAAAAATTAATTTTAATTTTCTAAAAATTTTCTTTTACCCTTAAGTTTGTAAAAAAGTCATTTTCACCCTTTGGGGGTTTTCAGATTTCACTTTTCACGTTTTGTTTTGTACGTTCGCGTTATTTAAAACGTAAACGTACGCGTTTTAGGTTTTAAACGTTTCTGTTTTTTCCAAACTTCTAGTCTTGTTTATATAGCTTATTTAAGCTATTTCATTGTAGATTCCTTAGTCAGATCAATCTCAAACCCTTTTCCGTCCAGATTCACCTGATCACAAACCCGTTTAATAACCATCACACCTCGTCGGGACATAACGACCCGGGAAAACCCCTATACTTCCACGGAGATTGAGTCTGAGCAGTTTGACCTTGTTGACCATTCCTTGGTCAATATAGGTTGACCGTTTGGAGCCAATCAAAATTTTGGCGCCGCTGCCGGGGAGGTGTGCGCGCTATTCTAAACGGTTTTTGCTGATTAGTGATTTTGGAATTCATCCATTTGTATGTTTATCCACCTTTGTTCATATAATCTTATTATCATATACAAAATAGTTCCCGAAAACATTTTAAAATCAGTTTTCAACGAACACAAAAACACAAAAACATTTTCTTTCTTATTTGTACAAAATGTTTATCCAAAAATCCAAAAACATTCTCCTTTACCCTCTCACATCTTTGATTCTTCATCCCTACCCCTCTATGAACCTTTGATTCTTTTCCTATGTTGTATCCACACCAATTTGGTTGCCAATGGTGTGGTGGTCCTCATAATGGTGGGAATTGTCCCGGCTGTAGCATGGTAGAGTCAGGAGATGGGTCTGTCTATAACCAAGCTCCCTATCCTTACCATGACACATCTGATTCATCCTACCAGCCACCACATCATGAGATACTGACATATCTGTGTAAGTTTTGTGGTGGTCCTCACCAAGGATTTGAGTGTCAAGCCGGAAACACGTTTATCTATGAACAGTTTTCCGGTGATGCTCAGAACTTTGGTTATGACCAATACCCACATGATTCACCAGTCCAGACTCAACAGTTTTACTGTTGTGATTACTGTGGAGGTCCACACTTCAGCTCAGATTGTCAAACGGGGAATCCATATCCTTGTGACAATTTTGACACACCTTATTATGACCAACCTCCACAGTACCAAATGAATCAAGCACTTCTTCCAGAAATGCAAAATATGATGAAAATCGTTGATGAACTTAAGGGTTTAGTTAAAGACTTTGCCCAAAGACATACTCATCAAAAATCCATGGAAGAATTGCTGGCTGAAGAGCAGGCTGCTAGAATAAATTCCCAAGATGCTTATGAAAAGTCTATAAGGGAATCAATTGCAAAAGAAAAAGCAGCCAGATCTAGCTCCCAGTTTCGTTTCATCCCTGATGACAGTGATGATGAAGATACACTTGATATCCTTCAATTTTACAAAGCTTCATCAAGTTCATCAGTTGATATCCCAGCAGTTTAGATTCCATCTCAAACAACTTCTATCACACCCGAGGTTCCTACTCACTCTCTGAGCATGGGGGATGAGCATCTTAGCACTGTTCCTGATAAGAAATCGGACGAATTCATAAAGTCTAGTGTTGAGATCCTTGTCCCAATCCCAGGAGAGTCATAGGGAATTCTTGAGCATATGTGTGATCTTCCTTCCCCTCTTGAGTGTTCAAATGATCATTTTGAGACTTTCTCAGATTTTAATGATGATTGTACATCTCATGGAGACATTGAGTATATCGAGGCATCACTCCCACAGTTTGATGCTGACCCTCTTCTTGAGGAGTTCGCCGATGAACTTACTCGCATCAATCCACTTTCATTGGAAAGTGATCATGGTCTCCTCGACTTCGAAGCCGATCTGGGAGAAATTGAAAGTCTCCTATATCATGATCCGTCACTCACTTCTGATCCCGACAATCCAATTGAGAATAATAATCATTTTGTTCCTGAGGTATTCAATATTACTCTCACCAATCCTCTATTTGAATTCGATTCTGAATTCACTTTGATTTCTGATAACCCAATCTTTGGTATTCGGAATGAGGATTGTGATGCGTCTATTCCGGAACATGAGTTCACAGATTCACATCTTGTGAATAATTCTCTTCATGAGGAGTTCTCCGGTGAACTCACTCATCATATCATGACTCCTCCGGAGTTTGATAGCCCGGGGGGAGATGCACTCAATCATGAGAATTTGCAAATTCCCACCCACCCTCCCGGGATGTTTATGAGCTTAACCCTTGAAATCCAAATTCATGCTAATGAGCCTCATCTCGAGGAAGAAGATCAAATCATGATTTACATCATGGTTTTCTTCCTTTTCTTCACCTATAAGGTGCCTTCTTCTCTTCTTCACTCCTTCGGGAATGAAGATACCATCTTTGATCCCGGCATTTTCATGTATCATTATCTTGAGCCGGATACTTATCTCATCGGTGTGGAACTTTCGCGTGCTTCAAATGTTTGTCCAAACATCTTGAATGAAAGTCCGATTGAGATTGTTTCTTCCACATCATGCTTCCCCAAGGACAAATGAATTCGGGGTCGAGTCAAGCTAGCGACTCGGTAAACAAAAACTGTAGCATGTTTATAGGGTTTTCACCCTAAGTGTGGGGGAGTCACCCATGCTATGTTTACAAAAGTGAAAAACAAAATGGTGTTTTCCACGCTTAGCTTGTAATGTTGCCCTTTTACGTTCAAAGAGTCGGCATAATAGCCGGGACTTTGAATATTGAGGACAATATTCATTCTAAGTGTGTGTGTGTGTGTGGGGGGGGGGGGGGGGGTATTCTAGCGAATTTTATCACATTTTACTATCTAGTACCCCCATTTTTAGCCAAAATCTCAAAAGTTTTAAAAAATTTTCACTTGAGTTCAAAATTTTTGTGGTTATCAGTCTGCCATGTCTAACCGACAAAAGGGATTTGCTAATCCAGGAGCAAACGGCTCTTGGTAAAGATATATCAAATCCGTTTACGGCTTGCAATTTGCCCAAAATTGTATGGTAGCTCAACTCGCCATATCCCATAAAGCGAATGAGTTGGCTAGCCAGCAAGATTATGGCTTGTGGTAAAGGCAGTGGAAAATCCATAATTGGTAATCAGCTCACCAAGATGTCGACTAGGTCCATCAAGAGTTGGCTAGTCCAGAAGCAAACGGCTTTTGGTAAAGACTAATCAAATCCGTTGACAGCTGGTGGTTTGCTCAAAATCACATGGTTATCAGGTGGACCATGGTTCTTACTTGAATCGATACACCTGGCTGCTCCAGAAGTGATGGCTTTTGGTAAAGAGTTTAAAATCCATTGAGTTTTCAAAACAGTTTATTGCTAGGGACTAGCAATATTTTAGTGTGGGGGATTGATGAGTGCTCAAACACTCATCATTTTTGGTCAAATCTGAATTGCAAAACATACAAAAACACTAAAAAATGCATCAAAATACTGAAAATATTTCAAAATTGTGTTTTATATGTTTTAGATGAAAAATGAGTAAAAACAAATGAAAACCGTACAAAGTTTGCAAAATTGGTAGTTTCAGTCCCCCAACTTTCATAAAATGTCAAAATTAGTCCCTGGTAATTCAAAATATGGAAAATTATCACCAAAGGTCCTTTTGAAATCATAAGTTGTCATATTTTGTCCTTTGGTGAAAAATTGGAAAAGTTTTGGAAATTTGCATTTTGGTCCCTGGAGTTTCAGAAAATGACAGAATTGGTCCCTGGTGGGAAATTTTTGGAAGAAAACCCATTTTTTAGTCCTTGGAAACTCAAAGGTTATCACAAATAACCTTTTGATGAAAAGTTTGATGAAAATGCAGGATTAGTCCCTGGACTTTCTAAAATGACAAAATTGGTCCCCGGATGTTAAAAACTGGAAAATTAACTTTTATGGCTTTTGGATTATTGGAGTTTGGCAAGATTGGATCTTATGAGTACTTTGGGGAAATTTGCATTTTCAGCCCCTTGATTTTCAGTTTATACATGTTTGGTCCTTGTGTTTTCTAGGCTTAAATAAATAAACAAGCCCACCTAAAATTCTAATCCACTAAAACCCAACCCCTAAACAACAGCCCAACACCATTACCTGGCCCAACCACAAAACAAACACCCCGTTTTCACTAATAAAAAACATCCCAGGTCAAACTTTGACCACCTCCTTCTTCCCACACCCACTTGGCTGCTACTGCCCTGCCAACACTCAACTTCCCATCCCTCCACCATAACATCACCAGCCCCTGTCCCCCTAGCTCACCACAACACTCCAAAACCCATTTAATGCCCTGAAATCCCTCCAAGTTATCACAGCCAGTTGATAACTCTTTTCCCGCCAAAAATCTTTAAACGGCTCAGATGAGTTTCAAGCATCCAATGGTTTAGAACTAAAGTGGGAATAACTAAGAAACTCCCAAGGAGCTATAAAAGTCAAGAGAAAAAGAGAAGAAGGCAGAGTAGTTAGTTAATATAGTTTCAGTAGAGTAGTTTAATGTCGCAGTAGTAGAATTAAACTTGTACCTTGTTCATTTCAGTTAAAAACTTGTATCCTTAGCTTTTCTAGTGTATAAGCTTTTCCAATCAATAAATCAGTTCAATCTTTTGTAATTCACAATTTGCAATTTTTACTTGAAAAACTCATTTCAGCTTTGATGTTATAAAAGTTGTTGTTTTATGGTTATTGTAGCTCATATAAGTTATAAATAAGCTTTTAAAAGTTCCCTTAGCATTTTAAATCAATTTCCTTTCATATACTAAAAAATACCAAAAATACCTCAAAAATAGCTAATAAATAAAAAAATAAGTGTGGAAGAAGATTGAAGCAAAGAAGCCTGGTGGATTTTTTGGATTTTCATGGTTTAGAACTCCAAGGGGAGTAATAGGAATATGTTTTAGAGCCTTGGTACCTTATTTCCTAGCATGGATCCTTTGTGAGCTCAAATTTCAACCTTTGCAATTTTACTGTAGATCATCTTGTTTAGTGCTAACCTGTGTTGTTTAGTGTTTATTTGGTGCATGTTGGTGAAAATATTGCTTAAGAATTTATGTTTGTTCAATAAAATCCATGGTTGCTACATTTCTCATGTTCACTGTTAGGATTAACTTGTAGATGGATTCATGGTTTTTGTTGTTACTAGTGGTAATTTTCTGCTTAGAATAATCTCTTTGGTCATTATAATTTCTTGCAAATCAGTTTTATGGACTAAACCTCATTTAATCTTTGAAAAAGCTTCATAGCCTTTAGTTAAGGGACTGTTTGGATGTAGTGAGTAATGAGTGTTCAGGAGTGTTTTTGTTGATGCCATTTGTTGAGACAAGTCTTAGTAGGTTACAATAACATCATTGTGGCATAAAAACCAGACCTTGTTTACAAGAAAGTCAAAATCATCTCATAATCCAATTTTTGCATTCACAGTTAGTTTTTTTTGTTGCATAATCATCATTTTAGGTACAATTGTTGTTAAGCTAGCTTAATTTAGTCTTACATTAACTTATTACATCATTTTTAGTCATTAGGATCAGATCAAAGCTCACCAAAGTCAACCATTCTCAAAATAATCAAAAAGTCAAAAAGTTTTCGACTGCAGAAATAGTTTTTTATTTTTCATTTCTTCGTTATAAGCCCGTTTGATCTGAAATTTGATTTGTAGCTTATTTTATTGCTTATCCACTTGCTAGTATTTTTATTTTAAGTTTTAGATTTTTTTACAAGGGTAAATCACTCATTTTTGAGCTGCAAAAACACGTATTTTACTGCAGAAATAGTTTTTGATTTTTCATTTCTTCGTTATAAGCCCCTTTGATCTGAAATTTGATTTGTAGCTTATTTTATTGCTTATCCACTTGTTAGTATTTTTATTTTAATTTTTAGATTTTTTTAACAAGGGTAAATCACCCATTTTTAGGGCTGTAAAACTTGATTTTAGCAAATACTTAAAAGGGGTGTTTGGAATTGTTAGTTTGACTATGTTGTGATTGTCATTTGTGGCCAAAACCTATTTAGGCAACTCACCTAGGACCTAACTAACTCTAATCAACTCTTATCTTGGTCAATTTCACAATGAAAGTCAAAATCACCATGTATGTCCCTTAAACAGTTAACTGTTATGGATTTGGAATCCAATTTCCTTCATATCATTGCACAAGTGGTGAATTTAGAGTAATTTAGCCTTGTTATAGTTTATTACATCCATCTTAGTTATCAAATTAGGAATCAAAGTTCATTTAAGTCAAATGTAGTTCAAAACTGAAAAGTCAAAATTTCATCTTTGTAGAAAATCCAAATCTTAGGTGAATTGTTGTGAATTTTGTGTAAGGATTCAAGCCCTGAGACTTTCACACATTGTACTCCCCCACCTTAGCTTTAGGAATCAGGTTTCATCATATTTTTGTGATTTTTTTGGTGGGCCCCACATTCACCCAAAACAGCCTGCAGACCACCATAACCACTGCTGCATCAGCAGTCCCCCATCCATTGCCTCCACTTCTGTGGGTCCCACAGGACTCCACAGTGGGCCCCACATCCTCCCCCTTGGTTCTTTCAACCCCCTCCTGGTAGCCTTTATACTTTGACCATTAGTTTGACCTTTTGACCCCTGGGACCCACTTGGAATTGCCCCTATACATTGTCCCATTTTCAGTGTTCAACTAAGAGTTTCAATGTGCTTATTGTTGCTTAATAGCTTATTCTGTGGACACCTTTTGTTTTTCCTAGCTTAAACATGTTCACTTAACTCATTTGTACCAGAATTCACCCTTGTGGGTCCCACTTAAGCTCATTTGAGCTTATTTCCTTATTTGGTCAACATAAGTCAACTGTCATGACTTATTATGTCGACAGTGCTTATTTTTGATTTATAAAAAAGTTGTTTTTACAAAAGTTGTTTTTTTAGGTGTAAAATAGTTTTCAAAAAGAAAAATCCAGAAAAAATAATTTAATTTTAAGTGATAGTTTCTATTTAATGTAATTTAAAATTTAATTTTCATTTTTAAAATTTTTGTTAAGCACTTAGCTTTTTTATATTTTTCTTAAATTCCTTTTATGTTAAAGTATTTTCAGTAATTTTTTCAGATTTTTATTTTGTCATTTAGTATTTATTAGAATTAATCTTAGTTTTATTAATAATTAATTAATATTAAGTATTAAATAGCATAATTAGTTTTTATAAAGCAAAACCTAGTTTTTATATTTTTTCTAGCTTTTATATAATGTAAAATAATTTTAGGAATTTTCTTACAATTTTTACTGTTCATTTTCTATTTTTCTTAATTTAAATTAGTTTATTTAGGTAATTAAAATTAATTAGTAATTAATTAATATAAAAACCACAAAAATACTAAAATACTTATTTTTAATTTTAAAATTAGTTTTTAGTTATTTTATAATTTTAGAAATTTTATTTTCATTTTTCTAGTGTTAAATTAATATTATATTGTATTTAAGTATTTTAAATATGAATAATTAGTTTTAATTAGTAATTAATTAATAATAAATAATTAATTAATGTAAAAATTAATTTTAATTTTCTAAAAATTTTCTTTTACCCTTAAGTTTGTAAAAAAGTCATTTTCACCCCCTGGGGGTTTTCAAATTTCACTTTTCACGTTTTATTTTGTACGTTCGGGTTATTTAAAACGTGAACGTACGAGTTTTAGGTTTTAAACGTTTCTGTTTTTTCCAAACTTCCAGTCTTGTTTATATAGCTTATTTAAGCTATTTCATTGTAGATTCCTTAGTCAGATCAATCTCAAACCCTTTTTCGTCCAGATTCACCCGATCACAAACCCGTTTAATAACCATCACACCTCGTCGGGACATAACGACCCGGGGAAACCCCTATACTTCCACGGAGATTGAGTCTGAGCAGTTTGACCTTGTTGACCATTCCTTGGTCAATATAGGTTGACCGTTTGGAGCCAATCACTCGCGTTCTACTACCTTGGGAGGAGAAGAAGAGGTAGTAGGAGCTTTGGGTCCCTCATAGGAAACACCACTTCTCATTGTGATCGCTTTAACATCGCCCCTCGTATTAGCGATTGTGTTGCTAGGTAAAGTAGTACCTGAGCCCGAGGGTCGATCATTTAAAGACTTCTTAAGGTCTGTGATCTGAGTCATCATCACCCTATTCTTTTCCTCTTGAGATTTCATGAATTGTCTCCACAACTCATCATGTGATGGGCCAGTTGGAACAATTGCTTGTGTGTGGTTTGTAGGAGCTTGGTTAGGGTAATTCTGAGTAGTTGGAGTGATGGCTTGATTTTGATTGGGAAAATTCTGGGTCCGGTTATTTTGATGGGAACCGTGGTTTTGAAAATTTCCCTGATGTTGGTTGCCATGTCCATGAGAATTGTTTCCCTGATAGTTGTTTTGACCTTGGTTTCGATTGTAGTTTCCTTGATTTTGGAAACCTTGGTTTTGGTTATGATGGAAACCTTGGTTTTGGGTCTGATTGACATTTCCTTGGTTTTGGTAACCTTGTTCGTTCGATTCTGATTTTGGTTCTGGTTACGGTTTTGGACATTAGGGTTTTGATTGAATCCGGGAGGTCCAAGGAAATTGTTAGAACGATAGCTTAGAAGATTGCGGTCCCCTTGCGGTTGGTAGTTATTACCTCCAGAATTATAGGAACCTTGAGCAGCATATACGTCCTCATGAGTATAACCACTAGTGGCTGGACACTCGGAATATGAATGTGGACCTCCACAAGTTTCACAACTTTGATTAACGGCTTTGGCTTGTTGATTTTGGATACTTTGGTTCATCCTCAACATTGCCGTAGCAAAATCATCCATCTTTTTAGTGAGGACCACTATTTCAGAAGATGCTGGAGTGATAGACTTACATGACTCTTCCCTCTCAGCTGAGGAATCCCAGAAATTATGGTGGGCAGTCATGTTTTCAATGAGATCATAGCACTCTTCGGGGCGCCTTTTCATAAAGGTCCCACCAGCAGCAGCATTGAGAATATCACGGTGTCTCAATGTCAACCCATTATAGAAAGTATCTATTTGGGTAACGAGTAACATGTTAAGGTTAGGACACCGATCAATTGAGAGTTTATAGCGTTCCCATGCTTCAAACAAAGACTCTTCGGGATGCTGACGAAAGTTACTAATGTCATTTCGTAACTTGGAAACCATGGATGGTGGAAAGTATTTGGATAAAAATTTAGTCACCATTTCTTTAAAAGTGTGAATCGAATTCTTAGGAAGTCGATCAAACCATGCAGTGGCATGATGGGTTAGAGAATAGGGGAAAAGAGATAGACGAAGGGCATCATCAGAGATACCATTCTGCTTCATGCTTTGGGTGACGGTAAGAAATTTATCAAGATGCTTGTTTGCATCGTCACCAGGTGATGCGTGGGAATCGCACCTTGATTTACCTCTCGAGGGATCTCGAGAAGCTTACAACCCCCACCAGGCAGTGTACCTGATCGTTGTAGTATAGTATAGTGACAAGTACCGGGGGATTGATCGTTCAGCTTAGGAATAGTGTCGCTAGGATTAGAAAACCTAATTTACTAGTTCTAGAGGTGAGGGATGATTATTTTTGTATTTTTATATTTTTTTAGAAAGCAATTAAAATCTCGGGTTTTGAAGGAGTGGGCGGAATTAGTTGCTATTCAACTAACCCAAAGCTAATATATATTCAAAATAAAATACTGAAAATGAAATTAAACTAAATTATACTAAGGTTGTGAGCAGTAATTGGAGAAATTGTGTTTACTTAGACTTCACTACTCCCTAGATATCTTTTACACGTTAATTACTTGTTATACTTGTATGGATGACGGATTGTATTCCTTAATATCATTCGTTGGGTGGCATACATAACTCCCCAACTCTATGAGCTCTTATCTCCTCCTACACCATGACCTAGCACAACTATAGGGATTGTAAACAGTGGCTCATGCATTAAATACAACCAATAAAGACCTAGTACGCCTCGGTTCATGTTTCTTAAGACGTTCAAGCATGTTACCATTTGGAGATCTGTCAGTTTTCTTAAGCCTAACATATAAATCATTCATCCAAGAACAAGAATAAACAAGTAATCAACACATAATCAACATCTAGGTTTCATTAGATCTAAGCAAACACAAGAGAGATCTAGCCTAGCATAATTGAATTGAGATAAAAACAAGAGATAAACAACCAACACATAGACATATTGATTGAATTAGAAGAACACTTATCTCAATTACAATGCAAGGTATCAAGGGTTTGGAACCCTTGAAAAACCTGTAAAAGAGGCACCAAATTCGTCTTTAGGGTTTCACCAAAACTTCTCTCTCTCTTCAATGAAAAAACTAGAAAACTATATATAGGAAAAGTAGGCTGACGGCGTCAAGAGTTACTTGTGACTCCGTCACCTCGCCGCCATACACTTCCTCGGACGGCCTTGATCTACTTATGACGGCCTATGTGACGCCGTCACCGACCACGGTATTTTATTCTTGCCACTTTGACGCCGTCATGAAGGCGTTTGACGCCGTCACCACCTTCGGTATTTTAATTCTTCATGTCTGACGCCGTCAAGATATTACTCTTGACGCCGTCACCTTGTATTTTCAGCATGGAAATTTGGTACTTTGCCGTTTTCTTCACTTTTATGCTCCAAAAACGTCCAAAATGGCTTCTTTTCCAGAATTCACTCTCCAAACACCTAAAATCACAAAAGGAACGATTTAGGGCAATATTTGATCAAATAAATTCGGATTCGGGCTTAAATGACCCCCTAAAAACGGATCATTTTTCGCCTCATCATATACCCTTACACTTGAGATTTGCTTGTCCTCAAGCAAATGCGCTTTTATTCTACTCGAAAGACAAGTTAGGGGTCATTTAACACTAATATAAAAGTAATTACAACAAATAATCGTTCCACTAAAGACCAATAGACAAGCACGGAGGTCATACACAAGCACCTCACAAATAGTGTTTAGATACTCACATCTCTCGGGTGTAATAAAGTAATATAACATTATGGAAATGGAAGATATCTCTCACTACCTGTCATAGCAAAATAGATTACCATAGGCTTGGGAAAGGATCAAACCTCCACCACATGGCGTAAGCACCTAGGATAAACTATCAAAGAGGTCTTTTAAAGGGTTGTAACGTTAGGTATATGTTGATCCCAGTTGAGCTTAAACGATCTTATATAGAAGTTAACTTGAATGAATACTTAAGCTAATACGCGGAATATAAAAGCTTAACTTAAGAAGACTTATGATTCTCTTTCAACACTTCAATATTATTAATACGAGCACTCAACAATGCTAGGGTTTTACAACCTTGAAGTGAATAATAATACGTAATTCTATCTCCTCTAAACTAACCCTAGGAACCTCCTTTTATAGACCAAGGAGTCCTATTAGGTTTACAATGCCTTTCTCTACAAGATAAGAATAATCTAAATAGATATACTATACACAAAATCTATTCCATAATTATCCTATCGTATACAATGTTAATCCATTCAGCAGTAGTTTCACCAAGCAGCAGATTGTCTTCAGCAGCAGAGTCATTATACCAGCAGCAGTTTCATTGTAGCAGCAGTATTACTCAGCAGCAGTATCACATAGCAGCAGTGTCACTTGGTCAAAACCCAACAATCCTCCCCTAAACTTAATATTTATTTCTAAATATTCAAGTTTCTTCAAAGCTCAATTAATCACTTGGAGGATGCTTCCAAACACTTCAACTCTTGAAAATTCAGTTGATCAAATATCTTCTTATACTTTGACAGCAAATTGAATGCTTGATCATCAGAATCATAATCTTTCTGCAGCTTAAGTGTTTTGTCACCATTAACCATCTGATTGACAATATTCCAGTATCTTACCACTGGGTAATCTACTTCAGCTAGCATATACAAAGTAATAGGTCCAATTTCTAGCACATGAACTCCAGAATCTTGAAAGAGTCTCCATTTTCTTACTTTGTATTCTACTATCTCTGTCCATTCAGAATCATCCATTGAAGGTTCAAACATAAGTTTAAGAGCTCTCCACATAACATTATCAGAAGAAGTTAAGATATGATCAATTTGATCTCTCTCATACTTTTTACCATCAAATTTCTTAGCTCCAAACTTTGCCTTGTATAACTTCCACAAGTCTTCAACATCCTCTCTATCAAAGTAGTGTAACATCTGTTGAAATCTAAGAAACCTGTGAGTCTTACCATCAGATCTCTGGACATCATGAAATGCTCCAATGTTAGTATCATACCCTGTAGTTACTTTGACAATAGGATATTTAATTCCTAATGGTTTGGCATCAACTACTTCAGGATCTTCCATCTTGCCAACCACAGTATAACCCTTCAATTGTTCTTTTTGATGCTCAGAAGGAATGTGATCAAGACCATGTTTAAACTCATCTCCTTTAGGCATAGAACTGCTTCCTTCTCCAATATTTCTCTTCTTCTTTGCAACTGACTTATGAATAACACCTTTTCTTTTATCACCCTGCACAGAAGAAGTAGTCTTTGCTGCATCATCCTCAATCTGTTCAACAACATTAGATTCTTGAACATGCTCTGCTTCAGCTACCTTTTCAGGTATCAACTTCTTGTTCATCTGAGCAATCTGTTCCAAGTCTTCAGCACATCCCATAGGATAAAAAGTATCTGTTCTTTTCTTTGTTTGTTGATACAAATCAAAAACTTCTTTATCAGAATAAGGTTTCAACTCTATCAATTTCCATCCAGCCATATTCTTTAGATATCTTTCATATTCTTTTCTTTGTTGTTTAACAGTTGGACCTTTAAGTATCTTTATCTTCTTTCTAGCAGCATCATTTTGCTTTCTCTTCTTGATAATGAACTCCTTGTACCAGGATTGCATATCAAAAGTTGAAGTTTCATTACCTTCCTCTTTGATCAACTTTTGAAATTCAATATCAGCATCAATTCTGATCTTCTCATTGACCCATTCATCATACTTCTTTAATTCTTCAGCCTGTCTTTTCTCTTCTTCCAAAAGTAACTGTTGATCATCATCATGTAATTTAAGTGCAACAGCAGAATCATGTTCACTTAGAAGTTCCTTAGGCCAAGAATCAAAAGGTATATCTGTGAAATCAATGCCTTTATATATCCACCTCTGAATATCAACTTGCTTGCCTTTACCCTTATCTGTAGAAGATGATATGATTGTCTTCCTTTGAGTAGCAGCAGGTTCTTTTATTGTTATTCCTTTTTGAGGTTTTCTTGTTACTGATGATGTAATTGTTGTTGTGATAGGTTGTGGTAATGATTGAGTTGGTAGTTGTGGTGTCTGTTTGGAAATAGAGTTATCAGTAGTCTTCTTACTTAGCAAAACCATTGCCTCTGCAGCAGCATTGTCCATAGACCCAGCAGCAGAGTCTTGTGCTTCAGCAGTATTCACTATTCCACTAGCAGCAGAACCAGAAACATCCTTAGCAGCAGAATGAACAGCAGTAGAGTCAGCAATAGCAGCATTTTCAACATGTTTTACCACTGAATCTTCCAAAGTCTTTAACACATTACCCATCAACCCTGTTGCTTTCACTAGTTGCTCAGACTCCAAAGTTTTAAGAGTTTCTACCACCTTTTCTTGTGCAGCAACCATATTTTCCATAACAACTTCATTCCCTGATTTATCAGCAACTACAAAGTCTTCATTATTCTGAGGACTATCCACATCCATTTCTTCAATCACTGGAACCTCCCCTGAAACTATTCCAGCATCCATATCTTGAACATTATCAACTTTTTCAAAATTTACCTCCCCTGAATCCATGATAGTTTCATTCCTCCCCTGTTTGGAAGCATCCTCTTCCAAATGAGTAGATGGTTCAGAAGAAATTACAACTTGATTAGTCCCCACTTTCTTCAATCGTTTCAAGGAGGTTGAAGATCTTGATTTCTTAAAGCTCTTAATCTGTTTTCGCATTTTGATGATGACCTTGTCTTGACCAGCAACAACATCAGATAGATTAAGAACCTTCTCTTCCAAAGATTTACATTTCAACCCCAAAGTGGTACAAGTAGCCGTCAATTCTTTTATAAGTTGCATTGTAGTCTCATCACTTCGACCTGTATTACCTGGTCCGAGAGGTGAATCACTGACAATGTCATCATGTACAAGTGGATCCGTCAATTCATGAGTCACTGGCCTGTCCTCATCACTTCGACCTGTGTGACCTGGTCCGAGAGGTGAATCTTGGGACAAAAACTCAGTATCAAACCTAGTTTGATCATCTGAGCCCCCTATGTTTTCCATTTGACTAGGGTTACCATCCTGAGAATCAGACTCATAAGAATCCTTTTCTCTAGATGTTGCCTTGGTTTGGGTCTTAATGATGTTATCACTATCCTGCTCTGCTGCTAAGCTAGAAGCAGTAGTGACAGCCCTTGCCAACATGTCCTCTCCATCACCTAGGACAGCCTCATCTGGTACAGCCATACTAACACTATCCTGAGGAAGATTAGTGTTCTTTTTGGTTTTCCTACGTGTATATTGTTTTGTAGGTTGTGTAACAGATGTAGTAACATTGGGTGTGTGATGGGAATCAGTGGGATTTCCTGATCCTTCACCCTGGTTGTTTTGCACAATTTGTTCCATGAAAGAAGTAAGATTTGTATGTGCACCTGAAAAACCTTTGCCATGCTTAATCAAAAAGGTAAAAGTTCTTGAAGCCAATTTTGGAGCATCATATTCAGCAACATGGGTTCTTGTTTTAGAAATTTGTTTTTCAATAAAGATCTGAAGAAATCTTGGATATAGCAAATAAGAACCATCTTCAACACCTTTAAATAACCCAGCCAATATCATTTTAGAAAAATTAAATGGTTGACCTTTGCATAGACATATCATTGCAGAAGCAATGGTAGTACTGAACTCATGCCATCCAGATGTTTTAGGACTCAAACAATGAAGGAATAGATGGACCAAAAACTTGTATTGAGGACAGAGGAGAGCTTTTTGAAATTTTAAATTTTTATGTTTCCCCTCATATCCCAAATCTTTTAAACCAGCAAAAATAGTATCATTTTCAAGACACGTGGTCTCTGTCTCATCATCTAAGAGAAGAGATTCCCTTATAGATGATTCAGTTACACGAACCTTTTGCCCATCTACAAAAGCACTGACATGTTTTTCCCCATTCATAGTTTTGATTTTAGCTGTAAACCAAAACTGTTTGATGTAGGAAACAAATATAGTAGGATTCACAGTGAGTGCATACCTAAGAGAAGTAGCATTCAAAAACTTGACCATGTCTGTGAAACCTTCAGGAACTAACTCTTCATTTAAAACGACCACACTGTTGTGTTGCTCAGCCCAGATACGTGTAAGTTCCATAAATTAGGTTTTAGAGAAATTGGGGATTTGTGATTATTGGAATGATTAGGTGTAAGGGTTTGTGATAACTTCAATTGAGAACATATGAAAACCAATTATGAAGATCAATTAGGTTTTAAACTGATGAATGAAAGTTACACATAACACCCTCTTACTTACAACCATAACAGCAGAACCGTATCATTCACAACTAACAACAGAGTGATAGAACTAGCAGCAGAGTGAACTGGAGCCAGCAGCAGAGTTGACTATAGACCTTGGTCAACGATACATAACAATTAATGCACATATCACTCCGTAATCCCTATAAAACCGGCGAGATCTTTTCCCCAAATTATGCAATCAAACCCTAATCTCTTTCAAAAACGCCACAATCACAATCAATACTATCCATCTTTACAATCAAATCACCAAATAATGAAATCAACACCCGAAATTATCAATATCTCTTCTGATTCATCATCCGAAGATGAGAGCCCATTTGAAACCTATGTACCGCCATTCCGTCCTCCTCATGGTGGTTGTAGAACCAAAGAGCAAGCAAAGTAGTTTTTGTAATCTCTTTTGATGTAAAAACTTCTGATTTGAATGAATGATAAGTGTGCTTCTTTTGTTGCCTGAATATTGTTGTTTGCAAATCATCATCTAGACTTATTCCTGCACAATATTAGACAAAACACCACAAAGCAAACAAACATATGTACTAGCAGTAGAGTTAGCAGCATAGTACATAGCAATACAAATATATGCTTTATGATAAGCAGCAGAGTAACAAGCAGCACAATTCCTTTACACACTTTTACAAAAACAAAGAGATAAGCTTTTCAAAGATTTATCATACCAATGTTTGCAATTAAAAATTGAAACCTCCCCACATCAAAGTGTTTAGTGAGAAGATCAGCAACATTGTTATCAGTATGAACTTTAACAATTTGGATCAACTTCTTTTCATAGCAATCCCTGATAAAATGATGTCTTATCTCAATATGTTTTGTTTTAGAATGAAAAACAGGATTTTTAATTATGCAAAGTGTGCTGTTGTTATCAATATGGATTTTAGTATCCATATGTAGCAAGTGCAATGGCTCAGTATTTGTGTTTACAGTCTTGGACTTGAAAGAAACTCTGTGTTGTTTACCCTTTTGACATGCAACACAGGTTTCACAATTCTCAAAAGTCTTTGTAGGCATCCCTCTCACAAGATTTCCTTTCACCAATTTGTTCATAGTCTTGTAGTTTAGATGTCCCAATCTTCTATGCCATAATTTGGACTCATCAATAGTGGCCTTTGCAATTAGACAAGTTAAAGCCCTCTTAGGAAGAATATTCTTAATATGGTCACTGTATATATTTTCTTTTCTAGGGACCTTCAGAAGCACAGATTTGTCATCTGGCAATTGAAAATCAGGAGAAAGAATCATACACTCAGTGTCTGTAAAAAGAACAAAATTCTTTTTGTCACACATTTGTGAGACACTAAAAAGGTTAAACTTAAGTCCTTTCACAAGGAATACCCTTTCAAAGTCCAAATTTCCAGTTCTTAGAGTTCCAATACCAACAATCTTTCCACCTTTTGGATCATTCCCAAAAGCTACATAACCACCATCAAAAGCCTCAAAGTCTTCAAGTTGAGACTCATCTCCTGTCATGTGACCAGAACATCCACTGTCAACAATAACCATATCCTTAAGCTCATCCAGTAGATTGACCTGCACATGAAAAATAGAGAAATCAGTTTCTCTTGATGACCCAAGCCATTACTGACTTGGATCTACCCTGTGCATCAGTATAATCAAATTTCTTCAAATCACTTGATGCACTACTATTCTTGGAAACAGAGTTTGAAACATTTGTTTTTGGTTTCCAAGTCCAGCAAGCTAAGGCCTTAACAGCATAAAAGTGATTACCAACAACTGTATTTGGAAGATGTTTTGGCTCAGAAGTAGAAAGTTTTGTACTAACAGCAGGTTGCTTGCTAGCAGCAGAGTGCATACTGGCAGCAGAATGCTTACTAGTAGTAGAGCCAGTAAAAGAACTAGTTGTTGATTTGAAAACACCATTTGATTTAGCAGCATAAATAGATCTAGTAGCACCAGATCTCAACAAAACAGCTCTTGGAACCATGTTTCTATTAGGATGTGGGTGAGTTTGTTTAGTTACATATTTGTGATTCACCCTAGTGTATTGATTCCAAACAGGCTTTTGGTGTTCAGGACATCTAACAATCAAGTGGTCAAAGCTACCACACTTATAACAAGCCTTCTTTTGTAATTGAAACTGATCACCTAATCTTTTTGAAACTAGATTATTGAAGTTTCTTTGGTTACCCCTAGGCTTATTATTGAACCTTTCCATCTGTTCTCTAGGTACCTCATTGTACTCTACCAGTTTTCTAGAGAAGTTATTTCCTAACACAGGTTTAACAAACTTTACCTGTTCTACCTTAGGTTTAACCTGAGTAGGAATTTCTTCCTTTTTCAAACTTTGTTTTGGTTTAACCTGTTCGTCTTCACTATCACTATCACTATACCATTCCTCAATAATTGGAGCTTCAGGAAATTTTCTATCCTCAACCTTAGGTGTTTCAATTTTACTTGTACTACATTCACCTACAGGTTTTTCAATATTTAGCTCACTAATGAAGGATAGTTCTTTTCCTGGTGGAGCAAAAGCACTTTTGGCTGGAGGAGCCACTTCATTATATCCAATTCCACTTCCTTTTCTCATCAAATTATTCTCAATAGATTTATGAACCATATCAGAAGCAAATTGTTGTTTTTGTACTCTTACTACATGTTTATCTTTTTCAGCAAGAGCTTCCTCTTTTTCTTTTTCTGCTTCTACCAACTTATTTTTAAGAACCTCTACTTCACTGTTTTTCTTAAAAATTTCTATATCTCTTAGATTAAGTTGATCTACATATTCTTTTTCACACTCTTTGAGATATTCTAACCTCCTCTCAACATTTTGAATACCTACTTTGTAACCTAAGTTATCAAGTTTTAGGTGTTCAACTTCTCTATTTAAACTCTCATTCCTAGCCTTAAGTACTTCAATAGTGTCAGAACAAGATTTAAAAGAACAACCAGATGATTCAGAGTCATTAGATACCTCAGAGTCAGATCCTGATGATGAATCATCTGCCATAAGTGCAAAGTTATGCACTTTGGGTTGAACAGCAGCAACCAAGGAGAAATTTGGTTCTTCTTCTGCCATATCACTCCAGTCATAATCTCCCAGCCCATCACAAGCTACCATTGCAGACTTTGATTCTTCAGTCTTCTTTGGAACATCAACATTCTTCTTTGGAGATCTACACTCTTTAGCAAAATGTCCCTTCCTGTTGCAATTGTAACATTCAATTTTAGACTTGTCAAACCCTGGGCTCTCCTTAGCCTTGTATTTGACTTCTCTTCCAGTCTTTTTCCAGAACTTTCTTGCTCTTAAAGTCAGCATTGCCATTTGCCATTTGAGATCAATTTCTTCAAGATCATCTGGATCAATATGATCCATATCTTGATTTATGACATGTGACCTTATAGTAGTAGTAAGCTCAGCTAAGAATGCACATAAAGCAACATCACTTGTAGAAATCTTGTCATTTGAACCAGCAGCAGATCCATCAGCAGTAGAGACTCCATAAGCAGTAGAGTGAGATTCTTGAGTCTCTTTGGATTTTGAAGACACAAAAGCAAAATTTTGTGCACTAGAAGATGAAGTAGAAGAAGTAGCCAATTCAGATTCATACACCCTTAAATTGTTGTAGAGGCTCTCCAACTTCATTGTTTCAAAGTCAGGCTTATTCCTCCACACCACTATATGCATACTCCATTCAGGTGCAAGACTTCTTAGAAACTTGAGATTCACATCTTCCTGTAGAACAACATAACCAACAAGCTTTAGATGACTAACTAGTTGATTTAGCCTGTTATATGTGCCAATTATCTTTTCTCCAGATTCAGAAGTAAAGTTTTCAAACTGATGCTTCAACATGTTCTTCCTGGATTTCTTAGTAGCATCATTCCCTCCAAACCTGAATTCCACAGCATCCATCAATGCTTTTCCTGTTTCACAATCATCAAAGTCCATTTGAAATTCATTAGGTATTCCCATTAAGAGAATACTATGAGCCTTGATTTCCAGCTTCCTAGTTGCATTAGCTTCAGCAGACTTGATTGGTATCTCCTTACCTTCAGCACTCTTCTCTGGTTCAGAATCACCATTAACAATCACATTCCACATGTTGAAGTCGATCATGCGAATGTATTGTCTGATCCTCCTCTTCCATAGCTCATACTCAAAAGGATTGAGCATAGGTACCCGTGAAGCAGTCACCATATGAGTTTCATCACCCATCTTTAGCAATAGTCTTGGAACAGTAAACTTTTACGAAACAAAAATCTTCTTGATTATAACTTCTAGATCACAAGCTCTGATACCACTTGTTGATCCCAGTTGAGCTTAAACGATCTTATATAGAAGTTAACTTGAATGAATACTTAAGCTAATACGCGGAATATAAAAGCTTAACTTAAGAAGACTTATGATTCTCTTTCAACACTTCAATATTATTAATACGAGCACTCAACAATGCTAGGGTTTTACAACCTTGAAGTGAATAATAATACGTAATTCTATCTCCTCTAAACTAACCCTAGGAACCTCCTATTATAGACCAAGGAGTCCTATTAGGTTTACAATGCCTTTCTCTACAAGATAAGAATAATCTAAATAGATTTACTATACACAAAATCTATTCCATAATTATCCTATCGTATACAATGTTAATCCATTCAGCAGTAGTTTCACCAAGCAGCAGATTGTCTTCAGCAGCAGAGTCATTATACCAGCAGCAGTTTCATTGTAGCAGCAGTATTACTCAGCAGCAGTATCACATAGCAGCAGTGTCACTTGGTCAAAACCCAACAGTATAGGGATATGAATTACACGGTTTTGTTGGATAAATGAAGTTTTACTGGTGGCGAGTTAACAATCTTGGTTAATTACATGTACAAGATGGCGTTGCTAAGCCAAGACTAGACTCAACTTAAGCTAATAAATGAAAAATAACAAAAACATAAAATGAACATAGAATAAAAACGGGATGGTAGTCCGTTTTTTTTTTTTTTTTTTTTTTTTTTTTTTTTTTTTTTTTTTTTTTTTTTTTGCATACACTCTTACCCTACCATCCGAAATAATACATCATAGGGGTATGAGCATTCCCCTTACACTTGAATCTTTACATACTTTACAATTAACTAATCTAATGACTCGAATTAAGAAAATCAAAACACTTGGAGCACTTTTAAGATTAACGTACATATGGGGGTAATATATTATGTTCTTCCCCATTACTCCATAAAATAAGTACTTACCCATGAGTCCCAATAGTCCCAAAACAATATGTACAATGATATGACTCGACTTAGCAACCATGTAATCAATTAGAAAGTTAACTTAGGGTTTAACAAATAACAATAATGCACTAAAAATGAGCGCATACACGGAGGGCTAAGGCGATTTGGGTGTACATTTAAGTGGGGTGTAACAAATTCTTCCTTTAAGTAAGATGCTTAAAGTTAGAAACGAAAAGATAGGCTCGGAGGGGTGTACTAGGGGTATCGTGTACTAAAAATGAGTACAACGCTAAGGGTGTGGGAAAAATTAGTTGACTTAACTAGCCAAGTAATATGACTTAAATGGTCAAGTAATTGTAATACTGGTTTAACACAAGGGTGATCCTAATGCCTCTTATCATGTAGTAAATCCTACCACACGAATGTAGTCTCACTAGCGGTCTCGGGATGCATCACTAACGCAAGTTCTAGAATCTAAATGCTACCGGTACACTCATAAGTACTAATAGTAAATGCTTTTCCTATCAAATCTAAAGGCGAATGTCACATTTTTGGGTGGAAAATTTTTCTGAATATACGGTTATGTGCTAGTCATACAACCTCCTATCCATGAGACGCTTGCTATGGCTAAAGTTTCACTCCTAAATGTTGTAAAAAATTTTAAATTTGGCGCTAAAATTGCACTAACAAGTATTTCTCGTAGTTTTATTACACATCTACTATCAGACAAAACAAACTCAAGCGAAAGTGCATATGTAAGGTATCATCTTTTTACCCTCCCCTTACACTTAAGATGAACATTGTCCCCAATGTTCAAGTAAAGAATGTAAAAGTTAAGAAGTAAAGAGAATGAAATCAAATACTCCCCTGATTCGCTCGGTATGGATTTTAGGTTGACCAGGTTAAATCTTCCTCCAAGAAAACGAATAATCAAAGCTTTCCTTCCAGAGTATAAATCATATTCTTGTCATAAATAACCTGTAAATCCTGACAACAATAGACAAGGCAACCTCGCGTAAAATCGGCGGCATCCTATATAAGTTACTAAATCCTAGAAAACAAAGTAAGATATAATGCTTGTGGAATGAAGTTTGCAGATTTCCTGGAGATTATAAAACTTAATAATTCACAAAAACCATAAGACTCCGTTAGAAAAACAAAACCGGTAAAATTTCCAGATTTTTAACTCCTGACGCCGTCAAGAGTAATACTCTGACGCCGTCAGAATGGACCTGCAGAAATTCTTATGTTAAGTTTCCGGAAAATTTCTGGAAAAACTTTGTCCTACTTCCTGGAAAATCCTGCAAAACTTCATTATGACTCAATACAAGCATTTGACTCTAACAAATACGAATATACATGTTCATTAAATATTGTGGAGAATCATGATCAGTTTGTTTCTTAAAAACATATTTGGGGTTTCCCCTTACACTTATCTTTTGCAAAAATACCTTTAGGTTGGAGTTAAGACTAGGCCAAACAACATAATAAAGTATTTCCACATTTTAATTGAGAAACATGATCAACCAACAATAAAAATAAAACATGCATACGGAAACAAATAACAATCAAACAAATAAAATCACACAAAACATGGGTTGCCTCCCAAGAAGCGCTTTTCTTTATTTACGAGTCTTGTAGCTAGACTCAAAGTCATGGGTTACTACGTGATCTCATCATTGGTTCCACTCTCTAGGTCGTCTTCTAAACCAGTTTTGTATTCCGGACCTAGTTGCAAGCACTCCTTGTAGAAACCAAGCATCCTATTTCTAACATACTCTACTCCTCTACGTCTATCCTCATCATTCCTATAATAAGCCGCTTGCTTGCGTTCCTTTTCGAAATTAGAGAGAAGGCGGTATTGCTCAATCTTGTAGGGCATTTGATAAGCAACCTCATCATTCTCTTCCTTGAATCTAACTATCCCTAAAGTCGGATCATAACTCATCCTAGTGGCCTCAACAAATGGTTTCCCAAATATTATTTGACTTAGGCAAGCATCTATCACCGGACGAGTGTCTTCCACTATCATAAAATCAATCTCATAGGTAAGATTCCCTATGATAACATGTAATCCCTTAACTCTCCCTACAAAATTACTTATCCAATTTTTACCGGGCATCATCCTAAAATTGAGTTGCTTCTTCATCACCCAATTGTAAAAAGTCCTAGTCATGATGTTCACGGGGGATCTAAGGTCGATGTAAGCTTTCCATATATGCATGTGCCCAATATTGCATGGGATGTTAATGTTAGAGGGGTCTCCCATTTTGATATGGGGGTCGCCAAAGATATATGTTTTCTCGGGACTATCGAATAAATCCTTATGGTATTCCCGTTCTTCCTCGGTTGGCAACTTATCAAAGTATTCCTCTATAGGTTCTACCTCCTCTAATTCCTCATCCTTATTAACCTCAACTTCCCTACTCTCATCCTCACTATCGGCTTCTACTCTAACGTCATCCTTGTCACTCTCCTCTATCGCCTTATCTATCGGCTTAATGGTGACAACATTGACAAAGTGGACATGTTTGGATGATGAGGGGCCCTTAGTTTGGATTCCACTATCGGTGTCCCTAGTGTCCTTCCTCGGTGTGATCAATGTTTGGTTGTTGAGGGCTTTCAACAAGTTGTCAATCTTGTTGGTCATCTCCGTTTGTTGTTGGTTGAATTCGGTTTCGAACCTAGCCATGCGGGCTTCTTGAGATGCCATGAATTTTGACATCAATCCTTCAAGATTGTTGGTACTACCATAGTTGTTAGAAGGATTGTTGTTGAAAGTACGGTTGGATGGTGGACCGTTTGGTTGGTAACGATTAGGTGGGTTGGATGAATTGGGTTGATTTTGTTTCCACCTAAGGTTTGGGTGATTTTTCCATGAGGGGTTGTATGAATCACCGCATGTGTTCGGCTCGGGCTTGAAAGTGTACCACTTATCTCCCGCTTCGTCGGTACGCGTGGATGCGTAATCCGCAAAAGCTGTTCCGGGGAGTTCCATACAATTACGAGTGTCATGGGGACCACTACATAATTCGCATGAAGAAGTGATTTTGTTCACTTGGCTTGAATGCTTCGGAGCTTCGTAAGATTTCATGAGAAACTTGACTTGGTCCTCAAGTTCCATGATCCTACGGTCGGGAGTGCTAGAATTGTTCGAAGGCAAAGATATTGCCTTGACCGTTTTGTTCAAGTCACGGGGATCATTCCAACTTTCGTTGTCATAGAGAGCAAGATCTTCTATGAGTTCCCATGATTGTTCCGCAATAAGATCACGTAGCTTACCACCGGCCGATTGGTCAATGGTTCGCCTCGTGGAGATGTCGATATGGTCATAGAAGATTTGGACTTGGAGCCAAAGATCTATGCCATGATTAGGGACTTTTTGGAGTAAGTCCTTGAAACGAGTCCATGCTTCATAAAGAGATTCATTTTGACGTTGTTGAAACATCAAGATGTCATTCCTAAGCTTAGTAGTTCTCCCCGGTGGGAAAAATTGAGCAAGGAAACGAGTGGTGAGATCATTCCATGTGGTGATGGATCCCGCGGGTAAACGCTCAAGCCATTGACTAGCTTGATCCCGTAGAGAGAATTGGAATAGGCGTAAACGGGTAGTCTCTCTAGTTTCAACACCTAGGTCTATGGAATCTACGATTTTGAGGAAGTCCTTAAGGTGTTGGTTTGGATCTTCGGAACGAAGTCCATGGAATGCACATCCGCTTTGCACCAACCGGATGGTGTCGGATCGCAAGGGGGTCACATTGGCTCCGGGGAGCTCAATGGTGTTTTGGTAGCCTTGATGGCTAGGTCGGGAGTACTCTCCTAAGGTTCGGGGCCTAAGGGGTTCTAGTGGTGGGTTTTGTTGTGGTGGGATGACGGGTTCAAAGATGTTACCACCTTCCATGATGTCGGATGGTAAAGAGTTACGAACAAAGGCACGAAGAAATAAGATAGACTAAAGAAGACCTAAAAATAAAAAAATAAAATCTTACTAGAAAGGAATCTAGCAAGTAGACCTAATAAAAAGAAATCCTAACCTAGACAATAACTATTCCCCAGGCTGCGGCGCCAAAAACTTGATGCGTGGGAATCGCACCTTGCTTTACCTCTCGAGGGATCTCGAGAAGCTTACAACCCCCACCAGGCAGTGTACCTGATCGTTGTAGTATAGTATAGTGACAAGTACCGGGGGGTTGATCGTTCAGCTTAGGAATAGTGTCGCTAGGATTAGAAAACCTAATTTACTAGTTCTAGAGGTGAGGGATGATTATTTTTGTATTTTTATATTTTTTTAGAAAGCAATTAAAATCTCGGGTTTTGAAGGAGTGGGCGGAATTAGTTGCTATTCAACTAACCCAAAGCTAATATATATTCAAAATAAAATACTGAAAATGAAATTAAACTAAATTATACTAAGGTTGTGAGCAGTAATTGGAGAAATTGTGTTTACTTAGACTTCACTACTCCCTAGATATCTTTTACACGTTAATTACTTGTTATACTTGTATGGATGACGGATTGTATTCCTTAATATCATTCGTTGGGTGGCATACATAACTCCCCAACTCTATGAGCTCTTATCTCCTCCTACACCATGACCCAGCACAACTATAGTGATTGTAAACAGTGGCTCATGCATTAAATACAACCAATAAAGACCTAGTACGCCTCGGTTCATGTTTCTTAAGACGTTCAAGCATGTTACCATTTGGAGATCTGCCAGTTTTCTTAAGCCTAACATATAAATCATTCATCCAAGAACAAGAATAAACAAGTAATCAACACATAATCAACATCTAGGTTTCATTAGATCTAAGCAAACACAAGAGAGATCTAGCCTAGCATAATTGAATTGAGATAAAAACAAGAGATAAACAACCAACACATAGACATATTGATTGAATTAGAAGAACACTTATCTCAATTACAATGCAAGGTATCAAGGGTTTGGAACCCTTGAAAAACCTGTAAAAGAGGCACCAAATTCGTCTTTAGGGTTTCACCAAAACTTCTCTCTCTCTTCAATGAAAAAACTAGAAAACTATATATAGGAAAAGTAGGCTGACGGCGTCAAGAGTTACTTGTGACGCCGTCACCTCGCCGCCATACACTTCCTCGGACGGCCTTGATCTACTTATGACGGCCTATGTGACGCCGTCACCGACCACGGTATTTTATTCTTGCCACTTTGACGCCGTCATGAAGGCGTTTGACGCCGTCACCACCTTCGGTATTTTAATTCTTCATGTCTGACGCCGTCAAGATATTACTCTTGACGCCGTCACCTTGTATCTTCAGCATGGAAATTTGGTACTTTGCCGTTTTCTTCACTTTTATGCTCCAAAAACGTCCAAAATGGCTTCTTTTCCAGAATTCACTCTCCAAACACCTAAAATCACAAAAGGAACGATTTAGGGCAATATTTGATCAAATAAATTCGGATTCGGGCTTAAATGACCCCCTAAAAACGGATCATTTTTCGCCTCATCACCATGTAAGCCATGAAATTGGCACGAATTCTGGACTTGTTGTATCATGTGATGCTTAAGTCCAAAATCAGTGGCAACAATGTTAAGAGGGGCAATGGGCCCACCTCTTCCGAGCATCGTGGGTTGACACAACTCCTCCATCGTTCGGAGATCAGGAGCTGCATCATCTATGATGGGTGGTTCTTGTTTACCGTCCATTTTCAGAACTGGATCCTCAACAATAGGACGTAACTCAATTACGTTTATCAGTTGACGATTTTGTTTCGATTGTGAACGAGTGCGCATGCACTAACAGAATTTCAATAAAACAAGATCGAGGCAAATCAACAGTGAATATAAACCAATAATCGCAAATGAATGGTTTCTTTGAAAAAGGTACACCACTTACTAGGATACAAAGGCAAGTTTTTATCTTTTGTTTGGGAACTTATTATATCCACACCCCCAGTTGGTAGGTGTTCTACCTTGGTTTGCGACGGTTTGTTTTTATGTAGTTTATTATTCACAAGAAAGAGACGAATATTTTTGGGTTTTTGTGTATGGGTTAAAAACTTTTGGACAATATTTTTGGTATCGTTTCGTTTATCAAAATCGTATCTCTTTAAGAATCACCTTAAAAGAAACGCGATATAGAAAACGTAACGATCTGTTTTGTTTGTTTTTGATTTTTTTTGGTGTTGTTAACACTTTAGGAAAAGTGTTAATGATGTTTTTTTGTTTTATGATTAAGATTTACAAAAAAAGGTGGTGGTATTTATACAGTGATGAATGAAAAACCACTAATTTCTAAAAAACGTTTTGATTACGCAATTACCTCCCCGGCAGCGGCGCCAAATTTTGGTTGGTCCTAAAAGGTCAACTAAGTTGAACAGGTGATGGTCAACCAAGTCAAACGTCTAAAACCAACTAACCAAGGAGTACAGTGTATTCCCGGGTCGTTATGTCCCAGCGAGGTGAGCAATTGTATTTAAAAACGTTTTAAGTGATCGGGGTGATTTAACAGGAGCATCGGGAATTTGATTATTATGATTAAACTATGAGATTATGATTGAGAATGACTTAGAAACACTATATTAATAATTACTGATGATCAGATAACCTAAAACGTAAGTAAACCTAAAAACGCGCGTTTGGATTTAAATTAAACGCGAACGCGCAAAATAAAAAGTGAAATGTGAGCAAATAAAGTCCTACGAAGGTGAAAATTATATTTTTACAATCCTAATGTTATAAGAAAATTTTTGGAAAATTAAAATTATTTTTACAACTATTTAATTAATTACTATTAATTAATTCCTAATTTTTAATTACTTTTTAATTAACTAAATTACACTAATTATTAATTAATTATGAAAATTAACTAGAAAAATGAAAATTAAATTTAGAAAAATCTAATATATTATAAAACTAATTTTAAAACAGAAAACCTATTTTTTTCTACTTTTTAATTATTTATTATTAATTAAAACTAATTATTTAATTAATTTAAACTAAACTAAATTATAAAAAGTACTAAATCAAATGAGAAAAATCTGGAAAAATTCCTAAAATTATTTCAAGTTAACAGTAACCTAGGAAAATTATAAAAATGAAAAGTGCTTTTTGAAAAAGCTAATAAATAAGCTAAAAAACTTAAATAGAAGCTATCACTTTTTGAAAAGTTGGATTTTTCTGAATTTTATTTTACACAACTGTCTTACTACCTAAACTAACAAACTTTTGTAAAGGAACTTAGGCTTAAGCTCAATAATAAGCTCTGTGCACTCAAATAAGCTCAACAGTGAGCTTTAAGCTTGATTATGAGGTTTTAAGCCTCAATAAGCTTTGAAATAAGCAACACAGTGTACCCAGGCTAGAGAATAAGCTACAAACAACTTATGTGTACTTGGAAAAAGCTAAAATGACAAGAAAGTTCAACTAAATAAGCCACATAGCCAAATAAGCAATCCCACTTCCAATTCAGATACAAACAGGTTAATAAGGGGTCTTTTGGACCTCTGTGGGACCCACCAGGGTGTATTAGCATACAAGGTGAGACTTGATCTCAAAAGTAGACCTGGCAAGCTTCAAATTAAGCCAATAAGTCAGTCTTATGGCTTAATTTCAAGCTCTGTGTGGTCCTTGGAAGGTTGAGTCAAGCACTTGGTACTTAGCTAAAGTTAGACAAATGGACAACAAAGATGGGGCATGCAGCCCTGCCAATTAAGCAAATAAGCAAGAAATAAGCCCAGATTCTAGAAGAATGGCTTAAGGGCTTTCCAAAAAGCCCAAACTCACACTGTGGGACCCACAGGTGAGCAAACTATGGTTGATTGAAAAGGGTGGTATGGACTGAGTCTGAGTGCATGGCAAACCCTTGCCCTGCAGGCTACTTTAAGCCCTCAAATAAGATACAAACAAAAATCACTAAATTAAGCTGTTGGTATATTCTTGAAGATAAGCTGGGTGGTTTTAACTTCTGAAAGTTTCAATGTCTAATTCCCAGCACAAAATTCACTAAAATTCCTACAAAAAGTGGATTTCTTACCAATGGGCAATTTTGACTTTTTATATTTTACACCATAGTTGACTTAGATGAACTTCCAAGGATTTGGATTGCTTATTTAAGTTACTTAAGACCTAATGAGGATTGATTTACCTACCTAAACTAATTTTAAGCTAATTTAAAGGTTTGCATCTTCAAAATCTATAACAGTTGGCTGCCATGAAGGATTTGGTGAGATCTTTGACTTTTACAACTGAACCTACCAATTCTTTGTTACTAAGTCCTTAATACTAACCTAAGTGTTATTTCTAAACAGGTTCCAAACTTATATAATGACAGAAACACAGACAACCATGTTCATCCAAACACCCCTTAATTCCAAGTTTGAATTGAGTTTTGTGCATTAAAAAGTAGCACAGATTAATGTCACTTATCCTAAACCTCTTTTATCAGATGCAAAGCTTATAGGCACCCAGAAACACAGATTTAAACAACCACTACTACTTATACTAATTTGCTACAAATGACAGTTGGTACTAAATTATGGAATAAAAAAAGTTTGAGTGATCAATTACCAATTAATGAATTATAAACTAACTTAAGCAACACAAGTAATCACAAATTAGCATACATGAACAGATGATGAACAATGAACAACGAAGTAGTAAAAATCAAGAAGTTGCCTTACAAAAGCTTTCCTGCAAAACTGAGATGAACCAAGAACCTTTGAATCCTTTCCTATCACTCCCATGAGTACTAAACCAGAGCCATCCAGGATTTATTCTGCTCCAAAGCTTCTTATCATATTCTTCTTCTCCTTATTTTTTTTTTGATTTTTTTTATTTTTAACTAATTTTTTTTTGTGTTTTTGCTTATTCTTATAACTAACTGAGTTTGGTGTTTCTAGCAGCTTAAATAAGCTTCACAAGGAACTATGTGAGATTATGAATCCAATATATTTTCCAGAAATAACAATCACACTCTTTGAGACTTTTTGAAATAAAATGGAATTCCACAAACTGAGAATTAAAGAAACTTGAATTTTATAGATTAGAAACTTGAATATTACAACTGAGAATTACACATTACTTATACTAATTTGAACTAAAAACATTGAAACATAAATTTGACATAAGTTAAATTAAACTAAAAAAACTACACACTTCACTGCTTCCTTCTTCTTCCTTTTATATCCCCAGATTAGGGTTTCTGAGCTCTTTTTGTCTTTTCCCAGCTTGATATTGGACCACAGGATCACAAAACCTTAATCTTGGCCGTTCAAACTTTTGGCGCCTAAATGATTTTATTGTTTTCTTTTGATAATTGATGCCAGAGGGGTTTGTTTGGACTGGGGTGTTTGGAGAGTTAGCAAGGGGGGGGGGGGGGTTTGAGTGCTGCAGGGGTGAAGCAGGCCTAGGTGTGATGATGGTGGTCTTGGAGTATTTCAGGGAGTGGGAAATGAGGTGGAGGGGATGGGTCAAAGCCAGGGTTGACCGGCTTTTAATATTAAAAGGAGGATGGGTGGGCTGTGTGATGGTTTGGGCCAAGGGAGTGAGTGGGCTTGGGGTGTTGGGTATTTGTTGGATTTGGTTTAATATAAGGGTACCCGTTTGGTTTGTAAATAATATTAGCCCAAGGACTAATTTTGCATTTGCTGAAATTTTGAGGGACCAATGTTGCCAACGTTCCAAAATTCTCCCAAGGACCATTATTGCCATTTGTAAATAATCCAAGGATTACACTTTATAATTTTCCAAATTTAAATTTCCAAGGACTTGTTTTGCCAATATTGAAACTGTAGGGACCAATTGTGTAATTTTCTCAAACTTTTCACCCAAGGACTTGTTTTGACAATTTTTGAATTCCAAAGGACCTGGGTTGACTTTTCTTTCATTTCAAACCTTCAGGGACTAGTTTTGACAATTTATAAAACTTGAGGGACTGAAACTGCCAATTATGCAAACTTTGTTCGTTTTTCATTTGTTTTTAAACATTTTGCATCTAAAACATATAAAACACAATTCCTGGAATAATTTCTGTATTTTGATGCATTTCTGAGTGTTTTTGGATGTTTTGGCAGTTCAGATATGATAAAAATGATGAGTATTTACACACTCATCAAGCCTCTCATGGCTAATGAGTTCATAATAACAAAAGTGCGTAAATGATAAACAAGAGACATACAGATCGGATTGATCAAATGATTACACAAGTGTCACAAGTAACCAAGAATTGACACCAACAAGTATTTAACACCCCTTATTCTGATTCATTCACCCCTGAGACTTGGCTCTGGATCACGTGTTACTTCGGACTTAGCTTTTTGGAAATTGATTATAGGGTGGAGAGTTCAAATGCTTGCAAATGATCTTGATTTATAGGCAATCTGATATGCGAAGTACGGCGCACTTGCTTTCTGAGTGCGGCGCACTTTCTTATTTTCTTGGCGCCAAAGCTTCATAAATGTAGGGGAAGTACGGCGCACTTAGTTTGCAAGACCGGCGCACTTTTATTTAATATTATATATTTGACTTCCTTTGACCGAGAGGTAAGTGTGACGCACTTTCTTGTAAAACCCGTGCACTTGGCTTACATGAAAAGCTAATTATGGAAGACTTCATTATTTATTCACTTCAAGTGGCGAAATAGTAGGTTTTTAGGTGTTTTATGCTCAGACCATCCAAGAGTGAACCTGCATTCATTTTATGCTATTAAGTACCAAAAGTTCACGTAAAATGATCATAAAACATATAGAATAATGCTCGAGAAATATGTATAATTAGAGCGTTATCAAATACCTCCACACTTAGCTATTGCTTGCCCTCAAGCAATCAGGCGAGAAAATTAAGTTTGTTTTGTGATCATGGAGATATATTATCAGATTTATTATTTTGTTAGAAAGGCATTGACACATACCTAAAAACACCTCACGAAGGATTATTTTAAATGATTCACACAATTCACTCGAATAGGGTTTAGTTCACTCAATATTTGCACAGACACGACTAAATAGCTACCATAGGCTTGCACAAATCACAAAGACAACTCTGACAAGGCGTAAGCACTAGACAATGATATCAATGAGGACTTTTTCGGGTTGGCTTAGGGATTAAAGGTATGTGATGAGGCGAAAAGTGTACCGCTTTTAAGGGGTCATTTAAGCCCGAATTCGTGATTATTTGATCAGATATTGCCCTAAATCGTTCCTTTTGTCATTTTAGGTGCTTTTGGAGAGAAATCTGGAAAAGGAAGCATTTTGGACGTTTTTGGAGCATAAAAGTGAAGAAAACGACAAAGTCTCAATTTTCCTTGCTGGAACAGTACCTGACGACGTCAAGACTCTCCACATGACGGCGTCAAGAGTTACAAAAGAGGTGGATGTGGAAAATACACGTGACGATCCAGAGAGTTTTTAAGCTTAGGAGATGACGGCGTCACCCAAGGCCGTCATGGTCCAAGTATTAGTGACGGCCCAGAAGAAAATCCTACATGATGGCATCACAAATAGATCTAGGCAATACGATTTTTTTTGGCGGCGAGTTGACGGCGTCACAATCTAATACATGACGCTGTCACAATGTAAAATCTATATATAGTTTTCCAAATTTCATTCATTAGTGTGCAACTTTGAGGGAATAAACCCTAGGTCGAATTTTCCAGCTTTTTCAAGTGTTCCAACCCCTTGAATCTTTCATGTTCAATTAAAGATAAGTATTCTTCCAAATCATTCAATATGTCTATGTGTTGTTTGATTATATCTTACGCTTGTCTTTTATTTAACATGCTAGGCTAGATCTCTCTTGTGTTTGCTTAGATGTAGTGAAACCTAGATGTTGATTATGGGTTGATTGTTTGTTTATAATTGTTACTGATGATTGTATTTGATGTTAGGCTTAAGAAAACTGGCAGACTTCCATTGGTAACTTGCTTGAACGTCTTAAGAAACATGATCGGAGGTGTACTACGATTTTTGGTTGTATTTAATGCGTAGGAGAATTCTAATGATCTCATGTTAGGAGCTTCTAACGGCTCGACATAGGAATGAAGTAGGATCCTATAGAGTTAGGGAATATTGTACACGGCCCTACGACTAGTATTAAGGAATATGACCCATCATCCATGCACTTGTAACAAGCTATCAACCTGTAAAAGATATCTAGGGAGTAATGAAACCTAAGTAAACATAACTTTCCTTATCATTGTTTACACCACATTAGTATAATTAATTTTGTTTTCATTTCTTTTATTTTAATTTGATTGCATTGGTAGTTAATTGGGTTAGTTGACTAGCAACTAATTCCGCCCACTCTTCCAAAACCCGAGATTTTTACTTGCTTTTATAAAATATAAAAATACAAAAAGAATCATCCTTCACCTCTAGACCTAGTTTAGTAGACTTTCTAATCCTAGCGACACTATTCTTGAGTTGAACGATCAATCCCCCGGTACTTGTCACTATACTATACTACAACGATCAGGTACACTGCCTGGTGGGGGTTGTAAGCTTCTCAAGATCCCTTGAGAGGTAAAACCTGTTGCGAGGGTGCGATCCCCACGTATCAAGTTTTTGGCGCCGCAGCCCGGGGGATAGTTATTGTCTAGGTTAGGATTTCCTTTTATTAGGTCTACTTGCTAGATTCCTTTCTACTAAGATTTTATTTTTATTTTTAGGTTTTCCTTAGTCTATCTTATTTCTTTGTGTATTTGTTTGTAACCTTTACCATCTGACATCATGGAAGGTGGTAACATCTTTGAACCCATCAACCCACCACAACAAAACCACCCACAAAACCCACTACTAGCAAACTCACCTCCTAGGCCCCGAACTTTTGGAGAGTGTTCCCGTCCTAGCCACCAAGGCTATCAAAACACTATTGAGCTCACTCAAGGAGCCAATGTGTCCCCCTTGCGATCCGACACCATCCTGTTGGTGTAAAGCGGATGTGCATTCCATGGACTTCGTTCCGAAGAGTCTAATCAACATCTCAAGGATTTCCTTAAAATCGTAGATTCCATAGAGCTTGATGTTACAACTAGAGAGTCGACCCAATTACGCCTATTCCAATTCTCTCTACGTGATCAAGCTAGTCAATGGCTTGAACGTTTACCCGCGGGATCCATCACCTCTTGGGATGATCTCACATCTCGTTTCCTTGCTCAATTTTTCCCACCGGGGAGAACTACCAAGCTTAGAAATGATATCTTGATGTTCCAACAACGTCAAGGTGAAACTCTATATGAAGCATGGACTCGTTTCAAGGACTTACTCCAAAAAGTCCCTCATCATGGCATAGATCTTTGGATCCAAGTCCAAATCTTCTATGGCTATATTGATCTCTCCACAAGGCGAACCATTTGCGGAAGAATCATGGGAACTCATAGAAGATCTTGCTCTCTATGACAACGAAAGTTGGAATGATCCCCGTGATTTGAACAAAATGGTCAAGGCAATATCTTTGCCTTTGAACAATTCTAGCACTCCCGGCCGTAGGTTCATGGAACTTGAGGACCAAGTCAAGTTTCTCATGAAATCCTATGAAGCTCCTAAGCCTTCAAGCCAAGTGAACAAAATCACTTCTTCATGCGAATTATGTAGTTGTCCCCATGACACTCGTGATTGCGTGGAACTCCCCGGACAAGCTTTTGCGGATTACGCATCCTCGCTTACCGACGAAGTGGGAGACAAGTGGTACACTTTCAAACCCGAGCCAAACCCTTACAGAGATTCCTACAGCCCGTGTTGGAAAAATCACCCGAACCTTAGGTGGAAACAAAACCAAAAAATGCCCCAAAACAATTCTTCCAATCCACCTAATCGTTACCAACCATGCGGTCCATCCTCTAACCGTACTTTCATCAACAATCCTTCCAATAACTATGGTAGTACCAATAATCTTGAAGGGTTGATGTCCAAGTTTATGGCATCTCAAGAAGCTCGCATATCTAAGTTTGAAGCCGATTTCAAACAAAAGCAAAGCGAGATGACCACCAAAATCGACACATTGTTGAAAGTTCTCAATGACCGAGAAATGTGAGCACTCCCAAGCGACACGGTCAAGAACCCAAAACTAAACGTTAATGCCATATCATCGGTTTCATCACCTACTTCTTGTCTACAATACTATTCGGTCAAAGCAATGAGCACGTGTTTCAAGCAAACCCAAATTCTTCAAAAGGACCAATTGAATAAAACATCCGATATCAAACTGGTCAATAACATAGTTGAAACACCTCCTACACAAGACCTTAACGATGAATTCAAGGAGCTCCACCTTGAACGCCACGTCATTGATGTCTTAGCCCGTGCTCCCTACTATAGTGCCCTCCTAGAAAAATATGAGAAATTTAAATTCGGTAAAAATGGGACCGCCTTCTTTCAAAACAAGTTTCCTAAGAAGCTAGATGATTTGGGTATATTTGTTTTGCCTTGTAAGATAGGAAGATCCGAAGCTTTCGATACACTAGCCGACTTAGGATCAAGCCTCAACTTGATTCCCTTATCCTTTTTCACCACTATTAAGCTAGGAAAGTTAGAGGAGACGGAAGTATTAATTGGTCTAGCGGATGGAAGTATTGCCCACCCGGTTGGAATGATCAAGGATGTAGTTGTTCATGTAGGAAAGTTAACTATTTTAGCGGATTTTCATGTCCTAGATATGGTTAGTGATACTACATGCCCATTGTTAGTAGGAAGAGGATTTTTAGCAATCGCTAGTGCCATGATAGATTGTAAGGAGTCTAAGATAGCGGTAGGAGAAGGTGAGACTTGGTCGGTTTATGATGTTAAGAAGCATAGCTACGATTGTGAGGACGAACCGACACCACATTGGGTAGAGATGAATAGGAGACCATCGAGATATGGGCCTTGGATGGAAAGAAACTTTATAGGACCTCAACGCCTATTCTATCTAGAAAAAGATTTCATCGATAAAACACATTCGGTGGAACAACTCATAGCTAGAGATGAGGAACTAGACCCTTTTGAGGATCCCCTAGTCTTTTGGAAAATGATTGAGTTCTTAAGCGTAATGCCTATCAACCTAAAGATGAACAAGTGGAAAAGGGAAGGGGATAAGTGTAAATGGAAGTGGGACAAGCCACCTAAGGAAGGTGACGGATCATGGCATATGAAGATGATTTTATATGATCCGGATGGAGAAAAGTTTGAGAGGTCATACAGTACCAAGAAAACCGATAGGAAGTTGAAACCCAAGTTTGATCCCAAAGATGTCCTCAACGAGGAGCTCACACATATAGGATAGCCCATGACCTTGAGTCTAGCTACAAGACTCGTAAATAAAGAAAAGCGCTTCTTGGGAGGCAACCCATGTTTTGTGTGATTTTTAATTGTTTGATTGTTATTTGCTTCCGTATGCATGCTTTATTTTTATTGTTGGTAGATCATGTTTCAAATTAAAATTGTGAAAATGCTTTATTTTGTTGTTTAACTTCGTCTTAACTTCATATAAAGGTATTTTGCAAAAGCTAAGTCTAAGGGGAAACCCCAAATTTGTTTCTAAGAACGAAATTGATCATGATTTGCCACAATAATAAAAGAACATATGTGTTAGTATTTGTTAGATTCAAATGCTTGTATCGAGTCATAATGATGTTTTGCAGGATTTTCCAGGAAGTAGGTGTAGCCTCTCGTAATTTTCCCAACGGTTAGTAAATATCTACAAGTTGTTACGTTATTTAAATACCCACTTTTACGTATGACAAAATTTTTTTTTAGACTTGATATATAATTCACAACAGTGAATTGTGAATTATCTTTTGCTTAGAAACGTTGCTTGCACACAACCTAGATAGTCTAAATTATCGCGAATATATATATACTAAAAACATTTATAAATATACGTTTCGTTATCTATACCGTACAATATTTATATATTCCGGAACCTACGAAAATTCCCGAGATTGCTCACTATCGTTACTTGAACTTATCCCGACTCCCTAAAATTTCCAGGTGGGCCCCAACACCCATTGGGCCGCGTAATCCACCACACAACCAAATGGACCAGTTTTATTCTTTCTTTTGTTTTGGGCCGACACAACACCCTGAGCCCAGTTACAAGCCCAAACGCACCCCTTGTGTTGTTTTAGTTTTGTTTCTGCCAGACGCGACACTCCCAAACGCACCCTAATATTCTACGATTTCTACACATAACGAACCTATTTTATTACACATTACGATTTACCTAGTGCCCAAGATACACACTAGACATAAACCTTACTCACTCACTTTCGTTTACTACCTTAAAAACGTTCAAAGTAAATCACCAAACGTTCCAAGGAGAAAAGACCAAAAACGTGTCAAGACATTCCTTTCTCACCACCCATGCTCTCCAATCCCATCTAAATGAACATTGTGCAAACATGAAATTTCAGGAATGAATAGGTATTCACTTACACAATCCTAAGCTATGTAAATACTCGATTGGTTTATATTTGTGGCGTCACTATTCGCCTAACGTGCAACCTCCATCCTTGTGAACTTATCTTGTCCATACACATTCAAAATGCAGCCTATATAAGCTTTACATGCAAACCACATCACTACATACACTCATACGTACCATACCACTAAAATTAATAACGAGAAGAAGCTATGGAGGGACGAAAGGATTGCTAGGAGAACCACGCTTAGAAGAGAACCTAGGAAGCAAGCTTGGAGTCTACTTGAACCTTGGAAGGACGAGAAGTGAACCACAACACGTTGAACCATTACACGATCCCTACACGTTGTTTTACTCCACCTTTGAAAGGTGAGGTGAGACTTTAGCTTCCTTCTTATTTCATATTTATATACGTACGTTTCATTTTGCACAAACACTTGAAGCTCACAAATCGACAACCATAAAAACAACATGTATGTTTTACGTATCATACTACTTCTTCGATGAATCATGAACGAGTATATATAAAAGATACGAAGTTATATTAACAAACACACTATAAAACTCACACGTTTCCAAGTCACTTTGGACCTATACGTACATACTAAAACACTTAGATTATTTTGGATCACTTTGAAATATTGCAAAACTAATTTATCACGTTTACTTTGGCTAATTATTTAGTAAACGAGATTAGTAAAGTATAGTTATTTTTGCACGTACAATATGTATACCATACCAACAAATAGATACAACAAGGATTCGACCATAATATCAACATATAAACCAAGTTTAGGCCACGTTTAGAAGTTCACTTGACCTATTCGAAATCTCAAAACACTTAGAATATTTTTCTAAGTCTTTAACCATTTTCAATTTCGAAACTATCATTTACTTTGACCTTGTATATAATTATTTCGACACATAACCCACATATATTTTTACGTATACTAATAGTTCTACTAGTAGAGAAATAGGATTGATAAACGTTTGAAGTTAGAAACATCGATTGATCACCTAACAAGACCCAAAGTAAATCGCTATGGGAAACTATTTTCAGAAACTTAAAACCTTACGTGGGCTTAAAAGCCCAAAAAGCTCTTTTCAGCTTATTATGATAAGCTGAGGGTACAAGCTGTTTTGAAACGTTTTTATAACTTAAAATGATGGATCTCTATGAACCTAGTGTTCCCCCAAACCCTTTGGATCATAAAACCTTAACGGGCCCTTAATATTGGATCGATAAGCCCAAGAAAAGAAATAAGCTAATAAAAAGCTAATAAGCTGTGAAAATAAGCTTTTCTAAATACTTTGAGCTTAATGAAATAATAAAAATACTAAGTTTTGAATTTGGTAAAGTTGGGACTATTTTTGCAAATGTTCGAAAGGTTAGGGACTAAAATTGACAAATTGGTAAACTTTAGTGAAAAGTATAAAAACTGTTTTATAAGGGGGTATAAACTGTAAATATTGAAACTTAAAGATAATAAATGTATATATTTGATATTTGGACTAAAAATGTAAATATATATAACTTTTGGACTAACGGCGTAAATATTTTTCCGTTAAGGGTAAAAAGTGTAAGATTGATAAAACATTAAGGATCGAATTGAAATATTTACTTTTGATAAATAATTCTATATTTATTATATATATTTGATTATATATTAAAACGATAAATAATAAAACGTAACTTATTATATAATACGAATAAAACTTATATAACGATAAACAAATTTAAACGATATAACAATACGTTATTTATTTCTTATAAAACGATACGGTTATTTCTGTTATAAAAACTAACTTTATATCAATCATCGATATTTTTACTTACGAGATATAATTATATATGACGTTGTTTTTAAGCACTTAAACAAACACGAAATTTACTCGTAACTAAATGACAAGTATTCGCGATAAAAACCAGATTTAGACTATTAACTGAAACTTGCATTATCTTTTAGGTTGTGTGAAGCCGTTTCCTTGCTTTGTTGAGACTACGATACCACTGTACTACTAAGGTGACTTCATAGCCCACTCTTTAACTATTTTCCCGTGGGGAGATGCATGCTTAAAACTCGATCACAAGTCTTTTATACCGGGTATTGAAATACCGTCAGGCCAATGTTATTTGCTTAAGTTACTATTGTCAGAAGTCCCTCTATCATGAACCTTAATCACCTGAAGGGTGAACGTAAATAATTGTGGATAGTACTATTAGTGATTGACAATCCTCGTTTGGTTGTTGGAGAAAACACCAGGCGCACTTTATTGTTCTTATAAATAGGTTATTGACAAATACCTATCTCTGGGGGCCTATTACTTACCATCATAGCACATACTTATGATTGGCTGTTAATCGTTGAGTATCATGAGCTTAAGGCAATAACAGGAACATTGATTTTTTTTTAACATATTGATTGTATGTGATTACAATACACTCTTAACTTGTGATTCAAACTCTTAAACTCAAACCTATGAATATCACTCAACTTTATGTTGACTTTAGCATGTTTATCTCAGGTAACTAAACAAGACGGATCTGGATGGCACGGAGTGGGCAAAAGCATGACAAGAACCAAAATAAACTACTTATTTTCCTTCAGAATAAAACACGTTCTTAACTAAATAATGTTTTGTATCCCAGATATTTGGTATTTTGTAATAAATTAAACTTTAATACTTCACTTTGTGTTGTCTACTATGATTGTGACAAAGATCCTCGAAGTAATACCCCGAAAGTCTCTCGCTGACATGTTAAGTCTTCCGCTGTTATTAAACGACTTTTGGGGGTGTTACAGATTGGTATTCAGAGCCACGGTTATAGAGAACCAGATGTTTTAAACATTGGACTATAACTACACTTTAACTGGACCATTTTTACAAAATACCACTTCATGCCCTCCGTGCCTACATTCCAACATCTGGTAGAAAAGTTACTTCTCATTATTTCTTACTTATATAACTTGATATATGCTTACATGCTATGATTTTGCTAATAACTATGTTTACTAATCGGGATTATTACAGTACCATGTCCTCCAAACCCAACTTCATTGTTTTGTTATCGGATTCGGAAACTGAGAGCTCTACACCTGTTGTACCAACCCTTGCTCCAATGACTGTGTCACCTACAACAGATAAGAATAAGGAAAGTCAGCAATCCTCTACTTCACCTCAAGCATCATCTGGTCCAATCAGACGCAGTAAGCAAACTTCTCCATTCCAGCCTTATGAACCAGCCACAGCTGGAAAAGCTCTTTCATATGCTGAAGAAAAAGACATCTGGAATGATACTAAATGGAAAAAGGAAATTGCTCCAACTGCAGAACCAGTGATACTACCTAGTATATTTTATCAGCAGACTACTACTGTACCAGTGACAATTAACAGTCCACCACCCGTGAAAACTTCCAGTGCTCCTTTGTCTTATCAACCAAGGAATTACCAGATTCGTCCTACCTCCTCAGATCCTTACTATTATGCAAGAACCAACCATAAGGCTCGTAAGCGGGTCAATGCTCGCAAATGGTCATTTCTACTACCAATCCTTAAGTATTGGAGATCTCAAGAAGGTACACCCACCAACAGAGAACTTGGTGAAAGATCATCATTTGCTGCATCTAAGATCCTTCCAGTCACTGGAGAACCCATTCACCATACCATACCACTCTTGGCAGCTAGGTTAGTAAGACATGAAGACAGGTTAGACGCCATAGCCACCTTGGTAAACAACATCCCTAATGAACTGATAGAAGTTATGTCAGCTGAGATAGAACAACTTGTGATGGGACACCTAGAGATGAGAACCATGATCGAACAACTAAGTACCCAATTCGGTGAAGCTATGGAATTCATCGGATTACTTTGCTCCGCTAACACCGTAAACAAGGACATCATGTGTGACATCGATCAAGCCCTCGACACCACAAGAGCCCAAGTCATGTCTCTGCGACGTGCACAACAAGAAACACAAGCTAGGGAGAGAGACCGAGACCAAATCATAGAAACCATGGCCGCCAAAATTCAGGAACTAGAACGTCGTCTTGATAATAACCAAGGAAAACCCTAGAATGCCATAGATTGTCGACGTAGCCTCACCCACATCACAGTAATAACTTGTATTTGAATGTCCTAGAGATATGTCAACAAGAATGAATAAGTGATGTAAACTCAAAACGACAATCTAATCAATGATGTTATGTTTGCTTTATTTTCATAAGTGTTATGATATCGTATATTGCATCGTGATATATGTGACACTATTATAACTTTGAACCTATTGATGTTACTAAATAGTCTAACACAAGATGGTTATTATGAAAATTCTGAAAATATATTCTCATTTTTAGGAATATGGCACCTAAGAGAACCGTGACCACTACCTCAGCAGCAACCATGACCCCGGAAGAAATCCAACAAGCAATCACCAATGGAATCAATGCAGCCTTAGCCGAACAAGCAAATGCTAATGCACAACCGGCAAGAAATGTTGCTCCCGCACCTCGCCAATGTACCTATAAAGACTTTATGGCTTGTCAGCCGACTTACTTCATGGGTACTGAAGGGATAACTAAACTTGCCCATTGGTTCGAGTGATGCGAAACGATATTCCAAAGGAGTGGATGCTCAGAAAACAACAGAGTCACATTTGCCACAGGAACCTTAATGGATGACGCTTTGTCATGGTGGACCGCTACAACTCAAACTTTAGGTACAAAAGCAGCGTACCGACTCTCCTGGACGGAATTCAAAGCCAAGATCCTAAAGAAGTACTGTCCTCGATCCGAAATAAGAAAACTGGAAGACGAATTCCATGTCCTTGCAGTCAAAGGAATCGATCTTAGGGCTTACAACAGGAGATTCCACGAGCTGATGGCATTATGTCCTTCTATCGTACCAGATTTAGAGAAAACTCTGGAGAAGTATATTGAAGGTCTTCCCCGGAATATTGAAGGAAACGTCACAGCATCCAACCCACCATCACTAGAAGTCGCAATGGAGTTAGCACAAAAACTCCTAGACCGCGAAATCAAGTGCAACGAACTCAAAAGAAAGCTCGATGACAGGAGAACCACCCACCACCAAAACCACAATCACTACTACAACGGCCATCGCAACAACAACCATCACCACAACAACAACAACAACTACAACAGGATCAACCAACAACAACACCAGAACAAGTACCCACATCGCCAACAACAGAACCAACGACAAGAACCACCTAAGATATTTACGGCAACCAATGGCAATGGATATCAAGGTATTAAGCCACAGTGCAACCGATGCAAGCTCCATCACAATGGTGCTTGTACAGTAAAATGCCATAAATGCCAAAGGATAGGTCATGCCACAAAAGATTGTAGGACCCCTGCTACCGGCAGCAACCTACAACCAATAGCACCAACATGTTATTCATGCGGAGAAACCGGACACTTCAAGAACCGCTGTCCAAAAGGAAATGGTCAGAACACTGCACGAGCAAGAGCATACGTGATGGGAAATGAAAATGAACCACAAAACCCCGACGTTGTCACGGGTACGTTCTTATTAAATCATCATAATGCTAGAGTATTATTTGATTCTGGAGCAGATAAGAGCTTCGTGTCAGATACGTTTGCCCCTTTCATTAACTCTAACCCTTCTAAGCTAAACACCACATACGAGATAGAAATGGCCAATGGGAACTTAATTAGCACCAACTCTGTTTTAAAGGATTGTACCCTAACCCTCGTAGGAGAATCTTTTCCTATTGACCTGATGCCTGTCCAACTCGGTAGTTTTGATGCTATCATCGGAATGGATTGGTTATCCAAACATCATGCTAAGATTCATTGTGACGAGAAAGCCATACACATTCCTTTTAAGAATGAAACCCTCGTTATCCATGGCGACAAGAATAAAAAAAAACCGATACGGAATCATCTCATGCCTCAGAATGATAAAATACATGAACGAAGGATGTCATGTATTCATGGTTCAGGTGACGGAAAGTAAGTTAACCAAGAAACAACTTAAAGATGTACCTATCGTTAAGGAATTCCCCGAAGTATTTCCTGAAGATCTACCCGGTCTCCCACCGACTCGTCAAGTAGAGTTCCAAATTGAACTAGTGCCTGGAGCGGCGCCAGTAGCAAAAGCACCTTACAGGTTGGCACCTTCCGAAATGGAGGAACTATCGGAACAACTAAAGGAATTATCCGATAAAGGTTTCATTAGACCAAGTTCATCACCTTGGGGAGCCCCAGTTCTATTTGTTAAAAAGAAAGACGGATCATTCCGAATGTGCATAGATTACCGAGAGTTAAACAAACTCACTATAAAGAACCGATATCCTTTACCTAGAATAGACGATTTATTTGATCAATTACAAGGATCGAGTGTATACTCGAAGATTGATCTAAGGTCGGGATACCATCAATTGAGAGTTCGGGAAGAAGATATTCCCAAGACAGCCTTCAGAACCCGTTATGGACACTATGAATTTCAGGTAATGCCATTTGGTCTAACGAACGCACCCGCTGTGTTTATGGACCTAATGAACCGAGTATGCAAGCCATATTTGGACAAATTCGTGATAGTGTTCATTGACGACATTCTGATCTACTCTCGTAACAAAGAGGAACACGCCAATCATTTGAGAACAATCCTAGAGTTACTTAGGAAAGAAAAGTTGTACGCGAAATTTTCAAAATGTGACTTTTGGATTTCCACGGTGCAATTTTTGGGACACGTAATCAATAGTCAAGGAATACACGTGGATCCTGCAAAAATAGAGGCAGTTAAAGAATGGTCATCACCTACAACTCCCACAGAAGTACGTCAATTTTTAGGTCTTGCAGGTTACTACCGGAGATTTATTGAAGGTTTCTCTAAAATCTCAAAACCATTGACCAAGTTGACCCAAAAGAACGAAAAGTACGTCTGGGGACAAGAAGCAGAATCAGCCTTCCAACTATTAAAACAAAAGCTTTGTGAGGCCCCAATACTAGCATTGCCCGAAGGAAGCAAAGATTTCGTGCTATATTGTGACGCTTCGTACCATGGTTTAGGTGCAGTTTTGATACAACGAGATAAGGTAATAGCTTATGCCTCACGTCAACTGAAGAAACATGAGGAAAATTACACAACCCATGATCTAGAACTAGGAGCAATAGTATTCGCTCTTAAATTGTGGAGACACTATCTATACGGCACTAAGTGTATCGTGTTTACAGATCAAAAAAGTCTCCAACATATCCTAGATCAAAAAGATTTAAATATGAGACAACGCCGTTGGTTAGAATTGCTTAGTGATTATGATTGTGAGATCCGTTATCACCCAGGAAAGGCTAATGTAGTAGCAGATGCACTAAGCCGGAAAGAAAGACTAAAACCTCTCAGGGTTAGATCGTTAGGCATGACTATTTGTTCACCCCTCCCAACACAAATCATTATCGCCCAGAGCGAAGCTCTCAAGAAAGAAAATCGACCAATTGAAAAGATTTTTGGTATGCCAGAAAACGAAAACGGATTTGTGAAAAGATCAGATGGAATGCTTTGTTTCAAGGAAAGAAGCTGGATTCCTCTCTTCGGAGGTATTCGTGACCTTATCATGCATGAGTCTCACAAGTCAAAATACTCCATTCACCCAGGTTCCGACAAAATGTACCAAGATCTTAAGAAACTATATTGGTGGCCGAATATGAAAGCCGACATCGCTGAGTACGTCAGTAAATGTCTAACATGTTCAAGAGTAAAAGCAGAATACCAGAAACCCTCCGGATTACTCACCCAACCCGAACTCCCCATGTGGAAATGGGAACGTATTACAATGGACTTCATCACCAAACTTCCCAAAACCTCTACTGGCTACGATACGATATGGGTTATCGTTGATCGTCTCACCAAGTCAGCTCATTTCCTACCAATCAAAGAAACTGATGAAATGAACACGCTTGCTCAGATATATCTGAAAGAAATTGTGTCACGACATGGAGTGCCGATTTCCATCATATCAGATCGTGACAGTCGTTTCACGTCTCATTTTTGGAAATCATTACAAAAAGCTTTAGGAACAAAGCTGGATATGAGTACAGCCTATCACCCACAAACCGATGGTCAAAGTGAGAGAACTATACAAACCTTAGAAGATATGCTACGCGCTTGTGTTATAGACTTCGGAAAAGGTTGGGACAAACACTTACCATTGGCAGAATTCTCATACAACAACAGTTATCATACCAGTATCAAGGCAGCACCATTCGAAGCACTTTACGGTAGAAAGTGTAGATCACCCGTTTGCTGGGCAGAAGTCGGAGAAATACAACTCACAGGACTGGATCTAGTTCATGAGACAACCGAGAAAATCATCAAGATCAAACAACGTTTACAAACTGCTAGAGACCGACAGAAAAGTTACGCCGACCTAAAAAGAAAACCCATGGAATTTCAGATTGGAGATAAAGTTATGTTAAAAGTATCACCATGGTAAGGAATGATACGATTCGGAAAGAGGGGAAAGTTAAACCCAAGATACATCGGTCCATTCAAAATCCTAGAAAGAATTGGACCCATGGCATATAAACTTGAACTACCCGAGGAACTTAGTAGAATTCACAACACTTTCCATGTGTCAAATCTCAAGAAGTGTTTATCCGATGAATCTTTGGTCATTCCATTGAAAGAATTACAACTTGATGACAAACTCGTTTTTACCGAGGAACCAGTAGAAATCATGGATAGAGAGGTCAAACAACTAAAACAAAACCGTATCCCTATCATAAAAGTTCGATGGGACTCTAAACGAGGACCAGAGTATACTTGGGAACGCGAGGACCAGTTTCGCACCAAGTACCCACACCTCTTCTCATAGACACCCTTGGCAACCCTCCTAAACTCAAATTCCGGGACGGAATTCACTGTAAGATGTATGTACTGTAGCCTCTCGTAATTTTCCCAACGGTTAGTAAATATCTACAAGTTGTTACGTTATTTAAATACCCACTTTTACGTATGACAAAATTTTTTTTTAGACTTGATATATAATTCACAACAGTAAATTGTGAATTATCTTTTGCTTAGAAACGTTGCTTGCACACAACCTAGATAGTCTAAATTATCGCGAATATATATATACTAAAAACATTTATAAATATACGTTTCGTTATCTATACCGTACAATATTTATATATTCCGGAACCTACGAAAATTCCCGAGATTGCTCACTATCGTTACTTGAACTTATCCCGACTCCCTAAAATTTCCAGGTGGGCCCCAACACCCATTGGGCCGCGTAATCCACCACACAACCAAACGGACCAGTTTTATTCTTTCTTTTGTTTTGGGCCGACACAACACCCTGAGCCCAGTTACAAGCCCAAACGCACCCCTTGTGTTGTTTTAGTTTTGTTTCTGCCAGACGCGACACTCCCAAACGCACCCTAATATTCTACGATTTCTACACATAACGAACCTATTTTATTACACATTACGATTTACCTAGTGCCCAAGATACACACTAGACATAAACCTTACTCACTCACTTTCGTTTACTACCTTAAAAACGTTCAAAGTAAATCACCAAACGTTCCAAGGAGAAAAGACCAAAAACGTGTCAAGACATTCCTTTCTCACCACCCATGCTCTCCAATCCCATCTAAATGAACATTGTGCAAACATGAAATTTCAGGAATGAATAGGTATTCACTTACACAATCCTAAGCTATGTAAATACTCGATTGGTTTATATTTGTGGCGTCACTATTCGCCTAACGTGCAACCTCCATCCTTGTGAACTTATCTTGTCCATACACATTCAAAATGCAGCCTATATAAGCTTTACATGCAAACCACATCACTACATACACTCATACGTACCATACCACTAAAATTAATAACGAGAAGAAGCTATGGAGGGACGAAAGGATTGCTAGGAGAACCACGCTTAGAAGAGAACCTAGGAAGCAAGCTTGGAGTCTACTTGAACCTTGGAAGGACGAGAAGTGAACCACAACACGTTGAACCATTACACGATCCCTACACGTTGTTTTACTCCACCTTTGAAAGGTGAGGTGAGACTTTAGCTTCCTTCTTATTTCATATTTATATACGTACGTTTCATTTTGCACAAACACTTGAAGCTCACAAATCGACAACCATAAAAACAACATGTATGTTTTACGTATCATACTACTTCTTCGATGAATCATGAACGAGTATATATAAAAGATACGAAGTTATATTAACAAACACACTATAAAACTCACACGTTTCCAAGTCACTTTGGACCTATACGTACATACTAAAACACTTAGATTATTTTGGATCACTTTGAAATATTGCAAAACTAATTTATCACGTTTACTTTGGCTAATTATTTAGTAAACGAGATTAGTAAAGTATAGTTATTTTTGCACGTACAATATGTATACCATACCAACAAATAGATACAACAAGGATTCGACCATAATATCAACATATAAACCAAGTTTAGGCCACGTTTAGAAGTTCACTTGACCTATTCGAAATCTCAAAACACTTAGAATATTTTTCTAAGTCTTTAACCATTTTCAATTTCGAAACTATCATTTACTTTGACCTTGTATATAATTATTTCGACACATAACCCACATATATTTTTACGTATACTAATAGTTCTACTAGTAGAGAAATAGGATTGATAAACGTTTGAAGTTAGAAACATCGATTGATCACCTAACAAGACCCAAAGTAAATCGCTATGGGAAACTATTTTCAGAAACTTAAAACCTTACGTGGGCTTAAAAGCCCAAAAAGCTCTTTTCAGCTTATTACGATAAGCTGAGGGTACAAGCTGTTTTGAAACGTTTTTGTAACTTAAAATGATGGATCTCTATGAACCTAGTGTTCCCCCAAACCCTTTGGATCATAAAACCTTAACGGGCCCTTAATATTGGATCGATAAGCCCAAGAAAAGAAATAAGCTAATAAAAAGCTAATAAGCTGTGAAAATAAGCTTTTCTAAATACTTTGAGCTTAATGAAATAATAAAAATACTAAGTTTTGAATTTGGTAAAGTTGGGACTATTTTTGCAAATGTTCGAAAGGTTAGGGACTAAAATTGACAAATTGGTAAACTTTAGTGAAAAGTATAAAAACTGTTTTATAAGGGGGTATAAACTGTAAATATTGAAACTTAAGGATAATAAATGTATATATTTGATATTTGGACTAAAAATGTAAATATATATAACTTTTGGACTAACGGCGTAAATATTTTTCCGTTAAGGGTAAAAAGTGTAAGATTGATAAAACATTAAGGATCGAATTGAAATATTTACTTTTGATAAATAATTCTATATTTATTATATATATTTGATTATATATTAAAACGATAAATAATAAAACGTAACTTATTATATAATATGAATAAAACTTATATAACGATAAACAAATTTAAACGATATAACAATACGTTATTTATTTCTTGTAAAACGATACGGTTATTTCTGTTATAAAAACTAACTTTATATCAATCATCGATATTTTTACTTACGAGATATAATTATATATGACGTTGTTTTTAAGCACTTAAACAAACACGAAATTTACTCGTAACTAAATGACAAGTATTCGCGATAAAAACCAGATTTAGACTATTAACTGAAACTTGCATTATCTTTTAGGTTGTGTGAAGCCGTTTCCTTGCTTTGTTGAGACTACGATACCACTGTACTACTAAGGTGACTTCATAGCCCACTCTTTAACTATTTTCCCGTGGGGAGATGCATGCTTAAAACTCGATCACAAGTCTTTTATACCGGGTATTGAAATACCGTCAGGCCAATGTTATTTGCTTAAGTTACTATTGTCAGAAGTCCCTCTATCATGAACCTTAATCACCTGAAGGGTGAACGTAAATAATTGTGGATAGTACTATTAGTGATTGACAATCCTCGTTTGGTTGTTGGAGAAAACACCAGGCGCACTTTATTGTTCTTATAAATAGGTTATTGACAAATACCTATCTCTGGGGGCCTATTACTTACCATCATAGCACATACTTATGATTGGCTGTTAATCGTTGAGTATCATGAGCTTAAGGCAATAACAGGAACATTGATTTTTTTTTAACATATTGATTGTATGTGATTACAATACACTCTTAACTTGTGATTCAAACTCTTAAACTCAAACCTATGAATATCACTCAACTTTATGTTGACTTTAGCATGTTTATCTCAGGTAACTAAACAAGACGGATCTGGATGGCACGGAGTGGGCAAAAGCATGACAAGAACCAAAATAAACTACTTATTTTCCTTCAGAATAAAACACGTTCTTAACTAAATAATGTTTTGTATCCCAGATATTTGGTATTTTGAAATAAATTAAACTTTAATACTTCACTTTGTGTTGTCTACTATGATTGTGACAAAGATCCTCGAAGTAATACCCCGAAAGTCTCTCGCTGACATGTTAAGTCTTCCGCTGTTATTAAACGACTTTTGGGGGTGTTACAGTAGGACATAAGTTTTTCCAGAAATTTTCCGGAAACTTAACGTAAAGATTTCTACAGGTCACTTATGACGGCGTCAGGAGTTAACTCCTGACGGCGTCATGTGTAAAATTCTGGAAATTTTACGAGTTTTGTTTTTCTAACGGAGTCTTAAAGTTTTTGTTAATTCTTTAGTTTTATAAACTCCAGGAAATCTGCAAACATTCATTCCACAAGCATTATATCTTAATTTGTTTTCTAGGACTTGTTAGTATATATAGATTGCCGCCGATTTCACGCGAGGTTGCCTTGATTGTTTTCTCAGGTTTAACAGGTTATATATGATAAGAAGATGATTTATTTTCTGGAAGGGAAGCTTTGAACGTTCATTTTCTTGGAGGAAGATCTAACCTTGTTGCCACACTATCCACACCGAACGAATCAGGGAAGTATTTGTTTTCATTCTTTTACTTGTTTTACATTTACTTCCTTTAATTGAACATTGGGGACAATGTTTATCCTAAGTGTAAGGGGAGGGTAAATGATGATACCTTATAGGATACTATTGCACTTGAGTTTGTTTGTTTGATGGTAGGTGTGTAATAAAACTAAGAGAAATACTTGTTAGTGTACTTTTAGCGCCAAATTTAAATTTTTTTACAACATTTAGGAGTGAAACTTTAGCCTTAGCAAGCGTCTCATGGATAGGAGTTGTATGATTAGCACAAAATATGTGAGGTTCGCCTTTAGATTTGATAGGAAAAACATTCATTATTAGTGCTTATGAGTATACCGGTAGCATTTAGATTCTAGAACTTGCGTTAGTGATGCATCCCGAGACCGCTAGTGAGACTACATTCGTGTAGTAGGATTTACTACATGATAAGAGGCATTAGGATCACCCTTGTGTTAAACCCGTATCATAATTACTTGACCATTTAAGTCATATTACTTGACTTGTAAAGTCAATTAATTTTTCCCACACCTTAGCGTTGTATTCATTTTTAGTACACGAAACCCCTAGTACACCCCTCCGAGCCTATCATTTCGTTTCTAACTTTAAGCATTTTACTTAAAGGAAGAATTTGTTACAACCCACCCAAATGTGCAACCAAATCGCCTTAGCCTTCCGTGTATGCACTCATCTTTAGTGCATTATTGTTATTTGTTTAAACCCTTAGTTAATTATCTAATTGATTACATGGTTGCTAAGTCGAGTCATATCTGGTACATATTGTTTTGGGACGATTGGGACTCATGGGTAAAGTACTTGTGTTATGGAGTAATGGGGAAGAACATCATATATTACCCTCATATGTGCGTTAATCTTAAAAAGTACTCCAAGTGTTTTGATTATCTTGATTCGAGTCATTAGATTAGTTTATTGTAAAGTATGTAAAAAGTCAAGTGTAAGGGGAATGTACATTCCCTATGATATATTATTTTGGATGGTAGGGCAAGAATGTAAGCAAAAAAAAAAAAAAAAAAAAAAAAAAAAAAAAAAAAAAAAAAAGAGAAAAAAACATACGGACTACCATCCCATTTCATTCTATGTTTGTTTTATGTTTGTGTTATTTTTCATTTATTAGCTTAAGTCGAGTCTAGTCATGGCTTAGCAACGCCATATTGTATATGTAATTAACCAAGATGATTAACTCGCCACCAGTAAATATTGCCTTTATCCAACAAAACCGTGTATTCCATATCCCTACACCTAACGTTATAACCCTTTAAAAGACCTCTTTGATAGTTTATCCTAGGTGCTTACGCCAAGTGTTTGAGGTTTGATCCTTTCCCAAGCCTATGGTAATCTATTTTGTTATGACAGGTAGTGAGAGATGTTTTCCATTTCCTTATTGTGATATATATTTTATTACACCCGAGAGATGTGAGTATCTAAACACTATTTGTGAGGTGCTAGTGTATGACCTCCGTGCTTGCCTTTGGTTAGTGGAACGATTATTTGTTGTAATTACTTTTATATTAGTGTTAAATGACCCCTAACTTGTATTTTGATTAGAATAAAAGCGCATTTGCTTGAGGACAAGCAAATCTCAAGTGTAAGGGTATTTGATGAGGTGAAAAGTGTACCGCTTTTAAGGGGTCATTTAAGCCCGAATTCGTGATTATTTGATCAAATATTGCCCTAAATTGTTCCTTTTGTCATTTTAGGTACTTTTGGAGAGAAATCTGGAAAAGGAAGCATTTTGGACGTTTTTGGAGCATAAAAGTGAAGAAAACGGCAAAGTCTCAATTTTCCTTGCTGGAACAGTACCTGACGGCGTCAAGACTCTCCACATGACGGCGTCAAGAGTTACAAAAGAGCTGGATGTTGAAAATACGCGTGACGATCCAGAGAGTTTTTAATCTTAGGAGATGACGGCGTCACCCAAGGCCGTCATGGTCCAAGTATTAGTGACAAACCAGAAGAAAATCCTACATGACGGCATCACAAATAGATCTAGGCAATACGATTTCATTATGGCGGCGAGTTGACAGCGTCACAATCCAATACATGATGCCGTCACAATGTAAAATCTATATATAGTTTTCCAAATTTCATTCATTAGTGTGCAACTTTGAGGGAATAAACCCTAGGTCGAATTTTCCAGCTTTTTCAAGGGTTCCAACCCCTTGAATCTTTCATGTTCAATTAAAGATAAGTATTCTTCCAAATCATTCAATATGTCTATGTGTTGTTTGATTATATCTTACGCTTGTCTTTTATTTAACATGCTAGGCTAGATCTCTCTTGTGTTTTCTTAGATGTAGTGAAACCTAGATGTTGATTATGGGTTGATTGTTTGTTTATAATTATTACGGATGATTGTATTTGATGTTAGGCTTAAGAAAACTGGCAGACTTCCATTGGTAACTTGCTTGAACGTCTTAAGAAACATGATCGGAGGTGTACTACAATTTTTGGTTGTATTTAATGCGTAGGAGAATTCTAATGATCCCATGTTAGGAGCTTCTAACGGCTCAACGTAGGAGTGAAGTAGGATCCTATAGAGTTAGGGAATATTGTACAAGGCCCTACGACTAGTATTAAGGAATATGACCCATCGTCCATGCAATTGTAACAAGCTATCAACCTGTAAAAGATATCTAGGGAGTAATGAAACCTAAGTAAACACAACTTTCCTTATCATTGTTTACACCACATTAGTATAATTAGTTTTGTTTTCATTTTTTTTATTTTAATTTGATTGCATTGGTAGTTAATTGGGTTAGTTGGCTAGCAACTAATTCCGCCGACTCTTCCAAAACCCAAGATTTTTACTTGCTTTTATAAAATATAAAAATACAAAAAAAATCATCCCTCACCTCTAGACCTAGTTTAGTAGACTTTCTAATCCTAGCGACACTATTCCTGAGTTGAACGATCAATCCCCCGGTACTTGTCACTGTACTATACTACAACGATCAGGTACACTGCCTGGTGGGGGTTGTAAGCTTCTCAAGATCCCTTGAGAGGTAAAACCTATTGCGAGGGTGCAATCCCCACGTTTCAGTATGAACAAGGCATGGGTAATTTTTTTTGTTGTTTCTTGTAGGATTCGTAGAAGGATGAACTAAACAGATGCATAACATCAATAAACAAGGATCTTTTTTATTCCATCATAATAATCACTTCTTTTCTTTTCTCTTTTTCTTTTTGATTTTCTTTTTTAACATTTCCCATAACTTTTCTTTTCTTTCATACTATTTTCATTTCGCAGCGATAATCAATTATTCATTCTTTCTAAGCATAAGGAATTTGGTTTAAGAACAGGAAAAAGGCTTAGGCTCAACATGTTGTTCTAGGTGGCAATATCACTAAAAATGAGCGCTAGAAGGTTATTTTCTTTAATATACTAGTGACTAGTGTAGTCAACTAGATTATGATTTCATAGGATGGCTTTTTGGTGTAAATCCTAAGTTTGCCTCAATATCATCTAAAATTGTCTATAAAGCATAAGAAATGCAATCTCACTGTGGCATTCGTTATTGATGAATAAGTGCAAGTTCTAGAGCTAATTCAAATCGTCGGCTCACTCATATGTTTGGAGAAAGTGTAGCAGGTTGATACGTGGGAATCGCACCAGGCTTTACCTCTCGAGGGATCTCGAGAAGCTTACAACCCCCACCAGGCAGTGTACCTGATCGTTGTAGTATAGTATAGTAACAAGTACCGGGGGATTGGTCGTTCAACTCAGGAATAGTGTCGCTAGGATTAGAAAGCCTAAAAACTAGGTCTAGAGGTGAGAGATGATTCTTTTTGTATGTTTATATTTATGAAAGCAATTAAAATCTTGGGTTTTTGGAGGAGTGGGCGGAATTAGTTGCTAATCAACTAACCCAATAACTAAGATGCAATCAAAATAAAATAACAGAAATGAAAATAAATCTAATTACTAATGTGGTGTGAACAATAATGGGGAGAGTTGTGTTTACTTAGGTTTCATTACTCCCTAGATATCTTTTACAGGTTGATAGTTTGTTACAATTTCATGGACGACGGGTTATATTCCTTAATACCATTCGTGGGGTGGCGTACGTACTTCCCCAACTCTATAAGCCCCTACTTCACTCCTATGTCGAGCCTGCAAGAAGCTCCTAACATGGGATCATTAGAATTAGCTCATGCAATAAATACAACCATAATAACCTAGTACGCATTGGTTCATGTTTCTTAAGACGTTCAAGCATGTTACCCTATGGAAGTCTGCCAGTTTTCTTAAGCCTGACATCGAAATCATTCATCTGTAACAACTATAAACAAACAATCAACCCATAATCAACATCTAGGTTTCACTACATCTAAGCAAACACACAAGAGATCTAGCCTAGCATGTTAAATTCAAGACAAGCGTAAGATATATTCAAACAACACATAGACATATTGAATGAATTGAAAGGATACTTATCTCAATTGAACATGAATGGTTTCAAAGGGTAAAAACCCTTGAAAGAACAGTAAAATTCATGCTAGGGTTTCTCCAAAGTTATCCCCTCTTAAGTTACATATAATGAATGAAAATTGCAAAACTATATATAGATTTTACAAGGTGACGGCGTCAAGAAGGAATTTCTGACGCCGTCAACTCGCCGCCCATAATGAGATCGGATTGCCTAGATCCAAGTTTGACGCCGTCATGTGTAATTTAGTTGCAGACCGTCACCATATCATGAACCATAACGGCCAAGCTTGACGCCGTCACGATTTCTCTGGATCTTCACCACTTCCACCTTTTGTTTACTCTTGACGCCGTCACATGGAGACTCTTGACACCGTCAGGTACTGTTCCCAGCAAGGAAAATTAAGACTTTGCCGTTTTCTTTACTTTTATGCTCCAAAAACGTCCAAAATGCTTCCTTTTCCAGAATTCACTCCAAAAGTACCTAAAATGACAAAAGGAACGATTTAGGGCAATATTTGATCAAATAAATTTAAATCCGGGCTTAAATAACCCCCTAAAAGCGGCTCATTTTTCGCCTCATCATATACCCTTACAGTTGAGATTTGCTTGTCCTCAAGCAAATGCGCTTTTATTCTAATCAAAATACAAGTTAGGGGTCATTTAACACTAATATAAAAGTAATTACAACAAATAATCGTTCCACTAAAGACCAAAGACAAGCACGGAGGTCATACACTAGCACCTCACAAATAGTGTTTAGATACTCACATCTCTCGGGTGTAATAAAGTATATATCACAATATGGAAATGGAAAACATCTCTCACTACCTGTCATAACAAAAAAGATTACCATAGGCTTGGGAAAAGATCAAACCTCCACCACATGGCATAAGCACCTAGGATAAACTTTCAAAGAGGTCTTTTAAAGGGTTATAACGTTAGGTGTAGGGATATGGAATACACGGTTTTGTTGGATAAAGGCAATCTTTACTGGTGGCGAGTTAATCATCTTGGTTAATTACATGTACAATATGGCATTGCTAAACCAAGACTAGACTCGACTTAAGCTAATAAATGAAAAATAACACAAACATAAAACAAACATAGAATGAAACGGGATGGTAGTCCGTATGTTTTTTTCTCTTTTCTTTTTCTATTTTTTTTTCTTTTTCTTAATTTTTTCGATTTTTTTTTCATACACTCTTACCCTACCATCCAAAATAATACATCATAGGGAATGATCATTCCCCTTACACTTGAATATTTACATACTTTACAATAAACTAATCGAATGACTCGAATTAAGATAATCAAAACACTTGGAGTACTTTTAAGATTAACGCACATATGGGGGTAATAATATGATGTTCTTCCCCATTACTCCATAACACAAGTAGTTTACCCATGAGTACCAATCATCCCAAAACAATATGTACAAGGATATGACTCAACTTAGCAACCTTGTAATCAATTAGATAATTAACTAAGGGTTTAAACATATAACAATAATGCACTAAAGATGAGTGCATACATGGAAGGCTAAGGCGATTTGGGTGTACATTTAAGTGGGTTGTAACAAATTCTTCCTTTAAGTAAGATGCTTAAAGTTAGAAACGAAAAGATAGGCTCGGAGGGGTGTACTAGGGGTTTCATGTGCTAAAAATGAGTACAACGCTAAGAGTGTAGGAAAAAATTAGTTGACTTTACTAGCCAAGTAATATGACTTAAATGGTCAAATAATTATGATACGGGTTTAACACAAGGGTGATCCTAATGCCTCTTATCATGTAGTAAATCCTACTACACGAATGTAGTCTCACTAGCGGTCTCGGGATGCATCACTAACGTAAGTTCTAGAATCTAAATGCTACCGGCACACTCATAAGCACTAATAGTAAATGCTTTTCCTATCAAATCTAAAGGCGAACCTCACATATTTGGGTAGAAAATTTTTCTGAATAGTACGGTTTTGTGCTAGTTATACAACTCCTATCCATGAGACGCTTGCTAAGGCTAAAGTTTCACTCCTAAGTGTTGTAAAAATTTTTAAATTTGGCGCTAAAATTACACTAACAAGTATTTCTCTTAGTTTTATTACACACCTACCATCAAACAAACAAACTCAAGTGCAAGTGTATCCTATAAGGTATCATCATTTACCCTTCCCTTACACTTAGGATGAACATTGTCCCCAATGTTCAATTAAAGAATGTAAAAGTGAAATAGGTAAAAGAATGAAATCAAATACTCCCCTGATTCGTTCGGTGTGGATAGTGTGTTAACAAGGTTAGATCTTCCTCCAAGAAAATGAACAATCAAAGCTTCCCTTCCAGAAATATAAATCATCTTCTTGTCATACATAACCTGTTAAACCTGAGAAAACAAACAAGGCAACCTCGCGTAATATCGGCGGCAATCTATACATACTAACAAATCTTAGAAAACAATGTAAGATATAATGCTTGTGGAATGAATGTTTGCAGATTTCCTGGAGTTTATAAAACTAAAGAATTAACAAAAACTTTAAGACTCCGTTAGAAAAACAAAACTAGCAAAATTCCCAAAATTTTACACATGTCGCTGTCAGGAGTTAACTCATGACGCCGTCAGAAGTGATCTGCATAAATCTTTACGTTAAGTTTCTGGAAAATTTCTGGAAAAACTTATGTCCTACTTCCTGGAAAATCCTGCAAAACATCATTATGACTCGATACAAGCATTTGACTCTAACAAATACTAATACACATGTCCATTTAATATTGTTGAGAATCATGATCAATTTCATTCTTAGAAACAAATTTGGGGTTTCCCCTTACACTTGTCTTTTGCAAAATACCTTTATTTGAAGTTAAGATGAAGTTAAACGACAAAATAAAGCATTTTCACAATTTTATTTTGAAACATGATATACCAACAATAAAAATAAAGCATGCATACGGAAACAAATAGCAATCAAACAAATAAAAATCACACAAAACATGGGTTGCCTCCCAAGAAGCGCTTTTCTTTATTTTACGAGTCTTGTAGCTAGACTCAAGGTCATGGGCTATTACATGACCTCATCGTTGGTCTCATTTTCTAGGTCATCTCCAATATTAGTTTTGTATTCCGGACCTAGTTGCAAGCATTCTTTGTAGAAATCAAGTATTCTATTCATAACATATTCTACTCCTCTACGTCTATCCTCATCATTCCTATAATAAACCGCTTGTTTGTGTTCCTTTTCTATGTTTGATAAGAGGCGGTATTGTTCAATCTTACAGGGCATTTGGTAAGCAATCTCATCATTCTCTTCCTTGAATCTAACGATCCCTAGAGTCAGATCATAACTCATCTTAGAGGCCTCAACAAACGGTTTTCCGAACACTACTTGACTTAGGCAATCATCTATCACCGGACGAGTATCCTCCACTATCACAAAGTTGGTCACATAAGTGAAGTTTCCTACAATTACATGCAATCCTTTCACTCTTCCTACAAAATTACTTATCAAATTCTTGCTGGGCATCATCCTATAACCAAGTTGCTTCTTCATTACCCAATTATAATAAGTCCTAGTCATGATGTTTATAGGAGACCTAGGACCGATATAAGCTTTCCATACATGCATATGCCCAATGTTGCATGGTATGTTGATGTTAGAGGGATCACCTACTTTAATAAGGGGTGAACCAAGGATATATGGTGTCTCGGGATCATTGAATAAATCCTTGTGATATTCCCGTTCTTCCTCAGTGGGCAATTTATCAAAGTATTCTTCTACGTTTTCTACTTCCTCTAAATTTTCTCCCTTATTAACCTCAACTTCCTTAATTTCATCCCTAGTCTCACTTTCTACTCCAACTTCATCTTTGTCACTCTCTTCTATATCCTTATCTTTTGGCTTGATAGTGACAACATTGACAAAGTGGACATGTTTGGATGACGAGGGGTCCTTAATTTGGATTCCGCTATTGGCTTCCCTAGTGTCCTTTCTAGCTGTAGTTAGCGCTTGGTTGTTGAGGGCTTTCAACAAGTTGTCAATTTTATTGGTCATCTTCATTTGTTGTTGATTGAATTTGGTTTCAAACTTAGCTATACGAGCTTCTTGAGATGCCATAAACTTGGACATCAACCCTTCAAGATTATTGGTACTACCATAGTTATTAGAAGGATTGTTGTTGAAAGTACGGTTGGAGGGTGGACTGTTTGGTTGGTAACGATTAGGCGGATTGGAGGAATTGTTTTGGCTTTGTTTCCACCTAAGGTTCGGGTGATTTTTCCAAGAAGGATTGTAGGAATCACCGTAAGGGTTTGGATCGGGTTTGAAAGTGTACCACTTGTCTCCCGCTTCGTAGGTACGCGAAGATGCGTAGTCCGCAAAAGCTATTCCAGGGAGTTCCACGCAATCACGAGTGTCATGGGGACCACTACATAATTCGCATGAAGAAGTGATTTTGTTCACTTGGCTTGAAGGCTTAGGAGCTTCGTAAGATTTCATGAGAAACTTGACTTGGTTCTCAAGTTCCATGATCCTACGGTCGGGAGTGCTAGAATTGTTTGAAGGCAAAGATATTGCCTTGACCGTTTTGTTCAAATCACGGGGATCATTCCAAGTTTCGTTGTCATAGAGAGCAAGATCTTCTATGAGTTCCCATGATTCTTCCGCACTTAGAACACGTAGCTTACCACCGGCCGATTGGTTAATGGTTCGCCTTGTGGAGAGATCAATATGGTCATAGAAGATTTGGACTTGGAGCCAAAGATCTATGCCATGATGAGGGAATTTTTGGAGTAAGTCCTTGAAATGAGTCCATGCTTCATATAGAGTTTCACCTTGACGTTGTTGGAACATCAAGATATCACTTCTAAGCTTGGTAGTTCTCCCCGGTGGGAAAAATTGAGCAAGGAAACGAGTGGTGAGATCATCCCATGAGGTGATGGATCCCGCGGGTAAACGTTCAAGCCATTGATTAGCTTGATCACGTAGAGAGAATTGGAATAGGCGTAATTGGGTTGACTCTCTAGTTGTAACATCAAGGTCTATAGAATCTACGATTTTAAGGAAATCCCTAAGATGTTGATTAGGATCTTCGGAACGAAGTCCATGGAATGCACATCCGCTTTGCACCAACCGGATGGTGTCGGATCGCAAGGGGGACATATTGGCTCCTTGAGTGAGCTCAATAGTGTTTCGATAGCCTTGGTGGCTAGGACGGGAATACTCTCCTAGGGTTCGGGCCTAAGAGGTTGGTTTGCTAGTGGTGGGTTTTGTTGTGGTGGGTTGATGGGTTCAAAGATGTTACCACCTTCCATGATGTCGGATGGTAAAGGTTACGAACAAAGACACGAAGAAATAAGATAGACTAAAGAAAACCTAGAAATAAAAATAAAATCTTACTAGAAAGGAATCTAGCAAGTAGACCTAATAAAAATAATTTCTAACCTAGACAATAACTATTCCCTGGGCTGCGGCGCCAAAAACTTGATACGTGGGAATCGCACCAGGCTTTACCTCTCGAGGGATCTCGAGAAGCTTACAACCCCCACCAGGAAGTGTTCCTGATCGTTGTAGTATAGTATAGTGACAAGTACCGGGGGATTGATCGTTCAACTCAGGAATTGTGTTGCTAGGATTAGAAAGCCTAAAAACTAGGTCTAAAGGTGAGGGATGATTCTTTTTGTATGTTTATATTTTATGAAAGCAATTAAAATCTCGGGTTTTTGGAGGAGTGGGCGGAATTAGTTGCTAATCAACTAACCCAATAACTAAGATGCAATCAAAATAAAATAACATAAATGAAAATAAATCTAATTACTAATGTGGTGTGAACAATAATGGGGAGAGTTGTGTTTACTTAGGTTTCATTACTCCCTAGATATCTTTTATAGGTTGATAGTTTGTTACAATTTCATGGATGACGGGTTATATTCCTTAATACCATTCGTGGGGTGGCGTACGTACTTCCCTAACTCTATAAGCTCCTACTTCACTCCTATGTCGAGATCATTAGAATTCACTCATGCATTAAATACAACCATAATAACCTAGTACGCATTGGTTCATGTTTCTTAAGACGTTCAAGCATGTTACCCTATGGAAGTCTGCCAGTTTTCTTAAGCCTAACATCAAAATCATTCATCCGTAACAACTATAAACAAACAATCAACCCATAATCAACATCTAGGTTTCACTACATCTAAGCAAACACACAAGAGATCTAGCCTAGCATGTTAAATTCAAGACAAGCGTAAGATATATTCAAACAACACATAGACATATTGAATGAATTGAAAGGATACTTATCTCAATTGAACATGAAAGGTTTTAAAGGGTAAAAACCCTTGAAAGAACATTAAAATTCGTGCTAGGGTTTCTCCAAAGTTATCCCCTCTTAAGTTACATATAATGAATGAAAATTGCAAAACTATATATAGATTTTACAAGGTGACGGCATCAAGAAGGAATTTCTGACGCCGTTAACTCGCTGCCCATAATGAGATCGGATTGCCTAGATCGAAGTTTGATGCCGTCATGTGTAATTTAGTTGTTGGCCGTCACCATATCATGAACCATGACGGCCAAGCTTGACGCCGTCACGATTTCTCTGGATCGTCACCACTTCCACCTCTTGTTTACTCTTGACGCCGTCATATGGAGACTCTTGACGCCGTCTGGTGCTGTTCCCAGCAAGGAAAATTAAGACTTTGCCGTTTTCTTCACTTTTATGCTCCAAAAACGTCCAAAATGCTTCCTTTTCCAGAATTCACTCCAAAAGTACCTAAAATGACAAAAGGAACAATTTAGGGCAATATTTGATCAAATAAATTCAAATCCGGGCTTAAATGACCCCCTAAAAATGGCTCATTTTTCGCCTCATCACAGGTATACACTCATAAAGGCTTATAAGAATCTCACATTTGTTGGTGAATGAAATTGTGTCTAGCTATAGTGTCAATCCAAGTCGATTTGCCTTAATAACTTGTAAAAGCATATAATTTTTAAGTTTTAAAATGGTTTAGTCATATAATCAGTTTTTTTTTTGAATAAATATTTTTACTATTTGACTTCCCCCCTACTCAAGTTGGACATTGCCCTCAATGTCTATAACTGGGAAAATAAAAATAAAATAGAAAAAATATTAGCAGAATAAGAGAGTAACTTCCCAAGGACAAATGAGAGATCATGAAGAGCAGTGCTTCCCAAATGTGGTCTTCATAGTAATCTGCAAAAGATAAAACAAGCACACAAAAATGGAAAATATTTTTGGGTTTTGTAGGTTATATATATATATATATATATATATATATATATATATATATATATATATATATATATATATATATATATATATATATATATATATATATATATATATATATATATTACCTCCACACTTAAGATTTACAGTGTGGTTTAAAACAAAGTTATAATATAAGTGAAAAAGGAAATAAAACAAAATAAAAATAGGTTAAAATGGGTTGCCTCCCGCCAAGCGCTAATTTCAGAGTCTATAGCTTGACTCACGTGATTAGTTTGTTTTAGTCAATTGGAAAGAATGGTGTTGATTCTTCCTTTCTATCATTGAAACTTTCTTCCTCGTTATATAGTTTAAGCCTGTGACCATTGACTATAAAACTTTTATCGTCACGTCCATATAATTCAACATATTCGGATGGATATTGGTGTTTCACAGTATAAGGTCCAACCCAGCGGCTTGTAAGTTTTGGTTGTTTGATTTTGAATTTTGATTGAAAAAGTAGGACTTTTTCTCCTTTCTTGAATTCTTTTCAAATTTTTAATTTCCGATCATGCCAAACTTTAGTTTTTTCTTTATAAAGATGAGAGTTTTCATAAGCATAAAAGCGTAGTTCGTCTAATTCATGAAGTTGAAACATCCGTTTTTCATCGGCTGCTATAAGATCTAGGTTACAATTTTTAAGTGCCTAGTATGCACGGTGTTCTAATTCAAATGGTAGGTGGCATGCTTTACCATATATGAGTTTGTATGGTGTTGTTCCAGTTGGAGTTTTATAAGCAGTTCTGAATGCCCATAGAGCATCATCTAATTTCCTTGACCAAACAGCTGGATTTTCTTTAATTTTTTTTTCAATTATTCTGTTAAGAGCTCTGTTAGTATTTTCGACTTGACCACTAGTTTGAGGGTGATATGATGTAGAGAACCGATGGTTAACTTCATATCTTTTCATAGCTTTTTCCATTAATTTATTGCAAAAATGAGTTCCTTTGTCGCTAATTAGAGCTTTAGGTATTCCAAATCGACAGAATAGTTTCTTAAGAAATGTTATAACAACTTTGGCATCATTAGTTTGAAGAGCTTGGGCTTCTGCCCATTTTGAGACATAGTCAACAGCGACTAGGATATTCGAATTTTGATGATTTATGGTCCCATAAACTATACGCCAGATGTCAAAAATTTCGCAGACTTGAATGTAATTCATAGACATTTCATCTCTTTTAGAAATGTTTCCAGTTTTCTGACATGATTCGCAAAGGCGAACTAGAGTATGTGCTTCTTTTCGAATTGTTAGCCAATAGAATCCAGATTTGAATACTTTTTTAGCGGTAGCGTTAGCACCATAATGTCCACCGGTGGGTCCATAGTGACATTTATCAAGAATAGCACGATAATGTCCACCGGTGGGTCCATAATGTCCACCGGTGGACATTATGCAGAAGCAGAATCAATATCGAATTCTTGTCTTTGATTTCTATATCGAATTCTTACAATAGCAGAATCCAATGAATAAGACGTGGTTTAGCATCTTGCTTTTTAAAAAGATATCTGAGAGCGGAATGATCTGTATAGACCACAGTTTTGGATAGAACTAGATATGCTCGAAATTTATCGAATGCAAACATAACGGCCATGAGTTCTTTTTCAGTAACCGTGTAGTTTTGTTGAGCAGCATTGAGTGTTTTGCTAGCAAAGTAGATAGGATGGGAATGTCTACCATCTTTCTGTCCTAAGACAGCTCCGACGGCAAAATTGCTTGCATCGCATATTAATTCAAATTGTAAGTTCCAATTTGGACTTATTATAATCGGCGTACATGTGAGTTTCTCTTTGAGACTTTCAAAAACTTTTTGACATTCGTCATCGAATTCAAAGGTAATATCCTTTTCTAGAAGTTTAGTTAAAGGTCGAGCGATTTTTGAGAAATCTTTAATAAATCGTCGATAGAATCTGGCATGTCCTAAAAAGCTTCTAATTCCTTTCACATTAGTAGGTGGTGGAAGTTTTGAGATTACATCAACTTTTGCTTTGTCAACTTTAGGTCCTGCTCCTGACACTTTTCCCAATTAAGCACAAGATTTGTGTCTTCACAACGTTGAAGCATTTTATCTAGATTTCTTAGGCATTTATCGAAAGAATTTCCAAAGACTGAAAAATCATTCATGAAAACTTCCACGGATTCTTCAATCATATCATGAAATATTGCTATGATACACCTTTGAAAAGTAGCAGGTGCATTACATAAGCCAAAGGGCATACGTCGATACGCAAAGGTTCCGAAAGGACAAGTAAATGTTGTTTTCTCTTGATCCATTTGATCGATTGGTATTTGGAAATATCCGGAGAATCCATCTAGAAAACAGAAATATCCATTTCCCGCTAGTCTTTCTAACATTTGGTCCATGAATGGGAGAGGAAAATGATCTTTTGTTGTGGCTTCATTTAGTTTTCTGTAGTCAATACATACGCGCCAACCAGTGACAGTTCTAGTCGTGACAAATTCGTCATTTTCATTAGCCACTGCTGTTATACCACCTTTCTTGGGTACACAATGAATTGGACTTACCCATGGGCTATCTGCTATAGGGTAGATGATTCCTGAGTAAAGGAGTTTGACAACTTCTTTCATATTCGGATTGAGTTTCTTTGCTTTTGAACCACTGGTTTCTTATCATCCATTAACTGAATTTTGTGTTTACAGAAGGATGAACAAATCCCAGGTATGTCACTAGTTTTCCAAGCAAAAGCTCTTTTGTGGTTTTTTAGAACTGAAATTAATTTTCCTTTTTTTCTTTCAGAGAGTTTAGATGAAATTATGACTGGAAGTAACGATTCTCCTTCCAAGAAAGCATATTCCAGATGGTCTGGTAATGGTTTGAGAATGAGACCAGTAGGTGGTTCTTCGATAGAGTTTTTAATTCTAAGTTCATTGTCAGGGTTTATTTTCTCAAATGATAATTCTTCTTCATTATCTTCCTCGTCATCGGAACTTTCACTTTTATCTTCGAGGGTCACAGCCATGAATTGATCATATTCAGCCATAACTTCGTGTTCAAGAAGTGTTCCATCGACTGAGTACAGTAATTGATTAAATTCATCTAGCAGTTCATCGAACTCTACTTCGAGAATTTCATCGATAACATCAATTCTAAAGCATGTGTCATCGTTAGAGTAAGAGTGTTTCAAAGCCTTGTCTATGGAGAAAATCATTCTTTCTTTTCCAATTCCAATATTGAGTTGTTTCTGTTTAACTTGAATCATAGCATCGACTGTATGGAGAAAAGGTCTTCCTAAGATTAGGGGTACGTTGCTATCTTCTTCCATTTCTAGGATAACGAAATCAACTGGAAAGGTGAATTTGCCAACTTCAACTAACATGTTCCCAGCTATTCCAACAGGATATTGGAAAGATCGGTCAGCTAATCGAACACTCATCTTAGTTGGTTTAAGCGTTTCAATTGATAATTTAGCATATAGAGAATAAGGCATCAGATTAATGCTAGCACCAAGATCGGCTAGAGCATTGCACGAGAATGTTTTACTGAAAGTACAAGGAATCAGGAAACTTCCTGGGTCTCCAAGTTTTGGTGGAATTTTGTTTTTAACGATAGCTAAACATTCTTCATTAAGGAAAGTTGCTGAAATTTGTTCGAGTTTGCTTTTGTTACTAACAAGTTCTTTGAGAAATTTCCCATAGTTGGGCATTCTGGCTAAAACATCAACAAGAGAGACATTAATTTGGACAGCTCGAATTATATCAAGAAATGTTCCATACTGAGCTTCCATTTTTTCTTTTCTTAAGCGTTGAGGATATGGAATTCTAGGTTTGTAGGTACTGGTGTTTCAGGAGTTATGGTTTCTTTACGAGGGACATTTTCTTCTTCTTCTTCATCATCAGTGAAAACTTCAACTGGTTGTTGAGTTTGACTGGGATCAATGGGTGGATCATAAGAAGTACCATTTCTTGTGGTAATAGCATTCACATGCTCATGACGAGCTTGCGGTGGTTGATAAGGTTTGTTTTTAGGATTAGGTTGAGTATTACTAGGAAGGGATCCAGAAGCTCAACTTAATTGCTTTTCAGCGAATCTGTCGAATTTGGCTTCAAAATTTTGCATCGCGGCTTGGTGATTTCTAGCAGCAGATTCAACATTTTCTTTTAAGTCCATGTATTGATCTTTTACGAAAAGGTATGTTGAATTTTGTGCTTTAATAAAATCATTCAGTTGAGTTTAAACATCAGTTTTGTCATCGGTGTTTGCTTGTTTGTAAGGTTCTCGATTATATACGTTCTTCGCACTAGGTCTCCATCGTTCTCGTTCTCGGTCACGATCACGATAGTTATCATAGAAACGGGTGCGTCTTAAAGTGTTCATATTTTAGCTTCTTCTTCACGTGACATAGGTGTGTCATCATCACTGCAATTTGCGGTAGCATGGTTTCTGCCACAATGATTACAACTTTCACGTTGTTCTTTCATTTCTTTGTATTGAGCATCCATTTTAATTGTCATGGCATCCATTCTTGCCATAATTTTATTAGTATCAAAATTTCTACTGCCTTCATCAATGAAAGCAACAGTTTTACGAAGAGAAGTTTTTGGTTTTTGTTCCTTTTGCCCAATCTAGCTTAAGTAAGACTTTGTCTTTAAGGAGTTGATACGTTTGATTTGGTGTTTTATAGAGGAATATACCACCGGCCCCAACATTTAAAGCTTCTTGAGTTATTTCATCAAGACCGTGGTAAAAGATTTTGATTATATTGCCTTTTGTTACACCATGTCCATGACAGTTTCTTAGCAATTCTTTCATTCAAAGCCAGGCTTCGGTTAGATTTTCATTTTTGAGTTCTGAGAATCCTCGGATTTCTCCGAGAAGTTTATCAAATAGAGCTGGAGGAAAATATCTACTAACGAAAGCAGTACGAAGTTCGTCCCATAATTCTATGGTTCCTTCATCGAGTTCATCAAGCCAAGTTTTAGCTTCTCTTGTTAGAGATAGAGGAAACATCATGAGTCTTACCACTTTAGTTTCGGTAGCTCCGTATATGAACATATCGCATACGCTTTGGAATTCATGAATGTGTTTGTGAGGATCAGTTTTGATTCGACCATCAAATTGGTTTCATTGACAAGAGTCAGGTGATTCCCTTTGATTGCAAATTCGTTTGCCGTTTCAAAAATGGTAATAGCTCGTCCAGGTGTAGGTGCAACGGTACGATCATTGACCCACATTGGTTCATTATCAGCATCATCCATTGGATCGTAAATTTGGATTAATTTGACATAAAATCTGAAGTTTGAGATATCGTCAACAGGTGTGTAGTGAATACGAGGTTGTTCGGGTCTTTCGTCTTTTTTAGAAATAGGAACTCTTTTGATATTATGTTTTCTTTTGTTTAAAGTTCTTTCAGGTTGAGGTGAAATGGGTTCAATTTCAGCTGAGCGATTGTGCATTCAAGGATAGAGAGTGAAATTTAAATCAATTTGATAAATTTCATTTTTTGAGTAAGTGAGTACGGCGTACAGTATATAGTGTGCGATGTACTTGTGTGTAATGGCAATGTGCGGCGTACTTAAGTGTAAGTACGGCGGTGTTGTTTTTACCGAGAGGATTAATCTCAAAAGATGGTGAAAAAGATGATTCTTTTTGGTTTTTTCTAAAAGGATTTGTAATGTTTACGAAAAACGTTATGGATTGAAGTAAGTGCGTTGTACTTGGTGATAAGTACGGCGGTCTGTGTGTGCTCTGTGTAAAAGTGCGGCGTACAAGTGTGTAAGTGCGACATGCTTTCTGCAACAGAAGAAACAGAGTGATCTGGTTTTGGAGAAATTTTTGGTATTGTTTACTAATTTTACTTCGAAAATACTTAAGGAACAGATTTAAGTCCCCGACAACGGCGCCAAAAACTTTGACATGTAAGGAAAGCTTTAAATTTATAATACTAGTTTCACCGATTTTAATAAACCAAACACACGGGGTAAAGTATAACCCCCGTTGGTAGTATTAGATTAAGGTAAGACCAGGTCGTATCCACAGGGACTTAGTTCGTTCAGTTTAAGTATAACAATTAGTAAAAGAAGACAAGTAACGATTTTAGGAATAAAAGGAATTCAAATATTAAGACAAATGATTGCTTGGATAGCTTAGATAATCTAGTGACAATGTTTATGTTTGATCTCAGTTTGATAAAGGAGCACAACTTATAAGAGGGCTATTTTCGTCAAAAGAGCAATTTCATAACTCGTAGGTTCAATTCAAGATTCATATCTACCCATTAAGTGATTTCTCTCGAAATAGTATTTCATATCAAGTCTAGATTATTACCGATTCTTCTAAGTGGATTTCTCCTTTCAAAGACTAGTAACGCAGACAAGTTCTTAGAATTGTGTTTAACACGTTGGTTCTTTTGACCTATCCCAACATATTATATTCAACTAGTTTCAATAAATAAACTTGATAAGACTAGAAATGAAATAGTTCGCAATATAAACTTGAAATTGGTAGAGATCAAAACATAATCGTAAGTCACTTTATTATATTCACATATCCAAGCAATCATAAGAGGTTTAGCCTCTCATGGCTAATGAGTTCATAATAATAGAAGTGCGTAAATGATGAACAAGAGACATACAGATTAGATTGATCAAATGATTACACAAGTATCACAAGTAACCAAGAATTCAACACCAACAAGTATTTAACACCCCTTATTCTGATTCGTTCACCCCTGCAACTTGGCTCTGGATCACGTGTTACTTCGGACTTAGCTTTGTGGAAATTGATTATAGAGTGGAGAGTTCAAATGCTTGCAAATGATCTCGATTTATAGGCAATCTGATATGCGAAGTACGGGGCACTTGCTTTCTGAGTGCGGCACACTTTCTTATTTTCTTGGCACCAAAGCTTCATAAATGCAGGGGAAGTACGACGCACTTAGTTTGCAAGACCGGCGCACTTATATTTAATATTATATATTTGACTTCCTTTGACCGAGAGGTAAGTGCAGCGCACTTTCTTGTAAAACCTGCGCACTTGGCTTACATGAAAAGCTAATCATGGAAGACTTCATTATTTATTCACTTCAAGTGGCGAAATAGTAGGTTTTTAGGTGTTTCATGCTCAGACCATCCAAGAGTGAACCTGCATTCATTTTATGCTATTAAGTACCAAAAGTTCACATAAAATGATCATAAAACATATAGAATAATGCTCAAGAAATATGTATAATTAGAGCGTTATCATAAATCAAGACCAAAGTTCATAAAAGTCAAATTAGGTGTTAATTCAGAAAAGTCAAGTTGCAAAGGTTTAGCAGAATCCCATTTTTTCCAAGAATTTTCCTGATTTTAGTTTGCAAGATTAGGCTTTGATCTTTTTGGAGGTTAATATATACCAGCTTAACTTTTGAAATCCACGTTTGGCTTATTTTTAAGATTTTTTTCTCTGGCTTATCCATTGGCTTATTTAAGCCTGCAGGGAGAGAACCTCCCCTACACCAGGGTATTTGCCCAACTTTCATAGGCTCACCCTGACTTCACCTGTGGGCCCCAGACCTTACCCTTGGCTTTTTAAGTAGCTTATCAGTAAGGCTTATTAGTTCTGAGCTTATTTTGGGCTTCAGGTCCCTTGACCATAGCTTATCTTGGCCTTAACATTGACCTGACCAAACCAAACACTGAGTGAGTTAGTGTGAATCACCAAAGTTCACTAGCCCACCATTAGCTTATTTCTGAGCCATAAACTCTGCTCCTTGGCTTATTTCAAAGCTTACCAGGCCACCTCTTAGGTTCAAGTCTTAGTTTGGACCCTTGTCACCTTCTGTGGACCCCACAGAGGGCTACAAGTCCCCCATTTTGGACTGTCTAGTACTTAGGTTTTTATCATAGTGCTTATTTGCATCTCCTGGCTTATTCTAAGTGCTTACCCAGTAGTTTTAGCTTAATTTGATAACATCTCATGTGTTTATAGCTCATTGTACCCTATATAGCTTATTTGTAGCTTATTGCACCAAAATTCCAAGCTTTTAGCTTATTAGACCTTCTGTCATACTCTTTGGTTTGCATTCTGCTTATTTTTAAGCTCCAATTAAGTTGTCTTTGTAAAGTTACTTATTTTTAGTGTTAAAATAGTTTTGTAAAAGAAAAACCAGAAAAAACCAAACATAAAATTAGTGATAGCTTCTATTTAAGTCATTTGGCTTATTGCTCAGCTTTTTCAAAATGCAATTTTCAATTTTATATTTTTATTAAATTTCTTATATATTAAAATAGTTTAAGAAAAATTTTCATAATTTTCTGAGTTTGTTTAGTATTTATAATAATTAATTTAAGTTTAATTAGTTTTAATTAAAAAAATCAAAAAATTAATTTTCTTTCTGCTTATTTATAAGCAATAGTACCTTTTTATATTTATCCTAGCTTTTATAACTAGTAAACTATTTTTAGAAAAATTGTCATATTTTTTACTGTTCATTTAGTATTTTTCATAATTAAATTAGTTTAAATAAATTCTAATTAATAAATAAGTAAATAATTAGTAAAATAGTTTAAAAATAATTTTTATAAGCTTTTTATAATTTTTTAGGATTCCTGTAATGGTTAAGTAATTTTATAAAAAATTTCATATTTTTCTAGGTTCTTTTAGTATTTATCTTAATTTAAAAGTAGTTTAAATTAGTTTTAATTAATTATTAAATAGTTTAAAATAGTTTTTAATTAATATTAAATAATAAAATAATCATTTTTTTTTTCTTTTTATTAAAACTTTCTTTTAAATATTAAGTTGTAAAAATTTTATTTTCACCCCCTCTAGTTTAATTTTGTTCAAAACTCATCTTTTTCCCAGCACGTAATCATAATTGTATTTAATTTTAGTTTACGTTTACATATCTGTATTCCTGTAATTGTTAATGCTGTTTATTTACCTTAATATCAATCAATTCCGGTAGTGTAATCAAATTCAAATCATTATTTGTTACTTTCCTCAAATCACTGAATCCCTTGAACGTTTTCAAAATACAATTTCAACCTCGTTGGGACTTAATGACCCGTGAACACACTATGCTCTCAACGGATCATAAATTGATCACTACTCCCACTCAGGCTTGACCTATTGACCATCCTTGGTTAATTTGGACTAACTGGTTAGGAGGAGTCAGTAACATGCTTGAACGTCTTAAGAAACATGATTCGGATGTGTACTACGATTTTAATGGTTGTATTTAATGCGTAAGTGACTACTAAGGAGGCCATGGTAGGAGCTAGTTGTCGGCTCGACATAGGAAGAGGTAGAAGCTTATAGAGTTGGGGAAGATCGTACACGGCCCCATGAATGGTACTAAGGAATGCAAACCGTCAATTAAAACAAGGTTAACATTCAATAGGTAGAATTGGATAGCTAGCAAGGAGTAATACATCATAGGTAGACATGCTTCACTTCCCTTTTAGAACCTTAATTTACTTTTCTTGCGCATTAGTTCAATTAGTAGCTTTTGGTTTAGTTGATTAGCAACTAATTCCGCCCCTCCTTCCAAAACCGAGATTTTACAGCTTTCATAAAATATAAAATACAAAAAGAATCATTCTTCACCTTTAGACCTAATTGACTTATTTTCAATCCTAACGACACTATTCCCCAAGAGAACGATCAATCCCCCGGTGCTTGCCACTACACTATACTACATCGATCAGGTACACTGCCTGGTGGGGATTGCAAGCTTCTCGAGATACCTCGAGAGGTAAAACCTTTTGCAAGGTTGCAAAACCACGCATCATTTACCAAAAGTTAGGACTAGTTTTGCAAAACTTTACATGCATAGGGGTATATATTGTAAAATTCTAAAACTATAAAATATAAGGATTGTTTTTGACATTACTTGAAAGACATAAGTACAAGGACCCCTTTTTGCAAAGTTTTAAAACCTTAAGATATTAGGAAAAATGAAATAAAAACTTAAAAGGACTAAATTTGAAAATATTATTAAAGTTAAGGGTAAAAGTGTAACTATTAAAAGTTAGTGTAGTTGAAGGACTATTTTTGCCATTTCTCTTAAAAATATAAGTATAGGGACAAGTTATGTAAAATATAGAAAGTTATATGCCTAAATGTTATAAGTTTATAAGTTTAGGGTAGAAAGTGTAAATATACAAACTTGAAAGGTTTAAATGGAATATTTTCATATAAAATATAAAAACCTATTTTTGAGTTAGAAACTTAACACAATATTAGGGAGCTTCATGTGAGGAGTACCATGTGGATATTTCATTTTGACGAGTTTGCTTGGTTTACGAATTAAAGTGCCCTGGCTCCTTAAACGATTATTGCATGTACTTCTGAATTATGATGGCCCGAAGAGTGTTATGGTATAACTAAAACTTAATAACAACATAGCTCAATAGTAGGGAGCTTCATGTGAGGAGTATTAACTTCAGAATTATGATGGCCCGAACGGTATTATGTTGATAACATAATACAATAGTAGGGAGCTTCATGTGAGGAGTCATATACTTCTGAATTGTGATGGCCCGAACGGTGTTATGTTATATCTATAAACTTAAAGAGTAATTACTTAAAATCCTAGACTAAGACTTGACATACGCACACCCACCTACACTACCCCAGGACACGTGAGTAAGCTGTCTAAATCCTACCCTACTTACCTTAGACCCAGGTGAGTTTTCATAGCCTCACTTTTAAATGCTTTACAACCCTGTGAGGGGGATACGTGCTTTAAATCGAACACAAGTCTTTTTCTTTGGTTGTTGCACGAGTAAACTATCTGCCACCCCTACACAACAAAATTCATGAATCTAATCGCTTGTGATATTTTACACAAGTGAACGCGAATATAATAGATAGATCTATTGGAGTTTGATAACTCCCGTTGGTACTATCTCTCACTAGAGAGTACCAATAAGTATTATATTTGAACCCTCACTGAAGGATTAACTTTGGCAAGTTATCCTTCCCATCCCCTCATAGTTGGGTCTGCAGCCCCCATAACTCGGATTGTTAACGTGTGGTTCATGAGCTTAGTGCAATACACCAGCTATCACTAAACATTTCCACACATAGGGTTTAAGCTGAACCTTGTGGAGCTTGTATTCACACACCCTAACTACTTAAACCTATGACTCTCACTCAACATTCGTGTTGACTTTTAAGCATGTTATCCTAGGTAAATGAGCTCTTTAGGAACCCTGGCACGGAGAAGTACTGGATATGAGGACGTCCAGAATAGTTATCATTCATCAGTTTTGCCTTAAAATGTATCTTTTGGGACCTCTCTTTTGGTAAAAGTATATCTTTTACTGTGAATAAATGAATGATAACACCTTTTTCTAAAACGTCTCTTTCGAGTCGTTTTCTATAATCTTGTCTTTGTTTCCATGAGTAATACCCCAAACACTTAATCCGCTGCGATCAGTGAAAAATGGAGGTGTTACAAATTGATACCAGAGCCTCGGTTATAGAGAACAAAATGATTTTTCCTAAACTGTAACCACTTTTTCAAAAAGTCCTATGTGCCACTAGAATCCCCCAATTTGCCTTTACCCCCAACTTGCCTTTAGGATAGGATTCCTAACTTGCCTCTTGGTTAGATTCCCCGAATTGCCTTTAGGTTAGATACCCCACTATTACTATTGCCCCTAGGATATAGCATAGACTAGAGATATGCTAAGATACTTTTCCCAGGTATTACAGTTAGTTATATCCTCCTTTAACAATCCTATCATCGTGTTGGATACCGATGATACAGATACCTCATCGGATAGTTATGAATATACCCCGGCTACCCCTACTCACTCATCTTCTGGTTCTAATTCTCTGGAAGAATTAGCCCAGAATGCCTTAGTTAGCTTAGGTTTAGAACTTTCCCCGAAATGATCCCTATATGCAAGCATATAACGGTTATATGCAAGCATATGGTGGTGATATTCCTATCGTACCCACTATAACCCCTACCCCATCTAGACCTCACTATACTAGTAAAGATCGTTATGTTCCCGAAATATCTTCCCCTCCCTGTAAGAAAATACGTATTATACCGCCTTCGCCTCCCCCTAGGTTTGAAATAGGTAATAGTTCCTATAAAACGCCGTTAGAATGGCATGAGGAACAGATAGAGGATATACTTAACCATTTAGATAAGTTATCCTTAGGACGTATTGAGGAAGTAGAAAATAAGATAAGTGCCCTAGGAAAAGGTAGAATTATAATTCAAAAAGACTATAATAGGTTAGAAAATGAATTAGAGAAAACACATAGTCAAATCTTTAGGTTACAAAGAAAATATGAAGGACACTCCGATGAAGTAGTAACAGCACATGTTAGGCTTTCCATTATAGAAATGATCATCGAGGATATTAGGAATAGTCATAAGTCTGATATAGGAAACCTAATAGCAGGAATCCAGGAACTCAAAAACAACAAAGCATCAAACTAGTAAGGTCATACATTAGTTTTATATGTAGTTTAGCTATAGATAACTTAGTATGTACGGGTACTTGCTAAGAATAAAAAGTTATAGTTTGCCTACACTTAGTTTTCTTATATCAATTATCCCGTATTAGGATTCCATATGCCTTAGGAAAACACTATAGGCCTGCCTTAAGTCTAAATAACTCGAGGTCATTAGAAATTTTAAAACAAGTAGACTTACCTAGGAACACTAAAGCTTAGAATTAGGATCCCTTTGGATAGTACCACTATGCCTTTAGACGGGGGGAAGTGAATTTCTGGGAATATAGTCAATCTTATTAGGAAACCCGCCCTCTTAGTTTTAGGATCCCCTACCTATCCTTTTCCCCGGTATCAGACAATGTTCTACGAGTTAGAACTTGTACCATCCGTCTATACGCAAGTTTCTATTAGTTAGAACTTGCAAGAATATCTAAATTTGAAATGACATTATTCTTATCTCATCTTAACTCTTACGAATGTCTATAGAATGGCACATACGAGAGCCAATACTCCCGCTACTCCTACTACTCCCGCCATGTCTCAGGAAGACATTCGGCAACTAGTTGCGGACAATGTAACTGCGGCACTAGATGCTAGGAATGCAAACATGGCTAGAAACCCCGAAATTCTTGTAGTGAAGAAGAGTAACTACAAGGAATTTATGAGCTGCTAGCCCTTCAATTTCAAGGGGATAGAAGGGGCTATAGAATGGATTCACTGGTTTGAGAGATGTGAATCGGCATTTTCCCGTAGTAACTGTACTGAGGATTGTAGGGTTAAGTTTACGACTGGTACGCTTATTGAGGAAGCGTTATCTTGGTGGAACTCGTATGCCCAACCCATAGGAACAGAAGAGGCATACAAGTTATCTTGTGTTGAACTTAAGAAACTTATGATTAAGAAATACTGCCCTCGAACGGAAGTCAAGAAAATGGAGGATGAATTTTATAACTTGACTGTGAAAGGGAACGATGTTAAAACTTATATTAGGAGATTTCAAGAATTGGCAACTTTGTATCCCACAATGGTGCCAACTGTTGAAAAGACAATAGAAGTTTTCATCGGAGGTTTGCCCCGGAGTATCGAAGGGAATGTTACTACCTCAAGGCCACAAACCTTAGAGGAAGCCATTAACATCACTTTGAGGTTAATGGATCAAGTAACAAAGCACAACTCTATGCTAGTGCCCAACGATAATAAACGAAAGTTCCACGATGGGAGAGCTTTCGGTAATACCCGTAACACCTATGGTAATCATCGTACCAACCCCTATCCTCAACCAAGGTAAGAGACTGCTAGAGCATATGTAGCCACTCCAAATGAGGGAAGTGGTTATGCTGGAAAAGCCCCTCTGTGTAAGAGATGCAATTGGCATCACACAGGGCCTTGTTCCATTAAATATAATACATGTAACAAGGTAGGCCATCAGAAAAAGGATTGCAAGCACAAAGGACCAACTACCGGTGGTAATCCGCAACCAGTAACGGTCATTTATCACGCTTGCAGTGAAAAAGGACACTATGCGGGTAGATGTCCAAAGAAAAATACTGATGGAGCCCAGGGAAGAGCATATATGTTGAGGGATAGGAACGATCTACAGGATCCAAGCGTAGTCACGGGTAAGTTTTTCTTAAACCATCACTTAGTTAGAGTTCTATTTGATTCAGGAGCCGATAGGAGTTTTGTTGGATCTAAACACCTTGATCTGTGTTAGAATGATACTTTGAGTTATATCACTAAGTATGCGGAATCTACTTAGTAATACTTAGAAGTTTGATTGTGAATGAAACAGTTGTATATGAATGAGAATAATGTATGTATCAAACTGTTAGCTCCAATATTATTAATAATAATAATACGAGTGATCTTTGTATCACTAGGGTTATAACCTTGAAGCTCTAAGAAAACGTATATCTAACCTTAACCTAGGACCTCCCTTTATAGCACAAGGAGTCCTCTTCTACAAGATACGTATAACTCTAATAGAATAAGATATACACAAGATCTATTCTATATTTATCTCTACAAGTTTCCTAACAGTTATCTAACAGCAGTGGTAATAATATGTACTAGCAGTGGTAATGAGTTTCCACTGCTAGTGCATTCTTCAGCAGTTGTAATCTTCATACTTAGCCGTGGTAACTGTTAATATAATTCCCAACAATCCTCCCCTAAACTTATGATTAACATGTAAATCAATAAGTTTCTTCAGGTAGTCAACAAATATGAGGATATGGGAATTCTTCCAAACACTTATCTTCTTTTTCTTAACTCCTTGTCAGCTCTCTCACTTTAATCATAAATCCTCTGTAACAAATCTTCTATGACTTCACTTCTTTCCCAACATCTGAGCTTTACTGACATCATAACAGTGAGAACTCCAGCTCTCAATGGATATTCTTTCTCAGCTAACATAAACACATCAACTCCATCTTGAGTAGAAACATGATGTACAACACTTGAATCATAGAATTTCCATAGAGTATTCATATTGTGAGCTTCAAATCTCCAATACCTGTCACTTGGGTCAGGTTCATATAATCTTCTAAAGTGAACCCACAACTCTTGAGCTTTGACATCAACAAGTTCATCTTTCTTGAACTGATCTTGAACAATCCTCCACAAAGTATCCAAATTGTTGGGAATAGACTTTATTATTTCAAGTGTCGGTCATTAAGTTTTACACTAGGTTGCTTTATATTACATTTATCTTATGTTTTATAAATGTTTATGCTAAGTTTATAGGTTTGGTAAAGGTCTAGGGGCTTAATATGTAATATTCTCTAAGTATGGTGAAGCCCTAGTCCTCACCTATAAATAGTATTGTAACCCCTCCTTTGAGGGGGTTGGTTCTCTAGTGATTTTATCTCTTTCATTTTCATTCTAAGGGTATCTTCCACTCTCTCTCTCTACTCTATTTCTCTCTCTAGATCTATCTTAGTGATTATGTTATAAAATCATGACCTAAAAAGTGGTATCAGAGAACCATCACATCAACAAAGAACGATGAAAGTTTTTGCTAACTATTTCTGAGGACGTCAACTACAAAGTCAAAGTATAGAAGATGACGACGTCAAGCAACCTTTGATGACCAACACTTAGGGGGAGATTGTTGGGAATAGACTTTATTATTTCAAGTGTCGGTCATTAAGTTTTACACTAGGTTGCTTTATATTACATTTATCTTATGTTTTATAAATGTTTATGCTAAGTTTATAGGTTTGGTAAAGGTCTAGGGGCTTAATATGTAATATTCTCTAAATATGGTGAAGCCCTAGTCCTCACCTATAAATAGTATTGTAACCCCTCCTTTGAGGGGGTTGGTTCTCTAGTGATTTCTCTTTCATTTCATTCTAAGGGTTCCTTCCACTCTCTCTCTACTCTCTTTCTCTCTCTAGATCTATCTTAGTGATTATGTTATAAAATCATGACCTAACACAAATCTTCTCTATCACAAGATCTAACAACATCTTCAAAATCTCTACAAATACTTGTGACATTACCAGTTCTGATAATCTTCCATGCTACACCAAAATCATCAGAATATATTTCCCAACCAACTACTGGATATCTTGTTTGTAAAGGTTCTATATTAAGCACATCAGTTTCAATATACACCATACTGATAACTTGTTCTTCAGTCAACTTGCTGACACCTTCTTTTGCTTGAGATGACTCCTGAGTCTTCAATTTCTTAGCATCTTGGGATTCAAGACTCACTCCTGACCTTTTTGACTTTATTGCTACAGGTTCTTTATCCATAGGAATGAAATTACTATCCTGTCTTTTAACCCTGTAGTAAATACCTTCAATCTGATCATGTGTCATTCCTTTAAATTGTGCCATCTTCATATTTCATGCTACACCAAAATCATCAGAATATATTTCCCAACCAACTACTGGATATCTTGTTTGTAAAGGTTCTATATTAAGCACATCAGTTTCAATATACACCATATTGATAACTTGTTCTTCAGTCAACTTGCTGACACCTTATTTTGCTTGAGATGACTCATGAGTCTTCAATTTCTTAGCATCTTGGGATTCAAGACTCACTCCTGACCTTTTTGACTTTATTGCTACAGGTTCTTTATCCATAGGAATGAAATTACTATCCTGTCTTTTAACCCTGTAGTAAATACCTTCAATCTGATCATGTGTCATTCCTTTAAATTGTGCCATCTTCATATTTCCAACATGACAACAATAGGTCTTCATCTCAGCAATAATTTGTTTCTTTGTAGGTTGTCTTGGTTTCTTTTGACCCTTTCTTATTGTACCAATGATATCATCAAGAGCCTGTTGATTCTTCATCTGAATGAAGTCCCTCAATTGAGCAGACCTTTGATTTTCATTTAGAGTTGTATTTGCAATGAGTTCAATTGCCTTCTTTCTAATCACTGGATCATTTGCAATCATGAACTCAATTTCTTCTTCTGTAGGCACATAAGTGAACATTGGAGGTTTCTCATGTAATATTGTTGGTGGAACAATAGAAAGTGGTTCTTCCATCACTGTTTCCAATTTGTCCAACCTCTTAGCTTCCATGAAACTTGCAATCTCATCCTCCTCTTGCTTTTTCTTCTTTTCAATTTTAGCTGCTGCCAATTCCTTTGCCAATTCTGCATCATAATCTATCTGAGCTTGTTCTTTCTTTGAAATCTTCTTTGATCGCTTAGATGATTCATTAACAACTTGAACTTTTCCTTTTTCTACTCTTTTTCTTTGAAATTCTGCATCAGCAACATCCATTTCATCTGTATATGTTTCCACTGTGACTTTATGAGTTTCCACTGCTTCAGCAAAAATTTCTTTAGAACCCACAGCTGCATCTTCCTTTTCTTGAACATTAACAACATCATCTAACTCAGCAAAATCCTGTTCAAAATTTAATCTCCTCCCCTTAAACTCTACTTCAGTTCTAATCCTCCCCTGTTTGGGAGAATTCTCCAAATATTCACTAAAGTAGACTGGGTCATCATCATTATGAGGTGGAGTGGAAGATCTGTGCTTCTTGAGACTTTTAACTTCATCCTGTAATCTTTTAAGCTCTGCCTTCATCTGGTTAAGCTCTGTGGCATGTTGTTGTTTAGTCATTGCCAGATCTTTCTCCAAAGCTGTAATCTGTTTGACTAACTTGGTATATATTTCCATCAATTCATTTGGTTGCACACTGCCCTCAACACTTCCAACTGTGTGACCTGTTGGGAGAGGTGAATCATAGGGCATTGATTTAGGCTCTTCTCTAGTTGGACTAGGAGGAAGCCTTGAACCACCACTGCTTGTTCCTAAACCAAAAGGTTCAGCAACATGCAATGTTGAGATTAGAGAAGTTGGCTGTTTTGGCCTCCTCTCATATGTGTGAGTTACTGCAGGAGTATGTTAAATAGGTGGAACTACAATAGTGGGTGTGTGATGGGATACAACTGGGATGGTTGCATTTTCACCCTGTACCTGTGAAATCTTTGAAAGCATTTAAGGAAAATGTGGCTTAACCTCCCCTTCCAAAGTTCTGAAGCCTTACACATATTTTGAAAAACTTTTGGCTTAAGACAGGGGGTTTCATAAACTCTTTTGTGGGTTTGCAGTTGAAATTCATTTAACACTGCTTGCACAAACCTTGGATACATCAAAAATTTATATGAACTCTTTACATTGCCTTTCATATTATTGAAAATAAACTTTGAAAAATTAAAAGTCCTATCAGTAGCCAAGCAAACCAAAGGGTAAGCCATAGTTGATGCAAATTGCTCATAAGATGTTTTCTTAGGACTTAGGCAATGTAAAAGAGTATGTATTAAAAATCTCCAATGGGGACAAAAACAACCTTTTCTGAAACTAACTTTTTGATCAGATGTATCATACCCCATGGAAGCAATATTTTTGAAAATATCTGAATTGGGTAATGTGATGATACCATTGAGATCATCCAATTGGAGAACTCTCCTCAAGGATGACTCAGTAACATCAATGGTTACCCCATCCACTGTGGCTCTAAGAGCTTCCACAGTTTCTTGTGTGTCTCCCTGTTCAATAGTTATGGACTCCACAGTGTTCCAGAACTGTTTGATATGAGAAACAAAGATTGTAGGATTAACAATTAAAGCATACCTTATATGGGTTGTATTGAGAAAATCCACAATCTGATGGAAAACAGGGCCACTATTTTTGTTTGACTTTTGTAAATAGGCCACTTGGTTGTGCTCCTCAACAAAGTTTAGAATCGCCATGATTTTGTGAAAGAAAGATAAAAGTGTTAGTAATCGAGAATAAGAATCAAGCCATATGATGAATCATTTATACTAATAGGGTTTTGAGGAGTATGTGTAATGTGAATTATCTTAAGAAAGAATTTATCTTTGAAAAAGAATAAATTAAAATTGGTAAGTGGATAATTCACAAAAAGTTACCCTATTAATAAGGAAACACGATTATTTTAGAACGGCTAGTTAAAAATAAGATTACTGACACAACAGTTGTAACGGCTAGTTTACCAGTGGTAAAAATTACTCTTGCAGTGGTCACTTGTGAATTAGCGGTGGTAAAGTTTCATAAAATATCAAAGAGCAGTGGTAAGTAAAATATTGAAAATTAGCTGCTCTTATCATAGTTTTTAGCAAACTATCAGCTATAAACGGATTTGATATGTCTTTACCATGAGCCGTTTGCTATGGACTAGCCAACTCTTCATCACATGGAATATGGTGAGTTGATAACCATATAGTTTTTGGTAAACTATCAACCATAAACGGATTTGAGAAGTCTTTACCAGTAGCCGTTTGCTCTGGACTAGTTGATTCTTATGTTGATTAGACATCGTGAATCAATAACCATTTGTTGTGTGTCTGAGATACACACCTTATAACTCCAATGTCTCAAACAATATTGGTTTATTTTCTTCATAATTAAGAAACACCAAACATAACCAATAAAATTTATCCCAAAGTAACTTTTTGACCAAGTTACTATTCATAAAAATATCTCTCCAAAGTCAACCCGATAATTTCCAAATTTACTCCTCCAACCTAGCAAAATAGATAAGAGTAAATAACCTTCATTAATTATCCTTCGACCTTGACTTTGCTTATTAAAAGGGGCTTAAAAACACTTTAGTTTTCATCAAAACTACTCTCCAATATCACAAACCCTACAAAACATCATGAGCTAGTTTCCATTGATCTACATCTCATCAGATGATTCCTCTGATGAGGAAATCAGTTATTGTTCTGACTCAGAAGAACCTTCAGCTGGATGGAGTGATTATTTTCCTCCAAGTGCTGCAACAGCTACATCCTCCAACATGAAGCCTAACAAGAAGATTGCAGCTGCTCCTGCTCCATCTCTAGAGTTTTATTCAAGTTCTTCCTCTGATGATGATGATCCAAGCTACACCTTGTCCAAGGAACTTCCAAGAGCCCTTACTACAGCTTTGGAGTCAGCCATAGTCAACATGAAGTGGCCTGCTGTTGAGAAGCCTTCACAATTACCAAAGCCTCCCAAGCAAGTGTTGGGCCTTGCTTGTCCAAGAAAGCAACTTTCTTTTGATGACAAGAGAAAGAAAGCTTCTAAGGGCAAGCATGATTATTAGGGTAAAAGGAAGAAACCCATGGAGTAGCTGGTTTGAAGGTTTAGGTGATAGGTTGTTTATCCTTGTGTTTTGTGATGTTCTGTTTGTGTCTTGACTCTCTGAATGGATGTACTTTGTTTCCTCTGAATGGATGTACTTTGTTTCCACTGTTGTATCATGGTTTCCACTGTGCTTTAATTCCTCTGCATACAAGATAGTAGAAAACCATACAAACATATACAAACAATATTAGTACCTAAAAACTATCCTGCAACACTGAAAATTATTAGACATCAAAGAGTTATGGATTTAGCATTCCAATACCTGTTACCAAGTACTGAAACCTACCCACATCAAGCCCTTTTGTTAATAAATCAACATAGTTGTCATCAGTATGAATTTTGACAACATTAATAAGCTTTTTCTCAAAACAATCTCTGATAAAATGATGTCTAATTTCAATATGTTTAGTTTTAGTGTGTTGCATAGGGGATTCTCTTGGATACCACAATCCTAGATTATGATATGTCTTCAAATACCTGAAAATCTTCTCTACTGCTGTCATATGAGATGTCTTTGGAGTAACTTGAAATCTTACACAAGCACATACATCAAACATAATGTCTGGTATTGATGAAGTAAGATACATCAGAGAACCAATCATTGATCTGTAAGTGTGCACATCAACATCTGCTCCACTAGCATTCTTCAACAATAGATGAGTAGTCTTATCAGCAGGGGTATTTGAAGGTTTTGCATCAGTAAATTTGAACTTCCTTATAATCTCAGTCACATATTTGTCTTGACTGATAAAGATGCCTTCTTTACTCTGTTGTACTTGCAGCCCCAAAAAGAATGTAAGTTCTCCCATAGAACTCATTTGAAATTCATCTTTCATCAGCTTTTCAAACTCTTTGCACATCTCTTGTCTAGTAGATCCAAAGATGATATCATCAACATATACTGGAACAAGTAGAATATCACCCTTGTATTTCTTGATGAACAAAGTTTGATCAATCTTTCCTCTATGAAACCCATTGTTCAACAGATAAGTAGCTAAGGTTTCATACCACTTCATTGGAGCTTTATGTAAGCCATAAAGAGCCTTAACAACTTTATACACTTTATTAGGGTGTTGAGGATCTTCAAAGCCTGGAGGTTGAGAGACATAGACCTCCTCATCAATCTTTCCATACAGGAAGGCACTCTTAACATCTATTTGATAGACAGTAAAAGCCCATAAAGGATGCATAGGCTAGAAACAATCAAATAGCCTCAATCCTTGCAACAGGAGCAAAAACTTCTTCATAGTCAATACCCTCCTCTTGAGTGTATCCTTGAGTAACCAATCTAGCTTTGTTCCTGATAACAATACCTCTTTCATCTTTCTTGTTTCTGAAAACCCACTTAGTACCAACCACCTTCATACCATCAGGCAAATCACAAAGAACCCAAACCTTTTGAAGTTTGAACTGCAACAACTCCTCTTACATTGCTTCAACCCAGCTAGATTCTTCTAAAGCCTTATAAACATTTTTAGGCTCCACTTGTGATAGAAAACAGAAAAACAAACATTCATTCTTGTTCTTATGCTTCTTGGACTCATAAACTTCACTAATGAACCCATGAACATCATCTTTCTTTGTCTGCCTTCTTGTCTTCACACCTGATTGTAGCTCACGAATAACATTTTCAAGTGGATGCACTTTGTGAATTGAAGTCTGTGATGTGCTAGGAATATCATATATTGTTGGCATGTTTGAGATCTCAACATCATCACTGGGTGATTCCTGAGATGAACTTCCCACATTTGGACCATCAGTGGAAACTTCTGTTGTAGCAGTGGGAATTGAGTTACCACTGCTAGCAGGAATTTCTTTATTCAGAACATCAAAATTCACATTATTTGCATCACTTTCCTTTTCAGAATCCTTTGAAGGTTGAGAGTTTTCATTATTGTCAACAAAGTCCCAAAGTGGCATAACAATTTGATCTTTATCATCTTCATCATCTTTGCAAGATTCATCTTCATCAATGAATTATTCTGATTCTTCAAGATTTTCGTCTCCAGAACTTGAAGTAATAGGTACATAATTCACTATATTTGATAATGTCTCAAGATCAAATAACCATTCTGGTCCTGAACCTGCTATGTTAGTTTTATTTTCAAGAAACTCAACATGCAAATTCTCTTCAATCTTCTTTGTTCTTAAGTTATAGACTCTAAAAGCCTTGCTAACCATAGAATATCCAACAAAGAAGCCTTCATCATACTTTTCTTCAAATTTTCCCAGATGATCAATGGTATTGAGAATTGTGACATGACATCCAAATGGCCTCATAAATTCCAAAGTTGGGGGTCTTCCTCCGAATAGCTTATAAGGTGTCTTGTTCTTTGTTTTAACCAGTAAAACCCTGTTCTGAATGTAACAAGCAGTGTTAACTGCTTCAGCCCAAAAAGTCACTGGTAGCTTTAAATCAGCTAACATGGTTCTAGCAGCCTCAATTAGTGTTCTGTTCCTTCTTTCAGCAACTCCATTTTGTTGAGGAGTTCTTGCAACACTAAATTCTCTCTTAATACCTTTGTCTCTGCAGAAATCATCCATAACTTTGTTCTTGAACTCTGTCCCATTGTCACACCTGATGATCTTGATCTTCTTTTCAACTTGATTTTCAACTCCAGTGATGAATGTCTTGAGGATGCCAGTGGTTTCATCCTTGGTTCTTAAAAAGAAAACCCATGTAAATCTACTAAAGTCATCAGTCACAACAAGACAATACTTCTTCAAATTTATGCTGCTCACTGATGTAGGACCAAATAAGTCCATATGCAGCATGTAAAGTGGATGATCAATAGAATTGTATGCCTTGGTCTTGCATGAAGCTCTGTGTTGCTTACCTTTAAGACAAGCAACACATGTTTGGTCATTTTCAAATCTCTTCTCTGGTAAATCTCTGACTAGACCATCTTTCACAATCTTGTTAATGGTCTTGAAGTTAACATGACCAAGTCTCTGTGCCAAAGCATGGATTCATCCAAAGTGGCTTTTGCAAGCAAACAAGTAACATCATCTTTAGCCACTATATTCTTCATGTCTATGCTATATAGATTGCCTTTTCTAGGGATTTTAAGCAAAATATCACTTTCATCAGGGAGCTTATAATCCTTAGATAAGATATAGCATTCATCTTCTGTGAATAGAACTCTATGCTTCTTGTCACACATCTGTGACACACTGAAAAGGTTGTACTTGAGTTCTTTCACATAATACACATTCTCAAAATCCAAGTTTCCAGCCTTGATTGTTCCTTTGCCAGAAACTTTGCCTCCAATACCACCTCCAAAGTTGACAAATTGTCCATCATAAGGTTTGAAATCTGAAAGATAGGACTTATTGCCAGTCATGTGCCTGGAACATCCACTGTCTGAATATCCTTGATCATCTTTAGGCTTTGAATGTTACTGCACATAAAATAAAGGAATTAGTTCCTTTTGGGGACCCAAGCCACAAATGACTTGGATCTGCCTCGTGTATCAATATAATTATATCTGTCAAAGGTCATTGATACACCATTGGGATTGTTTGAGGTGATAGATCCTTTTGGTTTCCATTCCCAACGTGCTGAGGCCTTAACAGCATTTCCCACATTTACCCTTTTATTGTTTACAGAACCACCAGTGGAAACTTTTGGCCTTGCAGTGGTAACTGCTGGCTTAGCAGTGGCAACTGCTGGTTTTGCAATTTTAGGTATCCACTTGTGGTTATAGTAAACTTTCTTTTCAAAATAGGTCTTTTTCCCTGTTTGTGCAGATTTAACAAAAGTTGTAATAGGTTTTGCACTCTTAACAGGGGACTTAGGGTAAACTCTGTTTATATTTCTTGCAGTGGCAACTGCTGGTTTAGCAGTGGAAAGAGTTTTGATGCCAAAGTTAAGCAAAACAGACCTGGGAATCATCTTGCTTAGTGGATGTGGGTGAGTAAAGTTATTAGCATTATTTCCATTCACCCTGGTATTCCCAAACACTTCCCTTCTACCCATGTGATAGTTACAGTTATAATGAAGATGTTCAAAACTACCACATATGTAACAAGGTTTGTTGTTAAACACAAATTCACTACCCAATTGCCTAGATTTAACATGATTCTAACTTCTCTCATTCCCCCTAGGAGTTGTTGACCTACTTTTGTACATCTCTGCATATCTAGTAGTGGGCCTAGTGTAATTAGCTTGTGTCCTAGGCTTCTCTTTGACAACTTCAGGAATACTCTTTTTAATATCCACATGAACACTCTCAGGAATACTAGTCTTAGACTCAACATTTAAACTTTCATCTTTAAGAGATGAGTCACTAGCACTATCAAAAGTATCAACCTCAACCTGAATCTTTGCAATAGCAGCTTCTTTAACAAATTTTGGTCCATAGGTCATGGTTGGTTCCTGGAATTCTTCTAATCCTGTGTGTGCTAAGTCAATACCAGGAGGTGATGGAACACCTCTTAGAGGTGGTGGAACTGATTTATATCCTACTCCTGATTTGGCTTTGTTCACAACTTGGGCCTCCCAAATTTTGTCAATACACTTGGATTGATGATCTAGTGTATTACAAGTTATCTATATATTCTCATCGACCCTTTTAACCTTCTCTAACTCTTCCCTAAGAGCCTTATTCACTGCAACCTTATAATCTAAGTCTCTTTTTAAAATAGCAATATCATCATTGAACTTAGATTCATTGGCTCTATAATGCTCTAATTGTGTTTCTAAAACAGCAAGGCCTCTTTTATGATTTGCTAAGTTATAATTAGTTTGATTTAACTCTAGCAATTGTTCATCATATTGTTCTTTAAGTTTCTGATAATCTTTTAAAGCCTTACAAGTTTTAGAACAAGCATTATTAATTTGTACCTCAGAGTCCGAAAAAGCCATAAGTGCAAGCTCAGTAGCAATCATTGCAGACTCTGAACCATCTTCTTCATCCTCAGCCATAAAGCTCCAATCATAGCTCACTCCATCAATGGCCAATAGCACCTTTGGTTCTTCAGTTGTAGGTTCTTTCTTCTTGTCCTGCTTGTACCAAGTTGACCTGTTATCAGGTTTCTTTGGTTTCCTGCATTCCCTGGCAAAGTGCCCCTTCTTATGACAGTTGTAGCACTCCACCTTCTTTTTAACAAAACCTACAGTTTCATTGCCATTAATGGTGATCTTCCTACCAGTCTTCCTCTAGAACTTCTTTGCCTTTAAGCTTAGTAATGCAACATGCCATTTAATGTCCATCTCTTCCATGTCATCCTCATCAATTTGATCCAAGTCTTCATGTGTGAGAATTGAACCATTCATCTGACTTGACAGAAAGGCATAAAAGGTAGAATCACTAAGACCAGCAATCTGTCTTTTTGAACTAGCAGTGGAAACACCTCCACTGCCAGTGGAAACAACAATGTTAGCATCATCATCATCACTATCACTCTCTTCATCTGAACTATCATCAACAGATGATGATATGAGTGCTAAATTCCCTGATCCTGAACTTAGTTTGCCAACCTTCTTCAACCTCTGTTCAATAACCTTAAAGTTATTGTACAAATCCTTAAGCTTCATAGTCTCCAATTCTGGCTTGTCTTCCCATACTGCAACATTTGTACCAAACTCATAGGGTAAAGTTCTTAAGAACTTTAGATTGAGGTCTTCCCTTTCCAACTCAATTCCAAACACTGTGAGTTGAGTAACAATCTTCTGAAGCCTTGTGAAGATGCGGTCAATAGATTCATTACTTGTTGAACCAAAGTTTACATAAGTCTGTTTCAACAAGGTCTTCTGTGTCTTCTTGGTGGAATTACCACCAAAAACATTGCAGATCTCCTCAAATAAAGTTTGTGCAGTCTTGTACTTGCTGAAAGCTAGAATTTGATCTCTGGGAAGTGTCATCAACAGCAAGCCTATGGCCTTCAGATCATTCTTCATCTGAAGTCTTTCATCATTTGTGACTGGTCCAATGTTGACCTTTAGTACTTCCTTGCCATCAATTGTCTCTGAGGTAGTACCAGGTTTGAAAGAATTTCCAAACATAATGATCTCCCAGAGTGCATAGTCTTGCACCATAAAGAATTGTTCGATCATAAGCCTCCACATCTCATAGTCATTCAACTTAAGCTTGGGAAGCTTAGCAGCAATGTTGGACTGACTAGTTTCTGTCTCCATTGAATCTTCTGAGTGAACTTGGGGTCTTCTAAATCAAAGTATCAAAACCTGGCTCTGATACCACTTGTTGGATCTAAACACCTTGATCTGTGTTAGAATGATACTTTGAGTTATATCACTAAGTATGTGGAATCTACTTAGTAATACTTAGAAGTTTGTTGTTAATGAAACAGTTGTATATGAATGAGAATAATGTATGTATCAAACTGTTAGCTCCAATATTGTTAATAATAATAATACGAGTGATCTTTGTATCACTAGGGTTACAACCTTGAAGCTCTAAGAAAAACGTATATCTAACCTTAACCTAGGACCTCCTTTTATAGCACAAGGAGTCCTCTTCTACAAGATACGTATAACTCTAATAGAATAAGATATACACAAGATCTATTCTATATTTATATTTACAAGTTTCCTAATAGTTATCCTAACAGCAGTGGTAATAATATGTACTAGCAGTGGTAATGAGTTTCCACTGCTAGTGCATTCTTCAGTAGTTGTAATCTTCATACTTAGCCGTGGTAACTGTTAATATAATTCCCAACAAGTTTCGTATCTATACCTTTTGCCTCTAGACTTAGGATTAAACCCGTAGCTTTAGATACCTACTATTAGATAGAAATGGCTGACGGAAACTTAGTTAGTACTAACACCGTCATCAAGGGTTGTACGCTAACCTTACTCAACCAGCCTTTCGAAATCGATCTCATACCCATTAGACTCGGTAGTTTTGACGTTGTTGTGGGAATGGATTGGTTGTCCAAGAATCAAGCTAACATTCTTTGTGATGAGAAAATCATCCATGTACCTATCAACAGTGAGACATTAACTATCCGAGGAGATCGAAGTAAAACCCGACTTAACTTCATTTCATGTATCAAAACGGAACGATACATGTCACGAGGTTGTCAAGTCTTCATTATTCAAGTAATGGAGACTAAGCCAGATGAAAAACAACTGGATGAGATCCCTGTAGTCAGGGAATACCCAGAGGTTTTTCCTAAGGATTTACCTGGCTTACCTCCTGTCCGTCAGATAGAATTTCAAATTGATTTAATTCCCGGAGCGGCACCTATAGCTCAAGCTCCCTATAGGTTAGCCCTTTCAAAGATGAAGGAACTCTCTAAATAACTCCAGGAATTAACCGATAAAGGTTTCTTACGCCCAAGTACATCACCCTAGGGAGCCCCCTATCTTATTCATAAAGAAGAAAGACGGCTCTATGAGAATGTGTATCGATTATCATGGATTGACCAAACTTACTATCAAGAATCGATACCCATTACCCAGGATTGATGACTTATTTGATCAACTTCAAGGATCAAGCGTATATTCGAAGATCGCTTTCAGAACAAGGTATGGGCACTATGAATTTCAAGTATGCCATTTGGTTTGACAAACGCACCAATGGTTTTCATGGACCTCATGAACCAGGTGTGTAAACCATACTTGGATAAATTTTTCATAGTGTTCATAGATGATATCCTTATCTATTCTCGTAACGAGGAAGAGCATGCTCAACACTTGAGAATAATCCTAGAACTAATTAAGACGGAGAAACTTTATGCAAAGTTCTCTAAGTGTGAGTTCTGGATTAGTGTTGTGCAATTTCTCGGACACTTGATAGATAAACAAGGACTTTGTGTCGATCCAACAAAAATAGAAGCAGTTAAGAATTGGCCGTATCCTACGAATCCTACCGAAATACGACAATTCTTAGGACTCGCGGGTTATTATCAAAGGTTTATAGAGGGATTTTCAAAAGTAGCTAAACCTTTGACGGAGTTAACCCAGAAAAACAGGAAGTTTGACTGGGAAAAAGACCAAGAGATAGCTTTCCAACTTTTGAAGAGAAAGTTGTGTGAAGCTCCAATCTTAGCATTACCCGAGGGTAACAACGATTTCGTTGTTTACTGTGATGCTTTGCATCGAGGTCTTGGAGCAGTATTAATGCAAAGAAATAAGGTTATATCTTATGCATCACGACAACTTAAACCACATGAGGAAAACTATACTACACACGATCTAGAATTAGGACCAGTAGTGTTCGCTCTGAGAATATAGAGACATTATCTGTATGGCACAAAATGTACGGTTTTCACCGATCATAGAAGCCTACAGCATATTCTTAATAAAAAAGAGTTGAACATGAGACAACGTCATTGGATTGAACTGCTCGCTGATTACGATTGTGAGATTCGTTACCACCCTGGCAAAGCTAACGTAGCAGCGGATGCTTTGAGCCGAAAGGAATGAATCGAACCAATTAGAGTTAGGTCATTAGTAATGACTCTCCATTTGGATTTACCCTCTTGAATACTCAAAGCCCAAAATGAAGCCCTCAAAGAGGAAAATCTTAAAATGGAAAGATTACGAGGGATGAATAAGGATTTTGAGATACGTTCAGACAGAACTCGTTGCATTAAGAACCGGAGATGGTTACCATATTATGGTAACTTAAGGAACTTAATAATGCACGAGACCCACAAATCTAAATACTCTATCTATCCGGGTTCTGATAAGATGTATCAGGATTTGAAGAAACACTATTGGTGGCCCGACATGAAGGCATCCATTGCTAGATATGTAGGCAAGTGTTTAACATGTTCTAGAGTGAAGGATGAATGTCAAAAGCCATCCAGGCTATTGGTACAGCCTAAAATTCCCATTTGGAAGTGGGAAAGGATTACGATGGATTTTATCACTAAACTTCCTAGAACATCCAATGGGCATGATACTATTTGGGTAATAGTTGATCGCCTTACGAAATCAGCTCATTTCATTCCCATACGAGAAACGGATGATATGGAAACCCTTGTTAGGTTGTACCTCAAGGAAATAGTTTCCCGACATGGAGTGCCAATATCTATCATTTATGATCGTGACTCTCGATTCACGTCAAGATTTTGGCAATCTATGCAAAAAGCCCTAGGTACTCAGATAGACATGAGTTCAGCAGATCATCCGCAGACCGACGATCAAAGTGAAAGAACTATCCAAACACTCGAGGATATGCTTCAAGCGTGTGTGATAGATTTTGGTTAAGGATGGGAGAAACACTTACCGTTGATCGAATTCTCGTATAATAATGTATATCACACTAGTATTAAGGCAGCACTGTATGAATCACTTTATGGATGTAAGTGCAGATCCCCTGTCTGCTGGGTCGAAGTTGGAGAAGCACAACTTACGGGTCCAAAGATAATCCGTGAGACTAACGAGAAAATAGTTCAAATCCGACAACGCTTACAATCTGCGAGAGATCGGCAAAAGAGTTATGCCGACATAAGACGTAAGCCTTTAGAATTTCAAGTCGGAGACAAGGTTATGTTGAAAGTTTCACCTAGGAAAGGTTTCTTTCGTTTCGGAAATCAAGGAAAGCTTAATCCGAGATACATCAGACCATTTAAGGTTTTAGAACAAATTGGTCCAGTGGCATACCGACTTGAGTTGCCGGATGAACTAAGTAATATACACGACAAGTTTCACGTCTCCAACCTTAAGAAGTGTTTATCGGATGAATCACTCATCATACCTATGAAAGAGCTTTAGTTGGATGATAAGCTCAATTTCATAGAAGAACCAATCAAAATCATGGACCGAGAGGTCAAAAATCTAAAACACCACTGGATTCCTATCGTTAAGGTACGCTGGGACTCTAAAAGAGGACCAGCTTATACTTGGGAACGAGAGGATCAAATCCGTGCTAAATATCCCCACCTATTCTCACCCACACCTACTAACCCAAGTTAAATCTCGGGACGAGATTTTCTTTTAGGATGGGAGACTATAACAACCCACTAACTTCCCCACTAACTCCCTTTAGGTTAGCAATGCCTCACTAACTTAACTTAGACCCTCACTAAGCACAATATAGGTTATAAATGCCTATAGCTATTTCCCGAGTAAAATTTTTGCTTTGTTATACTACTATTGCCTAACTAACCTCTAGACAAGCTCACGTATCCACCTATACCAACCACCACTATGTTTACTTGATGTAAAGATCCAGGTATGTCAAGTCAAGGTTACAAACACATTTTCACTAAGTAAACTATCACTCTAATACACAATACTCACTAGAAAACCCTAATTGCACCTATGTGTTCCGGTTAGCTTTAAAACCCTAATTGCTTATCTGAACTAACTTGAAAGTGTTCAAGGCTTAGGTATGAGTTATATTAGTAACTTTAGGATAATTAGACTCCCTATATCATAGTACAACCCTCTATAACCTAGGTACAATTCTCTTAATCACAAAACCCTAATTAGGTCATAACTTCTTGAAACTAGGTCTAAACTATCCCAAATCTTTACCATAAGTTACCACCACTTAGTATAAGTCTCCTATGACTTAATATTAGTCACTAGACACCCATAGGACCCTTAATTAGGCACTAAACCCTAGGCTGGGATCAAATCATAAACTATACAAAACTAGATCAAACCTAAACCTAAAGCTTAAACCTAGCCACTTTAACACCGAAAATCAACCAAGAAACCACCCTAGCACCTCTCTAATAGTAACTAGCACCCTAGCACTTCTAAGCACCCGAGTAAGTAGGTGGATCACATACTTGTAACCACCTTCACCCACTCGGCTCACCATAGCCACAACCGGCCTATGGCGCCCCCTAGCTACCATGTAGCTCACCTTACTCACCCTTTAGGTCCTACACCACACCATCTATCTTCCATGACTCGGCCTCCCCCCTCCTCGACACCTAGCTTACCTTTGCTTGCTCGCTACTCCTTCGTACACTATAAATACCCCACGAAACCACACCATACCTCCTCACACCTTCCCTCTCTTATTTACCTATACATTCCTGTAGTATAAGGCCCTTAGAACCTTTTGAAGTCGAGTAGCGAAGCTCTTGAGCCTTGTCGAGTTGAGTTTTGGCCGAGAAAACCCTAACTAGTCACGTTACCCTTCCCACGACCTAGGTAACCCTCACCTTTGAATCTAATAGCTTTAGAACAGACCTAGGACACTTAGAGCATGCATTAGAAACCCTAGGATAGTCTTGACAATTTTATTTTAGAAGTTTTCTATTTGAAACCCTAGAAATAGATAATTAGGTGTTTATATGCAAAATTGCTATATTTGGTGCTATAATCTGGTTTATGTCACTTAGTTAGACATATATTAACTAATCATAAGCTTAGAAACTTAAATATCTCATTAGAATATAGTTTACCTAAAGTTAGGACTAGTTTTGCAAAACTTTACATGCATAGGGGTATATATTGTAAAATTCTGAAACTATAAAATATAAGGACTGTTTTTGACATTACTTGAAAGATATAAGTACAAGGACCCCTTTTTGCAAAGTTTTAAAACCTTAAGATATTAAGAAAAATGAAATAAAAACTTAAAAGGACTAAATTTGCAAATATTATTAAAGTTAAGGGTAAAAGTGTAACTATTAAACGTTAGTGTAGTTTAAGGACTATTTTTACTATTTCTCTTAAAAATATAAGTATAGGGACTAGTTATGTAAAATATAGAAAGTTATATGCCTAAATGTTATAAGTTTATAAGTTTAGGGTAGAAAGTGTAAATATATAAACTTGAAAGGTTTAAATGGAATATTTTCATATAAAATATAAAAACCTATTTTTGAGTTAGAAACTTAACACAATACTAGGGAGCTTCATGTGAGGAGTACCAGGTGGATATTTCGTTTTGACGAGTTTGCTTGGTATACGAATTAAAGTGCCCTGGCTCCTCAAACGATTATTGCATGTACTTCTGAATTATGATGGCCCGAACGGTGTTATGCTATAATTAAAACTTAATATCAACATAGCTCAATAGTAGGGAGCTTCATGTGAGGAGTATTAACTTCTGAATTATGATGGCCCAAACGGTATTATGTTGATAACATAATACAATAGTAGGGAGCTTCATGTGAGGAGTCATATACTTCTGAATTGTGATGGCCCGAACGGTGTTATGTTATATCTATAAACTTAAAGAGTAATTACTTAAAATCCTAGACTTAGACTTGACATACGCACACCCACCTACACTACCCCAGGACACGTGAGTAAGCTGTCTAAATCCTACCCTACTTACCTTAGACCCAGGTGAGTTTTCATAGCCTCACTTTTAAATGCTTTACAACCCTGTGAGGGGGATACGTGCTTTAAATCGAACACAAGTCTTTTTCTTTAGTTGTTGCACGAGTAAACTATCTGCCACCCCTACACAACAAAATTCATGAATCTAATCGCTTGTGATATTTTACACAAGTGAACGCGAATATAATATATAGATCTATTGGAGTTTTGACAACTACCGTTGATACTATCTCTCACTAGAGAGTACCAATAAGTATTATATTTGAACCCTCACTGAAGGATTAACTTTGGCAAGTTATCCTTCCCATCCCCTCATGGTTGGGTCTACAGCCCCCATGACCCGGATTGTTAACGTGTGGTTCATGAGCTTAGTGCAATACACCAGATATCACTAAACTTTTCCACACATAGGGTTTAAGCTGAACCCTGTGGAGCTTGTATTCACACACCTTAACTACTTAAACCTATGACTCTCACTCAACATTCGTGTTGACTTTTAAGCATGTTATCCTAGGTAAATGAGCTCTTTAGGAACCCTGGCACGGAGAAGTAATGGATATGAGGACGTCCAGAATAGTTATCATTCATCAGTTTTGCCTTAAAACGTATCTTTTGGGACCTCTCTTAAAAACTCTGATGAATAAATGAATGATAACACCTTTTTCTAAAACGTCTCTTTCGAGTCGATTTCTATTATCTTGTCTTTGTTTCCATGAGTAGTACCCCAAACACTTAATCCGCTGCGATCAGTGAAAAATGGGGGTGTTACACAAACCTTTCGGGTTTTGCCCCGGTATTCAACTAGCGGATTGATAGCATTTAATTGGCGCGATATGTAAACTTATCTCGATACTCATTATTTTATCCAGTTTAATTATTAATGACTATAATTTTGATTCTGTTTGTTTATCGTTGCCTTGTTTCATGTCGTGTTTATTTATTTGTTATTGGATTTTATTAATTAATTTCTCTAGTCAATTAATTAATTAATTAATTGGATGATTTATTATTTGCCTTGTTTCATGTCGTGTTTATTTATTTTTTTTATGCTTATTTCATGTGTGCATGCTTAGTTTATCATAAGACCCTCTAGTTTCGGTAGTATTATAAGCTTGTTTGTATCTATTATGCTAGATGTGATTGAGCTAAAACCTCGGTCCATTTAAAAGGCTAGAAGAATTGACCATACGACCCTATCCTGATAGATTGCTAGGAAATGGTTGGGATGACAACTGACCATATTACCTTGTGTGAGAATTGACCATAGGACCGCCTTACAAGTGGAGGTACTTAAGAATTTAGCGATACATGGTCTAAGATCCGAGAGGTCGGGCCACACCGATGATTAAATCTAGCATGTAGTGGCACTTAATGACTCAACCAAGTACCCAATCTCCGCTTACTAGTATGGGGTAGTGCATGTGGTTCCGGAGACGATATTAGGGAAGATAAGCTAGGATGACTTTATCCTACGATTCGTAGTGATATATGTCCGCCCCACTTGTAGTAATAGAAAGCTTAAATATGAGAATTAGACCATTTCAATTATCATCTTCATTAGTTGTTTGCCTCAGAACCATCCCAATTGATCACTTAGGATAACTATATAATTTCATAAATTAAATTATCAATCTTTTATTTGACCATATTATTAAAACATTATTATTGTGACAATCGTTTTAATTAAAGCAACTAGAAATCAACCGTTCTTGGGATGACTTCGGTTTTACCATTTACTAGTCTACACACGACCGGATTCTCTATCCGTTAGTATAGGTAGACCTTAGGTAATCGAGCAAATATATTTTTAAGACTTGGTTAGAAATCCTGCATCAGGTTCATGAGAGTAATTGGGGGAAATCTATCATATGACCAAGATATGGTCATATGATGATTTAGGATGGAAATTGGGTAACTTATGGGTTGTATAAACCCTTAGTATTAATATTGCTTAAATGTGATGATAGGTTTTGATGATGATTGTGGGCTTGAAATTCAAGTATGAATGATGATGGTGTTTTTGGTAAAATTAGCTATGGAAGGAGGTTATAATATGAAGTTATATTGATTTTATCATATTTGTATGTGGAATATTTGTGATAAGGATGCAGAAGAATTTGAATATAATGCTTAGGGTTAAGTTAGGATGAGGCTAGTTGGACTTGACAAGCTAAGATGTGATTTGGCTAGTTGCGAAACTAGTTAAGGTATGTGATGTTTATGATAGTTATAGTATGATGATGGCTTAAGTGAGTATATGCAAGTAATAGCGTGAATGATATTGGTTTAGGTGCTTTTATGAAAGTAAATGTGTGGTTAAGTCCTTTGGACTAGAAATGGAAGTGTTTGATGCTAATATGTTGAATGATATAACATTATGTTATTGCCTATTTACTTACTAAGCGGTATCGCTTACCGTTATAGTTATCAATGTTTTGTAGGTTCTTATGGAAGTGCTATGGTTTGGAATAAGGCTTAAGGATTGGAAGTGTTGATTAGAAGGTTTGTATGTACATAGGAGCTTAGTTGTAGAATATCGAGCTCCAAGTCAAAGTTGAACCCCCAATGGTCATAAAATGGTTTGTAATCATGTGGTCGAGTGTTATAGTCTATTTCATGGTCTTTAATGTATTTTGGTGGTCAAATGGGTTGTTATAGAAATGGTTAAAGTGTATGTAGTTGGTTAAAGGGGTGTTTGGATTAGAGCCCATTTATACCCATTTTGGGGTCAAATAGTTCAAATGGTTATGAAAATGATGTATTATGTTAAAGATTTATGGAAAGTTTCATTAATTATAGTCATGGAAGTCGAGTTTTCAGAAAATGCATAAAGTATACTTTTGGGACAGCTTCTAATGCACGGGCATAAAGCCATACGCGTCAGAGCATATGGTTGTATGCTATGGGAAATTGTTTCTCAGTAGACCATATGGCTGTACGCTTTTAAGCGTACAGTTGTATTCTATATCAATGGGTTTTCACATGTTTTTTTTAGTATACCATATGGCTGTATGCCCAGAAGCATAAAGCCATATGCTCCAGTTTTTGGTCATTTTGTATATTACGTATAAAATCATCCGTAAGTTGCCACGAGTCATGCCACCCATTATTTTGAAGGTAATTAATTCTAGTTTCATTTAAAAATAATTTAAAGGGCTGAATGTTCATAAATTTTTGTCAATGGTCAAAAGAGTAATATAATATCCGTTAAAGTTGGGACGTTTTCGAGTAAAAGTTTAAAATTTTAGTCAAATCGGGCACGGAGCGTAATAGAGAGTGGGGCATGTGACCTAACTATGTACCATCGAGCGTGTAAGGAATTTAACGTAACGTATAGTTTGGACTTCACATTGACCTAGTGTTGGAGAATTTTAAAAGACCATGCTAATTGGAAAGATGTTGAGATGCTACTATAATAATAATAATAATAATAAATGGGTGATTCTAAGACTCGATACATGGTGGTTTGAATCTGAACGAAGAAGTGGGTGATTCTGAAGAGGAAAAGGAACATGTTCAGGAAGAACAACCAAAGCTAAAAAGAAAGGGTCATCCTCCTCCTGTCGTTCTTAATCTTCAACTGTAGAAGGTCTTATTGATATGGTGGCCGATAAATGGAAAAGCATGAAGTCAGCTAGTTAAGGCAAAAATAAGGAACAACGGGAATCTTATATAAAGTTGAAGGCCCAACAATTGGAAATCTAAGAAGCGATGCGTCGGAAGGCAGCACAAGAGAAGAACTTGCAATGCAACGTGAAGTGCTTGAATTCGCATGACAAAAGAAAAAGGACAAAGACATCCTCTTCTATAGTTCACGAATCTAATTCACGAACCGATCTGAATTTGCCTGAACTGCAAAAACAGAAGCTACTGGAGATGAAGAAACAAATTAAAGATATAATTTAGATTATTAGTTTAAGTTTTTAATTTTATTTGAATTATTATGTAATGTTTTTTTTATTATCAATACTGTTAAAAAATTTAGAAAAATGAAGATATAGGTCGCCTTACTACTTAGTAGGTCGTTAAAGTAGTATAGGAGATAGAAACTAAAACCGGGTGTAATAAGGTCGCAAGTAGTTGTTAGTAGTTAAACGCATGACCTATTAAAAACCGTCCGTGTAATCAATTGCATGACAGTGAATGAATTGATAAACTCTATAAAAGTCTCTAAGCACACATACAACCCACCGCCAATCAATTAAAACCACTCTACTAGACCTTCACAAGCATAGCCTTTCCAAGACCCCTCTATCATTTTCTTCATCAACAACACACAAACAACGTGGAGGGATCACTTCATCATCGATCGATATGGGGAACTAAATTATCACCAGACGATTAGACTTTCCCCTTCTCGATCCGTGATTTTGGTTGGGTACTGCTGCAGTCTCAATAACAGCATCCAAGCATAATCTATAGAAGGAGCTGGAGTTTGCCGTGTCTTGAAGGTTGAACACAACTGCTGTATTTCATATTTATAAATACAAATAAGTTACACTTACGTTAGTGATATACATCCTCTGATAATCGCACACAAAGTACAGAGAACACAATCCATATCGTGACCCCTCATTGGCTGATTTGTTTTTGTTGGAGTATGATCACAATATTTATAGTTCTTAGGGCAAGGTTATTTCCATTATTGTGTAACGATGCTCGATGAACTCATATAGCATTGTCGATTAACACTCTCATTGCAGACACAATTAAAACGGCTGATAACTATTACAAATTAAGGTGTTTTAGTTGGAGTTAAAGAGATATTGATGTTTGATAATTGCTTAGTATATCAATGTAGTAGAAATACAAGGAAGAACAACAAACGTATATAAATCGCAAGAAAACACCACTTAAATTAAAACATTATCCAATACATAGTACATGAATCGAGTTTACTAATTCAGCAATCATTTAGAATGATCAAACGTCAAGTACTTTACTTATAACTATAATTAGTAGCTTGATTCATCTTTATTCTCTTATTATTGTTGTTATTATTAATTATACTTATTTTTATTTTAGTGTAAACACCGACTTATATCTTCATCGACGAGGTGAGTGAATCAATCTTTTGAGACTGGTGGGTGATTAGAGCGGCAGTTGTAGGACTTTCCTCCAGCACAACTTGCACTACAAAAACTCAAGCCTTTAGCGACGGATTTAGCGACGGATTTAGCGACGGTTTTTTTAATTGCGTCAGAATTTGCGTCGGGTAGGTACCTGTCGGTGTTAAAACGTCGCAGATTATGCGTCACTCCAAACTATGTCGCAAAAAATTAGCGTCATCACTATCGACAAACAAGTTTGTCGCTCGTAGCGACTGGAAATGATGTCGCAAAAAGCATTGCGATGGATTTTCACTTGCTTCATGGAGTCGCTAGTTGTCGCAAGTTCTGTCCCAAAAATCTATATCCATCGCTATTCTAGTCGCTAACTATGTCGCTTTTTCTCATTAGACGTCGCTTGAAGTCGCAAAAAAAACCCATCAAATGTCGCAAATCCAGTCTCTGCTGTCGCAAAACTTTCTATGTTGAACATGCTAGGTTCTATATTGCACTACATGTCTCTCTATTTAGCCCCAACAATTCACAAATGAAACATAATAATTCAATAAAGTATATTGTATATTAAACAATGATACGTTCCAAGTCATACATAAAGACACTAAAAGGTGTCGTATAAACCAATATTGTAAACCTGCTATTTCAACAAAAGTGTTAAGAAACTGAACTAAACCAAACAATGTCAAAGAGAGAAAACCTGCTGCTACTTGCCACTTTAACCAGAGCGCAAACCTCCTACTACTTGTCACTTTAACCAATGAGTGTAAACCTGCTACTTGTTATCTACTACATGTTATCAGCATTGCCACTTTAACCAAAGAGTCTAAGCAGCAGGTTGTCGGCGTTGAAGCAGATCTAGAACCTTTTGAGTAGCACCCTGAATTATCTTTATATCGTTCTCTAGCAAATTCTGAGATTCAAAAATATGGTCAAGCTTCTGCGAGTGTGCTTCTTGTGTTGCTTTCATACGCTCCTACTCAGCTTTAAGAAGATCATTTTCAATCTTTTGGCACTCCAACATCTCTCGTAACTGAACTAATTCATGGTTTTGTGAAGTTTGCCCGATGGAATCAACAATATGATCAAAAATATATCTATCGAACCCTGATGGAAGACCATAGAACTTCCCTTTCTTTGAACCAACATGTTCTGCCCATCTAATGTATGTATTTGCTATGTTTCCTGATTGCTTATCGAGAGAGTCCTCTGCTCCATACTTTGCCATGTATTGTTCCTATCATTAATAAAAAGTATGACACAGTTAGCAAATGTGAAGTAAAACTTGCTTATTCAGAAACCAACAATTTTCTCAAGAAGTAAAAAAAACAACTTACCCAGGTTTCTTTTGCCTCATTGTCGACAAAAGTCTTCTTGTCTTTCTTCACGTGAGTCCGAAAAAAAAGTTCTGCAGCAGTTGGATCCCTTCCTAGTTCTTTTTGCTATAATCATAAAACAACAAAAATAGTACCCTGCTGTTAGCAGCATAATCGATTAAGCACATAAATACTACAATTTCAATTATCTAACCAACAAATACTACACTGATAACATCAACAACCATATTCCCAAAACATAGAACAGAGAACATTAAATGTGTGCCAAATTAGTGGTACAATATTATAAAATCTATTGAAAAAGGAATCAACGGGTTCTGGTGTCAACACCTAACATAATGATAGTAGATGCTATATTTTATCACTTTTTTCCAGGCATTTGCAGAAGTAACCATAAGAGTAGATTACAGGTAATTCCTACAATAAGCATCTACATTTTCTCACTTTTTGTTGCACTTTCCATGACAGTTAAGGAATGTGAGTATGCCTTTGGACAAATGATAGGTTCAAAACTGCTTTAGTAGTAAAGTGTTTGAAATAAGTAACATGGTAAAGAAAAATTACACACCAATCTCCTTCTGTGCTCAGGGATCGAGACTGAACCGGCAACATGCAAACGCTTATTAGATTGTCTGGCAGCTCTCCCTCTTTCAGATTTTGCTATAAAACCCGGTGATTCCCAAATTGTCCACAGTCCTTCCCAAATAGCTTGATTCATGAAAGGTGGTTTTTGCGCACGACCTTTGATCCTTACCCTAGTCATGAAGTCTCGAAGGCTTCTTGATCCAAGGTAGTTAAACAAAGTTCGAACCTTTTGGTTAATTGCTGCATCCCAAGTGTATTTCTCCTACACATGATTATAAACTTATGATTTGAAAAATATCTCAGTAACAAAAGAACGCAAGGATTCCAAACCAAACCAACTGATATTGCTATCTATCCATTTGTTTCAAGTTATGTCATTTCATTTAACTTAATACATACAATACAGCTCATAATACACTATCAAACCATGTTTCCTACTGCTTGCTATACACCTGCACTTATTTACATAGTTAAAACCATTTTCCCTATTGTATCACATGCCACTGTAATAATTACTAGTGTTATTATCAGAACTTGCATATATCCATTTTTCTTGCAATAGCTGTACATATGGTGGTACTATATACTATATAGGTGGCAGTTGATACATAGAGCAAACAATACACTATATTCAAAGAGTTGATACTACAAGAGTGAGGCAAGAAGATAGGCACTGCTTATAAGTTACGCACTAAAAAGTAAAGACAGTTTAAGAAAGTCATTATAGTGGTTCATAGATCTATCTTCTTCACTTATAGGATCAAACATAATACCTTGAACGAGTTAAACCAAATTTCTTTGTCTTCTTCAGGAACAATTTTCCAAGTATCCCATGCTCCTGTAAACCGTGATTTCCATATGCCAGTTATTGTGCTCGTCACGTTATTGGAGGGATTAAATCTACAAAGAAACATAGAACCATTAAAATTTAAGTTGTACGACTGAATATACACACATACATATATCTCTAAAAACCTATGGAATATTTTTAAACTTACGATCCTCCTTCAATTGTTAAGACAATACGCCTATCTTCATCACCGGGCTGTTGATCAACATCGTCATTTTCCATCTGAAAACTCAAGTAAAATAGGATGTTTCTTATTAGTGAAATTTATAACAATCAAGTATACAATAAAAATTATTATGATCACAGTAAAGTAGTAAAGTAATAATGCACCCGTATACTATGTAGCACAATAAGGTGACGATAAATTAAGCTATATAGTCTTAAAAATTATTATGATCACAGTAATAAAACAATAAAAAAATCACATCCCAATACTGAATAAAGGTAAAAAGTAGAAAAAAAGTAATTTACCTGAGCTTCAGAAACCATCATATCTACATAGCCTTTTAAGCTTAGTACCTTAAAACCTCAGTAAAAAACCTAAACTGTTCTTGCCTAACAGAATAATCAACATCAAAAACAACACAAATACCAAAAGTAGGAACATTAAACTGATAAACCTCTTCTTCAATCACATCTTCAACCTCTTCACTTGCATCATCTTGTAATTGTTGTACTTCCACTACTTCCATGGCCCCTTCATCATCATGTAATTTTTCTACTTCATCATTTTCCGTGACAATGAAAGGTACTGAATTACCATCTTCCTGGTAGGCAGAGTCTATTGGTTGTGTTGGAGCAACAATAGTACTTCTAGCTTTCGTCTTACACACTGCCCACCAGTCATTTTTATCTCTGCGCATACTAGGGTACGAAATAAAGTATACTTGTTACATGGGCATTGGACTGTGCCATCAACGAAACCTTTAGACCGAGCAAAACTATCTGCCTGTTTTATGAACTCCTCAATTCCATCATAAAACTCACTAGTGCCGATTTTATACATCCATTCACGGTTGAATGTCATTTTTTCTGCACTTCAGCAATTGTCAAACAACAATACAGAAAAAACAATAATAATCAAAATACATTATTTGAAAGACTTACAAAAAGATACGGAGTAATACCTAAAGACTTACAACATTTGAAATACAATATTTGAAAGACTTACAAAAAGATGATACCTAAAGATGACTATTTTGCTATCAACTACGTACTGGCAATGCATGGTGGCTAGCTTATTAAAGTTATAGTCAACATTTAAATATTGAAAAAGACTACCCACTAATAAAAAAACATATATAACATATATATTAATTCATTCTTTCATTCTAATTTTGTTACAGTTGATCAAATACAATTATTTACTTTTCATATCAATTAGTCGATGTCTTGACGTCTCATATCTTCGTATCGAAATAACATCTATCTGGTGGTGTCAACTAACAGGTAAATACTTTTCATCATATGTCTTACATATGTTATTGACTTTTTTTTTCCCTTAAACTATAAGTCAGGAGATGAAATCTAAAAAAAATCGCAAGTAGCTAATATATTTAAGCTATGTCTTACATATGTTATTGACTTTTATTCAAGGCCTTAGAATAATAGTATTTGTCAATCCCATACGCTTTTGGCCCATACGCTTACTGCCCATTAGCTACTTTGTGGATTATAAACTACTCCAGGTCTAAGTCAGGAGTGGGTCAAACTAAAGTACAAACTCTAAAAAGTTATCGATCTTAGACAACCCTGTACCAGAAACCAATTGCTCTATACATAACATCTCAAGAAAACTAAAGTACAAAGAAAACTAAAGCACTGAACATAACATTTTTTTAAGCATGCCCTGAAGAACACCACCAAACACTAATTAGTATAACAATACATCATAAGATTACTATCTCTTTCATAGAATTTGTCACAGTTAATAATAGCAAAATAACAGCTCCAAAAACTACAATACCAAGAACTATTATATATATGCATATATATGCAGTTACATGCCATAGCATTCATTGTCTTAAGTGTAGACTCCGAGCATTACTAGGTCCGTAAATCCTGAGTTACTTGTTTTTTATTTTGTCATTTTACAGTCCTATAGTACATTGTTAGTCCATTCATTTAACGTACGATTTACTCAGCACATATATCGTGTTGGTTGCTCAAGCATCAATTCTCTACCAACATTATAGTATTACACTACATTTAGCGTGATTAAATTATTACATATTCTGCATAACCCCTACTACAGCAACTCAATCACATTCACTAAATCACATATAAATCCTATCCTAACGTCATTACGCTACATTTTGCGTGATTAAATTACTACATATTCTGCATAACAGCTTCTACAGCAACCAATCACATCCGCTAAATCACGTATATATCCTATCCTAACGTCATTAGGCTACAACTTTGTGAGTAAATTACTACATATTGTACATAACAACTTCTACAACAACTCAATCACATCCACCAAATCACATATAAATCCTAATCTCACGTCATTAGGTTACATTTTATATGAGTAAATTACTACATATTGTAAGCAACAAGAAGCCAATGTGTCTGTGAACTAACTCTATCACATCCACTAAATCACGTAATACTATCCTATCCTATTGTTTTTCATGAGTGAATCACTACATATTGTCCATAGGAAGCTGTTGCGTCTCGATTACATCCGCTAAATCACATAAATTCTATTAGGCTACATTTTTTGTTAGTAAATTCATACACATTGTACAGAATATAGCTAAATAACGTATAAATCCTATCATATCCTGTCTTCATTACGCTACGTTTTTCGTAAGTGAATTACTACTACTACTACACATATTCTATAACATAACTTATAAAAGAACATTTGGTCGAACACTTGTTTTACACTCTACACATACAGTTCAATACGTTTTCAGCAAAAAAATACACGATACTAGTGAGACAATTCATCAAACACTTCGTCTACACTCACAGTTCAATATGTTTTCAGCAAAAAAATACACGAAACTAGTGAGACATTTCGTCGAACAGTTAGTCTACACTTCATAAATTTCAGTTAAGCATGAATTATCAATGATCATAAATAAGCTAACACATAAATAAGTTAAAATCAAATATCGATTCCATATACTTAAAAGCTAACACAGTTGATTAATCAAATACTCGATTAAACATCATAAATAATCTAACACTCGATTAAAGAATCAAACACTCGATTAAACATATGGTGACCTGAGCTGAGAGAAGATTAGATTAAAATATGGTGACCTGAGCTGAGAGAGTGGTGTTCGATTCACAGATGAGCTGAGCTGAGAGAGTGGTGTTAGATTAAAATTGGGAATAAGACAATTAGTTGAATATAATCGATTAAAATTGGGATAGTGTACGTATACATGAGATGAGAGAAGATAATCGATTCATACCTGAGCTGAGATGAGAAGGTGATTGGGGAGGGAGCGAGTGTTTTGGGGATTTTTTATTTGTTTTCAAATATATGGAGAAAATGTTTATTAAATGGTATTTTTTTATTTTTTTTTTTTTTTTATTTTTTTTATTTTTTAATGCTTTTGTGTCTAAAAAGTAAAAAATATATGGTAAGAGTAATTTATTGATAAAACCGAAATAACTATGAAAAAAAATGACTAAATTTGAGACATCATATAACTACGAAGCCAACCAGCGACGTATTTTGCGACACACACATAAAAGACGTAATTCCAGCGACATCTATTGCGATGAAAGCAAGGAAGGCGGTAAATCTGCGACTTCTATTGCGACTTTCAAACATGCCACTCTGGATAGCGACAATCATTGCGACATGCATTGCGACATTATTAACCTTGAGAATAGGTCGCGACATGTCTTGCGACATCTATCGACGGCCATGACGCTAAAGGTGTCGCTCTGATGTCGGAAATTTGCGACTTTTTAGTGTCCATCGCTGTTTCCGTCGCTATTTCACTAAGTTCTAGTAGTGTTGGTAGCCGTCACCCCAATTCTCCATTCCTTCAGCAAAAACTTGCCAAAACGTCGTCCCCGAACAAGACCCACCAGTTTGTGCACTTTCATAAGCCCAGTTGAATATGTTTCCAAAGTATTCATCCCTAGCTTTAACAGTGTAGCCCGAAGACCATGAGGACTTGCCAAATTCTTCAATTAGTAAGGGTTTTCTCAGTATGGAATCACAATCCTCAATATGAGCCTTAATCCATTTCTCAACAAATTTAGCTCGGGCTTCATCGTCTCCCGAAACCCTAAGAGACAGGTAAAATTTCACATCTGTTAATCAATCATATATAAATAGGTATAGTGTAAATTCGAATAACAAAACAAGTGATTTCCAGAAGTTCTTTAATGATTCTAACAAGGGAATCGTGTTGGCTAATGTGAGTTATCTGAGATATGCTAGCTAATATGAAAAAAAAGTATTGTAACGGAGTTCATATGTTGCTAAATATTTGATGCTACCATTGATCAGGATAGAGATGTATTGTAGCAAAATCCACATCTTTGACTTGGTGATTTGTAATGAAGTCAGTTCCAACTTCATAGCCTGGATTGAATTGTTTCCTATCAGGCACCGATTCACCCCAAAACCCTTCAATGCCAGTTGTAAGAAGATGGTTCTTGTCAATGGATTTAATTTCGGCTGCCATTTCTTTTATCCATTCCTGCATAAACAAGACTTGGTGTATGTCATAAGTAATTCACTCGTTGTAATTTTAAACACGTATAATTTAACAGTACTTAAACCTGAAAAGTTTTCCTCGTTATAATCTAATACTTACGAGTAGCTTAACAAATTAAAAGATTTATTTATGTTATGCATATTATATCTGTGACTGCATATAAAGAATGACGCGGAACCTGAAGTGTTTTTCCTGATAGGTCAGACTGACAACGGGATTCGTTCATTAGCTCCCATGCAAAGATGGTGGGATCATCCTTGTAGACAACACCAGTAATTGAGTTGCGCCTCGTAAGGACAGTCTGTATTCACAACAAAGTTTCGCAAACATGCTCAACAATGAAATAACAATATTGTGTTGAAAACTGAACATCTGTTTCTAGAATATACATCACGCATACCTTGACGTGATTCTTGTAATATCCTTTAATAACAGCGTTAGAGTAAAAATCATCATCACCACTCAAATTCTGGCCTTCATCCCTAGCCCATTGAACATATTGTTTCTTACCTCCAAAATCATCCCAGTTATTAACCAAGCATAGAATTAGGCGAAGCCCGCATTTTTTGGCTTCTGATATCACAAAATCCAATCCCTGAAAAGAATATGTGTAGATGGTTAATTGAAATAAAATATACTTACTGCCAATTTATCTGGTTGATCCATTGACATTATTAGTAAAATTTGATTCAACATCTTATTCAATTTTTTGAGTTTGTTAGATAACGATAAGACTGTAGAAATAGTAAAAAAATGATTAAGTCACCTTAAATGTGTTCTCATTGTAAACCCCAGGAGAGGTTTGGAGGGGTTTGTCACCACCATCACTAAAAGCCCAAGTCCTAACGATATTCATTCCTATTTTGGATGCTTGTTGAAAAGCATCCGTAACCTTGGTTTTTGTTGTTGGATCAGAAGCCATACACATCAACCAGTAGGCGTTAAAGCCATTACAGTGAAAATGCTTTCCATTGACCATGAACCGATGTGGACTTATTTTCCCAAAGTCTTCACAAATAATGGAGGGATAGCATGTAGCCTCACAATCTGCATATTCAACTCCATTTTCCGACATGATTGAGGTATTAGGCTTTTGTATTGAAGCGGTGTACGTGTTAAGTAATGGGTGGAATGTGTTGTGTTTTCTCTTTTGTCTTCCGTCCGCTATTTATAGTGTGTAACGATCATCAAGAAATTAGATGGATATGTGCGGATGAGTGTGTGACCTCACCATCTTGCTTGTGTATCTCCAAAAGTTCCATGCATGGTTCCATACTTCTTGTTGCACGACGACATCACCATCTTACTTTTGTAACTGATCGCAAAAGTACCATGCATGGTTCCATACTTCTTGTTGCATGGCGCACAAATGGTAGAAGATATTTCACTTAATTCTTAATTTAGCTCTTTTCTTCTTACAAAGTATGTAGAGAAATATAGAATGCATGACAACCATTTTCGCATCCGAACACTTTAGAGAGCATCGATCATAACTTCAAATTTAAGTTTAATTAGGAACTCGATCAACTTCCTGTGAGAAAAAAATATATATAATCGTTTTACTTAAAAGTATTTTGATTCTAATCAATCAGGGACTTCTTATACCCATCTTTCACATTGTAGTCCTTCTCTTTTGTTAATGTAAATCTATTATTAGTTTGATTACGTACCATGTCATCATCATAAGAGTCAGGCATAATATTAATTATATATATTTAATATGATCTCAGTTTGGTGGGGTTTCAACAATTTCCCGTCCACTTTGGCTAATTTAATCTGTTGGGGTGATACAACAACCCTAAGTTCCACCATGAATACTTGTTTTGATGCAGTTGTTCAAACTACTTTTTGGGCCATTTGGAGATATAATATAGGAATCATGTTTGTTTGACTTGAAACCTCCGAGAAAGGATAAGTTAAGCGAAGAAATCAAAGTATTATCTCACTCGTGGATTATTTGATCATAGGATAAACACTACGGTTCACAGTTGGTTAGATTGGATAGTTAATCCTTATTCACTTGTAGCTTAACTGTATGTTCATTTTATTTTTCCTTTCTTTCCTCTAGCACTGTTAATAAAATTGTCATTAAAAAAAAAACAAAACAAAAAAACAAAACTGCGTAGCAGATATTGTGATGTAAGTAATCGCTCTATCGTCTGCATGTTAGTTAGAAACTTTTTATCAGATATATATACATGGTTTAGTTTCTAGGAATAGGTCATATAATGATGTTAGCTGAGGTAGGATATACAAATTGTGTGCTGATGTGCATTTATTGCAGCGGTTTCTGGTTTTGTTTTTAGGCAAAACAGATAATATCAAGTGGATGAGGTAGCATGACATGTTCGAAGGCAAACAATGCTTCTTCCCTTTCTCTTATTTACTATGTGGATTTCTAATTTAAAATATAGTACTTGTGTAGTTTTGAAACCTAAGACGAAACTAACATAAAATTTGTTACTGTACCTTATAAGGTTTATTTCATAGATTTGGAAATTGCGTAGATGATAGATCTGTTTGGTTACAATGTTAATGAATGAACATAAATGGAGGCTAACAAACATTACCTTTTTAACGAACAAGACAATAACATATAAATTTGTAAGAAACTAGTTGGTATATTGTTTAACTAGGTCAAAATCACCGCACTTAAGTCAAAATCATAAAAAGCAGATGACTTATCAGAAACAGTAAATGGACATGTAGCCAAGTTTGAAAGTCATCTAACTCTTTGGTAAAATCGCTGCTAATGCACTGGCATATGGTTGTGGGAGGCTTTTCAACATTGGTAGCATTTGTTTTCCGTAAATTGATATTAAATGAGCCAAAGCACCTCCTATTTGAACTTTAACTTCCCGTGTTTCTAGTGGTGATATGGCTACTTGTGCAAATATTATGATCAAATCCGAAACTTGCTGTAGGATCTGTTGAGCGTTAGGTAGTATAAACACAAGAAACGTGTTAGTAGTATTATAACCACATTTTGACCTTATTGGTGGGAGGAGAATATATTTCAAACAAGTACCTGTGAGTTGGATGATAATACAAGATTGCAAATGCAATTATACACAGGAGCGGATTCGTCATGATCTTCTTTTAAGGGAAGAACATTGAGGAGAATAGGGAGAACCTGATCGTTCAAAATGATTAGCTTACTTCCCATTAGCTAAAACTGAAAAAGGTCAAATGGGTCGAATTTAACTGACGTGCATATTTAGCTTACATGCGATTTATACTAAACTGTTTAACAAGTGGTGCAAATATTTGTTCCGGAAAGCGAACCTGACCCATTTTGACCTGAAACCCAACCCACTGAAGCACCCCTTTTTTCACTGTACAAACCTGATTTAGTGGGACAGAGTTCTTTTTAGCCATAATCATTTTTGCAAGTGCACCGGCAGCATTGTCCTTCACTGCATGGTCTGGCTCAGATTCTTCAAGCAACGGATATAGACAGTACAAAGCATCACTATAGTATCTGATGGATAAGTAACACAAATGAACCCATCAAAAAGGTACAGTACCAAAACCGTGGAAGACTCAGTTTTTAACTTTTAATCGTGCTCCCGTCTTCACAAACACACTAAGAGGGGCAGAAAATCTGATAGAAGTTGAAAGTCTTGTAACATTTGATTTGAGGTGTATATGAACTAAATGGTTGTTATTTGTCGAATAGTCTATACTTTTCAATGAAGAAAAACAGAAGAATCATATGGACTCCTATTCATGTCAAAATGTATAAGTATATGGAAAAAATTTACTTGAGACTGCAGTCTCCACCATTTTTGCACAACTCTCCAAGACAAAATGCAGCATTCTTCCTATTGGTTGCTAATGGTGAAGCTAATTCTTTTAGTACAAAAGGCATCAGTGGCTGAAATAAAATCAGCTATGATTAATGAATCACTGAAAGTATTTGGAATTGGAACAGCTTATCACAGAAAAAAAATATTACATCTATATAGCCCGAGATTGGAGCTCCCATATTGTGAGCAACTTCAGCAAGACATGCAACTACCATGGTCCAATCTTGTGGTGAGCTTGACCCTTTCTGCAGGCCCAAATTTGACACAAGGTGATGAAGCAATTCCAAGATAAGTAGAATCTATTTATCCAAAAACTAAATATTGATTATCGTGACTACATGTCAATTAGATAGTCAATTGTCAAAACGGAAACTCAATCATCACACCTATAGTCTAGAGTATGCTTACCGCAAACTCCATTAACGGATCAAATAGAGTTGCAAAGAATGGTTCAAAGTTGGAGCCCATAGCCTTGGCAAAAACAGGAAGGAGGTCTGTAACAGCATCCATGAGCAGTTCATCATGTGCATGATCATAATTTTCAATATTGCCATCAGATTCTACTTGCTGACATGCTGACTTCTGCCGAAGCAATACTGCAGTTGACTCCACAATCCGAGGCATGTCTGAGTGTAAAAAGGTAAAAAGTACAAGAAAGAAAGAAAAGAAGATGAGAACATTCAAGAACTTAGTTCATCAAAGAACAGTTAGTAAATGAAACTTGCATAGAACAAGATAACAGAATTTATACGAGATTTAATGGAATCATATCCAAAATCCTTGATTATCTCTGCTACACTCATGCAAGCTTGAGCAACTATTTCCTTGTCATCATCTCCATTGATTGTCTTTATATAAATGGGCATCACACAATCTGGAATTTTCATATGTTATAATCCATAAGGTAACTGATTCATTACCACTAATGATTCAAAGACTTACCAAGAAGTTCCTTTATCTGGGATTCTCCATCCTACAAGTTGGAAAATAAACTTACACATCCAATGGGAAAATAGGATGATACATTAGCATATTGAAAAGAGAATAACTAAATGAACAAGAATTTTTTCTATTTATGTTTTTTGATAATTAAGTACTCTTACATTTTGACCTTTTAAAATGGCATAAGCAGCTGTCAAAATATCTGCAAGCAGAAATCAACTGATTTTCAAAGACAGAAAGGATAGTCATTAGCAAATATAATGGCCTGAGAGTTATTTGTTACTTACGTTTCAAACCAGTAATAGCCTGAAGCCGGACATCTTCATGGATATAGGCGGAATGATTCACCATAATCATTAATGACTCTCCCAAATATCTTGACATTATTAAAGAATTATGATTCTAAGTTAGTGTACATTGTAAATATAACTAATTAAAAGGATACGGTGCATATGCGCTCTTTGTATGACGTGCAAATAGACCAAGGGCTTGAGTTGCAGCAGCCTTTTCTTCTAAAATCGCAGTTCTTATACTGATATCTCCCACTCTCAGTTCATCTTGAGCTTCGTCATCAGATGAAACTGCACCGAGTCCCACAACATCTTCATCCTCATCAGATTCGATAACATCAACAGCAGGTCCATCGTCAAGATTGCATGAGTAGAATGCCAAAGGTACAACAAATGGAAGATACTGTTTACATGAAGTCAATAATATCATGTCACAGGTTAAACCAAATGTTAGGATGTCCAAAACATAACCCGAAGTTGAGTGCATACCCGAATCATTCCATCTTTCAAAAGTTCCGCCACATTGCTTAAAAATCCATGAGTATACTCGCGAAGTTCACCGTACTCCAGCCTAAACCCCTAAATCATATGTTAGAAGTCAATTGTTAGCCTCAAAAGAGACAATCATTTCCCATTAGTGGCTACTATATAATGTTTACGAGTCTTGTAGATGTAGCAACATGGGTGGGTCAAACAAGAAATATGTTTGGGTTCAAATAGGTCAGTCTTTTACAAGCCACAGTGGAACAGGTTTAGTTGAACCAGAAAAAGTTTTTCCCACTTTTATATTATTGATAAATAAATAATCCATTATATATGATCATAGAAACACTTTTTTTACTACATTAATCTGAATCTTCGAACAAAACGATATACCAGGTTGTATACTTGTATGTATATAAACTTTGGGTGACTTTCAACCCATTTTGACCCATTTCTTTTTAAGCTAATTTTTTACTCCAACCCATAAGAGATAAATTTTGACCCAAATAGACCCATTTATCAGTAAATATGATAGAAGTAATACTGATATTGCAGCTTGAATTAAAGGTGGTAAAATTGGTTCCATCCTATCCCTTCCTGTAATCATTGCAACAATCCCCGCCAATTCAGTAGCCCTTGCTCGTGCACGAAGATCTGCATCATTTGTACGCACCATGAATGTTTTCATCAAAGCCAGAACCTTTTCAGCATACGGGGCAAATTCTTCTGGTGCAGCAGATGCAATAGAACCAATTGCAGACTGCAGAAATTTCAATAAACAAAGTTGGACAACTTCAATGAAGCATCAACTCTAGTAAACCATTAAGAATGCCACATTACCAAGCCCGTTTCGTGTAACGTTCTTGGATTATTTTCAAGTGAAACAAGTAGGTTTTCCATCAGAGGATCAATAAATGGGATAATTTCCTCATCCATGTTCTCACAAAATGCTGCCAATGCATAGTATGATTTCTCCTGTAAATAAGATTAAGTTAAGATTTTGTGGTGGCAAAGTCAACCAATTTAGTTATGAATGGATGAATTTAGATCTCAAACGGGTCAAATAGGCTAATCAACAGATATAGCTTTAAAGGGAATGAGTCATATGGGTCGAACGGGTCAAGTCGGTTAGAATTAACCAAAGTCTAATTTTACTATGTTCAACCTCCTAATCTGCTTATGTTTGAAGATCCAGATAATAGTAATAAAGATTCAAGTTAAGTAATAATAAAAACTATGTTGTAAATCATAATAAACAAAGTAATCAGTCATATAAAATGGACAAGTAGTGTACGTGGGTAAAGCCAACCCGGCCGTTCCAACATGTACTAAAATATGACCCATTTTATATTCTAACATGTTTTGACTTGTTACCCAGCTCACCCAACCCTCTCTGCCAGATCTTAGATACATCCACAAACACTATTAAGGCAACATTTATTTGTGAACTAATCACTTTATAATGTCAACACACCTTAACATCATCTGACGCATCTTGTAAGGATGCTAATATACGAGGGAGAATACTTTCATAATGAAAGATGATTTCAGGCTGCAGGTACTCAGCAAATTGACCCAATGCATAAGATGCAGCTCCTCTTATGATCTGTTCAGGATCTCTTAATGATTCCAGTACAATACGAAGAATGGCTTCAAGCTTCTCTTTGATCAACTCCAAACAACCTTCTGAAATCAAACCCAAAACCATGACAGAAGCTTCTCGAAACTTTGGCTCAACATTCTGACTATTCTTCGAAGCAAATTCAAGAACAAGTGGAAACACATGTTTTGACAAATTTACAGACATAGTATCAAGAACTTCTGCAGCCGCTCGATCAGGTGAAAGATCATCCTCGTCCTCACTGTTGGTTGTTTCTGTAAGCAATTGGAACATAATATGGAGGATTGGTATTATCAAGTCTTGATCCTTAAGGGAATTAGATTTATATTTTGCAAGCCATGAAATGATTTGTATAGCTTGATGACGCGTGCTAATTTGCAAATTCGTATTAAATGATATATCAAGAGAAAATTCTACTATGGCTTTGATTGATTCACCAGGAAGGGGTGATGGGGATTCGATCAGTTCGTCAAATATTTCAAAAGCAATTATGGCAATATCTTCGTCACCAGAGGCAAGGCATTGTCTTGAATAATTTAATATGCTTGGGATTAATTCGCAGAATTTTGTCTGCATGCATACAGAAATGACGGATCCTTATAAATCTATAAGAAGGATATGGAACCTTATGATACAAAGATACACTCACCACTTGAGATTCATCATGAATGGACTCGAGAAAAGCACCAACTGCCCTGTTCAAAAAATAGCATAAAAATATCTGAATTGAAACGCCAATGATTTCAGTTTAAAAATTGACACAAAATGTTACTTGAGAGCAGCAAGTCTGACGCTACTGGCCTCATCTTGTAGCATTTGGCTAGAAGTAATTGCAAGTCTGAAATATATGGTTGAAATGAATCCGCAGTTGTCTCGGTTAAGGAGCTGAACAATAATAATCCCACCTTGCATAAGAAATAATATAGAACCTGTTTTAGTTGATCCACAGTGAACTAAAACACATGGTTATGTAGCTTCAAAGGCGATATTAAAAAAATATGTCAATATTCATCAGTAGAATGAAGCACCTCTCTGAGATCTTCTTCTGCACTCTGACTGCACTGGAATAGAAAAGGCAGAAGGTCTGGCCATTCGCCACTTGGAACTGCAAACTTTGCAATGATACTCATTGCATTTGCGCTAGCTCGCCTCACAGATGGACTGACAACACAAGATAGCCACAAGAAAATCAGGTTGCTTTGGGAAAAAAACGCATATGAGGATGAGGCAAGATATATGCTAGAACACAGACTATCCAAGCATATCTACTGCATAAAACAGATATGGTTTTATAAGGAAATTTTTAGTAATGACACCAAATAGGATGGCGAAGGTTGAAAAAAAAAAAAAAAAAAAAAAAAAAAAAAAAAAAAAAAAATAGGATGACTACCCTTTGATGCATAATATGTGAATAAAAAAAACTAACACACAAACCTCCATCAATTACCCTACTAGACAATCAGCCATTTCATTACACAAAACCAATGTGTATACTCAGAGAAACAATAATTAACTTCCAAATCAATCCAAAGCTAGAGCTAATTATTGATTTAATGACTTCAAGGAATAATCTTTATAGTTATTATCTCTCTATAATTTCACTCCAAAAAAGGGTCATTTCCTGTTTTTCCAACATCCAAACACTAAGGTTTTATTTAATGTTATCTTTCTGATTTGCAATATCATGTCTACATTAGAAGAGGCGCATATGAATTCTACTACAAGAAGACTTTTATGATAACAAGGGTTTCAATTAGTTTTCATAAAATGCAGATTCTGTCATCAAACTAACATAATAAATTCAATTAACAAAGTTCATAAACATGAAAATTCACAACAACCTGTTTTCCGTAGTAATACTTTCAATAAGACATTCTTTAACAAGGTCACGAACATCTTCCGTTAACTTCCCCCAATGACCCGTGATCTTCTTACGTAAAATAACCGCAGATAGCTGCCTAACAGCAGGCGTTTTCGCAGAGCTTATATGATCCACAAGTTCTAAAACCACATTTGGGTCCCTAGACATTCGCTTTATTTGATCTTCAGCCTGCATTCGTGCCTCATTGTCCGGCATCAAGAATTGCAGTAGCAAAAGCTCCAATGACTGGGCCATTAGTGTATATATCTCTAGGTTAAGTTTTTGTGTCTATATGTTATATACGTGCGTATAGGTTGGGAGGAAAACAGTTAGGATTTTGCTTTTGATGGTTGTGACAGGACATGTTTACCGTTGGTTTCCAGAACAAGGTAGTTATGATTCTTCTATATTTGGAAAGTTACATTATTTGTCTCTGTGTTGGCAAAATACCAATGTAAAATGCATTTGTTGGTAAATTTGGGATAAATAAAGGGCTGTTGGTACTTTTTGCATAGCAACAAGCCAACAAGTCATTGTGTACATATCTATTTATTTTTCCTGCACTCGTATTGTGGATGACATGTAGCTGTATGCAAGGGTCATTGCAGACACAATTAAAACGGCTGATAACTATTACAAATTAAGGTGTTTTAGTTGGAGTTAAAGAGATATTGATGTTTGATAATTGCTTAGTATATCAATGTAGTAGAAAATACAAGGAAGAACAACAAACGTACATAAATCGCAAGAAAACACCACTTAAATTAAAACATTATCCAATACATAGTACATGAATCGAGTTTACTAATTCAGCCATCATTTAGAATGATCAAACGTCAAGTACTTTACTTATAACTATAATTAGTAGCTAGATTCATCTTTATTCTCTTATTATTATTGTTATTATTAATTATACTTATTTTTATTTTAGTGTAAACACCGACTTATATCTTCATCGACGAGGTGAGTGAATCAATCTTTTGAGACTGGTGGTGTAACACCCCAACCCGATAAGGGTAGAAGTATTACATTACAGTGACATATCAGAACAAACACAAGCTTATGATTCATACATACAAAGAAATTCAGGGTTACAAAAATAAATACTAAGTCTAATGAGGTGAAACTTCTTCTAATCATCTCTAGTCCAGCGTAACTATCAAAGCATAGTCTTCTAAGTCCAGTCACACTCTCTTCCCATAACCCAGCTTCCTACTAAAACCTGCCGCAGGAAAAGGAAATGCGGCTGAGCTTAAAAAGCCCAGTGAACAGATACATATACATAGCAATGATAATGAAACAAACAGAAGTATAGTGCATTGGGGAATATCATAAGGAATAAACAAATGAATAATAGAAAGGAAAGAAAGGATAGTCATCCACCACGAGCCCAAAACTCAAAGTCATATCTCAACATCATAATCTCAAAGTCATAATCACACAATCAGAGGGGATACCTCTCAGGCAACCAGATAATATGAGGGGTGTCCTCATGTATCAACAGGGGTGGAGTGATCAGCTCCCAGGGGTTGTGAAGGGCATGTATAGCACACAGTACCAATCACCTCAAAGTCAACTCAAAGTCATAGTTAAATCCACTAAGCATACATGTCTAGGATTGCAATCCATACGCCCCTTACTCAAAGTCAATCTCAAAATCATAGGCTCAAAGTCATAATGGCCATAATAATATCATAAAAGGGACGACGTGAGAAATCACTCACCCACGCATGAGTCATGCCAGTGGTGCATCACAGACATGCCTATGGTACCTCCATAGGTAGGAGAAACATAAATGGCTCGGGTATCAAACTAAGAGTCAGGTCTCAAAGTCATACAAAAGGTCATATAGCAAAGGTGCATCTCAAGGTCATGTCTCAAGGTCATCTCAAAATCATATCAAAGGTTCATAATAGCAGTTCATAACAAAGGGTTCATATCAGAAATAGTATTCAAGGTCCAATCAGAGTTTATCAGGTCAAGGTTCATATTCAAAAGATCAATTCATGGTTCAGTTCAAAAGTCCGTTTCAAAAGTTTCTATTAAAAGTCCAATTTAAATAATCTTTTAAAACAATTTTCATAAAAAATGGTCTTTCAAAATATAGTGTTCATGAAAGTTAAATAACCTTTCTTTTAAAAAGAAATTTAGCATCATTTATAAACATCTTTTCAAATCAGTTCTTCTCAAAACATTTCCATGGTATCATTAAGAAGGTTTTCATAGCATAGGTTCATAACGGAGGTCATATCAAGTGGGATCAACAGAGAAGGTTCAAGTAAAGGGGATCATAGCAATGGCATCAATTCGGGAACTAACGGATCAGAATATGAAAGAGATCATGAGAAACCTTTTGAGAAAGGTCAGAATATCTGTACCTCAATCGCCATCGAAATCATAACATACGTAAGCATATGGAAACACTCCTTCTTCAACGAATCTACACGAATTAATTGTCGGCTTGTTGTTAATAACTTATTCAATTCAGATTTCTCATTTTAGTCGGCTTTCCAGTTTTAGTAACTTTCCATTATTAATAATTTTCCCGAATTAGCAATATTAGTCATTATCATTACAGTTACCATTTAAATAAGTTGAAGTATTAAAATGACAATAATAATAGATTAGAGTTTATTATGACAATTTATGAAAGTCTAGGGTTAGAAATGTAATTATTACAAGTTTTAAGGACCAAAGTGTAATTTATATAAACACATATCAATTTCCTTATCATATAACAACTCTCACGACACAACAGCGAATCCGAGACGATCTTTTATATTACTTTATTTCGATTCGAAAACAATAGAGAAACCATGCATGTTTTCTCTTCTTTTAACTTATATATAATAGTTTCCAAAACATGTTCATTTCGTATATGTGCAGGTTATGATTCACGTTCCAACTGATTCGAATACAACAGTTATTAGGTCGATTATATTAGGTGTTCCATTCATCATTTCATGTGATATGGTTTATGATTTTATGTGATCATGTATTCGAATATTAAGACAAGTAAATTATACGACATGATCAAAAGTAAGATTAGAATCGAACAAGGTTGTAGTATGATACCCTTGATGTGTGATAACGAAAAAGAAGAGACAACGGCAGAAACGAACCCACGAGATAACCACACCCTCGTTGGACAGAATTTTACCGCGACCTATACACCTCCTCAAACCAGAAAAAAAAAACACCACCACTTCGCCCCAAAGACAACACGTACCAACACCCTCGAGTTTGCTTCAACACCCACGACCAGCCACCAATAGAACCAAGATCGAACCTCCGTTACACGCCCCCCATACGAACAGATGTAATGAATGGGATGAATTATTTATTAAATGATAGGGTGCGGCTGAATTTCATTTTTGAATCGTGAATGCATAAGCAAAGGCGGCTGTGTCCTCCTTTTCTTGTGGAAAGAATTATGTGATAGAATGTAATAACAAAGAAAAAGGGAGGAGCGTGTTTTATTTTTGGGAACAATTAACTATTGATTAATTGTGTATAAATGTTATGTCGTGAATCAAGGCTAGAAGAGGGGAATTTCATTTAATTTGGAGATATGCCCTTTAATGAGTTCTTATCAACTTGAAGATTTGTATCGTGTGGTGTGTTGTGCACAAAAGAAAACGTATAACAATTTTATAGAGAATTAGTAAAGTAACAAACTTATTTTTGGTTGACAAAATATCCTTGGTGATTATCTTCCTTATTTGCACAATTTGAATCAAATTAAATATCCTTAAAATTTCTTTTATCTCATTCGGCCCTTGTAGTGGTAATTTGGTAATTTTACTACTTGTATAAATGTTAAATGTAATTGTTAAAATTATTTGGATACATAACTTGTGCATTGTTTGAAGTTTGGGATTTATCTGGTACTTTAATAAGCTTTTAATTAAATTTCAAATTGGTAAGGGCAATTTGGTCTTTTCACATGTTCTCAGATTTTAGGTGTTACAGGTGGGTGATTAGAGCGGCAGTTGTAGGACTTTCCTCCAGCACAACTTGGTAGCCGTCACCCCAATTCTCCATTCCTTCAGCAAAAACTTGCCAAAACGTCGTCCCCGAACAAGACCCACCAGTTTGTGCACTTTCATAAGCCCAGTTGAATATGTTTCCAAAGTATTCATCCCTAGCTTTAACAGTGTAGCCCGAAGACCACGAGGACTTGCCAAATTCTTCAATTAGTAAGGGTTTTCTCAGTATGGAATCACAATCCTCAATATGAGCCTTAATCCATTTCTCAACAAATTTAGCTCGGGCTTCATCGTCTCCCGAAACCCTGAGGGACAAGTAAAATTCCACATATGTTAATCAATCATATAAATAGATAGTGCAAACTCGAATAACAAAACAAGTGATTTCCAGAAGTTCTTTAACGATTCTAACAAGGGAATCGAGTTGGCTAATGTGAGTTATCTGAGATATTCTAGCTAATATGAACAAAAGTATTGTAACGGAGTTCATATGTTGCTAAATATTTGATGCTACCATTGATCAGGATAGAGATGTATTGTAGCAAAATCCACATCTTTGACTTGGTGATTTGTAATGAAGTCAGTTCCAACTTCATAGCCTGGATTGAATTGTTTCCTATCAGGCACCGATTCACCCCAAAACCCTTCAATGCCAGTTGTAAGAAGATGGTTCTTGTCAATGGATTTAATTTCGGCTGCCATTTCTTTTATCCATTCCTGCATAAACAAGACTTGGTGTATGTCATAAATAATTCACTCGTTGTAATTTTAAACACGTATAATTTAACAGTACTTAAACCTGAAAAGTTTTCCTCGTTATAATCTAATACTTACGAGTAGCTTAACAAATTAAAAGATTTATTTATGTTATGCATATTATATCTGTGACTGCATATAAAGAATGACGCGGAACCTGAAGTGTTTTTCCTGATAGGTCAGACTGACAACGGGATTCGTTCATTAGCTCCCATGCAAAGATGGTGGGATCATCCTTGTAGACAACACCAGTAATTGAGTTGCGCCTCGTAAGGACAGTCTGTATTCACAACAAAGTTTCGCAAACATGCTCAACAATGAAATAACAATATTGTGTTGAAAACTGAACATCTGTTTCTAGAATATACATCACGCATACCTTGACGTGATTCTTGTAATATCCTTTAATAACAGCGTTAGAGTAAAAATCATCATCACCACTCAAATTCTGGCCTTCATCCCTAGCCCATTGAACATATTGTTTCTTACCTCCATAATCATCCCAGTTATTAACCAAGCATAGAATTAGGCGAAGCCCGCATTTTTTGGCTTCTGATATCACAAAATCCAATCCCTGAAAAGAATATGTGTAGTAGATGGTTAATTGAAATAAAATATACTTACTGCCAAATTATCTGGTTATGATCCATTGACATTATTAGTAAAATTTGATTCAACATCTTATTCAATTTTTTGAGTTTGTTAGATAACGATAAGACTGTAGAAATAGTAAAAAATGATTAAGTCACCTTAAATGTGTTCTCATTGTAAACCCCAGGAGAGGTTTGGAGGGGTTTGTCACCACCATCACTAAAAGCCCAAGTCCTAACGATATTCATTCCTGTTTTGGATGCTTGTTGAAAAGCATCCGTAACCTTGGTTTTTGTTGTTGGATCAGAAGCCATACACATCAACCAGTAGGCGTTAAAGCCATTACAGTGAAAATGCTTTCCATTGACCATGAACCGATGTGGACTTATTTTCCCAAAGTCTTCACAAATAATGGAGGGATAGCATGTAGCCTCACAATCTGCATATTCAACTCCATTTTCCGACATGATTGAGGTATTAGGCTTTTGTATTGAAGCGGTGTGTTAAGTAATGGGTGGAATGTGTTGTGTTTTCTCTTGTGTCTTCCGTCCGCTATTTATAGTGTGTAACGATCATCAAGAAATCAGATGGATATGTGCAGATGAGCGTGACCTCACCATCTTGCTTGTGTATCTCCAAAAGTTCCATGCATGGTTCCATACTTCTTGTTGCACGACGACATCACCATCTTACTTTTGTAACTGATCGCAAAAGTACCATGCATGGTTCCATACTTCTTGTTGCACGTACGATGCACAAATAGTAGAAGATATATATTTCACTTAATTCTTTAGCTCTTGTTCTTCTAACAAAGTATGTAGAGAAATATAGAATGCATGACTACCATTTTCGCATAAGAACACTTAGAGAGCATCAATCAAAACTTCAAATTTAAGTTTAATTTGGAACTCAACTTCCTGTGAGAGAAAAATATATATAATCGTTTTACTTAACAGTATTCTAATCAACCAGGGACTATATATAATTAAGACTAGAAAGGTGCCCGCGCGATGCGGGGGCGGATTGTTGGGGTGAAGAGGAGAGAGGTGGGGTGGTGGAAAGTGGTTGTTGGGGTGGTTGTTGACGTGGTTATAAATTGTTGGGGGTGGTTGTTGAAGTAGTTATAAATTGTTAGGGGTGGTTGTTTCCATAATTAGTAAGTAAAAGTCTGAATTTTTAAGCCTTTCTAATTATAGAATAGTCCCAAATACATTATATAGTAGTATAGATTAGTAAGGTGGTCACCCATATTTAAATTGAAATGAAATTGCTATTAAATTGTGATTTCATTTTTGATTCATTATTTTATATTTAGAACAAATACAAGGCATAAATATTCAACATGACATTGCTTGCGAAACTATATACATGATTCATTTTTCGGTGTCGTTCTTGACTCCTGACACTTCTTATATCCATCTTTCACATTGTAGTCCTTCTCTTTTTGTTAATGTAAATCTATTATTAGTTTTGTTACATATACACACCATGTCATCATCATAAGAGTCGGGCATAATATTAATTATATATATCTAATATGATCTCAGTTTGGTGGGGTTTCAACAATTTCCCGTCCACTTTGGCTAATTTAATCTGTTGGGGCGATACAACAACCCTAAGTCCCACCATGAATACTTGTTTTGACTTTTGATGCAGTTGTTCAAACTACTTTTTGGGCCATTTGGAGATATAATATAGGAATTATGTTTGTTTGACTTGAAACCTCCGAGAAAGGATACGTTAAGCGAAGAAATCAAAGTATTATCTCATTCGCGGATTATTCATAGGATAAACACTCTGGTTCCAGCTGGTTAGATTGGATAGTTAATCCTTATTCACTTGTAGCTTAACTGTATCTTCATTTTCTTTTTCCTGTCTTTCCTCTAGCATCTTGCTACAATGTTAATAAAATTGCCGTTAAAAAAAATAATAATAATAATAATTAAAAAAAAAAAAAAAAAAAAAAAAAAAAACTGCCTAGCAGATATTGTGATGTAAGTAATCGTTCTATCGTCTGCATGTTAGTTAGAAACTTTTTATCGGATATATATACATGGTTTAGTTTCTAGGAATAGGTCATATATAATGATGTTAGCTGAGGTAGGATATACAAATTGCATATCATATGTGCTGATGTGCATTTATTGCAGCGGTTTCTGGTTTTGTTTTTAGGCAAAACAGATAATATCAAGTGGATGAGGTAGCATGACATGTTCGAAGTCAAACAATGCTTCTTCCCTTTCTCTTATTTACTATGTGGATTTCTAATTTAAAATATAGTACTTGTGTAGTTTTGAAACCTAAGACGAAACTAACATAAATTTGTTACCTTTTAAGGTTTATTTCATAGATTTGGAAATTGCGTAGATGATAGATCTGTTTGTTAATGAATGAACATAAACGGAGGCTAACAAACATTACTTTTTTAACGAACAGGACAATAACATATAAATTTGTAAGAAACTAGTTGGTATATAAATTTGGTCAAAAATCACGAGCACTTAAGTTTAAAAAAAAAAAAAAAAAAAAAAAAAAAAAAAAACCTTCAGAATAATTTTCATAAAAAGCAGATGACTTTTCAAAAAACAGTAAATGGACACGTAGCTAAGTTTGAAAGTCATCTAACTCTTTGGTAAAATCGCTGCTAATGCACGGGCATATGGTTGTGGGAGGCTTTTCAGCATTGGTAGCATTTGTTTTCCGTAAGTTGATATTAAATGAGCCAAAGCACCTCCTATTTGAACTTTAACTTCTCGTGTTTCTAGTGGTGATATGGCTACTTGTGCAAATATTATGATCAAATCCGAAACTTGCTGTAGGATCTGTTGAGGAGTTAGGTGGTACAAACACAAGAAATGTGTTAGTAGTATTATGACCACCTTTTGAGCGTATGGGTATGAGGAGAATACATTTCAAACAAGTACCTGTGAGTTGGATGATAATACAAGGTTACAAATGCAATTATAAACTGGAGCGGATTCGTCATGATCTTCTTTTAATGGAAGAACATTCAGGAGTACAGGAAGAACCTGATTGTTGAAAATAATTAGCTTAAAATTTAGTCAACTTTCCATTAGCTAAAACTGAAAAGGTCAGATGGGTTGAATTTAACTGATGTGCATATATAGCTTACTTGCAATTTATACTAAACTGTTTAACAGGTGGTACAAAAATTTGTTTCGGCAACCAAACCTGACCCATTTTGACCTGAAACACTACCCACTGAAGCACCCCTTTTATCACTGTACAAACCTGATTTAGTGGGACAGAGTTCTTTTTAGCCATAATCATTTTTGCAAGTGCACCGGCAGCATTGTCCTTCACTGCATGGTCTGGCTCAGATTCTTCAAGCAACGGATATAGGCAGTACAAAGCATCACTATAGTATCTGACGGATAAGTAACACAAATGAACCCATCAAAAAGGTACGGTACCAAAACCGTGGAAGACTCAGTTTTTAACTTTTAATCGTGCTCCCGTCTTCACAAACACACTAAGAGGGGCAGAAAATCTGATAGAAGTTGAAAGTCTTGTAACATTTGATTTGAGGTGTATATGAACTAAATGGTTGTTATTTGTCAAATATTCTATTCTTTTCAATGAAGAAAAACAGAAGAATCATATGGACTCCTATTCATGTCAAAAAGTATAAGTATATGGAAAAAATTTACTTGAGACTGCAGTCTCCACCATTTTTGCACAACTCTCCAAGACAAAATGCAGCATTCCTCCTATTGGTTGCTAATGGTGAAGCTAATTCTTTTAGCACAAAAGGCATCACTGGCTGAAATAAAATCAGCTATGATTAATGAATCACTGAAAGTATTTGGAATTGGAACAGCTTATCACAGAAAAAAAAATATTACATCTATATAGCCCGAGATTGAAGCTCCCATATCGTGAGCAACTTCAGCAAGACATGCAACTACCATGGTCCAGTCTTGTGGTGAGCTTGACCCTTTCTGTAGGCCCAAAATTTGACACAAGGTGTTGAAGCAATTCTAAGATAAGTAAAATCTATTTATCCAAAAACTAATATTGATTATCATGACTACATGTCAATAAGATAGTCAATTGTCAAAACGGAAACTCAATCATCACACCTATAGTCTACAGATGCTTACCGCAAACTCCATTAACGGATCAAATAGAGTTGCAAAGAATGGTTCAAAGTTGGAGCCCATAGCCTTGGCAAAAATAGGAAGGAGGTCTGTAACAGCATCCATGAGCAGTTCATCATGTGCATGATCATAATTTGTAATATTGCCATCAGATTCTACTTGCTGACATGCTGACTTCTGCCGAAGCAATACCGCAGTTGACTCCACAATCCGAGGCATGTCTGAGTGTAAAAAGGTAAAAAGTACAAGAAAGAAAGAAAAGAAGATGAGAACATTCAAGAACTTAGTTCATCAAATAACAGTTAGTAAATGAAACTAGTATAGAACAAGATAACAGAATTCATACGAGATTCAATGGAATCATATCCAAAATCCTTAATGATCTCTGCTACACTCATGCAAGCTTGAGCAACTATTTCCTTGTCATCATCTCCATTGATTGTCTTAATATAAATGGGCATCACACAATCTGGAATTTTCTTACGTTATAAACGATAAGGTAACTGATTCATCACCACTAATGATTCAAAAACTTACCAAGAAGTTCCTTTATCTGGGATTCTCCGTCCTACAAATTGGAAAATAAACTTACACATCGAATGGGAAAATAGGATGATAAAATAGCATATTCATTCATATTGAAAAGAGAATAACTAAACGACCAAGAATTTTTTCTATTTATGTTTTTTTGGTAATGAAGTACTCTTACATTTTGACCTTTTAAAATGGCATGAGCAGCTGTCAAAATATCTGCAAGCAGAAATCAACTGATTTTCAAAGACAGAAAGGATAGTCATTAGCAAATATAATGGCCTGAGAGTTATTTGTTACTTACGTTTCAAACCAGTAATAGCCTGAAGCCGGACATCTTCATGGATATAGGCGGAATGATTCACCATAATCATTAATGACTCTCCCAAATATCTTGAGATTATTAAAGAATTATGATTCTAAGTTAGTGTACGTTGTAAATATAACTAATTAAAAGGATACGGTGCATATGCGCTCTTTGTATGACGAGCAAATAGGCCAAGGGCTTGAGTTGCAGCAGCCTTTTCTTCTAAAATCGCTGTTCTTATACTGATATCTCCCACTCTCAGTTCATCTTGAGCTTCGTCATCGGATGAAACTGCACCGAGTCCCACAACATCTTCATCCTCATCAGATTCGATAACATCAACAGCAGGTCCATCGTCAAGATTGCATGAGTAGAATGCCAAAGGTACAACAAATGGAAGATACTGTTTACATGAAGTCAATAATATCATGTCGCAGGTTAAACCAAATGTTAGGATGTCCAAAACATAACCCGAAGTTGAGTGCATACCCGAATCATTCCATCTTTCAAAAGTTCCGCCACATTGCTTAAAAATCCATGAGTATACTCGCGAAGTTCACCGTACTCCAGCCTAAACCCCTAAATCATATGTTAAAAGTCAATTGTTAGCCTCAAAAGAGACAATCATTTCCCATTAGTGGCTACTATATAATGTTTACGAGTCTTGTAGATGTAGCAACATGGGTGGGTCAAACAAGAAATATGTTTGGGTTCAGATAGGTCAGTCATTTACGAGCCACAGTGGAACAGGTTTAGTTGAACCAGAAAAAGTTTTTCCCACTTTTATATCATTGATAAATAAATAATCCATTATATATGATCATAGAAACACTTTTTTTACTACATTAATCTGAATCTTCAAACAAAACGATATACCAGGTTGTATACTTGTATGTATATAAACTTTGGGTGACTTTCAACCCATTTTGACCCATTTCTTTTTAAGCTAATTTTTACTCCGACCCATAAGAGATAAATTGTGACCCAAATAGACCCATTTATCAGTAAATATGATAGAAGTAATACTGATATTGCAGCTTGAATTAAAGGTGGTAAAATTGGTTCCATCCTATCCCTTCCTGCAATCATTGCAACAATCCCCGCCAATTCAGTAGCCCTTGCTCGTGCACGAAGATCTGCATCATTTGTACGCACCATGAATGTTTTCATCAAAGCCAGAACCTTTTCAGCATACGGGGCAAATTCTTCTGGTGCAGCAGATGCAATAGAACCAATTGCAGACTGCAGAAATTTCAATAAACAAAGTTGGACAACTTCAATGAAGCATCAACTCTAGTAAACCATTAAGAATGCCACATTACCAAGCCCGTTTCGTGTAACGTTCTTGGATTATTTTCAAGAGAATCAAGTAGGTTTTCCATCAGCGGATCAATAAATGGGATAATTTCCTCATCCATGTTCTCACAAAATGCTGCCAATGCATAGTATGATTTCTCCTGTAAATAAGATTAAGTTAAGATTTTGCGGTGGCAAAGTCAACCAATTTAGTTATGAATGGATGAATTTAGATCTCAAACTGGTCAAATAGGCTAATCAACAGATTTAGCTTTAAAGGGAATGAGTCATATGGGTCGAACGGGTCAAGTCGGTTAGAATTAACCAAAGTCTAATTTTACTATGTTTAACCTCCTAATCTGCTTATGTTTGAAGATCCAGATAATAGTAATAAAGATTCAAGTTAAGTAATAATAAAAACTATGTTGTAAATCATAATAAACAAAGTAATCAGTCATAAAAAATGGACAAGTAGTGTACGTGGGTAAAGCCAACCCAGCCGTTCCAACATGTACTAAAATATGACCCATTTTATACTCTTAACATGTTTTGACTCGTTACCCAGCTTGCCCAACCCTCTCTGCCAGATCTAAGATACATCCACAAACACTATTAAGGCAACATTTATTTGTGAACTAATCACTTTATAATGTCAACGCACCTTAACATCATCTGACGCATCTTGTAAGGATGCTAATATACGAGGGAGAATACTTTCATAATGAAAGATGATTTCAGGCTGCAGGTACTCAGCAAATTGACCCAATGCATAAGATGCAGCTCCTCTTATGATCTGTTCAGGATCTCTTAATGATTCCAGTACAATACGAAGAATGGCTTCAAGCTTCTCTTTGATCAACTCCAAACAACCTTCTGAAATCAAACCCAAAACCATGACAGAAGCTTCTCGAAACTTTGGCTCAACATTCTGACTATTCTTCGAAGCAAATTCAAGAACAAGTGGAAACACATGTTTTGACAAATTTACAGACATAGTATCAAGAATTTCTGCAGCCGCTCGATCAGGTGAAAGATCATCCTCATCCTCACTGTTGGTTGTTTCTGTAAGCAATTGGAACATAATATCGAGGATTGGTATTATCAAGTCTTGATCCTTAAGGGAATTAGATTTATATTTTGCAAGCCATGAAATGATTTGTATAGCCTGATGACGCGTGCTAATTTGCAAATTCGTATTTAATGATATCTCAAGAGAAAATTCTACTATGGCTTTGATTGATTCACCAGGAAGGGGTGATGGGGATTCGATCAGTTCGTCAAATATTTCAAAAGCAATTATGGCAATATCTTCGTCACCAGAGGCAAGGCATTGTCTTGAATAATTTAATATGCATGGGATTAATTCGCAGAATTTTGTCTGCATGCATACGAAATGACGGATCCTTATAAATCTATAAGAAGGATATGGAACCTTATGATACAAAGATACACTCACCACTTGAGATTCATCATGAATGGACTCGAGAAAAGCACCAACTGCCCTGTTCAAAAAATAGCTCATAAAAATATCTGAATTGAAATGCCAATGATTACAGTTTAAAAATTGACACAAAATGTTACTTGAGTGCAGCAAGTCTGACGCTACTGGCCTCATCTTGTAGGCATTTGGCTAGAAGTAATTGCAAGTCTGAAATATACGGTTGAAATGAATCTGCAGTTGTCTCAATTAAGGAGCTGAACAATAATAATCCCACCTTGTATCAGAAAAAATATAGAACCAGTTTTAGTTGATCCACAGTGAACTAAAACACATGGTTATGTAGCTTCAAAGGCGATATTAAAAAAATATATCAATATTCATCAGTAGAATGAAGCACCTCTCTGAGATCTTCTTCTGCACTCTGACTGCACTGGAACAAAAAAGGCAGAAGGTCTGGCCATTCGCCACTTGGTACAGCAAACTTTGCAATTATACTCATTGCATTTGCGCTAGCTCGCCTCACAGATGGACTGACAACACAAGATAGCCACAAGAAAATCAGTTTGCTTTGCAAGATAAAGCACAAATGAGCAAGAGGCAACATATATGCTAGAACACAGACTATCCAAGCATATCTATTCACAAATAAGCTTTCAATTTATTTGGGCTTAATTGTCATTTTAGGTTACCTAATCAGTTTTGATGGGTGCTATTTGGCCTATTTAAACACAATAGTTGTCAAAATGCAGATATCGTCATCAAACTAATATAATAAATTCAATTAACCAAATTTATAAACATGAAAATTCATAACAACCTGTTTTCTGTAGTAATACTTTCAATAAGACATTCTTTAACAAGGTCACAAACATCTTCCGTTAACTTCCCCCAATGACCCGTGATCTTCTTACGTAAAATAACCGCAGATAGCTGCCTAACAGCAGGCGTTTTTGCAGAGCTTATATGATCCACTAGTTCTAAAACCACATTTGGGTCCCTAGCCATTCGCTTTATTTGATCTTCGGCCTGCATTCGTGCCTCATTGTCCGGCATCAAGAATTGCAGTAGCAAAAGCTCCAATGACTGGGCCATTATTGTATATATCTCTAGGTTAAGTTTTTGCGTCTATATGTTTTATACGTACGTATAGGTTGGGAGGAAAACCGTTAGGATTTTGCTTTTGGTGTTTGTGACAGGACATGTTTACCGTTGGTTTCCAGAACAAGGTAGTTATGATTCTTCTATATTTGGAAAGTTACATTATTTGTCTATGTGTTGGTAAAATACCAATGTAAAATGCATTTGTTGGTAAATTTCGGATAAATAAAGGGCTGTTGGTACTTTTTGCATAGCAACAAGTCATTGTGTACATATTTATTTATTTTTCCTGCACTCGTATCCGAATTGTGGATGATATGTAGCTATGAAACTATAACTATTTTAAGAAGTTATGCTTTTCTGATATAAAGGGATATGTAATAGTGTTGTTGAAGTTGTAACAACATGGGGTGGTGGCGCAGTTGGCTAGCGCGTAGGTCTCATAGCTAATATCGAGTAATCCTGAGGTCGAGAGTTCGAGCCTCTCTCACCCCATTAACTTTTTTATATTTTTTTGGTTAGTTTTTTCATTTCTAAGCTGTTTTTGTTAGGGCGTGCTGAAAACCAAAAAATCGAACCGACAAATAATCATGTTTCAGTTGCTTCTTAAATGTTTCATTTTTAACACATAAACAAACAGTTACCGTCTAATATTTTTGTGGACGTTAGTTTTTTATTGCCATTATTGTGTCACTTTATGACACATAAACAATTATTTTATATAATTTTTTTATGATCAAATGTCTTGAAACTTGAAAAAGTAATTCTATGTTGCATTAGAAATTCAACCATTGAAAGACCAAACCGCGATAAATGCATAAAAACTTAAAATAAATCATAAACCAAAAGTAAACCGAAACCGAACCGTTTCTATAATGAAAAAATTGAATATTTTCGGTTCGGTTTCGGTTTTAGCGAAAAACCGAGCCAAACCAAAACATGCTCACCCCTAGATTTTGTTGAAAATATGGCTTAAAACAATTTACTAACAGGATCACAGAACAACCTTTAAAACAAGCCATTGCAAAAAGGTTGAATTAATCTTGTTATTAATCTCTACCAATAATCGCCACAAGAACACAACCCATCTTTAAAATGATGAAACCTAGTAACATCTCTAACAACAATATCACGTTCATAAATTTTCGAAACAAACTTCATAACCGTATGACAATCCCCGCAAATCCTAAGGTTCTTTGTGACACGAACAATAGTACCCGGACTTGTACAAAGGATACCAAAAGCCACAGCCAACTTTTCGCTATGACTCGCTAAACTTTGTTCCCTCTCTTCTTCACTAACATCATGTAATGCAAAATTCGTTTCAGATACATAACCAAACACTTTCATTTTCTCAGGTAACGCCTCCAAAAACTCGTATATCTCTTTTGTCATGTAATGAGACATATCACCTCCAAGAAACATATGTAGTTTACCATCAATTTCAATCCAACTGTAACCAGGGTTCTTTTTTACTCCTTGAGTCTTTACCATTTCTCTTAAAATTTTCACTTCCTTCCACATCCCAGCTTCAGCATACATATTCGATAACACCACATAGTTCCCACTGTTTTCGGGCTCCAAAATGAATAACTTCTTAGCTGATATTTCCGCAATCTCGAGGTTTCTATGGCTTTTGCTGGCTGATAATAAAGCACCCCATATGCTTGCTTCGGGTGGCATTGGCATAGTTGAAGTTAGTTCATATGCTTCTTTTAATCTGCCAGCTCGTCCCAAAAGATCTACTACACAAGCGTAATGTTCATGGGCCGGTTCTATGTCATATTGCATTTTCATGGAGTTAAAATAATTTAAACCGATATCAACAAGACCTGAATGGCTGCACCCTGATAATAAACCAGTAAACGTGATTGCATCTGGTTCAACCCTTGCTCGTATCATGTCATTAAATGTTGACACAGCTTCGACACCATATCCATGAGAAGCGTATGCACTGATCATTGTATTCCACGATACCAAGTTTTTTCGGTTTAAAGGAATTTTTCTAAAACAAATTTTGGCATCAGAGAGCGACCCACATTTAGCATACATAGCAGCAAGTGCCGTTTGCACAGACGCATTTGAATCAAGTCCAATACTACTAGCATAACCATGTATCCTTCTACCTCTATCAAGTGCAGACGCTTGAGCACAAGCAGGCAGAACACTCATAACCGTCACCCAATTAGGCTTCACACTCGACAAATCACTACACATCTCATCAAACAACTCCAACGCCCTATCCCCCAACCCATTTTGCGCATACCCAGAAATCATACTAGTCCACGACACAATATTCTTCTCCCCCTCTCCCATCTTCCCAAACAACTCCTCAGCAACACCAACCATCCCATTCTTCATACACCCAGCAATCAACGCATTCCACGACGAAACATCTCTCACAACCATTTCATCAAACATTTTCCTCGCCTCCCCAATCTCCCCAACTTTGACATAGAAATCAATCAACGACGTCCCAACGTAAAAATCAAACCCCAACCCACTTCTCAAAACCTTGCCATGAACACATTGCCCAATACCCACATCCCCTAACCCACCCAAACATTTCAAAACAAACGGAAACGTAAAATAGTCGCCTTTTACCCCATTTTGACCCATTAACGAATAAACCCCAACGCTTTTTCGAAAAAGCCCGTAAAGTGAACACGCTCTAATAACAGCATTATACAAAAGAGTAGACGCGTAAACGCGGCTATTTTGAATAAAATAATCAAATACAACAATGCTGGTATCAATATCGCCTGAACTGGCATACATTGCTACCATTTTGGATGCAAGGAATGAGTCGGGTTTTACGCCGCGAAGAAGGGAGTGAGCGTGGACTTGTTGGCCTAGTTTTAAAAGGTTTAAGCCTGTTAAGAACTGGAAAATGGGTGCGTATGAGTGTGGAGATGGGGGTGTTTGGATGGTGAGTTGGTGTAAAAGTGAGTTTAAGATTGTTTTTTGAGAGGTTAAATTCTTCCATTTCATTGATTACAAGTTTTTTAAAAGGCTGTCAAGATGAAAATCAGGGTTAAATTTGTGCGCCAAATGAAGGGACGTTAAAGTATGAACAAATGGGTCTGAAGCAGGGATTGGGGTTATTTTGGTCAAATAAACTTTTTTATTTTTTTTATTTTTTTATTATTTTTTTTACGTGGGTTTCGACTCGACATTGAGAGCCGACTAATCCTAAAACGACTACCTTTTTAGATAACCCGAAGACATCACAGGTGAACTTCCGTAGCCACATGTGAGTTTTTATTGGATTTAAATTTACACGAGTCTCAATCAAATTGATCAAACTCATATTTATACCAACAACAACAACAACAACAACAACAAAAAATTCTTTCAACTTATAAACTTAATGTTATCGATTCATTAAGTTTGATTTACTTGAATAGGTGATTATAACAACTATTCAAAAAAAATCTTTTCAACCTATAATCTAAATTAGCCATTACTGTTTGTTTACTAATTTTCTCATACAATTTCTACAAGTACAAGATCAATATATTCGTCAACTAATGAATTAAAACTAATCATTATTGATAATCCTTTCAATCTATCAAATCAACAATTATCAATCAAAACTATAAACAAGAACAAGTTTCAATTTAATCATATATAATGTTTTCACAATAATTCAAACAAACACTATATGACATCCTTTTCTCACAAGTTCTCATATAAACAAGTATAAAGAGATCACTTCTTAACAAAAACACATAACACGAAACATTTCATCAACACAATCAAGAAAACCAAACATGATTAATATTAAGAGAGAATATACCAAAGTTTATTAGATGGAAGTAACAAGTCCTAGGATTAAAACATGAGGACGAGTAGAGGTCAAGTCGGCAGATATTTAATAACATCATATAATTGCTTATTTTGTGTATCATATCTCACTTTTATTGCTCTTATTTATTGCATTTACATGCTATTTGGTACTGATTTGCTTTCTATTTTCTTTTACATATAAAAAGAAGCAATGGAACAGAAAGACATAGAAACGTACATGAAACGAGTTTAATTGAAAAAATTGGTGTCAGAACTTTGTCACCCTAACTATTTGTTAAGTGTGACAACAAGATGCCAGAAGTCGACAGAAGTCAAGATGCAGATGTTACGGCATAACAATCTTATCTGGTTATGCCGTTTTTAATACACCGTGGAAGTTAAATTATTGAGATGTTGAGATGTAACAACTTTAGCTTGTTACGGCCTAACAAATACAAGCCACAAATTTCCTATATGAACAAACCTAAAAACGAGTTTAGGTAATCATTCAGTTTACCATTCGACTTAAAGACTTTCCAAAGGCTATTCACCATTTGTGATGCTGCAAACATCAATAAACAAAGATACTTTCATCGTAAACATTAGATTACTTCAGTTTGCTTAATTCCTCGATTATGAACATGTTTAGCTTATTGAGTTCTATCTTTGTTTTATCTTAAGTGTGATTATGGGCCAAATACCTTAGATGTTTGCCTAGTTATGATTTTATGTATGCTATGACATGATTTATTTAGTTTTATCGATTATTAGTTATATAGTTACTAGCATGGTACCAGCGCGTTGCAGCGGCGGGTATCCTGAAATAAATTTTTTTGATAAATAATGTATTTTAGTTTATTATATTCTTTTTAACAATAAATTTACAGATATCAAGAATTTCATATAGCCTGTGCCTGTTCGGGCTCGAACCCGTTGGCCCGTGCCTGTTCGGGCTCGAGCCCGTTTGGTCCGTGCTCATTCGGGCTTGAATATTTGTATAATGCGCGTTATTATTTGTAAGTGAAATTTAATGCAGGAATTGTGTTAATTTGGTTGTACAATATGCTTGAGAATTTGTATTTTTAATATAAGGGGTGTTTTATTAACTGTATTAATTGTATTTATTAACCAGTAAAATAATTGACTACATTAAATAGCATTAATGTGTTGTTTTGTTGTACACTATGCTTCTTGTCTTGTATGTCTGAAAATTATGTGCATTAAAGTGTTGTACATTATGTTTCTTTTCTTGTAAGTAGTAGTCATTATAGTCATTAATAACATTGACCACTTTAATAGTATTAATGTTGTAAGTTTGAAAATTACATCATTCTTATTTTGTTGTACACTATGCGTATTTTGTTGCAAATCTGAAAATTGCTTGCAGCTATTGTACATTTTGTTTAAATTGTTGTAATTTTTAGTGAAATGGTGTTTTTAATAGCATTAATGTTGTTTGATAGAATTTTGGTATTAAAATGACACCACGCTTTATTTTGTTGTACAATATGCTTTTTGTTGTAATTCTGAAAATTAAGTGCATTAAAATGTTGTAAAATATGCTTAATTTATTGTAAGTCTTAAAATTTTGGAGAGAGAATCATTAATGCTTTATATGTAATATAGATTGTGCTTGTTGCTAGATCCTCTTGTCTATGCATTTACTACGATTAATTAATTGGTTAGTAATTAATATTAGGTCACCATACTTAATTATTTAGAGCTCAATTCTCGAAGTAGACTATTGGGTTAGAGTTAATGAAGATAAATACTACCTTCTGTCCCATATTAAGTGTTCATAATGGAATCTTTAGATGTCTCAAATTAAGTGTCCACTTGTATCTTTCAACCAATAAGATGAGAGTTTAGTGGGTAAAATTAATATTTGATTGGTAGAGAGTTTAGATAGTGGAATCTCCTAAAACTTTGTACATTATAAAAGTGGACACTTAATATAGGACGGATGTAGTATGTATTTACAATGAGTTAAGTGTTTGTTAGTCATATGGCTATGTTTGGCGCGAAGCTTTTTGAAGTGATGAACGGTGAGCAATGAACTTTTTGATTTTTATTATTCGTTTAGCAAAAGAGTGGTAAGCTTTATGATTTTTTAGGAATGCACATTTTTTCAATGCTTCTTTAAGAAGTTGTGAACGGTGGGCTGTGAGCTGTGCCTATTGCTTACAGCTCACTGCTACTGATCACTGCTCACTGCTACTTTTACCAAACACATAGTATCACAAACAAGTTACAATAGTTAGTTAGTGAATGTGTATTAGATAGATAATTTCCGTAAGGGTTGTGTTATACAAACCCTCCTTATGTTGTCACATCAGGGAGGGTTTGGTCAAACCATGCAACCCGCAATGCATACCGGACAAATCAGTAATGCATGCAATGATTGAAAATCCTCTTTATGGGAACTTACCCCTTTCCGTAAATGATGGAGCTAGAAGGCTAATAGACATATGTGTGGGTTTTAGGGATCATAACTAGATCTACACTACTTTAGAGTCACTAATTAGAATCTTGATAAAACATTGCATGAATGAAACATGTCAATCGCATATATGGATGATTAACTAAGTAAACAGATTTTTACTCTTATTTATTACAACTTCCTTTTTAATATTATTTCATTTAGTTTTCTAGCTTGTTAGTTCATTTTATTTTACAAAATCTTACGATCTCTCATATCTAAATCAACCCCCCCCCCCCTAATATTTCCTTACATATTATATTAGTTTTATTACGTAAGTACGTTTCTTGTGTTTGACATGTAATTACCTAGGATTGCCTACATGCGACCAGGTACACTGATTGTGAATGTTAGTTCCTTTCTAGTTATTTCTAATTATAAATACTAAAACCGGATTTCACATATAAATCTATATCTATACTGAGGTTACAAATGTGTGATCTGAAGTTTTGATGCAACAGGAGCTCAAATACCTATTATTTTGATGCATCATGTTAGTGGTGCTATTAAGCAAGCAAAAAAGTCATTAATTTAAACAACGCAAAAGAAATCTTTAAGACCAAAGCAAAAGAAAAAAAGTTTTGTATATCAGTTCGAAATAAAAGAAAGATGGCAAGATGGCTGTAATCAAAGAAGATGAATGTAACAATTCGCATTTTCAGGTTAACTTCTATTCTCGAAAATTTTACTATTCATTTTTACTATTCACTTTCACTATTCACTCCTAAAATTTTTATTTCATATTCTCGTAAGTTAAACTATTTTAATGATAATCCGAGAGTTTGACACTCGTCGGATCATTTCTGCAAAAATCACGAAACTGTGTCCGAGATTTACTTTTAGGTTTAAACGTCATTTCAGCATCCCGATATGTCCATAAAACACTATAAACAATAGAAATATGATTTTATCTCATTTTACGACAATTCCAAAAGTTTTGGAATTTTACGTTTTCCAATTCAGCGTTTTACGCGTTTTAGACCCGCGTTTCCAGTTTTAGCAGCGTTTAAGCAACTCGGTAGAACTTGTCACTCATTAAATATGCTAAGATAGGTTATATTAATAAGTTTTAACATATTTATAAGTTTCATATTTTTAGGATACCCAATTTTAAGTTTCATGACTTAACGACTTACCGTTAGCGATTACCGGGACAAAACTCACTACATAAAAGCAAGATATTATCAAAACACATAACTAGTCATCCAAGATAGGCATTGAACGAAATTTTAAGCCACATGGGGCATTTTCTTGGTCATTAAGTTAAGGATAGAAAGCTTACATAGGAAGCTAAACATTTTGCAAGTAAACTTGGCCACTAAGTCTTGGAAAATATCCTAAGTCTCTAACCTCCTCAAGGAAACTTCCTAGGCACCTTCCTAACCTCCTCTTCATGCTATAAATACAAGCCTAATCCTTTCCTTTCTCTTCATTCCAAATGCCCAATAACAAATCCATAAACCATGATCCTTTGATTTCTAAGTTATAAGTTACATACCAAAGTTGAAGGCATAATTAGTCTCTACATGAATCAAGAGTTTGTTTGGTGATTCCATGGTTGAATTAGGAGCTACACAAGGTGGTTAGGGGCTAAATACATAAGGTTCTTACAAGGTTATACCAAGCCTATCAAGGGTAGTGTTGAAGGATTGGAAGCTAGGGTTTTCGATTGAAGGATTTAGATCTTGTCGTAGTTCATGAGTTCCCTTTTCATTAAGGCCAAAAGTTGTAAGAAACCCTAATACACTTTCTTGCTCAATATCATTTTCATGCTTATTATGTTTCATTCATTCTATATAAGGTCTTTGTGTTATGTTCATGATGTATAAAAACTATTAAAACAAGTTTTTGAAACTATATATTAACTTATGTTAAGTAATCAAGAAAACTAGTGACTTATATTGAGAACCACGACTAAAATAGAGTAACCATGATATGAAACACTTACCTACTATTATATAGGACTTAAAAAGGAAAACATAGCAATTTGAACCACCTAAAACGAGTACACGAGTCAAAAGTTATGGCCATAAGAAGTTAGCGAAACCAAAACGCCAAAACTGCCTAAAAACAACCTGTTAGCATTCTGACCTTTTTGAAAGTGGCACTTCTGGTCCGATTCATCAAAAAGTTAAAACATGAAAGTTGTCCGGAACGACGTTTTCGTTCAGCAGTTAAGCAGCTCGAGCCCTGAAAACGCTTACGAGTGATATTTTTCTTCAAATTCTTAACAGCCCATTTTTATACCAAATGACCATGTAATAGTTAAGGTTAATTGAAACCAAGAGGTCTAATGACCTAAAGCCAAGACCACAACCATGGCTAAGGCCAAGGTTAAGTCTCCAACCCATAGTAACAATGACCAAAGCCACAGCAAGGCCACGGCTAAAGACCTTATGGCTTTCTAACACGAAACATGAACTAAAGTGTTAGTCGTAACATAATCAACCAATTTAGATCTACTCCATCCAATGACCATGAGACTTTACAAGTAATATTCATACTAGACTCAAGAAACTCATTGTAATAACAATCTTCATGTAAAAGTAAACTTTCCTAAGTTTATTCAATTATTTGGACATGTAACTTTCCGGATCAAAAACTTATATATTTTATCAAATACTACAATAGTAGGGAGCCTCATGTGAGGGGTTCATTAAGTAAGCGGTCGAGATGAGTTTTGGATTTACGAATTAAAGTGTCCTGGCTCCTCGAACGTTTACTACATGACCTCTGAATTATGTCGGCCCGAACAGTAGTAAGCGATATATAAACTTTACATGTTTCATAAACCATTTCTTTTCAAAGACTTACACTATACTAAGTACTAAATCATGAACTAAATGCAAGACATATATAGGCAATTCTTCATATTCTTTACTCCAATCCTAAGTCGCAACATTTTATTCTAGGTTGCTCGTAGAAGTTCTCACGACATATCCATCATTCTCATTAAACATCATCCAACTCACGGTGAGTTCATAGCCCCACTTTCCATTACTTAATTGTTTTATAAACCCTTGGGGGAATATATGCTATTATTTTTCAACCGAACACAATGCTTTTCAATTGTATGCTTTCCTGATTGTTTTATTATCACTAAGTACCATCCCTGCCAATCCAAGATCCCTTATTATGAACCATTTAATCACTAGTAATAGTGAGCGCGAATATTGTGAATAGGCCTATTGGGATTGACGAATCTCATTTGTTTTGACTAAATTCAAACAAATGCATTAATATTTGAGACATAGGTATGACGGCAAAGTACCTACCGGGATAACTCCGCCGATTGATATTGGTACCCGTTAACATTTTAGTGTCATGAGCTTAGTGTAATAATACGTTTTATGGGCGTATAACAACGTAGCCCATCGTTTTCGAGTCTAATTAACTCACACTACCAACATATTGTGTTCAACCATTAAAGAAACTCTATGAATATCACTCAACCTCTGTGTTGACCTTTTAAGCATGTATTTCAGGTCCATGATGATCAAGGATGACACGGAAAGGCACGGATATTCAAGAGGGCTATAAATTTTATTATGATTGGAAAACTCATTTAATGTAATTTGTAAACATGGAACCATCTGGGACCTCATTTTGTAATCTTTGATATTTATATAGTTTGAATGATAAATATTTTAAAACGACTCAATTAGAGTTCGTTTTCTATTATTATAACTGTTGTGCCGTCGAGTAACACCCAAGTTGAATTCCACTGCATCATGAATTGGGGGTGTTACAGATTGGTACCAGAGCCATGGTTATAGAGAAACGGGTCTAATTGAGACCTAAACTATAACCACACTTACAAGCAAAAACATTTTATAGCCTTTCGCTCTCCGTGTCTTCCATCCTCCAGACGATTATGGACTTATTAAGCATTTTATACTACACAAACATGTTAGCATATGGATATATGTACCCTTAGCATAATTGAGCATTTCCCCGTAAGCATTTTATACTATATGAACATATTAGTATATTGATATATACACTCGAGTTATTTTCAATCATTTTATCTAAACAATGGACTTAACATATCTGCGCATGCCTATTCTAGGGCATTTCGACACAATCACATTCTCCCAATCATATTCCTACTCCAACATTTTATGTCCAAGATATTGTAACTAATTACAATGGTCTTTCCTATTTCCCGGACATTGTATGATACAATGTTCTTAATCATTTCTCAAATGTTTTGAGTCACACAATGGTCTAACCTACTTCCCAGACATTGTGAATGGCACAATGGTTTAATCTACTTCCGAGACATTGTGATTTGTGCAATGTCTCTGGAATTATTCCACCACCTCATCAATATTAATTCATATGATATCAAAAACCCATCACAATCTATCGATTTCAAAATAGAAATATGAGATTTCTAGAGGATAAACTAATCCATCATCTACAAAAGCTGAAGTTTCTCTACATTCATCAAAGTTTTCTTATGAAACCTTCATTGTTAAAAGTTCGTGATCCTGGCCAAGTATGGACTGTTCTAGAATTACTTAAAAACTTCCTTTCCACACGTATCTACCCGTACTATCTTCTATGCAATGGAATGTGAAAACATAGGTTACAAGTCTTGTATGGGCGGGACTTGCAACTGAATGGTTTGACATCGCCTTTGTTTAGTGGACAGTTTCTCAAAAGCAACGGACATATCACAAGTATACCTAATTTAGGTATTTGAAAATTTTATTGAACCTTGGCTAAATATAGACTAGTCACCTATATTTAACCTAGGGACAGTGAAACATAGTCTGACTAACTATGTTTGACTTAAAATTTTCAAATACTGAGAATAGTGGTACTAGGGTTATGTTCAGATTAATTTCCTACTTGAACTCAATAAACCACCAGAATACTTTAAAACGATCTAGAGACACGATAGTGTCTTACCACTCAGGAAGATCTTAACACCTTATTTGTATTATCTAATTTCATTCTTGAAAGTTTTCATTTATAAGATAATCCGAACTACTATCTTGGGATAGTTATCAATTCTTCTCTCTTATCCCTTAGAAGTACTATCCTGTTTAGGTCCTAAGGATACCATTCCGTCATAAACCTTTAAAATTTCTTAAAATTTTAAAGCAAACTTGACATCTCTACCAATATTAATGTTAATCATACACTACACACTTTTGTTCATCAACATATCACATCATTATCTTCACAACCGTTGCAACCACAAGCTCATTAACAGATCTTGATGCACTTTTAAAGCTCAAATCATCCTTAGTTACACCACAAGCACCCTCATCAGCTTTACAAGATTGAATATTCATCTTGTACTTTTGGAACACCAGTATCATCTCGTAATACACTACCTTGTAACTCACCGACTAATTATGAATGTTGAGTTGGGAATTCTTAAGTAGGATGATTTATAATTATTTGAATGGATTGGGATGCCTTTTCATTTAAATAAAGAAATTGTAAATCACCGAACCATAAGTTTATATTCCCCTATTTACATTGTTTGGGATGCCGCTCTATGTAAATAAAGAATTATAAACAAGTGGGCTTATTTGTATCCGAAATAACATAAGTATGAAGTCAATAAACACTAGGTACAACAACAGATTACCTACTAGACTATGATTGCAACTACTATCCCAATTTCCATTGATATTCGGCTACTATATCAATTTCCATTTATTTGATTCCTATGTCAATTGCTATTGTTGTTCAACTACTATATCAATTGCTATTGATACTTGACAACTATATCAATTTCTATTTGATATTCAACTATATCAATTTCTGTACAACTACTATATCAATTCCTATTAATATTCAACTGATATATCAATTTCCTTTGATATTCGACTATTATTTGAATCTCTAGTAATATTCAACTATATTATCAATCTCTATTGACACACCATATTCTGAGACAAATCAAACTACATCACTGGTAATCACAGACTCTAGTCCTCATAAGTAACCACACCTCTTCATCGACACCACTCCAACATATAACACACATAGAACTTCGGGACAAAGTTCCCTTAAGGGGTAGAGACTGTAACAATTCGCATTTTCAGGTTAACTTCTATTCCCGAAAATTTCACTATTCACTTTCACTATTCACTCCTAAAATTTTTATTTCATATTCTCGTAAGTTAAACTATTTTAATGATAATCCGAGAGTTTGACACTCGTCGGATCATTTCTGCAAAAATCACGAAACCGTGTCTGAGATTTACTTTTAGGTTTAAACGTCATTCCAGCATCCCGATATGTCCATAAAACACTATAAACAATAGAAATATGATTTTCTCTTATTTTACGACAATTCCAAAAGTTTTGGAATTTTACGTTTTTCAGTTCAGCGTTTTACGCGAATTACGCGTTTTAGACCCGCGTTTCCAGTTTAAGCAACCCGGTAGAACTTGTCACTCATTAAATATGCTAAGATAGGTTATATTAATAAGTTTTAACATATTTATAAGTTTCATATTTTTAGGATACCCGATTTTAAGTTTCATGACTTAACGACTTACCGTTAGCGATTACCGGGACAAAACTCACTCCATAAAAGCAAGATATTATCAAAACACATAACTAGTCATCCAAGATAGGCATTGAACGAAATTTTAAGCCACATGGGGCATTTTCTTGATCACTAAGTTAAGGATAGGAAGCTTACATAGGAAGCTAAACATTTTGCAAGTAAACTTGGTCACTAAGTCTTGGAAAATATCCTAAGTCTCTAACCTCCTCAAAGAAACTTCCTAGGCACCTTCCTAACCTCCTCTTCATGCTATAAATACAAGCCTAATCCTTTCCTTTCTCTTCATTCCAAACGCCCAACAACAAATCCATAAACCATGATCCTTTGATTTCTAAGTTATAAGTTACATACCAAAGTTGAAGGCATAGTTAGTCTCTACATGAATCAAGAGTTTGTTTGGTGATTCCATGGTTGAATTAGGAGCTACACAAGGTGGTTAGGGGCTGAACACATAAGGTTCTTACAAGGTTAGACCAATCCTAGCAATGGTTAGCAAGGGTAGTGTTGAAGGATTGGAAGCTAGGGTTTTCGATTGAAGGATTTAGATCTTGTCTTAGTTCATGAGTTCCCTTTTCGTTAAGGCCAAAAGTTGTAAGAAACCCTAATACACTTTCTTGCTCAATATCATTTTCATGCTTATTATGTTTCATTCATTCTATATATGGTCTTTGTGTTATGTTCATGATGTATAAAAACTATTAAAACAAGTTTTGGAAACTATATATTAACTTATGTTAAGTAATCAAGGAAACTAGTGACTTATATTGAGAACCACGACCAAAATAGAGTAACCATGATATGAAACACTTACCTACTGTTATAGAGGACTTAAAAAGGAAAACATAGCAATTTGAACCACCTAAAACGAGTACACGAGTCAAAAGTTATGGCTATAAGAAGTTAGCGAAACCAAAACGCCAAAACTGCCTAAAAACAACCTGTTAGCATTCTGACCTTTTTGAAAGTGGCACTTCTGGTCCGATTCATCAAAAAGTTAAAACACGAAAGTTGTCCGGAACGACGTTTTCGTTCAGGAATTAAGAAGCTCGAGCCCTGAAAACGCTTTACGAGTGATATTTTTCTTCAAATTCTTAACAACCCATTTTTATACCAAATGACCATGTAATAGTTATGGTTAATTGAAACCAAGAGGTCTAATGACCTAAAGCCAAGACCACAACCATGGCTAAGGCCAAGGTTGAGTCTCAAACCCATAGTAACAACGACCAAAGCCACGGCAAGGCCACGGCTAAAGACCTTATGGCTTTCTAAGCCGAAACATGAATTAAAGTGTTAGTCGTAACATAATCAACCAATTTAGATCTACTCCATCCAATGACCATGAGACTTTACAAGTAATATTCATACTAGACTCAAGAAACTCATTGTAATAACAATCTTCATGTAAAAGTAAACTTTCCTAAGTTTATTCAATTATTTGGACATGGAACTTTCTGGATCAAAAACTTATATATTTTATCAAATACTACAATAGTAGGGAGCCTCATGTGAGGGGTTCATTAAGTAAGTCGTCGAGATGAGTTTTGGATTTACGAATTAAAGTGCCCTGGCTCCTCGAACGTTTACTACATGACCTCTGAATTATGTCGGCCCGAACGGTAGTAAGCGATATATAAACTTTACATGTTTCATAAACCATTTCTTTTCAAAGACTTACACTATACTAAGTACTACATCATGAACTAAATGCAAGACATATATAGGCAATTGTTCATATTCTTTACTCCAATCCTAAGTCGCAACATTTTATTCTAGGTTGCTCGTAGAAGTTCTCACGGCATATCCATCATTCTCATTAAACATCATCCAACTCACGGTGAGTTCATAGCCCCACTTTCCATTACTTAATTGTTTTACAAACCCTTGGGGGGAATACATGCTATTATTTTTCAACCGAACACAATGCTTTTCAATTGTATGCTTGCCTGATTGTTTTATTATCACTAAGTACCATCCTTGCCAATCCAAGATCCCTTATTATGAACCATTTAATTACTAGTAATAGTGAGCGCGAATATTGTGAATAGGCCTATTGGGATTGACGAATCCCATTTGTTTTGACTAAATTCAAACAAATGCATTAATATTTGAGACATACGTATGACGGCAAAGTACCTACCGGGATAACTCCGTCGATTGATATTGGTACCCGTTAACGTTTTAGTGTCATGAGCTTAGTGTAATAATACGTTTTATGGGCGTATAATAACGTAGCCCAGCGTTTTCGAGTCTAATTAACTCACACTACCAACATATTGTGTCCAACCATTAAAGAAACTCTATGAATATCACTCAACCTTTGTGTTGACCTTTTAAGCATGTATTTCAGGTCCATGATGATCAAGGATGACACGGAAGGGCACGGATATATTCAAGAGGGCTATAAATTTTATTATAATTCGAAAACTCATTTAATGTAATTTGTAAACATGGAACCATCTGGGACCTCATTTTGTAATCTCTGATATTTATATAATTTAAATGATAAATCTTTTAAAATGACTCAATTAGAGTTCGTTTTCTATTATTATGACTGTTATGCCGTCGAGTAACACCCAAGTTGAATTCCGCTGCATCATGAATTGGGGGTGTTACAATGAAGAATGAGATGATATTTCTACACCTAGTCCGAAAAGAAAAGAAAATACAAAGACAATTATATCGAATGAAGATACATAAGATAAGGAAAATGCTAACACCACCTCAAAAAGGCTATGGTTAACAACTAACTCCAACAAGATGATGCCTACATTAGGCATACTATTAGGCATGCCAATCAATGCTCTTACAATTAATACAAATATTAGAACATAACTAACACCAACCTCCATTTTTTATTTTATTTATTTATTTATTTATTTTTACATACAGAGTATGTTTAGCGTATAGCGCATAACAACATTTAGAAATGGTGAGCGTTTGTGATTTTAATGCTCTTTTAGAAAGCAACAAGTTTTTATTTCCGGAATGCTATTTATCCAAAGCTTCATGAAATACCATTTGACAACGTTGAGCATTTAGGAGCTCTGATGATACAAAATTACATCATTTTACACATTATGAATAGTATTACAATTACCAAATGCTTACTGCTCATTGCTACTGCTACTTTTTCCAATTACACCCGTAAAACTAATGACAATAATGAATTTCAAATGTGTTTAAGAGCTACATATATAGGAGATTGATGGTGATTATGTTTATACATTTTATTTTATTTTTTAATTGAAAAGTGAATTGTCTAGGACTATTGTTAAAATAATTATGCTAAACCTAATCCCCGAAAGAAAAAATATTTGCTTCTACATCCTTACTTGTAAACTCAAAGTACAACAAGCAAAGATCCGAAAATATTATTGAATCTCCTTTATTATAGACCATTTGTTTCACAATTGAGTAATAAAATATGGAGCAAGTCAACTTAATGGAGGTTTAATTAGAAAGATACCCACAAACTTATCCTATTTATTTGTTTTTGACTAAATAAATCTTGAAATGAAGATTAAAATGAATTACATCCACTAGTTAAGCCTCATACTTCGTATATATACATATGCACACTTACTGCTATAATTTGTATCAACTTGTCGAGCTTATAAAGCAAACTAATTGATTGAATCATACTTCCATACTTGTTTTTAGGTTTGGTTTGTTTCTCGTCTAAAAGACCCGGCCTACAGATACAATTGTGAGGAAGTGGCTGGTTTCCGTTTGATCCATCCTCAAACATTACTAGTTTGAGGCTATGCAAACATTTACAAAGGTGTTTAGTTCAAATTCTTTGGTGTTATTCAGTTCTTGTGGTGTTGTTTACGTCTGATTTGGGTCTAGTATTATAATTAAATCCTTTAGAAGTTAAATGGGCTTAAACCTAGAGATTATTTTGTTGATTTTTGTTCTAATGTCTCCCCATAAACTCCTGGCCGAAACTAGCAATCTAGATGAGTTTGCACCAGCTTTGGCAACATGGTATGGAGATGCAAATGGTGCCGGAAGTGGTAATTACATTATTTATGTACATCCTACATTTTTTATACTTTCAAACGGACAATACTAATGTATACTTGTTTATATAAAAACATTTAGATTACTATGGTCTTAGAATATGCGCACAGTCGCACACTCATACAGACTCTTACAATAAATGAGGTTTCTAGCTAGATATCAGCTGAGTTATTAAAAAATATGTCTCTCGATCACACAGGAGGAGCTTGTGGATGGGCTAATGATGTGCAGTCATCTCCATTTTCTGCCATGATAGCAGCAGGCAATGCCAACTTATATTTAAAAGGCAAAGGATGTGGAAATTGTTATCAGGTAATGATGAGTAGTGTAAAACTTGCACGCTGATTATTTCATTTTACAGGAGCCAACACTAAGTAATCATCACAATTATTATTTCAGGTTTTATGCAAACAAGAGCCATATTGCTCAAAAAAGCCTATTACTGTGACCATAACTGACGAGTGCCCTGGTGCATGTAATGATAATCCATTCGCTTTTGATTTGAGTGGAACTGCTTTTGGTGCAATGTCAAGTCCAGGCCAAGCTGATAATCTGCGTAACCTTGGTCGTGTTAACATTCAATATAGAAGGTGCATAATACCATAAGAAAATACTTAATTAGCCTGATGCATGTATGATAGTATCGTGATCTTCAATTTGACTTGCTAACATAAATAAAACGGTGTGTGTCTAGGGTGCCATGCAACTATGGTGCTACAACTATTGCATTCAAAATAGATCCACAGACAAATCCATACTGGTTCGCAATGGCAGTAGAGTTTTGTGAAGGTGATGGTGGTCTTAGCTCGATAGAAGTATCAGCAAATGGCTCAGAAGAATTTAGAAATATGGAGAACATATGGGTCGCAGTTTGGGCAGCCCATGTTGATCCATCTTTTCGTGGTCCATTTTCATTCAAGCTCACTTCTCGAAATAATGAACCAGTTATGGCACGTAATGCAGTTCCGGAAGGTTTTCAACCGGGACAAACATATCACTCACAGGTCAATTTCCGAAGCTAGAATCAACCCGAATCCTGACATGTAACATTGAGTACTAAGAATAGTTACCAAGTAAATTAAAGGTTGGTCTTGAGTCCTTTTAGCTTCCATGACTACCAAGAATGGTTAATTATTAAGGTTGGTCTTGCAAATGATTCATATAACAAAGAAATGAATCAAAATTTTACATAAGCAAGTTTCTTTAGCACAAGGAGCGAACGAAGCTTGTAGTTTCTTTGCAAACTAACCATTTTACTATCTTAAATGCAGGAACAAAGCACTAAGTTTAAGTACGTTAGAATAAACAAATTAAGTCATTGTATTTGTAATTCCGTTGCGAAATAAATAGTGAAATTGTTTAAGATTACTTGCTATGACATTTTATTCCCCCCCCCCCCCACCCCCCCTAGTATTTTAGCAAGCACAAAATTGCAATCAGACTAAATATATCACATGTTAGATCATATTGTACTTAACTTGGTTCTTCCATAAAAAGGAAACGTTCATCATACTAAACATGGTTAAATACCCGTAACATCCAACAGAAAACGTACTAAGAAACTAAAAGGTGATCATAACTTGGCGATCATCATCCTCTAAGGTTTTCTTGTTCATTTATATTTGGACTGCTGTTAATTAAGGTACTCGGTTAAATTCCTAAATGTTAGTTGTTGTAATTTGCCGATTCCATAGGAAGGTTAAGTTAACTTTGCTGTACATTGATGACATTATATTTTTAGTCTTTTTATATTTTACGATGTAACATGATGATATTTACATGTTGTACAACATGATGATATTTACACGTTGTATAACTTGTACATGTTTGTTTGCCTCGTGATTATTTTGTTGATTAAGACTCATTCAGGACTTCCGAGTTACGTTATGACTTATGAGAATGGCTTTAGATATTTTCAAATTTCGTTCTTACAAATTTCAAAGAGTTAATTAGGTGTTTAGCTTAACTGCAGAAACAGTATTTCTGTCTTTGTAGAAATTGAGTCTTGCTAGTTTTTAATGTAAAACTGCCGTTCATTCAAAAATAAAATTGAGTCTTGTTGTAGTCGCCCACTTTTGTCTCTAACACTAAAAAAAGTGATCACTTATTGGTTATTAGAGCTGTTAACAATGTCTTTAGATTAATGCAATCTTTGACTGATTGACGTCTTCTGCTGTCACCAAATCTAGTCAGTTTAATGTTGTTGGGCTGAACTGTGACCTAGTACTGTGGGCTGCAAAAAACAAATTTTTGTCATATGCTGTTTGGTTATGTTAAAGTTGGGCGTTTTTCGTTGGGCCTATTTTTGCACTTTGTTATTTGAACTTCCGAGCTAAAACATTAACTCCCAAATATCCGGATTAACCCAACCCAATGTAGCTGACCTCTTATTAGGTTCCGACCTGAACAATACCTCTAGTCTCTTCACTAATAAGGACACCGTCCCCTCTAAAGCCCAACAAACACTGGCGAGTGCCCTTTTGGCCTTTTTAATGAAATGGTTAAGGATATGGAAGTTCACTTTGACATGACTGTGAGACAGAAAGTTGTTTTTGAGTGTCTACGTGCACCACATACTCAGAATTTTCTACTAGCTATCCCCATAGACGGGATAGGTCAACATATGTCACCGGTGGAATATCGTACCATCATTAGGTATCGCCTTATGATTTCATTATTTCCGGTTGATGAGATATGCCCTGTTTGTGGCAAGGCATGTTTGGATTCCTTTGGGGAACATGCGGTTCATTGTAAAGAGCTCCCGGGCTTCAAGTACAGACATGATTTTGTTAGAGACATTCTTTTTGATGTATGTAGGCATGTTGGGATCTCCGCCAAGAAAGAAGTGCCTATGAACTTTTTGACAGACCTATCGGATGGAAGATCTACATTGAGACCGGCTGACATTTTGGTTTTTGGATGGGTTGGGGGAAACATGCTTGTATAAATCTGACCAGGGTTTCTCCTCTCGTAGGGTTGAGTAGTCGGGGTTTACAGCTGGACATGCTGCTTTGAAAGCTGCCTTGTGCAAAGTGACAAAACACGAGAAATCATGCATTGAAAATCAACACGTGTATATTCCTTTCACGTTTGATACATTTGGTTTCCTTGCACCTGAGGCGGTACGGTGGAACTACTCAACAGAGTCCAACGAGTTATGAACAGTAATGTTATAACACATAGATCCACGAATGTAGTTGTCAAAGGAGTTAGCTTTACAATCCAAAAAGGGCTAGTTGCGCAGCTTGTTGCTCGTTTGCCTTCAACCACTATGTAAATTCTATTTTGGTGAAATAAATCTCTTCATTAAAAAAAATAATTAACAAAAAACAAAAAAAAAAAAAAAAAAAAAAAAAGAAAGAAAAAAGAAAAGAAAAAAAAAACTTTTGTAATTGATAATTGATAACCAAGGAGATTCTAATACAATCTTTTCTCAGAAAAGTTTCATTTCATAATGAAAATTGAAAGTATTTAACATATTATTGCAGAAAAAAAAATTCTTTCCAAATTTAGAAACTTTGCAATAATATACTCTTCTAATTAACGATGCTTTCATTTTGCAGAAAATATTAAGTTTTCTTCGTGTGAAGTAACTCTATCCATCCATTCCTAAAAGAAATTGGATTACCTTTGTATCAATTTCACATACCAATATAATATATGTTTAAGTAAGTCAGAATTTCAAAGTTTTCTTCAAATATGGAAGAAATCTATTCAAAGTATTGTACACACATCATGAACTAATGAACTTAACATGATCTTATGTGTTGGAGAAATTAAATAGAATATTGGAGAGTAAATTTATTGTCCACACATAAATATTTGTAAAAAACTTTTGTTGTTGTCGTCGTCATCATTGTTATTACGTAATACATATTTAGATAAAAAGAAATGAAATAAATGAGCTTGGCGTTATGTCGTATGGAAATTAATGAAAGTATGCATCGAGGATGTATCCGACTCACTAACCTACTACGTAGTAAATACTAAATCGCTCAAGATACCACCAAAACTCGAGTATCATACGACAAACATATAAGATATCTAACAAGAAAGATAATTAAACGAAGGAAATCAAATCATTGTATAAATCATAACTAGGCTAACACACGACGTGTTTAGCCGGACATGGCAGTAATCACAACAAAAACTATATATATAAATCATTATTGAAAGTAAACATTGTTAGTGATACGATTACACTATGTCGGTCTATCTTCGATGGTGATTGAAGGTGGATTCTCCCTTGAAAAGCAGCTTGAATTGGTTGGAAAACGACCTTGGTATAAACCCTAGTCGTCTTTGGTCTTGTTTGGTGAATGATGCGTAATTGTGACTAAATTAGGGCTCGTATTTATAGATTTCGCTGGCCTCATATTCATTACGGCGTAGGCACAAGTGATGACCTACGTTGTAGCCATCCATGGGAATGCATTATTCATAAGGCTTCTTTTTAACTATGACGTAGGGGGAAGGGTTCACCTATGTCGTAAGTACTTCTGAGCATAACTTCTTTTTAAGCCAATGACCATTATGGCATAAGGGTAAGTATACCTACGCCGTAATAACTTCTGATCCAGGATCCTTCATTACTCCAAAAAACTATGGCGTAAGCATTACAGGCTTGTTACGTCGTAGTGGTCTTGATGTCTCAATGGTCAACTAAGTCTTCATAATGGTTACGACGTATGCCAAAGGGTATATATCCGCCACACCGTTGACATGGTGTTTGAAGTACCAATGTAACTACGACGTAGGCATAGGGGATCACTTGCGCCGTAATTAACTCTAACTCCGGCTTTTCTTTGTTTTCCTTTCATGTCTCTTCTCATTTCCACATATCTTTGCTCCAATGCTCAAATAAGCCCTATTAATAAGAAGCAATTAAGTACGAGTTCTTATATTAACACGAGAATAATGAGCATATTACAAGGGATATTGATAGTAGAAATCATACATTATTTGATGTTATCAGTCACCTAATTACTAACCTATCATTAACTAAGTGATCATAATTAATACCAAAATGGAAGGATCTATGACAAGCATAAAGGATATTTAACAAAATCAATTACCAAACAAACAAAAGCAAATCATAAATATCAGGTTCATAACGAGGCTAACACACAAGGTGTTTAGATGAGAATCATAGTTTGAATAACAAAAAAATGTCCAAATCAATGGGTAATGACAAACATAGTGTTATTGATAATTAAACTAACTTGATCTATTGATGATGATGAATTGTGGTATCTTCTCCCTTGGATTACAGTTTGGAACATCCAAAATTCGTCCTTGATGAAACCCTAGTCGACATCTGGAAGTGAATGATGCATAATCGTTGAATAAGGGCGTGTATTTATTGTGTCTGGTGCCCTCGATCTCTCTACGGCCTAGGGCTAAGTAAGCATCTACGTCGTATACATCTCGAATCAAAAATGACTCTGAGTCTTCATTATCTACGGTGTAGAGCTATGTGGTAGTCTATGACAGAATCAATGTCGATTGACTAACCAATAAGTCTTCAAATCATCGACGTCATATAACAACATACCCTAATACGACGTATAAGCTATGGGAAGAAAATGCTCCAAAGTCTTCACTATCTATGGTGTAGACTATTTTGCCTCTCTACGTTGTAGTGCCTTGTTTTCCAAATTTTCTTCCAAATTGACCTAGTTTCTACGTCTTTCTGTTATGTTGCTCATATATGTCCTATTATGAATAAATGAAGTAATTAAGAATCAAATCTTATATAAAATCTATGATAATGAGTAAAATATGAGGGATAATGATAGTAAAAATGCTATTTAATTTGACGTTAGCAAATATCCCCAAATTGACTTTACTTGCCCTCAAGTAGACTGACTAATAATTTCTAAAACGATATCTCCTAAGTAAAAATTGAAGATATAAGTTTGCAAATCACCTAAGATATAAATTTAAAAACCGAGCACTTCATAAAAAGGAAACAAAATACACTCATGCTCTCACTAATCTATGTGTTTCATTTTTTTAGGTGATCACTCAATTGCCAAGTCGTAGCGAGTATTCAATCATATGTTTGACAATGATACAAATCTCCACCACTAGAGTCTATGTCTAAATAATTCTTAAAGGCAATATTGGATAAACAATATAAAAAGGCTTGAGGGTTAAACAAGGTATGATTAATACATGGAATTCACTTTATAAAGGTCTAAAAATAAAAATGAAATAAACAGATAGTCCTAAATCCATAATCCTCATATTCCTAGCCACTATCAAACCATAAACCAAGTTGAGATGTCTTCAAGAATCGAAGTTCATCAAATAATGAGTTAGTGTGTAATAATGATGAATTTCAAATTGCATAATTAGATGATAAAAGCAAATGAATAAACACACTAACTCATCCTTCAAACAAAACTAACTAGTTGGTTTAATAACATAACCAACTCTTACTAACTTAAAAATAACTAAGTAAAATGAAAATAATAATAAGCTAGTGTGTAATAACATTAATCTTCAATTTTCCCTTCAAATTTTACATAACTTAGTTACATAGACAAATTAGATATCACACTAACCAACCTTTCAATAATAAACTACGAAATAGTTGGTTTAATAATTACAACCATTTTACAATACTTGAAATAAACGAATAAATACAATGCGTTTTTTTGAACACATAAAATAAAAATCTTCCCCCAACCTGAGATGAACCATAATCACAAAAATACTTAAACTAGGGGGTCTTCTTGATTGAAATAACATGTCTTCAATTAACACACATTCTTGAATCTTCTTAATCAAACCAAACAGACCAAAACGACTAGCAATCCCATGATTTTTGAGTTAAAACTACACGGTAGGCTAGGTGAATTGGTGTAACAAAACAAAAACATATATAGGATTAAACAACTGAAAGATTAGCTTATATGGGTTTTTCTAAGGGTATCTTGTAATACTAATGACTACAACAAAAGGGTTTCACACGGAGGATGACAAGTCAATGTGACAAGTCAAAACACACAAATAAACACATATAGGCTATTTGAGTAAATCTTAAAATATTTCCTTCTCAAATTACCAAAACCAATTACACTAAGAAAAACTAATGAAATGCTCATTTTAGTGGTCTCGAAATGATATACCGAGCCAAGTTATAAAATCTACTACAATTATTAGTAGGGTTTAACCTTACATATGGATATAAATGGGTTGGGTGCTAAGTTAGGATCAATCTAGTTAAGCAACGAAAAATATGTCGAAATTTTAAAAATGGCATAATTTTTTATAAAAAACTTGAAAAATGAAGGCAAGTATAATTAAGAAGGATCAACTCTACACATCAAATAATTCTACTTTTTTCTCCCACTTGAGATGTATAAAGTCAAATTTGTACAAATGATAGAATTTTAAAGAGAAAGTTGATGTAACAATTCGCAAATTCAGGTTAATTACTATTCCCGGAAATTTCACTATTCACATTTACTATTCATTTTTCCCGAAACTTTCCCGAAAGTTGATTTTTATTTGATATTCTCGAGTGATAAATCATTTCCATGGCAAATTAAATGTTTGAAATCCATCAGATCATTTTCGTGAAAGTTATTAAGGAATTACACATTTTAGGGTAAAACGTCAATCAGAAATTCTACGCACAACGAAATTCAACCCCGTCAGGTGACCCCACATCAGAAAAATGTTTGACACACTCATGATTTATTTGAGAATTAATCGTGACTGAGAAAAACATGACCAAAGACTTCCCGGCAGGTCACCCAAGCCGTACTACTCTCGCATGAGCACGCTTAACCGTATGGGCGATTAACCGTTAGACCACAAAACGCGTTTCTAAGACAATTTGAGTTTTCAACTTATTAGAAAAAGTCAACATATTTTTCCCTCCTCCATTGACCAAAAATCATCCCTTGATGTTATAAGTCATTCCTTGATTTTTAGGCTTACGGTTTGATGTCTAAAAGACATATAATACCAACCGACACTAGACTGAGCCCAGTCTAGACATTATAAGTCATTTTAAATCATTTTTATCACATTAGAAAAGTAACATTTTACTTTTCTCAATTTTACGCAATATTCGTACGTTTTACGTATTACGCGTTTTAGACCCGTATTTCCAGCTTTTAGCAGGGTTTTACACCCAAATGGAACCTACCACTCATTTTATATTTTATTATGGAACATATGGACATGTTTATCAAAACTTTCAAGTTCCATAATTTTACGACATCCGGTTTTACGTTTTGAGGCTTAATCATTTACGATTGGCATTTCCCGGAGTCAAAACTCATCTAGTAACTTGGATAATATCATCCAAGGCACACCTCAATCCCCCTTATCCATGTGAAACGCCCTAGGAGGGGGGATTCACACTATGTGGCTCAATTTCATGAATTTATCCTTAAATCAACACTTATTTACAACTTGGTCACCAAGTTTTAGTAATTTCCTATCACTTTCCTAACCTCCTCATTTTGGACTATAAATACTCCCTCCCATCCCCTTTGTTGCCGTGGGATATCACACACCAAAACCACACCATCCTTTGCTCATTTCCTTCTAGTTTCATGCATGATTCAAGTGCAAGTTCAAGGTAGAAACTCTAGTTAAGTTATCATTCATCAAATACTTCCATAACCTCATATACTTGGTGATTTCTCTTGAGTTTAAATCCACTCAAGTCACCTAAACCTTCATCATCCATCTTTCAAGAATACCAAGGGTAGAAAGATTGCATGAAGAGAAGTGGGTTGAAGCAAGTCTATCAAAGTCCTATCCTTACATGTTAACTTCCTTTCTTGTTTGAAAGCCAAAAAGTTGTGAGCCAAACCCTAACTTGATTCTTGTTAAATAATCATATTCATGTTATTTACATATTATTTGTGCTATATTATGTCTTGTATTCATGTCCATGATGTATAAAAGTGAGTAAAACAAGTTATTGTACATGATTGATAAGACAAGTTAATAAAACAAGTAAACTAGTGACTTTCTTGGAAAACCACGACCAAAATGGTAAAATTATGATATTGGATCATTACATATTACAGTAGAGGACTTAACAAGGAAACCATAGCAATTTGAACCACCTAAAACGAGTATACGAGTCAAAAGTTACGCCCATTTGAAGTTACCAAAACTTTGCGGCAAACTGCCAAATACCATTCTGATCAAATTTGGGTTTTGAAAGTCCCACTTCTCGTCCGATTCATCAAAAAGTTAAAACACGAAAGTTGTCCAGAACGCCGTTTTTGTTCAGGTATAAAGAAGCTCGAGACCTAAAAACACTTTCCGAGTGATAAAATTCTTCAAATTCTAAACAGCCCATTTTTAGGCGAAAGTCACTAGATTATGGTTATACTTTAAAAGGAACAAGAGGTCTTATGACCTATAATCAAGACCACAACCATGGCTAGAGCCAAGGTTGTGTCTCATGACCTTGGAACAAGGACCAAAGGTCATGTCTAGGCCATGACGAAGTGACCATACCAACTTACATAGGCATAAACATGAAACAATGACTTAGGCGCTTGAACAAGCAATTTGGATCTACTTCACTTAAAAGGAAACCATGAGATTTTACCAAGAGAAAATGGTCATTCAAGACTTATGAAGATACCCCTAATAACAATCTTCATGTACAAATAAACTTTCCTAAGTTTATTCAAATATCGGACATGTAACTTTCGGATCAAAACTTATATCTATATATATTTCATCAACTACTACAATAGTAGGGAGCCTCATGTGAGGAGTTCATTATGTAAGCCGTCGAGATGAGTTGTGGATTTACGAGTTAAAGTGTCCTGGCTCCTCGAACGCTTACTAACATGACTTCTGAATTATGTCGGCCCGAACGGTAGTAAACGATATACAAAACATACATGTTTCATGAATCATTACTTTCAAAGACTTACAATATACATCATACCACATCATGGACTAAATGCAAGATATATATATAGGCACTCCGTTATATTCTTTACTCCGATCCTAAGTCGCAACATTCTATTATAGGTTGCTCGTAGAAACTTACAGGATCCAACCATCACCTTCATTACTTACTATCGTACTTAAGGTGAGTTCATAGCCCCACTTTCGATTACTTAATTGTTTTACAAACCCTTGGGGGGAATACATGCTATTTATAACCGAGCACAATGTTTTTAAATTGTATGCTTACCTGATTGTTTTATTATCACTAAGTACCAACCTTGCTAAACCGAGATCCTTTATTATGAACCATTTAGTCACTAGCAATAGTGAGCGCGAATATTATTAATAGGCGTATTGGGATTGACGAATCCCATTTGTATTGACTAAGTTCAAACAAATGCAATAATATTTGAGATTTAGGTATGTTAGCAAAGTACCTACCGGGATAAATCTGCCGATCGATATTGGTACACGTTAACGTTATGGTGTCATAAGCTTAGTGTATAATACATGTTCCGGGCGTATAATAACGTAGCCTACCTGTTTTGTTTTCCAAACATTGGTGTGAGCCTATAACTCACACTACCAACATATTGTGTTCAATCGATTTAACAAACTCTATGAATATCACTCAACCTTTGTGTTGACCTCTCAAGCATGTATTTCAGGTTCATGACGATCAAGGATGGCACGGAAGGACACGGATGTTCAAGAGGGCTATAAATTTTATTATCATTCAAAACTCATTTATTATACATTGTAAACATGGAACCAATTGGGACCTCATTTTGTAATCTCTGATATTTATATAATTTGAATGATACATCTTTTAAAACGACTCAATTGGAGTTCGTTTTCTATCATTGTGACTATTGTGCCGTCGAGTAACACCCAGTTTGAATTCCGCTGCATCCATGAATTGGGGGTGTTACAGATTGGTATCAGAGCCATGGTTATAGAGAAACGGGTCTAAGTGAGACCTAAACTATAACTACAATCACAAACAAAAACATTTTATAGCCTTCCGCTCTCCGTGTCTTCCATCCTCCAGACGATTATGAACTTAGTAAGCATGTTATGCTACACAAACATATTAGTATATTCATATATACCCATTTTGAGCATTTCCCCGAAGACATTTTTATGCTACACAAACATAATTGCATATTGATATATGTACCCTAAACATAATTGAGCATTTCCCCGTAAGCATTTTATGCTACATGAACACATATAAGTATATTGATATATACACACTAAGCATTTTATGCTACATGAACTCATATAAGTATATTGATATATACACACTAAGCATTTTATGCTACATGAACACATATAAGTATATTGATATATACACACTAAGCATTTTATGCTACATGAACACATATAAGTATATTGATATATACACACTAGGCATTTTATGCTACATGAACACATATAAGTATATTGATATATACACACTAGGCATTTTATGCTACATGAACATATTAGTATATTGATATATAAACTCGGTTTATTTTCAATCATTTATCTAAACAATGGACTAAACATATCTGTGTATGCCTATTCTAAGGCATTTCGGCACAGCCACACTCTCCCAATCATGTTCCTACTCCAACATTCATTTCCAAGACATTGTGAGATACAATGGTCTCATTCATTTCCAAGACATTGTGAGATACAATGGTTTCATTCATTTCCAAGACATTGTGAGATACAATGGTCTCATTCATTTCCAAGACATTGTGAGATACAATGGTCTCATTCATTTCCAAGACATTGTGAGATACAATGGTCTCATTCATTTTCCAAGACATTGTATAATACAATGGTCTTAACCATTTCTCAAATGTTTTGAGTCACACAATGGTTTAACCTACTTCCCAGACATTGTGAATTGCACAATGGTCTAACCTACTCCCGAGACATTGTGTTTTGTGGAATGGTCTCTAGAATTATTCCATCACATCATCAATATCATTTCATATGATATCAAAAACCAGTCACAACCTATCGATTTCTAAATAGAAATATGAGATTTCTAAAGGACAAACAAATCCATCACCTACAAAAGCTGAAGTTCAGCTTTACATTTATCAAAGTTTTCTTCTGAAACCTTCATTGTTAAAAGTTCGTGATCCTGGCCAAGTATGTTCTATTTTAGAACTACTTAAAACTTCCTTTCCATACGTATCTACCCTTACTACCTTCTATGCAATGGAATATGAAAACATACGTTACAAGTCTTGTATGGACGGGACTTGCAATTGAAGGGTTTGACATTGCCTTTGTTTAGTGGACAGTTTCCCGAAAGCAACGGACATATCAAAAGTATACCTAATTTAGGTATTTGAAAATTTTATCGAACCTTGGCTAAATATAGACTAGTCACCTATATTTAACCTTGGGACAGTGGAATATAGTCTGACTAACTATATTCGACTTAAAATTTTCCAATACTGAGAATAGTTGTACTAGGGTTATGTTTAGGTTGATTTCCTACATGAACTCGATAAACCACCAGAATACATTAAAACAATCTAGAGACACGATAATGTCTTACCACTCAGCGAAATCTTAACACCTTATTTGTGTTACCTAATTTCATTCTTGAAATTTTCATTTATGAGATAATCCGAACTACTATCTTGGGATAGTTATCAATTATTCTCTTCATCCTGTAGAAGTACTATCCTGTTTAGGTCCTAAGGATACCATTCCATCATAAACTTTTAAAATCTCTTAAGATTTTTAAAGCAAACTCAACATCTATACCTAAGGGTATTAATGTTAAGCATACACTACACACTTTTGTTCATCAACATATCATAACATTATCTTCACAACCGTTGGAACCACAAGCTCATTAACAGATTTTGATGCACTTTTAAAGCTCAAATCATCCTTAGTTACACCACAAGTACCCTCATCAGCTTTACAAGTTTGAATATTCATCTTGTACTTTTGGAACACCAGTATCATCTCGTAATACACTACCTTGTAACTCACCGACTAAGTATGAATGTTGTGTAGGATGATTTGTAATTATTTGAATGGATTGGGATGCCTTTTCATTTAAATAAAGACATTGTAAATCACCAAACCATAAGTTTATATTTCCTTATTTACATTGTTTGGGATGCCTCTCTATGTAAATAAAGAATTATAAACAAGTGGGCTTATTTGTATCCGAAATAACATAAGTATGAAGTCAATAAACACTAGGTACAACAACCGATTACCTACTAGGCTATGATTGCAATTACTATCTCAATTCCTATTAATATTCGACTGCTATATCAATTGCCTTTGATATTCGACTATTACCATACCTTTCCTACATAAAAGTTATGCCGACACACGACGCAGACCCCTAGAATTCCAAATCGAAAATAGGGTTATGCAAAAGGTATCGCCTTGGAAAGGCTTGATACGATTCGGTAAACGAGGAAAACTAAACCCAAGATACATCGGACCATTCAAAATCCTAGCCAGGGTTGGCCCTGTGGCGTACAGACTTGAGCTTCCATCAGAACTCAGTAGTGTACACCCCATTTTCCATGTATCTAACCTAAAGAAATGCTTGTCAGATGAATCACTCGTGATTCCACTCGATAAAATTCAACTCAATGACGATCTTCAAGTTATTGAGAAACCCGTAGAAATCATGGACCGAGAGGTCAAACAACTCAAGCAAAGCCGTATTCCAATTGTCAAAGTTCGTTCGAACTCACGACGTGGTCCTGAATACATATGGGAACAAGAGGACCAGATACGTAAGAAATACCCACATCTTTTTACCAACAAAGTTTCTACTCCCAACACAAATTGATCTCCGGGACGGAGCTCTCATATGGGGTGGAGACTGTAACAATTCGCAAATTCAGGTTAATTACTATTCCCGGAAATTTCACTATTCACATTTACTATTTATTTTTCCCGAAACTTTCCCGAAAGTTGATTTTTATTTGATATTCTCGAGTGATAAATCATTTCCATGGCAAATTAAATGTTTGACATCCATCAGATCATTTTCGTGAAAGTTATTAAGGAATTACACGGAATTACACGTTTTAGGGTAAAACGTCAATCAGAAATTCTACGCACAACGAAATTCAACCCCGTCAGGTGACCCCACATCAGAAAAATGTTTGACACACTCATGATTTATTTGAGAATTAATCGTGACTGAGAAAAACATGACCAAAGACTTCCCGGCAGGTCACCCAAGCCGTACTACTCTCGCATGAGCACGCTTAACCGTATGGGCGATTAACCGTTAGACCACAAAACGCGTTTCTAAGACAATTTGAGTTTTCAACTTATTAGAAAAAGTCAACATATTTTTCCCTCCTCCATTGACCAAAAATCATCCCTTGATGTTATAAGTCATTCCTTGATTTTTAGGCTTACGGTTTGATGTCTAAAAGACATATAATACCAACCGATACTAGACTGAGCCCAGTCTAGACATTATAAGTCATTTTAAATCATTTTTATCACATTAGAAAAGTAACATTTTACTTTTCTCAATTTTACGCAATATTCGTACGTTTTACGTATTACGCGTTTTAGACCCGTGTTTCCAGCTTTTAGCAGGGTTTTACACCCAAATGGAACCTACCACTCATTTTATATTTTATTATGGAACATATGGACATGTTTATCAAAACTTTCAAGTTCCATAATTTTACGACATCCGGTTTTACATTTTGAGGCTTAATCATTTACGATTGGCATTTCCCGGAGTCAAAACTCATCTAGTAACTTGGATAATATCATCCAAGGCACACCTCACCCCCCCTTATCCATGTGAAACGCCCTAGGAGGGGGGATTCACACTATGTGGCTCAATTTCATGAATTTATCCTTAAATCAACACTTATTTACAACTTGGTCACCAAGTTTTAGTAATTTCCTATCACTTTCCTAACCTCCTCATTTTGGACTATAAATACTCCCTCCCATCCCCTTTGTTGCCGTGGGATATCACACACCAAAACCACACCATCCTTTGCTCATTTCCTTCTAGTTTCATGCATGATTCAAGTGCAAGTTCAAGGTAGAAACTCTAGTTAAGTTATCATTCATCAAATACTTCCATAACCTCATATACTTGGTGATTTCTCTTGAGTTTAAATCCACTCAAGTCACCTAAACCTTCATCATCCATCTTTCAAGAATACCAAGGGTAGAAAGATTGCATGAAGAGAAGTGGGTTGAAGCAAGTCTATCAAAGTCCTATCCTTACATGTTAACTTCCTTTCTTGTTTGAAAGCCAAAAAGTTGTGAGCCAAACCCTAACTTGATTCTTGTTAAATAATCATATTCATGTTATTTACATATTATTTGTGCTATATTATGTCTTGTATTCATGTCCATGATGTATAAAAGTGAGTAAAACAAGTTATTGTACATGATTGATAAGACAAGTTAATAAAACAAGTAAACTAGTGACTTTCTTGGAAAACCACGACCAAAATGGTAAAATTATGATATTGGATCATTACATATTACAGTAGAGGACTTAACAAGGAAACCATAGCAATTTGAACCACCTAAAACGAGTATACGAGTCAAAAGTTACGCCCATTTGAAGTTACCAAAACTTTGCGGCAAACTGCCAAATACCATTCTGATCAAATTTGGGTTTTGAAAGTCCCACTTCTCGTCCGATTCATCAAAAAGTTAAAACACGAAAGTTGTCCAGAACGCCGTTTTTGTTCAGGTATAAAGAAGCTCGAGACCTAAAAACACTTTCCGAGTGATAAAATTCTTCAAATTCTAAACAGCCCATTTTTAGGCGAAAGTCACTAGATTATGGTTATACTTTAAAAGGAACAAGAGGTCTTATGACCTATAATCAAGACCACAACCATGGCTAGAGCCAAGGTTGTGTCTCATGACCTTGGAACAAGGACCAAAGGTCATGGCTAGGCCATGACGAAGTGACCATACCAACTTACATAGGCATAAACATGAAACAATGACTTAGGCGATAACTTGAACAAGCAATTTGGATCTACTTCACTTAAAAGGAAACCATGAGATTTTACCAAGAGAAAATGGTCATTCAAAACTTATGAAGATACCCCTAATAACAATCTTCATGTACAAATAAACTTTCCTAAGTTTATTCAAATATCGGACATGTAACTTTCGGATCAAAACTTATATCTATATATATTTCATCAACTACTACAATAGTAGGGAGCCTCATGTGAGGAGTTCATTATGTAAGCCGTCGAGATGAGTTGTGGATTTACGAGTTAAAGTGTCCTGGCTCCTCGAACGCTTACTAACATGACTTCTGAATTATGTCGGCCCGAACGGTAGTAAACGATATACAAAACATACATGTTTCATGAATCATTACTTTCAAAGACTTACAATATACATCATACCACATCATGGACTAAATGCAAGATATATATATAGGCACTCCGTTATATTCTTTACTCCGATCCTAAGTCGCAACATTCTATTATAGGTTGCTCGTAGAAACCTACACGATCCAACCATCACCTTCATTACTTACTATCGTACTTAAGGTGAGTTCATAGCCCACTTTCGATTACTTAATTGTTTTACAAACCCTTGGGGGGAATACATGCTATTTATAACCGAGCACAATGTTTTTAAATTGTATGCTTACCTGATTGTTTTATTATCACTAAGTACCAACCTTGCTAAACCGAGATCCTTTATTATGAACCATTTAGTCACTAGCAATAGTGAGCGCGAATATTATTAATAGGCCTATTGGGATTGACGAATCCCATTTGTATTGACCAAGTTCAAAGAAATGCAATAATATTTGAGATTTAGGTATGTTAGCAAAGTACCTACCGGGATAAATCTGCCGATCGATATTGGTACACGTTAACGTTATGGTGTCATAAGCTTAGTGTATAATACATGTTCCGGGCGTATAATAACGTAGCCTACCTGTTTTGTTTTCCAAACATTGGTGTGAGCCTATAACTCACACTACCAACATATTGTGTTCAATCGATTTAACAAACTCTATGAATATCACTCAACCTTTGTGTTGACCTCTCAAGCATGTATTTCAGGTTCATGACGATCAACGATGGCACGGAAGGACACGGATGTTCAAGAGGGCTATAAATTTTATTATCATTCAAAACTCATTTATTATACATTGTAAACATGGAACCAATTGGGACCTCATTTTGTAATCTCTGATATTTATATAATTTGAATGATACATCTTTTAAAACGACTCAATTGGAGTTCGTTTTCTATCATTGTGACTATTGTGCCGTCGAGTAACACCCAGTTTGAATTCCGCTGCATCCATGAATTGGGGGTGTTACAGTTGATGCGTGGGAATTGCACCAGGCTTTACCTCTCGAGGGATCTTGAGAAGCTTACAACCCCCACCAGGCAGTGCACCTGATCGATGTAGTATAGTATAATGACAAGTACCGGGGGATTGATCGTTCAGCTAGGAATAGTGTCGCCAGGATTAGAAAACCTAAAGACTAGGTCTAGAGATGAGGGATGATTCTTTTTGCATTTTTTTATATTTTTTAGAAAGCAAGTAAAAATCTTGGTTTTGAAAGAGTTTGGCGGAATTAGTTGCTAGTCAACTAACCCAATACTAAAGATGCAATCAAAATAAAATACTAAAAATAAAAACAGACTAAATTATACTAAAGTTGTGAGCAATATGTGGGAGAATTGTGTTTACATAGATTTCACTACTCCCTAGATATCTTTTACACGTTAATTACTTGTTATAGTTGCGTGGATGACGGATTGTATTCCTTAATACCATTCATGGGGTGGCGTACTTACTTCCCCAATTCTATGAACGCCTACTTCACTCCTATGTCGAGCCGGCTAAGAAGCTCCTAACATGTGATCACTAGAATTTGCTCATGCATTAAATACAACCAATAAAACCTAGTACACATCGGTTCATGTTTCCTAAGACGTTCAAGCATGTTACACAATGGAGATCTGCCAGTTTTTTTAAGCCTAACATTGAAATCATTCATCCAATACAACCATAAACAAGTAATCAACACATAATTAACATACAGGTTTCATTAGATCTAAGCAAACACAAGATAGATCTAGCCTAGTGATGCGTGGGAATCGCACCTTGCTTTACCTCTCGAGGGATCTCGAGAAGCTTACAACCCCCACCAGGCAGTGTACCTGATCGTTGTAGTATAGTATAGTGACAAGTACCGGGAGATTGGTCGTTCAGCTTAGGAATAGTGTCGCTAGGATTAGAAAACCTAATTAATAGTTCTAGAGGTGAGGGATGATTATTTTTGCATTTTTATATTTTTATGAAAGCAATTAAAATCTCGGGTTTTGGAAGAGTGGGCGGAATTAGTTGCTAATCAACTAACCCAAAGCTAAGATGCAATCAAAATAAAATAATAAAAATGAAATTAAACTAATTAAACTAAGGTTGTGAGCAGTATTTGGAGAAATTGTGTTTACTTAGACTTCACTACTCCCTAGATATCTTTTACATGTTAATTACTTGTTACACTTGTATGAATGACGGATTGTATTCCTTAATACCATTCGTGGGGTGGCATACATAACTCCCCAACTCTATGAGCTCTTATCTCCTCCTACACCATGACCCAGCACAACTATAGGGATTGTAAACAGTGGCTCATGCATTAAATACAACCAATAAAGACCTAGTACGCCTCGGTTCATGTTTCTTAAGACGTTCAAGCATGTTACCATTTGGAGATCTGCCAGTTTTCTTAAGCCTAACATATAAATCATTCATTCAAAACAAGAATAGACAAGTAATCAACACATAATCAACATCTAGGTTTCATTAGATCTAAGCAAACACAAGAGAGATCTAGCCTAGCATAGTAGAATTGAGACAAGAACAAGAGATAAACAACCAACACATAGACATATTGATTGAATTGAAAGTACACATATCTCAATTACAATGCAAGGTCTCAAGGGTTTGGAACCCTTGAAAAACCTGTAAAAGAGGCACCAAAATCGTTTTTAGGGTTTCACCAAAACTTCTCTCTCTTTAATGAAAAAACTAGAAAACTATATATAGGAAAAACAGTCTGATGGCGTCAAGAGTAACTTCTGACGCCGTCACCTCGCCGCCATATACTTCCTCGGACGGCCTTGATCCACTTATGACGGCCTATGTGACGCCGTCACCACCCACGGTATATTAATTTTGCCACTTTGACGCCGTCACGAGTCCTTCTGACGCCGTCACCACCTTCGGAGTTTAATTCTTCATGTCTGACGCCGTCAAGCTGATGGTCTTGACGCCGTCACCTTGTATTTTCAGCATGGAAATTTGGTACTTAGCCGTTTTCTTCACTTTTATGCTCCAAAAACGTCCAAAATAGCTTCTTTTCCAGAATTCACTCTCCAAACACCTAAAATCACAAAAGGAACAATTTAGGGCAATATTTGATCAAATAAAGTCGGATTCGGGCTTAAATGACCCCCTAAAAACGGATCATTTTTCGCCTCATCACCTAGCATGTTAAAATCAAGACAAGCAAAAGATATAATCAACCAACACATAGACATATTGATTGAATTAAGAGAAGACTTATCTTAATTGAACATGAAAGGATTCAAGGGGTGAAAACCCTTGAAAGTACTGTAAAATATGACTTAGGGTTTACAAAGTTCGGCCCTAGTTTTCTCCACACAAGTTCCTCTTCTATTAAATGAAAAATAGAAAACTATATATAGAGTTTGATAGGTGACGGCGTCAAGAACAAATGTCTGACGTCGTCATCTCGCCGCTAAATAGTTCCTCGGACTGCCTAGATCTGGGTCTGACGCCGTCATGTATTCTCCTTATGCAGGCCGTCACCAAATTAACTCTTGACGCCCTTGTTGTGTCGCCGTCAGGTTTGCACTGGGTCGTTATGGAATTTACTCTTAACGCCGTCATGGTTTTCCTCTTGACGCCGTCAGGTACTGTTTTCATCATGGAAAATTAAGTCTTTGCCGTTTTCTTCACTTTTATGCTCCAAAAACGTCCGAATTGCTTCCTTTTCCGGATTTCACTCCCAAAGTACCTAAAATCACAAAAGGAACGATTTAGGGTAATATTTGATCAAATAAATTCCAATTCCGGCTTAAATGACCCCCTAAAAGTGGTTCATTTTTCGCCTCATCATATACCCTTACACTTGAGATTTGCTTGTCCTCAAGCAAATACGCTTTTATTCTAGTCAAAATACAAGTTAGGGGTCATTTAACACTAATATAAAAGTAATTACAACAAATAATCATTCCACTAAAGACCAAAGACAAGCACGGAGGTCATATATTAGCACCTCACAAATAGTGTTTAGATACTCACATCTCTCGGGTGTAATAAAGTAATATCACAATATGGAAACGGAAAATATCTCTCACTACCTGTCATAACAAAATAGATTACCATAGGCTTGGGAAAGGATCAAACCTCCACCACATGGCGTAAGCACCTAGGATAAACCATCCAAAATAATACATCATAGGGGTTTGAGTATTCCCCTTACACTTGAATCTTTACATACTTTACAATAAACTAAACTAATGACTCGAATTAAGAAAATCAAAACACTTGGAGCACTTTTAAGATTAACGTACATATGGGGGTAATAATATGATGTTCTCCCCCATTACTCCATAAAATAAGTACTTACCCATGAGTCCCAATCGTCCCAAAACAATATGTACAAGGATATGACTCGACTTAGCAACCATGTAATCAATTAGAAAGTTAACTTAGGGTTTAACAAATAACAATAATGCACTAAAAATGAGCGCATACACGGAAGGCTAAGGCGATTTGGGTGTACATTTAAGTGGGGTGTAACAAATTCTTCCTTTAAGTAAAATGCTTAAAGTTAGAAACGAAAAGATAGGCTCGGAGGGGTGTACTAGGGGTATTGTGTACTAAAAATGAGTACAACGCTAAGGGTGTGGGAAAAATTAGTTGACTTAACTAGCCAAGTAATATGACTTAAATGGTCAAGTAATTATAATACGGGTTTAACACAAGGGTGATCCTAATGCCTCTTATCATGTAGTAAATCCTACTACACGAATGTAGTCTCACTAGCGGTCTCGGGATGCATCACTAACTCAAGTTCTAGAATCTAAATGCTACCGGTACACTCATAAGCACCAATAATAAATGCTTTTCCTATCAAATCTAAAGGCGAACCTCACATTTTTGGGTGGAAAATTTTTCTGAATATACGGTTATGTGCTAGTCATACAATCTCCTATCCATGAGACGCTTGCTATGGCTAAAGTTTCACTCCTAAATGTTGTAAAAAATTTTAAATTTGGCGCTAAAATTACACTAACAAGTATTTCTCATAGTTTTATTACTCATCTACTATCAAACAAAACAAACTCAAGCGAAAGTGCATATGTAAGGTATCATCTTTTTACCCTCCCCTTACACTTAAGATGAACATTGTCCCCAATGTTCAAGTAAAGAATGTAAAAGTTAAAAAGTAAAGAGAATGAAATCAAATACTCCCCTGATTCGCTCGGTATGGATAATAGGTCGGCCAGGTTAAATCTTCTTCCAAGAAAACGAACAATCAAAGCTTCCCTTCCAGAATATAAATCATCTTCTTGTCACAAATAACCTGTAAATCCTGACAAAAGTAGACAAGGCAACCTCGCGTAAAATCGGCGGCATCCTATATAAGTTACTAAATCCTAGAAAACAAAGTAAGATATAATGCTTGTGGAATGAAGTTTGCAGATTTCCTGGAGATTATAAAACTTAATAATTCACAAAAACCATAAGACTCCGTTAGAAAAACAAAACCGGTAAAATTTCCAGATTTTAACTCCTGACGCCGTCAAGAGCAATACCCTGACGCCGTCAGAATGGACCTGCAGAAATTCTTATGTTAAGTTTCTGGAAAATTTCTGGAAAAACTTCGTTCTACTTCCTGGAAAATCCTGCAAAACTTCATTATGACTCAATACAAGCATTTGACTCTAACAAATACGAATATACATGTTCATTAAATATTGTGGAGAATCATGATCGGTTTGTTTCTTAAAAACATATTTGGGGTTTCCCCTTACACTTATCTTTTGCAAAAATACCTTTAGGTTGAAGTTAAGACTAGGCCAAACAACATAATAAAGTATTTTCACGTTTTATTTTAGAAGCATGATCAACCAACAATAAAAATAAAACATGCATACGGAAGCAAATAAAATCAAACAAACAAACAAACAAATAAATAAATAAAAACACACAAAACATGGGTTGCCTCCCAAGAAGCGCTTGTTTTTGTTCGAGTCACGAGCCTGACTCTACCCTTATTTCACGGATAAAGGTGAGGTTTTCCCTACACTTAGGATTAAGTGCGGGTGAAAGTAGCGATACACACCCTTTGGGTGAAAGTATGCCACGTGAGAAAAGAGTGGTGGATGAATTATATGCTCAAAGGGTTGTGCTCCTATCATCATAACCTTACCTAATTCAATCGGGTTAATGGATGGATTAAGATTTTCTCTTAGAAAGGGATCATCTTCTATCAATTTCGAGAGACTCCTAGTTGGGAATCCATCTTGACCTAATAAACCCGGTTTAAACCCATAATGTTTCTTGTGATCAGTCATAAATGGGTGATGTAAGCATGTAAGGTCATGTTCCACTCCTATGTCAGCTTCCTCTCTACAAGGCTTAAAGTCGACTACCTTTGTCCTAAGACTACCCGGACTATATGGTTTGATGGGTGGATCGGGACCTATTTCAATTCCTAAATTCACATCCAAGGATGTAAGATTGGGTAATGGTTTTGGTTGAGGCTCCGGTTCATCAAAACTAGGAACTTCCCTAGAACTAGGAGTAAGGTTATCACTACAAGTGTTCAAACCTATATCCTCTAGTGGTGCTTGGTCCAAGGGTTCTACCTCAATTGGGGTTCCTATAGTCTCTTCTACTTCTTCCGGGTAAGTCACGGGCGGTGTATGTGCCTCAAATGATGGTAGGACTTGTGGGGTACTTTGTGGGCTTGGATTATCCACCTCATCCTCCATTGTACCTAGATTACCTATATGTTTGTTTTGTACTATGATATTAGGTGCCATCCAACTAGGTATCTCAACATGAGTATATTCATCCCCCAACAAACTTCCTGTTTGCTCCATCAAACTTGTTTTTGATTGATTTGTGATGTTGTTTGTTGGGTTGTCTACTCTATAATAATATTGGGCACAGTTTTCTATGGTATCCCACGCTTCTTCATCATTTAATTCCCTAGGGCCCCCATCGGCAAAATCATCGATGCGCATTTGGTCACATTGGCTGACACGATAGTAAAAGGTTTCGGTTAGGGATGATAAAGAGAAACTATGATGAGGGAATTTTCGAAGTAAAATTTTAAAACGAGTCCATGCATCATATATGGGTTCATCTCGATATTGTTTGAAATTCGAGATGTCAACAGGGTAGAATGGCCTTTTTGGTTGGTGGTATGGTGGATTCGCGTACTCCATAATGGTGAACGGAATAGTCAATGGAAATTACGAACAAACACACAAAGAAAAAGATAGACTAAAGAAGACCTAAAAATAAAAATAAAATCTTACTAGAAAGGAATCTAGCAAGTAGACCTAATAAAAAGAAATCCTAACCTAGACAATAACTATTCCCCAGGCTGCAGCGCCAAAAACTTGATGCGTGGGAATCGCACCTTGCTTTACCTCTCGAGGGATCTCGAGAAGCTTACAACCCCCACCAGGCAGTGTACCTGATCGTTGAAGTATAGTATAGTGACAAGTACCGGGGGATTGATCGTTCAGCTTAGGAATAGTGTCGCTAGGATTAGAAAACCTAATTAATAGTTCTAGAGGTGAGGGATGATTATTTTTGCATTTTTATATTTTTATGAAAGCAATTAAAATCTCGGGTTTTGGAAGAGTGGGCGGAATTAGTTGCTAATCAACTAACCCAAAGCTAAGATGCAATCAAAATAAAATAATAAAAATGAAATTAAACTAATTAAACTAAGGTTGTGAGCAGTATTTGGAGAAATTGTGTTTACTTAGACTTCACTACTCCCTAGATATCTTTTACATGTTAATTACTTGTTACACTTGTATGAATGACGGATTGTATTCCTTAATACCATTCGTGGGGTGGCATACATAACTCCCCAACTCTATGAGCTCTTATCTCCTCCTACACCATGACCCAGCACAACTATAGGGATTGTAAACAGTGGCTCATGCATTAAATACAACCAATAAAGACCTAGTACGCCTCGGTTCATGTTTCTTAAGACGTTCAAGCATGTTACCATTTGGAGATCTGCCAGTTTTCTTAAGCCTAACATATAAATCATTCATTCAAAACAAGAATAGACAAGTAATCAACACATAATCAACATCTAGGTTTCATTAGATCTAAGCAAACACAAGAGAGATCTAGCCTAGCATAGTAGAATTGAGACAAGAACAAGAGATAAACAACCAACACATAGACATATTGATTGAATTGAAAGTACACTTATCTCAATTACAATGCAAGGTCTCAAGGGTTTGGAACCCTTGAAAAACCTGAAAAAGAGGCACCAAAATCGTTTTTAGGGTTTCACCAAAACTTCTCTCTCTTTAATGAAAAAACTAGAAAACTATATATAGGAAAAACAGTCTGACGGCGTCAAGAGTAACTTCTGACGCCGTCACCTCGCCGCCATATACTTCCTCGGACGGCCTTGATCCACTTATGACAGCCTATGTGACGCCGTCACCACCCACGGTATATTAATTTTGCCACTTTGACGCCGTCACGAGTCCTTCTGACGCCGTCACCACCTTCGGAGTTTAATTCTTCATGTCTGACGCCGTCAAGCTGATGGTCTTGACGCCGTTACCTTGTATTTTCAGCATGGAAATTTGGTACTTAGCCGTTTTCTTCACTTTTATGCTCCAAAAACGTCCAAAATAGCTTCTTTTCCAGAATTCACTCTCCAAACACCTAAAATCACAAAAGGAACAATTTAGGGCAATATTTGATCAAATAAAGTCGGATTCGGGCTTAAATGACCCCCTAAAAACGGATCATTTTTTGCCTCATCACCTAGCATGTTAAAATCAAGACAAGCAAAAGATATAATCAACCAACACATAGACATATTGATTGAATTAAGAGAAGACTTATCTTAATTGAACATGAAAGGATTCAAGGGGTGAAAACCCTTGAAAGTACTGTAAAATATGACTTAGGGTTTACAAAGTTCGGCCCTAGTTTTCTCCACACAAGTTCCTCTTCTATTGAATGAAAAATAGAAAACTATATATAGAGTTTGATAGGTGACGGCGTCAAGAACAAATGTCTGACGTCGTCATCTCGCCGCCAAATAGTTCCTCGGACTGCCTAGATCTGGGTCTGACGCCGTCATGTAATCTCCTTATGCAGGCCGTCACCAAATTAACTCTTGACGCCCTTGTTGTGTCGCCGTCAGGTTTGCACTGGGTCGTTATGGAATTTACTCTTAACGCCGTCATGGTTTTCCTCTTGACGCCGTCAGGTACTGTTTTCATCATGGAAAATTAAGTCTTTGCCGTTTTCTTCACTTTTATGCTCCAAAAACGTCCGAATTGCTTCCTTTTCCGGATTTCACTCCCAAAGTACCTAAAATCACAAAAGGAACGATTTAGGGTAATATTTGATCAAATAAATTCCAATTCCGGCTTAAATGACCCCCTAAAAGTGGTTCATTTTTCGCCTCATCATATACCCTTACACTTGAGATTTGCTTGTCCTCAAGCAAATACGCTTTTATTCTAGTCAAAATACAAGTTAGGGGTCATTTAACACTAATATAAAAGTAATTACAACAAATAATCATTCCACTAAAGACCAAAGACAAGCACGGAGGTCATATATTAGCACCTCACAAATAGTGTTTAGATACTCACATCTCTCGGGTGTAATAAAGTAATATCACAATATGGAAACGGAAAATATCTCTCACTACCTGTCATAACAAAATAGATTACCATAGGCTTAGGAAAGGATCAAACCTCCACCACATGGCGTAAGCACCTAGGATAAACTATCAAAGAGGTCTTTTAAAGGGTTGTAACGTTAGGTGTAGGGATATGGAATACACGGTTTTGTTGGATATAGGCAGTCTTTACTGGTGGTGAGTTAACAATCTTAGTTAATTACGTGTACAATATGGCGTTGCTAAGCCAAGACTAGACTCTACTTAAGCTAATAAATGAAAAATAACAAAAACATAAAATAAACATAGAATGAAACGGGATGGTAGTCCGTATGTTTTTTCTCTTTTCTTTTTCTATATATATATATATATATTTTTTTTTTCTTAATTTTTTCGATTTTTTTTTCATACATTCTTACCCTACCATCCAAAATAATACATCATAGGGAATGAAAATTCCCCTTACACTTGAATTTTTACATACTTTACAATAAACTATTCTAATGACTCGAATTAAGAAAATCAAAACACTTGAAGTACTTTTAAGATTAACGTACATATGAGGGTAATAATATGATGTTCTTCCCTATTACTCCATAAAATAAGTACTTTACCCATGAGTCCCAATCGTCCCAAAACAATATATATGACTCGACTTAGCAACCATGTAATCAATTAGATATTAAGTTAGGGTTTAACAAATAACAATAATGCACTAAAGATGAGTGCATACACGGAAGGCTAAGGCGATTTGGGTGTACATTTAAGTGGGGTGTAACAAATTCTTCCTTTAAGTACAACGCTAAGGTCAAGTAATTATGATAGGCTCGGAGGGGTGTACTAGGGGTTTCGTGTACTAAAAATGAGTACAACGCTAAGGTGTGGGAAAAATTAATTGACTTAACTAGCCAAGTAATATGACTTAAATGGTCAAGTAATTATGATACGGGTTCAACAAAAGGTGATCCTAATGCCTCTTATCATGTAGTAAATCCTACTACACGAATGTAGTCTCACTAGCGGTCTCGGGATGCTCACTAACGCAAGTTCTAGAATCTAAATGCTACCGGTACACTCATAAGCACTAATAGTAAATGCTTTTCCTATCAAATCTAAAGGCGAACCTCACATATTTGGGTGGAAAATTTTTCTGAATGGTACGGTTTTGTGCTAGTCATACAATCTCCTATCCATGAGACGCTTGCTATGGCTAAAGTTTCACTCCTAAATGGTGTAAAAAAATTGAAATTTGGCGCTAAAATTGCACTAACAAGTATTTCTCATAGTTTTATTACACATCTACTATCAAACAAACAAACTCAAGCGAAAGTGTATTTGTAAGGTATCATCATTTTACCCTCCCCTTACACTTAGGATGAACATTGTCCCCAATGTTCAAGTAAAGAATGTAAAAGTGAAATAAGTAAAAAGAATGAAATCAAATACTCCCATGATTCGCTCGGTATGGATAATAGGGTGGCCAGGTTAGATCTTCCTCCAAGAAAATGAACAATCAAAGTTTCCCTTCCAGAATAATAATCATCTTCTTGTCATACATAACCTGTATAACCTGAGAAAATAGACAAGGCAACCTCGCATAAAATCGGCGGCAATCTATATATGCTAATAAATCCTAGAAAACAAAATAAGATATAATGCTTGTGAAATGATGTTTGTAGATTTCCTGGAGATTATAAAACTAATAATTCAACAAAAACATTAAGACTCCGTTAGAAAAACAAAACTGGTAAAATTTCCAGATTTTTACACGTGACGCCGTCAAGAGTAAACTCGTAACGCCGTCAGAAGTGACCTGCTGAAATTCTTATGTTAAGTTTCCGGAAAATTTCTGGAAAAACTTGGTCCTACTTCCTGGAAAATCCTGCAAAACATCATTATGACTCGATACAAGCATTTGACTCTAACAAATATGAATATACATGTTCACTTAATATTGTGGAGAATCATGATCGGTTTTGTTTCTTAAAAACATATTTGGGGTTTCCCCTTACACTTATCTTTTGCAAAAATACCTTTGGGTGAAGTTAAGACTAGGCCAAACAACAAAGTAAAGTATTTTTACTATTTTAGTTTTGAAACATGATCTACCAATAATAAAAATAAAGCATGCATACGGAAGCAAATAACAAACAAACAAAATAAAAATCACACAAAACATGGGTTGCCTCCCAAGAAGCGCTTTTCTTTATTTACGATTTTTGTAGCTAGACTCAAGGTCATGGGTTACTATGTGACCTCATCGTCAAACGTGACATCCTCCTCACTAATCATTTCATTATTATTTTCTTGATAATGTTTTACACGTTGTATGTTAACAGTGAATTCTCTACCTTCATCGTCTAATAAGTAATAACACAACGGCTCCAGTTTTAGAGGAGCTTTTCACCGTAAATGGTCCATACCATCTAGACTTGAGTTTCTCTAGAAATAATCTTAACCGAGAATTGTACAATAGGACTTTGTCCCCTTCTGAAAATTCCTTGGGTTTCTTAATTCTTTGGTCATGCCATCTTTTTGCCCTCTCTTTATATGTAATGGAGGACTCATAAGCTTCTAATCTAAGCTCATCAAGCTCGTGTAATTGTAAGAACCTATTGGTTCCTGCAATTGTATAGTCTAAATTACATGCCTTAAGCGCCCAATAAGCCTTATGTTCTAACTCCACTGGCAAGTGACATGCCTTACCATACACCATGCGAAACGGGGTCGTTCCAATAGGTGTCTTGTAGGCAGTTCAGAATGCCCATAAGGCCTCGTCGAGTTTAAATGACCAGTCTTTTCTATTTTGACTAACCGTTTTTTCTAGTATTCTTTTAATAGCTCTGTTTGTATTTTCGACCTGGCCATTGGTTTGTGGATGATAGGCGGTGGAAAACCGATGGGAAACCACATACCTCCTCATGACCTTTTCCATTTGCGCATTGCAAAAGTGGGTTCCCCAATCACTGATGAGAGCTTTAGGAATCCCGAATCTAGCGAAAAGCTTTTTCAGGAAATGAATAACCACCCTGGCATCGTTGGTCCTAAGGGCTTGTGCCTCTACCCATTTTGAAACATAATCGATGGCAACTAAAATATATTCGTTCCCTCCTGAAGATGGAAAGGGTCCCATGAAATCAATTCCCCAAACATCGAAGACCTCACATACTTGTATAAAATTCTGAGGCACTTCATCCCTACGTGATATGTTCCCGGCCCGTTGACATGCATCGCATTCCTGTACCATTTCTTTGACATCATGGAAAATTGTGGGCCAATAGAATCCTGCGTCGAAAATCTTTCGGGCGGTGGTGCTTACCCCATGATGCCTTCCAGAGGGACCAGAGTGACATTCCCTCATAATTTTTACTGCCTCACTCTCCGAAACACAGCATCTTATTATTTGGTCAGGACACCTTTGGAATAAAAATGGTTCATCCCAGAAGTAGCATTTTAACTGAGAAAAGAACCATTTCCTTTCGTATCTAGTCAGGTGTTCCGGAACGAGTCTGCTTGCGAGATAGTTGGCAAAATCGGCGTACCAAGGCTCTGAATCAGTTATCGACATGAGTTGTTCGTCAGGAAATGAATCCCGAATCTCACTTCTGTCGTGCTCATCCAAGGGATTTTCAAGGTGAGATAGATGATCTGCGGCCAGATTTTCTGCCCCCCTCTTATCACGAATCTCAACATCAAATTCTTGTAACAACAAGATCCACCGAATTAGTCATAGCTTAGCATCCTGCTTAGCAAAAAGATATCGAAGAGCCGAGTGATCAGTGAAAACGACTGTCTTTGAAAGGACAAGATATTGCCGAAATTTGTCGAATGCGAACACTACGGCTAATAATTCTTTTTCGGTGGTAGAGTAATTCTCTTGAGTGGGATTCATGGTTTTGCTAGCGTAGTAAATAGGTTGGAATAGCTTGTCACGCCGTTGGCCCAATACAGCCCCGACAGCGAAATCACTAGCGGCACACATGATTTCAAACGATAACTCCCAGTTGGGTGTAATCATGATTGGAGCTTGTGTGAGCTCCTTTTTTAAGAGATCGAATGCATCCTTGCATTCTTGGGAGAAATCGAAAGGAGCATCCTTCATTAGCAATTGAGTCATTAGCCGAGCTATTTTGGAGAAGTCTTTGATGAATCTCCGATAAAACCCGGCGTGCCCCAAGAAGCTGCGTATTGCTTTAACAGTCGTGGGATATGGTAACTTAGATATAGCTTCAACTTTAGCTTGGTCCACCTCTATCCCATTCCCTAAGATCTTATGCCCTAACACAATCCCTTCTTTCACCATGAAATGACACTTTTCCCAGTTTAACACCAAGTTGGTTTCCTCACAGCGTTTAAGCATTTTTTCTAGATTAGCAAGACAGCGGTCGAAGGAGTTCCCGAAGACCGAAAAGTCATCCATGAAGATTTCCATGATGTCTTCCGTAAGTTCGTGAAAGATTGCGGTCATGCATCTTTGAAAAGTGGCGGGGGCATTACATAGCCCAAAAGGCATTCTTTCGTAGGCGAACGTTCCATAAGGGCAAGTAAACGTGGTCTTTTCTTGGTCCTCAGGTGCTATGGGAATTTGAAAATACCCTGAGAATCCATCCAAGAAACAATAGTACTCGTGCCCAGACAATCTCTCTAACATTTGGTCAATGAATGGTAAGGGAAAGTGATCTTTCCTCGTGGCATCATTGAGCTTTCTATAGTCGATGCATACCCGCCATCCAGTAACTGTTCTTTGGGGTATCATTTCACCCTTGTCATTCTTAACTACAGTCATTCCACCCTTCTTAGGTACAACCTGTACAGGACTAACCCATGGGCTATCCGAGATTGGGTAGATCAATCCTGCATCCAGAAGTTTGATGACTTCTTTCTTTACAACTTCCTTAATGTTGGGGTTCACCCGCCTCTGGGGTTGCACGGTAGGTTTATAATCTTCTTCCATGAGAATCTTATGCGTGCAAAAAGTTGAGTCAATCTCCTTAATGTCGGCTACACTCCATGCACGCACTCCCTTATATTTCTTTAGGACCTCTAAGAGTTTACCTTTTTGTTCATGTTCGAGGGAAGAGTTTATGATTACCGGCAGTTGGTCCTCTCCCTGAAGGAAGGCATACTCTAAATGGTTAGGAAGTTCCTTAAGATCTAGCTCAGGAGGTTCGATAATAGAAGGCTTAAGCTTGTTTTCGGGTTTTCGGAGCTCGAGATGCTTTGTGGCCTCTTGTTTAGGGTAGAAGGAGAATGCACCAACATCCTCCATCTTTTCCACCTCTAACAAAGGGAGAAAACTCTCATCCCGTAACCAGCCTTCCTCAATTTGTTCATCAACACAGCTATCAATGACATCAGTGAGTTCATCGACCTCTCCAATGAAATAGAGCCGGTTAGCTGCTTCGAGAGAGAGATCCATAGTGTCCTTAATGTCGAAGGTCATGCTATCGGTTCCTACTCGTAAGGTTAACTTGCCATCATGAACATCAATGACTGCACGAGCGGTAGCAAGAAATGGCCTCCCTAAGATGATGGGTACCAAGTCATCCTCCTCCATCTCTAAGATTACGAAGTCGACAGGGAATTTGAATTTCCCAACTTTGACTAGCACATTCTCGCATATCCCTACGGGGTACTTGACTGATCTATCGGCTAGTTGGATGTTTATACGGGTAGGCTTTAATCCAGAGTATCCTAATTTAAGGAACATAGAGTGAGGCATGAGGTTGATACTTGCCCCCAAATCGGCAAGAGCATTCTTTATTGATAGAGATCCTATGGAGCAAGGCAAGGTGAAGCTTCCTGGATCGTCTACCTTTTTTGGTAGCCCTCGATGGGTCACCACCGAACATTCTTTCCCCAGGGTCACAAGACCCTCGAGTTTCTTTTGGTTAGCGAGTAATTTTTTAAAGTATGCGCTATACTTTGGCATGTGATAACAAGCATCAAGGAGGGGTATGGTGACTACTGAGTCTTTTAGATATGACAGGAATCTTTTATTATCATTCTCAGTTTTCTGGTTTTTTAATCGGGATGGGAATGGGATTCTCACAGGTTGGTTAGGTAGGGTTGACGGGGAAGGGGTCGCGAGTTCGGGAGTGATGGGGGGCGAGCTCGGGTAAGGGGGTCCTTGGTTGTTGTTCCAGCTCGAGTGGTTATCGCGAGCATGGGATCTTTTTGGCTTACTGACGGCATTTCAAGGTTATCGAGGGTGGAGTTAAGCTTGTTAAACCATTCTCCAATGTCATTCTGCTGCTCATCAACAAGTTCATTAAGACCTTTTAATTGTAAGCCTTTTTCTTGAGTGAAGCGACCAAGGTCATCTTCAAAAGTGCTCCTGATTTCGAAATCAGGACCTTCCTCTCCTTTTTTTCTTTTTACCAGATTCCCCCAGAAGGTGTAATCGTCATTTTGGTAAAAAGGCAAAAGGGAGGGATCAGCATAGATGTCACCTCCCGACAAGCATGCATGTTCAGTCGTGGTTTCTCCTCCGCATTCCTCTACCTCATGCGGGCCCCCACAGTAATCGCAGATCAAGTAAGGATTTGAAAGTTGTTTAGGTAGCTGCGACCCAGCTAGGTATTCCATTCTTTTGTTGATTTTTCTTAACCGATCTGAAGATGTTGAAGTGATTTCAGACATGCTGACAGTCGACTCAGGTTCATCCCAAGTGTCATCCTGGTCTTGAGCATATTCTTCAATCCTATCCCATCTGTGGAAAACTAGAAGGGGGGTTGAATAGTTTACCGTTTTTTCGATTCTTTTTAACTTGAATATCTTTAAAAACATTTACGTTTGCTTAAAGATATAAACACAATGTTATATGTTTGATTCTTTGAAAAGCTTTTCATGTGAATAACAATTCTAACTTTACTAGTTTCATACTTTGAAAAGCTTTGCTTGTGATGATCCTAACTTTACTTGTTTAGTTCTTTGAAAAGCTTTACTTTTGTTTGAAGATATAAACACATCTTTACTTGTTTAGTTCCTTGAAAAGCTTTATATGTAACTAGCTATTTTAACTAAAGAACAACATGTAATAAGCAAAGATAAAGAAAGAAACGATCAAACCACAACACAATTGTTTATCGTGGTTCGGCTACAAGGACTCTTTTTCCTTGCCATACATCCACCCCCCAAGTTTCCAACTCGAGAATTATAAGCACTAATCAACAAGCTCCTTTCACCGGCGGAGAAAACCTTTACAACATCGCTTACACTTTTACCGACACTAAGCTAGATGTCGAGTTCTTTTACACGGGTACAACCACTCCCATCGTCGCTTATACTTTTACCGACACTAAGCTAGATGTCGAGTTCTTTACCAAGGGTACAACCACTCCCGTTAGTTCTTTTACAAGGGTACAACAACTCCCGACACACTACGTATTTTGAGGCCTAAAATACTAACCACTCACTTCTACATACATGACACAAATGAAGTATAAACTACCAAAGCTTATACATGACCAAGCTACCAAGACTTGCAACTTTAGAGTTAAAGCTTGTAACTTCTTGAATGATCTTGTGAAGTCTCTTGCTACATAAGAGAATCACACAAATCAAAAGGTTACTGAGTTAGTTGAGAGAGTATGTGAAAAATATGTCGTAAAGGGGTTACACAAAACTAACAAATGGTTTGGTATTTATAGCAAACCATTCTGCAGGTCTGGCAGATACGGCGGACCCCTCAGAAGGGTTCTGCCCGTGTATCTCCAGGGTACCGCCAGGGCTGCAGTTGGATTTTGCAATAAATCTTCCAAACCAAACAAGGTCACATCTCACTACTTCTTGCAAACCAAACAATGTCACATCTCATAATATCAAGTCAAACACTAAACTTGCAAGCAACCACTTAGTAAGTCAAACACACTTCTTACCATAAATGTATATTGACAAAGCTTGCCCTAAATGTGATGTGACCTTACTATATTAAGAAATAAATGTGATGTGACAAGACACTTCTAATTTAAGAAATACAAACAATGTTTTGTTTAAAAGAGATGTAAACCTTAGTTTAAGCAAGACTTAAACACTTAAAGTGATGATTTACTTATAGCTAAACTTCATGCTTTGTCATTAACAAAACTTTGCAAAGATCGTAAAATATAAATAACGTTTTTAGGCGATATTTGTATTAACAATCTCCCCCTTTTTGTTGATGACAAAACATAAACTTTATTTATAAGTAAGTCACTAGTTTTAGTGTTAAGTCTTATAAAGTTAGGTATAAAAACTTGTTTTTGCTAAGATGATGTGATATGCAAAAAAAAAAAAAAAAAAAAAAAAGAAATCGAAACAAGTTTATATCTAACAAGTTTATATCTAAATTCTCCCCCTTTTTGTCAAAACAAAAAGAAGAGTAGCGAAGCGGAAGTAAGCACTTGCTCCCCTTTGGACGATACTCCCCCTAAATGGAGTGCCAAGAGAGGAGACATGGATTTTGAACCTACAAGAAAACGGTTAGTTGTCGCACAAGACAAGTCATGAAAGCATTTCATGTTTAAAACACAACTAAGAGTTGTGAAGTGAAATAGTACAACACTCATGCTCCCCCTTGAAAATTACTCCCTTAAATGGAGTATCAAGGAAGGAAAACATGGAAAATGATACTACAACAAGAAAGGTTAGTTTCAACAACACAAGATATATGTATGGTACCATAGCAAGGTATATTTCACTTATTATACCTAAATGATCAACAAACAATGAAAACCTTGTAGTAGAATGAAATTCATTTCATGTTAAATTTTGACTCTTAAAAGGTCTCAGACAAGAAATTTGGATTACACCATCCTACTTCTAAAAATAAAGAAAAACTACAAATAAACTAAGACCATAAAAAGCTACAAGGAAATCATCATTTTCCTTAATGAGAAACATTTTCCAAAAACAAGGCTAAGGTTGTTTAAGGATGAAAATGTGGGTTGTAGGGTTGTAGCGGGTTTTATTTTGAAGGTTGAAAAGATGACACGGTTTTGGTTTGTTGGTTTAAAGGGAAACATTTTCCAAAAGAAACGGTTTTGTTTCATTTTGGAGACTCTAAGGTTGAGGTGTGTGAGACGAGGATTGTAGAAGATCCAAAATGTGGTTTAGTATAAACCTCATTTCTTCGGATAGCTCACGAATTTCCCTTCGACACCCTTCACTAATGTGAGCGGTTCTTTCGCAATGATTGCAATCATGGCGGGGAAAGTTTGGTGTAAGAGTGGTTTGATATGTTGGTGGTGGATGGTTTGAACTTGAAGGAGCAAAGGTGGATGGTTGAGTAGTGTTTTTGCTTCCTTCATTTGTTGAGTGAAGTGTTGTTTGTAAAACCGTAATATGGTTGATTTGAGACTCAACCATACGTTTGAAGGCATGAAGGTGGTTTAAATGAGTGTCAATCTCATTATTAAGGTTTGGAGGTTTTTCCCATATGGATGCTTCTATTTTCTTATAAGAAGAAAGTAGAGATTCAAATTGTTGGGAAGGTTCTTGTGGTGATGGTTGTTGTTGTTGTGGTGGTTGTTGGTTTTGAACAAAATGGCGGAAACTTGGTTCGCCGATAGGATTGCCATGAAGGTCTTTGTAAATTGGGTGAAACACAAATGATTGTGAGTGCGTATGACCTTGATCATTTGGAAAAATGGATGGTCTAGCATAACGGTAAGCCAACCGTTCTACTAATGATGGTTGATGGGGTTCATCATCTAGTTAATTGCTAGGTTGTTGTTGGGTTTCCATTTGAGCAATGGTGTCAAAGAGTGACAAAGATGGTGGACTTGATGATTTGGGTGATAGGTCTTCTAATGTTTCCAAATAGGGTAGTGGTGATGTTGGAGGTGTATGGAAAAGTTCCATTGGTGTAGGTGTTGGTGATTGAGGTGATGATGAATCACTTGAAGGTCTAGTTGTTGGAGGAATGGTGGCCATGTTTGTGTAGCAATGTGTTGGAGAGGGTGTTGGAGTATCAAGATTAAGCAATTCTTGAAAGGTAATTACATTGGTATTACAATGTGTTGGGGATTGTGTTGAGGTAGTGAGGTTAAGGAAATCTTGGATAGGTGAAGAAATGTTAAGCGAAGCATCACTTGAAGAAGATGAGCTTGACTTGACGGTTTTGTTGAAGCAACAAGGTTTAACTCTAATCCTAGTAGTTTTTGAGAAGGATTTTGATAACTCGGATGATGTGTTGGATTTAGTCATTTCAAAGGTGTGGTTTTGATGTTTTGAGAGAAGAGGTTTTAATGGTGATGGTGTGATTTGAATTGTAGCAAAACTTTCAAATTTATAGGATGAAGAAGATGTTGGAATGAGTGTTTGGATTTGATGTTTTACCATTAAAAGATTGAGGTTTCAAATGATTTACATAGTTTTCATGAACATGTCAAATCATTTCATGTCAATCCAATGGAGTAAGGTGGAGTGAAAGACCAACAAATGCACTCAATGCTTTGTGATCATGGGATGTGATTTGGTTGAAAATGTTTCAATGGTTTGAAGGATCCTTTAAAAGGGTTCCTTGGGTTGGTTATGTTTGAATTTGAATTTTTGGAGGGAAGTGGCTTCCTAATTGTTTTAGTGAGTGAGAGTTGTTCTAATATGGTTATTGGAGTTAATGGAAGATGTTTCTCACTTAGGATAATGGTTTTGACACTTTACAAGTTTTGAACTTAAGAAAAATGAAAAATTTCTGCAGGTGTCTGGCGGAACCCTCAGAATACACTGGCGGAACCCATTTGAGGGTACCGCCTGGTCCGTTGGGCCATTTCTGGAATTCCCAGAAAATACACTGGCGGAACCCAATTTTGGGTACCGCCAGATCCGCCAGAGCTTCAGAAAAGGGCAGTCCGTGTTTTTGACCCGCGAGACGATTTTCAAAATTTTCAAAAACTCCTAAAATCAAAAATATAATGTATATCTGGTTAGGAAATACAAAAATTGAACATGTAAACACTCAAATCATATAACTTTGACCGGGGGCTAGCGATATTCACTAAACTTAGTGAAATTTACCATAGGCATAAAAATTGACAAACACCTCAAATATTGTCATTATGCATAAAAGTTCATACAAACATAATCCAACAAACATAATAAACCAAGAAAATAAAAAACAAATAATTCACATAGTTTAATCACAAAAAAAAATGATTCTAAAGCATTCATAAGCCAAACACTCCTTAATCTCCTCATAACCGGTCTATCTTCTTGTTGAGCTTGTTTAGGTACCTTCCAAAGCATTTGAACATTCCTTTGGTTTACTTGAACTCTTCGGATGCATTGTCAATGACGGGGAGTGCTTGAAGGTATTCTAAAGGAGGTAACTTAGAGTTAGGAAGTTTATCGTCCTCGCTCATGCCAGATGATGATGATGATGGTGTAGGTGATCGAGTACGTTTGCCCTTACCTTTGTAAACTCGTTTATCACTTAAAGGAACGAAGATGTGAGGAACGAGAGAATAGTCAAGGCGTATTCCATTTTTGTTAGGAGAAATGGGTGAGATTGCTCTAAAGAGGCGGGTAAGAAGCATTCCATAGGGAAGAGCGGTTGTTCCAACTAAGGGTATGTCGGCCATTCTTTTGGCTAGGTAATAGGCTAAGTTGAAGGGTTGACCGGTGGAAATGCTATAGAGCATGTAGCAAAGGCATGTGTTGATGTGATCTCTATTTCCTATGGTACTTATGACGTTAGCTCTAAGAATATCTTCCCACTTCTTAAATTGCGGTTTAAGCTCATTGAGCTCCATACCAAAAGGATCCTTATCTACAATATTCCCCGAACGATTCATCCTAGTGGTAGAGGTTCTAACAAAGAGGTGTTCCTTAGTAGTTTCCTTACTAGCAAGAGGTGTGTCGTATGGATAAAAACGATCAATAGAATCAAGACTTGAAATGGGCCACTTATCCGTGTAGAGGCAAGTTCCCTCATTTGGGACACCAAGTATGATAGCTAAGTCTTTTAAATCTATGTCATGTGGTATTTGATTGGTTGTGAAGTTTAATGATATCTTACCAACAACACTTGTGGAAAGGTTTACGGTTGCATAGAATTCCAAGATGAACCTAGGACAAATTAGCTCATCTATATCAAGGAGACAATCAAAGTTGATTGCGGCAAAGTTTTGGTGAATAGATGTTCCTTCTAGAAAGGATGGATCAATGGTTCTACCTTCGTGAACATAGCGTTTTTCTAATGCCTTAAAGGTTTCTACTTGAACCGGGTTGAGACCTTTGGTCATATGGTGTTTGGGCATGTACTTAAGGGTTTCCTTGTGATCGGATTTATTAGCGGGAGGCATGTTGATTCCTTGAAAACACAAAATTATATGTTAATGACTTTTAACAATGTGAATGTTCTAATGTGTTCCTATATGCAAACAATGTGGAGACTTGGTTATCTTGACTCATTTAGATTCCAAATTGTTTTGTTATGCAAATTTTGTTATAAAAACAAGAGATAACCAACACTTTCCTATTTGAATGTGTCTTCGATTGAATGTACCCGAAAATCCATATTAGTTATGTATCCCCTTTAGCATTCAAGAGATAGTATGCAAGTGATGTTTAAATGATGTTTTTCATTTGTTTTAACAATGTGGTGATGAATCATGTTCTAATTTTGGATGTGATTTTTGAAAGACAATGCACTTGGTGTGTTTGGCAAATCAAATTAATCAACAAAAAGATACAATTCTTAAATAATGAAATACATAATTTACTAGCCACCAAGTTTTTCATGAATCAAAAAGTTTTATGCATAAACCCTAAGATTCTAGTTAATGATTGTAAGCAAGAATGTTATGCTTGAATCAAATATGCAATTGTGATTAGAATACTTACAAAGTTAGTTGGATTTGAAGGAATTGGATTGAAAGCCCTAAAATTCGTGAGGATATGTGTTTTTGAGAGGGTGATGGCTGTTTGAAAGTTAATGTTAAAGTAAGGAGGGTGTTTGGTTTTGAAATTAAGAATAAAACAATCTGTGGCTTTGGCGGACCAGGCGGAACCAAAAAATGGGTTCCGCCCGTATGGTCTGAAGGTGCCGTGGGAGCTGCAGGGAAAAACTCAAAGGAAATTGTCTTGATTTTTGTGGTTTCATCCTAATGTTCAAAACTAAGGTTTTAGGTCTTATGAGTCTTTGACTAAGCCTAGGAATTATGAATGCTTCTCATTCAAGAGATTTTGTGAACGCGTTGATGGAATATTTAACGTGGAACACTTTCTTAGTTAAGATGTTCCTCAATGAACAATCTTACTAAGGCGATGATGAGGGATCACAATATGTCTATTAAGAACATAATGGAATGAATTGTCGCCTAAGTCGATGCTTCCTTTGTCGAAGGGATAACAATGTTTATGAGATGAATTTCGTTGTCGATATGAGTTAGCTTACTCAAGTGGAGCTTGTTGATGTGCTTCTCCATCCGATACTTAATTAGAGAGCCTCACGCGTTTTGGAGAATCATTAGGTAAGTAGGTATAAAAGAGCAAGTATCACTTGTGCTTTTCTTATCAACTTATTACCGACATAATTCCATTTGGCATACACAATGGTTTCTATTCCCGTTCTTTTGGGAGAGCATAATCCTAGTTGTGTAATACCTTATGATGTATCCAAACAAGCTCAACTAAAGAGTTGTTTGAGGATCTTCTTTAACACGAGCACATAGACAAATGCTAAACATAATGTTGGATCTAATTGTTTTGATAACAAGTAGTCTTCCGAACATTTCTCTAAGTTTAGTTTTACCTACGAATTTACTAATCTCATTCTTGATAAGTCATCAATAACTTAACCATTGAGAACAAGAGAGTAGCTAGGAATGTCTTTAAGTTAAAATCCCTTGCTTTTGGGGCTTGCTTTTATTATCAAAATGTCTTTCAAATATTGACACTATACTCACTTGATTACTTTGAAATATCAATTTTGTTTCACTAGTTGTTTTATTCTAAATTCCAAAAATTGTTTTTGTTGAATTTGTTTAGACACAACTATGACCTATAAATCAAGTTTTATAACTTATGTCAATTTTACTTGATTCAATGTTTGACTCAAGGTGAGAAGATGTTATTTTGTACTTTTACTCTTATACTTGTCTTGCCATCATTGGACTTTCGACTAAGTTGTCATCTACCAAAGATAATATCTTAGAAGGAGGAGATCACTCGTTAAATGTTATATTCAACGACTCCTCGACTCTTTGGGTTTTCTTACTTAAGACACTATGAACTCTATTTGTTTAGAAAAAGTCCAAGAGGTACAACATCATGAGACTATGTGTCACATTTAATGTGTAAATCCTAGATGTTGAAAACTCATTTTCTTTCACACATCCTAATATATGCTAATGTGATTTATTTCAGCTTGTGTGTTTTATGTGAGATTATCATAAAGGAGTGATTGAAGAAAAACACAATTAAAGACTCAAAGTATGGTGTTTGAGAAAATTGTTTAACAAAGGTTTGTTTTGCAAGCATCACAAAAGTGTTAGATATTTTAACACTTAGGAAATTCTTAGTTACTCACTTGTAAGCAAGAGTTGAGTGAGACTTACTCAAGAGTTTTTCGTGTTTATCTCTTGATGGTTAAAGAACCAAAACACCTTATATCTCCTACTAGTACTAAAGACTCAATTCCTTGTTGCATAGAATCTAATCTTAGTTATTTACAAATAGCAGGTAGACACTCTAGAGTATTACAAATAACACATATTCGAACACATAATGCTAGAAACAAGAGACAATCAAAGTCAAGTTGAAGTAATGTGTACCTTTTAAATTGCATAGAGATGCTATCAAGCGGATAAGCATTATGCGTAAAATCTTGGTTTGACGACACGCTTTGAAACTCAATAACTCATGTATCCAAGAAGGTTAGATAATCATATAAAAGCATAGAGAATAATAATCCTAATCCTTTTATCATGAGTTTCTATTAGAGATTGAATTATCTCTAGATCTCTCTTCTAGGTTTGACAAATTTTACTTGCTTTGTTTTATTAGTTGATGGTGCTTTGGAGTTAAGTCCTTATCTGGTTTTATCTTTAAACAACCTTTGACTCCTCAACAATCTTTCAAGAGATTTTGAGCTTTCATCAAATTTAACTAATAATTTTTTTTTCTCATTTTGCATTTTAATCTCATGTTTGTAATCTAGACACAATTTACATTCTAGATCAATTTCAATATTACTCTCAATTCTAGACATTTTATCTTCTAATAAGATTTCCTTTTCAAAGATATTCTTAAAGGATTTTGAAGACTCATTCTTGAAGATAGTTTTTAGGTCCATGTTGCATAAACGTTTAGACTCATTTTATAGTTTAGAAAACTCTAGGATAAATTAATCAAAGCAAAAGTGTTTGGTTTCAAAGTGTACCTTGCTTGATGTTTTATCTAGTTTAGAATCACAAACCGGATGATTGACTTCATCTTCATCCGTGTTATTCCATGAATCACAAGCAAGTCTACTACGAGCTTGACACTAGTAATCACCTTTACTTACACCTTGCTTGTTGTTTCAATAAATTGACATTTAACTACCGGAGCATTGTCTTCGTCAACATCCATTTCATTCCAAGATACCCAAGCAGGTTGATGAGTGTCTAAATACTCATCATTTTATACTAATCTGAACTGCCAAAACATACAAAAACACTCAAATATGCATCAAAATACTTAAAATATCTTAGAAGTGTGTTTTATATGTTTCAAATGCAAAATATGCAAAAACAGATGAAAAACGTATAAAGTTTGCATAATTGGCAGTTTCAGTCCCTCAAGTTTCAAAAGTTGTCAAAACTAGTCCCTGGTTATTCTAAAAACTTGAAAAAGTCACTAAAGGTCCTTTTGAATCACAAATTACATATTTAGTCCTTTGGTGCAAAGTTTCACAAAATTACAAGTTTAGTCCCTATACTTTGGAAATTGACATAAATGGTCCCTGGGATGTAAAAACTTTGAGGAAATCAATTTTGGTCCTCGTACTAATATTTTATGGCAGGAATGGTCCTTGGTTGTGAAGTTTGGCAAAATTACATAACAGGTCCCTGAAGTTTGAGGATTTGGCAGAAAAGGTCCCCGGGTATTAAATATTGGAAAATTACATCTTTAGTCCTTGGGTTATTCAACATTGGCAAATATGGTCCTTGAAGATACTTTGGGAAAATTACCATATCAGTCCCTAAACTTTGCACAAATTACACTTTTGGTCCATATGGTTTTCATTTCTATATTACAAACGGACCCTTAGTTATATTAAACCCAACACACCTTTTATTTAAATATCCAAGGCCCAATCCCCACTCACCAGCCCACACCACAACCGGCCCACACCCCTTAGATATTCAAACCAAAGTCAAATGGTCAACATAACCAAAAACCGCCTCCCGCTGTTCCTCTCCCTCCTCACACCCTGCAACACCAATACCACTCTCCACACCCATGGTATCTCACCCCAACTTGCTACCCTTTCACACCCTGTCCCTCCACCTCACACAAACTTCCAAGCCCGTAAAACCCTCACAAGTTGCCCAACTGACACAGCTACCTTTTTGGCGCCAAATTGCAAATCAACGGCTGTGATCACCTCAAGCTTAACCAACAGGTGGGATTTGATCAGAAGAAAGAGAAGAAGCTTTTTGGATATCTACAAATAGAGAAAGAAGCAGGAGAATACTTTGTCAGTAGTTTAAGACCACCAGTAGTGTAGAAAAGTAGTTAATGTTTATTTCAGTTTCAAAATTAGTTTTAGTTGTAATTCCACCTTAAATTAGCTCAGTTATCTTTATGTTCTCAAGCTTTGTACTCAATCTCAATTTTAAATAAAAGTTCAAGTGTTCCTGTTTAATTCGAATCAAGTTTAGTGTTGATCAAATAGCTTATTATCTGTTTATATTAGCTTATACAAGCTTAACATAGCTTGTTGTAAGTTTATATTAGTTATATTCAGTTCTATTCCTAGAAAAAGTCAAAAAGTCAACATAAGCTCCAAATAAGCTGTTCAGGTGTGATCAGCTGTTCTGGAAAGGATAAGCTGAGAGGTGTTTAAGTTTGGGAGTGACAAACCAAGCCTAGTTCTTATCAGTTTCAGTTGTTCCAAGCCTACACAGTTGTAAGCTTAATTTCCTGTTTTTGCATTAAATTCCATATCACTGTATTAGTGCTTATCTTTAGCTTATTGTGTTGTTTTTCTGCTTATTAATAGTTTCTAAGTATATTTCATCAGTTGTATCAGTAGTTATATAGCTTTTTCTTTATTTCTCTTTAAATCACTTAAAAAGCCAAAAATAGCCAAATAAGGCATAGCTCATTCTATTGCTTATTTACCTGTTAAAAGTTGCTTATTAGAGTTTAATTAAGATAGTTAATCAGTAAAATCAAGACTTATAGTTTAAAATGGTGGGTTCCACTTGAAAAATCTCCACAGGCCCTTTTAAAGGGGTGTTTGGTTTAGCCTGTTTGCCTAAGATCTTGGGTGTAATTGTTGATTATTGGTGTTGCAGCCTGTTAGTCTAGGTTCAATTTAGTGTAATTAATCATAAAACTCAGGTCTCAAGTCTTAAATAGTCAAAATCACTTATTATCCTAACCCAAGAGTAACTGTTACACAGTTAGTACTCAAATCCTTGCTCAATAGCTCATAAGTGATTCATGTAGCTTATTCTAGTCTTACATTAGCTTATTATAACAGTTACAGCTTATTAGAAGCTTTAGAAACTCATAAAAGTCAAATCTCTAGTTTTTATCAAAAAGTCAAATTGTGCCTTACTCAGTTTTTTCCAAACTAGTGGGAATTTTAGAGAATTTAGTAGAAGGATTTAGGTCTTGTGATTTTATGGATTAGTAGTCTACCACTTCAACTTCAAGGTCTCAGTACCCTTTTATTTTTAGTAATTTTGTTGTGGGTCCCACCCTTGCTCAAAGTAACCTGCAGGGCAAGGTATTGCCCTGCTCCATCAGACTCAGTCCATCACCACCACTTTGGTGGTGATTTGTGACCACCTCAGTGGGCCCCACACCTCCAACTTAGGTTCTCCCAACCCCCTCCTACCAGGGAACAATAGTTGACCATAAGTTTGACCTAGCACCCAGTGGACCCCACCTGAAATTGGTTTTTGGAATAGCTTAATCTTGCTTATCAGCTTATCTACTGAGCTTATTTGGCAAATTTTAGCTTAGACAAGTCCAAAATACTTATTAGAATCAGAATAAACCAAGGTGGGTCCCACATAAGCTCATTTGAGCTTATTTACTCATTCAGTCAACTAAAGTCAACTGTGGAGGTAATAAGCCCCCACAGTGCTTATTAATAAGCTATAAAAATATTGTTTTTGCAAAAGTTGTCTATTTTTAGGTATAATATAGTTTTGTAAAATAAAAATCAAGAAAAAACAATATAAAAATAAGTGATAGTTTCTATTTAATATAATTTTAATTTTCATTTTTAGATTTTTATTAAGTAAGTTGTGTTTTTATATTTTTATTAATTTCCTCTTATATTAAAGTATTTTTAGTAATTTTATTAGATTTTTATATTATAATTTGATATTTATTAGATTTAAATATAGTTTTATTAGTAATTAATCAATAATTAAGTTTTAAATAGCATAATTAATTTTTATAAGGTAACACCTAGTTTTTATATTTTTTCTAGCTTTTATATAACATAATATAATTTTAGTAATTTTTCTAGAATTTTTACTGTTCATTTACTAGTTTTTATAATTTAAATAGTTTAATTGGTAACTAATAAATAAATAGACTAATAATTAGTAAACTAGTTTAAAAATACATAAAATAAAGTTTTTATAATTTTTTAGGATTCCTGTGATGGTTAATTAGATTTATAAAAATCTTCTTAATTATCTAAGTCTTTTTAGTATTTATAATAATTTAAATCAATATAATTAGTTAAATAATAATTATTTAATAATAATTGGATAAATAGTATTAAAAATATAATTTTATTTTTAAAATAAGTTTTATAATATTTTAGACTTTTAGAAATTTTAATTTTATATTTCTAGACTTATTTTACATTTTTCTTATTTATTAGTTAATTATTAAATAATTATAAATAGTTATTAAATAATAATAATTAATTAAATAATTAGTAATTATCAATTAAATATTTTAAGTTTATTTAATTTGCATTTAAGCCCCTAAGGTTTGCAAATTACTACTTTAGTTAAATTTGTTTTTGTTTCGTACGTTTACGTAGAATTAAATTAAACGTACGCGGTTTTAGTTATTAAACGTTTTTAATATCTGGTTTTTACGTAATCGTTAAAATAGTTTATTTAAGTTATTTTGTTTTATAAAACCCTAGTGTAATCAATCACACACACACTTTTATACCTTTCCTGTTCACATTCACTCGATCACAGATTCGTTCTTAATAAACCATCGCACACCTCGTTGGGACATTACGACCCGGGGAAACACTGTATTCCACGGAAGCATTTGCCTTAGACGTTTGATTTTTACGGTTGACCATTCACAAGTGGCTGACTAATAAAAGTTGACTGTTTCAGGCAAATCACAGGTTCATCAAAACACACGTACTCATCTTCACTTGTACCTTCATTTAAAACATTTAAACTAGTAGCACATGTATTAACTTCTACTAAGTGTCTATCAATTAGTTTTTCTAAAAATTCTAATTCATATGTAAGATCAAATTGATCATCTTTGACTTGACATATTCCTTGATGAAAGTTTACCATATTTTTCCAAACATCATTAGCCTTATGACAAAAATACATTCTTTCATATTTGGTACTAAAGCTTTAGCTTTAGTATCTTTATCAAGTTTAAGATAGTTATCTTGGTTTTCAAAAACTTGTTTTCTTTGGTTTGAAATTTCAAAAAGAAATAATATGCCAAAGATCTTGATCAATTGATTTCACATAGTTTTCAAAATTACTTTTCCATTCAAGTAAGTTTTCTTTCTCAAATAGCGGTTGGTTTTGAATAGGTTGCCCTTCTTTGAGATTTTCAAAATCCATGGATCTATCCAAGTTTTAAAATACATTCTATTTTAAAGATCTTGAGTAACGTAGCTCCTGATGCCAATTGTGGAAAACTAGAAGGGGGGTTGAATAGTTTACCGCTTTTTCGATTCTTTTTAACTTGAATATCTTTAAAAACATTTACGTTTGCTTAAAGATATAAACACAATGTTATATGTTTGATTCTTTGAAAAGCTTTTCATGTGAATAACAATTCTAACTTTACTAGTTTCATACTTTGAAAAGCTTTGCTTGTGATGATCCTAACTTTACTTGTTTAGTTCTTTGAAAAGCTTTACTTTTGTTTGAAGATATAAACACATCTTTACTTGTTTAGTTCTTTGAAAAGCTTTATATGTAACTAGCTATTTTAACTAAAGAACAATATGTAATAAGCAAAGATAAAGAAAGAAATGATCAAACCACAACACGATTGTTTATCGTGGTTCGGCTACAAGGACTCTTTTTCCTTGCCCTACATCCACGCCCCGAGTTTCCAACTCGAGAGTTATAAGCACTAATCAACAAGCTCCTTTCACCGGCGGAGAAAACCTTTACAACGTCGCTTACACTTTTACCGACACTAAGCTAGATGTCGAGTTCTTTTACACGGGTACAACCACTCCCATTGTCGCTTATACTTTTACCGACACTAAGCTAGATGTCGAGTTCTTTACCAAGGGTACAACCACTCCTGTTAGTTCTTTTACAAGGGTACAACAACTCCCGACACACTACGTATTTTGAGGCCTAAAATACTAACCACTCACTTCTACATACATGACACAAACGAAGTATAAACTACCAAAGCTTATACATGACCAAGCTACCAAGACTTGCAACTTTAGAGTTGAAGCTTGTAACTTCTTGAATGATCTTGTGAAGTCCCTTGCTACATAAGAGAATCACACAAATCAAAAGGTTACTGAGTTAGTTGAGAGAGTATGTGAAAAATATGTCCTAAAGGGGTTACACAAAACTAACAAATGGTTTGGTATTTATAGCAAACCATTCTGCAGGTCTGGCGGATACGGTGGACCCCTCAGAAGGGTTCCGCCCGTGTATCTCCAGGGTACCGCCAGGGCTGCAGTTGGATTTTGCAATAAATCTTCTAAACCAAACAAGGTCACATCTCATTACTTCTTGCAAACCAAACAATGTCACATCTCATAATATCAAGTCAAACACTAAACTTGCAAGCAACCACTTAGTAAGTCAAACAAACTTCTTACCATAAATGTATATTGACAAAGCTTGCCCTAAATGTGATGTGACCTTACTATATTAAGAAATAAATGTGATGTGACAAGACACTTTCTAATTTAAGAAATAAAAACAATGTTTTGTTTAAAAGAGATGTAAACCTTAGTTTAAGCAAGACTTAAACACTTAAAGTGATGATTTACTTATAGCTAAACTTCATGCTTTGTCATTAACAAAACTTAGCAAAGATCGTAAAATATAAATAACGTTTTTAGGCGATATTTGTATTAACACCATCCTTCTTCGGCACTAAGATTAGCTAATCTCCATTTTCTAGAATTGTTGATTCTGTTCCGATCATTTGAGGAGACATTGTCGTAGAAGATTTGGACCAAAAGCCAAAGTTCGATGCCATGATGGGGAACTTGTCTTATTAAATCCTTGAATCTAATCCACGATTTATGGAAGGGTTCATCCTTCCCTTTTTGGAAGCGGAGGATCCTATCTCTAAACGCTGAAGTTTTTCCAGGTGGAAAGAACTTCTCATAGAACTTGGATATGAGTTGTTCCCATGTGAAAATAGATTCAGAAGGGAGTTTATCATACCACTCTTGGGCTTTTTCATAGAGGGTGAAAGGGAAGAATCGTAATCGGGACGTGTCTCTAGTAGCCCCATCCGTATGGAGGGTGTCTACTAATTTCAAGAAGTCCTTAACGTGTTGAATTAGGTCATCATCATCTAATCCACAAAACTTGCACACACTTTGGACAAGCCAAACATCGGTCGCATGCAAGACCTTAATGGTGTGTTCGTTTGGGTAGACAATGGCATTTGAGAAGCCACGAGGGTTTGGGAGGAGTAGTCCTTAAGGCGCTTAGGAGTGGGAGTTGCGGGGGTACTCATCTCGTTGTTGGGTTGGGAACTAGGGGTTGTAAGGTGATTTTCTGAATTTTCTTCAGAAAGGGGTGCATCAAAATCGATGGCAACGCTAGATGGTTCAGGTGTTGAGTGAGTTCGTCTTAACCTACGCATTTCTCTATCGGGTTCTGCATAAGGCAAGACAAGGTTTCTAGCAGAACTACGACTCCTAGTGATCCTAAGGTTAGAGAATTCGTCGGTTGCCATAATGGCGGATGGTAAAGAGTTACAAACAAAAACACGAAGAAATAAGATAGACTAAAGAGATCCTAAAAATAAAAATAAAATCTTACTAATAAAAAGAGATTCTAACCTAGACAATAACTATTCCCTGAGATGCGGCGCCAAAAACTTGATGCGTGAGAATTGCACCAGGCTTTACCTCTCGAGGGATCTTGAGAAGCTTACAACCCCCACCAGGCAGTGTACCTGATCGATGTAGTATAGTATAATGACAAGTACCAGGGGATTGATCGTTCAGCTAGGAATAGTGTCGCTAGGATTAGAAAACCTAAAGACTAGGTCTAAAGATGAGGGATGATTCTTTTTGTATTTTTTTATATTTTTTAGAAAGCAAGTAAAAATCTTGGTTTTGAAGGAGTTTGGCGAAATTAGTTGCTAGTCAACTAACCCAATACTAAAGATGCAATCAAAATAAAATACTAAAAATGAAAACAGACTAAATTATACTAAAGTTGTGAGCAATATGTGGGAGAATTGTGTTTACTTAGATTTCACTACTCCCTAGATATCTTTTACAGGTTAATTACTTGTTATAGTTGCGTGTATGACGAATTGTATTCCTTAATACAATTCATGGGGTGGCGTACTTACTTCCCCAATCCTATGAGCGCCTACTTCACTCCTATGTCGAGCCCGCTAAGAAGCTCCAAACATGGGATCACTAGAATTTGCTCATGCATTAAATACAACCAATAAAACCTAGTACATATAGGTTCATGTTTCCTAAGACGTTCAAGCATGTTACACAACGGAGATCTGCCAGTTTTCTTAAGCCTAACATTGAAATCATTCATCCAATACAACCATAAACAAGTAATCAACACATAATTAACATCTAGGTTTCATTAGATCTAAGCAAACACAAGATAGATCTAGCCTAGCATGTTAAAATCAAGACAAGCAAAAGATATAATCAACCAACACATAGACATATTGATTGAATTAAGAGAAGACTTATCTTAATTGAACATGAAAGGATTCAAGGGGTGAAAACCCTTGAAAGTACTTTAAAATATGACCTAGGGTTTACAAAGTTCGGCCCTAGTTTTCTCCACACAAGTTCCTCTTCTAATGAATGAAAAATAGAAAACTATATATAGAGTTTGATAGGTGACGGCGTCAAGAACAAATGTCTGACGCCGTCATCTCGCTGCCAAATAGTTCCTCGGACCGCCTAGATCTGGGTCTGACGCCATCATGTATTCTCCTTATGCAGGCCGTCACCAAATTAACTCTTGACGCCCTTGTTGTGACGCCGTCAGGTTTGCACTGGGTCGTCATGGAATTTACTCTTGACGCCATCATGGTTTTCCTCTTGACGCCGTCAGGTACTGTTTTCAGCATGGAAAATTAAGTCTTTGCCGTTTTCTTCACTTTTATGCTCCAAAAACGTCCGAATTGCTTCCTTTTCCAGATTCCACTCCCAAAGTACCTAAAATCACAAAAGGAACGATTTAGGGTAATATTTGATCAAATAAATTCCAATTCCGGCTTAAATGACCCCCTAAAAGTGGTTCATTTTTCGCCTCATCAAAAGCGTAGAATTAAAATGAAAGATTCTCATGGATTTTATAGGTATGATTGATGATTCACATCCTAAGATATGTATATTGAAATATTCTTGAAGCAAGATCCATTGTCTCAGTAAGAAAAACACTTCACAAAACTAGGTAAATGTATCGGACGAACACGAATAGAGCTTTATTCATGTTCGTTCGTTTAGTTTTAACCAGACAAATAAACGGACACGAATACTTAAACGGACGAATTTTCTTGTTCATGTTCGTTTTTTAAAAAAATGAGTTGTTCATGTTCATTCACTAAGACATTAAACAAACGCTAAACGAACATAAATAAACATAGACGAACAAACATAAACTTTATTAAAGTTATATGAAATCTATTATTTTATAAGTGTTGTTTTGTTAAATAAACCAATTTTAAAATTATACAATTAAAAGATATGAGATACGAACATAAATAAATAAATGAACATAAACGAACTTTAACAAACGCATAATCAGACATTCATTAACATAAATGAACGGACGCGACTTTTGTTCATGTTCATTCATTTAACTAAACAAATGTTAAGTATTGTTCATGTTTGTTCATTTAATAAATAAACGACAATAAACGAACTTTTTACCGAACAGTTCATGAAATGCTCACTGACTGTTTAGTTCGTTTACAACTATACACAAAACCTATCAAGCATATTATCATAGATGAAGAAGTGAAATCAAAGACACTAAATAAAAATAAAAACAAAAATGGCTTAAAAATACGAAAAGAAAATGGTTTTAAATTCTGGAAAAATACCTATTATGGCGTAAGGAGCATTAAGCTTTTACGCCGTAAATAAGTTGAATTGGTAAAGGCTGGAAAAATTACTCACCTATGTCGTAGAGGTAGGAAAACCTTTACGCCTTAAATAAGCAATAGTTTTGATGATTTTCAATTCGTAGCTTATACGGCGTAACATGGGATTAAATTCCTACGTCGTAATGACTACGTAACGGCTATTTTACCAGCAGTCAAAGTTTTCCAAAGACTAAATACTTACCTTGGCCTTTCTTCCCTGTAGCAGCTCACAACTTTAGAAAAACCAGATCCTAAAGCAGTCAAAAGCAACACAACCCTAAAAAATAAGTTCAAAACAAAGAAAAACGCCCTGGTTGTCTCCCGGTAAGCATTTTTGTTTATTAACGAATCTTTAAGCTAGGCTCACACCACATCTACATTGCTCTAGCCATGAACATCCCTTCAGCTTTTGCTTGCATCAATCCCGCTATTACCCCAACCATATTCTCTTTGATCCTTGGTAACTTGTCATACTCAAACTCTTTCATAGTGATATATTTTTCCGTGTTACCAAGAATATACCTTCCCACCTCTAATATTTTTATCCTTAGGGTGTTGGCAATGGACACGGTAAGGCACCAGACGGGATCCATCCCGTGCAGGAACACCGCCGCCGGCCATGCGATACTGCACGGGATCCTTCCCACACGGCAAACTTTCACGAACGGGATGGGCAATTTTTTTTAACGTTAGGGCAATTTTTATGTTATTTATGTTTTTTTGAACGTTGGGGGAAAAATGGAGGATTCTTCATGCAAAAAATATGTTGTTGCTGCTGTCCATATACGGCTAATTGTTGAGGAAGATGATAACTAAGGTAGCATTCACACTTTGCACCCTAACTTTTATGAACTTTTCATTTTTATCCTAGTTGTTTGTTTTTCTCTAAATAAGTACAAATGGATTAACAGATGTTAAACTTTCAGCCCATGTTTAGAGAAGTTGTTAAAACTAGTCCAATTTAGTAATATTATGTAAATTTTTTTTATTATTGGAATTTTTTTTTTAAATTTTAATGGAATTTAAAAAAAAAAAAAATTGAAGTGAGTGAAGGAATGTAGTGAGTGATGTGTTGCCAACAAAAATATGGGTGAGTGATTAAAAAAGTAGATGAATGATGTGGTATAAAGGTATTGGTTGAGATTGAGTGATGGGAGAGAGAGTTAATGAAGTGTTGCCAATACCCTTATATTTGGTGGTGCCTCGTACTTGATACCTAGCAACTTGCTCCTTCTTTGCTTGAATGCTTCATCTTCCTCCATTGCTTGAATGTTTCATCTTCCTCATTGGTAAAATAAGAATCAGAAGTTGAAGACAAATAATCCTCCAAGTATTCCATATCATCCTCCTTGTTTTGTGTTTCATCTTCAACTTCTTCATCTAACTCACTATGACATGAATAATTATTCCCATTATCATTAGATTCCTCCTCGTCACTTGACATCAGCCAATCTTGGTCAAGTTTTTCCTTTGTTAGCCTATCCACTTTTGTATGATCACCAAATTTAATGTATAGCTACTGGTTAAACGTCTTATCCTTAGTACACTTGCCATCAATCTTGATTTCGGAATCCACACTATGTTTATTTTCATTACCTGAATAATTATTCAGTTCCCTTATGATCTCCTCATAAGTTCTCCTCTCGATTACGACATACAATCCTTTTCCCTTAAATGATATTTTGCCATCACATTCTTCTAATTTCGGATCACAAGATGGCCAAATATATTTAACACTTTAAATTAATGTAAAATTTTAAAAACACTCTTCAATGCAACAACACAATCAATAAATCACATGATACAAATCAAACAAGCTATTAAAATAAATATTTACATGCTCTTCTCAAACACACTAAAATATTTCTAAAATAAAAATTAATACAAGCTATTAAAAAAAATAATTAAATGGAATATCTATCTACTTTTAATACAATATAATTTATCATTGTTTAAAGTTATTAGAACCTAAAATTCATTTCTACTACAAAGTTATTGTCAAAAAAACATTATTTGTCAAAAATTCCAATTTCAAGCTACATGCCGCCCAACGCAAGAATACCATGCTATTGTTGAATTATTATTGTTTGTAATGGTCATCGTTCAAACCACTAACACGCACGGACTTAAAAAACTATTTATGTGTTAATTAAACAATGTGAGATGATAAAAATATTATCTTGACAGGCAAGTGTACATTGGTAAATAATGCCGCGAGACCACACGTATACACCTATCGCTCACACGTCTCGCTTATTATATTATATGTTTATCAATTATCATGCCAAGCCCATAGATTTTTTTTTTGGAACATGATTTCATTATCACACCTCACAAAAAGAGGAAAATAGAACATAACAAGTTACATCGAACATAACAAGTTAAGCTACAACAAGACATACACCAAAATAGCTGTGACACACTATAGCAACACCATACAAAGGTGGGGGGAATCACCCAAGTGAGCTTTTTGTAGACACAACCATTTAAAGGTGTAGCTTGACAAAAGTACACAAGGTACATAAAACATACAAAGAAGAAAAAAACAAGCATCCTAACAGGAGCTAGACCAAAACCTAACAGATCTAAAGACAGATCCCAATGCAGCAACAAGCCGTCGATGACCGACCACAAGAGCCCTGAGCAGAAGAGACTAACTGGTAACAGATCTGAGCAGAGAACCACGGCGGCAGCAACAACAGCAGCAGCTACATAAAAGGATATGGCAGATCTGCAGTAAAGCTTTATTGCGGAAAAGGAAAGAACAAAAGAAAGATCCGGACGGCCGGCCAAAACCGGCCGCCGGAAAGGAAAGTTTGACCGGATTTTTTTTTTTGGTTTTGTAGAGAGAGGTAAGAGTATTATTAGAGAGAGAAAGAAAGGTAGGAGTATATGCCAAGCCCATAGATGAGTGCACTTATTAAGCCACCAAACGATATATTCTAATTATTATTTACTTTTATTTAGGTGACAGCACATTGCATCTAATGCGGACCAACGATTTTCTTTTTAATTGTCTAATTTGGTCAATTGTTAGACCATGAGCCCATGACTCGGTTAGTGCTGTATTATTTCCATTAAATACAAGATCGCAAGATCTTGCTGCTGACGACCAGAAGAGAAAATGTCACAAAAAAATGTTTCTGAAGAATCATTGCCAGAAGACGAAGCATGGATCCTTTTCACAAATGTGGTTGGAGAAAAAGTCGAGACAAATGCCGAATTTAATGATATTGCAAAGAAAATCGTTGGAGAATGTGGTGGGTTGCCATTGATCATTCAGGTTGTAGGAAATGCTCTGAAAAACAAGAGCGTTGAGGTATGGAAGGCGGCACTTGATCAGTTAAGGAATCATGTCACGCCGGATATCACTCCAGAGGTCAAGAGAGCATTTAATCATGTGAAGCTAAGCTACGACTACCTTGAAAGTGAGGAAGCTAGATCATGCTTCTTACTTTGTACTATGTTTCCAGGAGATGCAAACATACAATTGGAAAGTTTAGCACAATATGCAATGTGTCTCGAGAAGTTTGTTGATCTCCAAAGTATTGAAGATGCAAGGAATAGGGTTCAAATTGCTGTCAACACACTTAGATCATCATTCTTGCTATTAGATGGAGATGGCAAAGGAGCAACAAAAATGCATGGTGTTGTTCGCAATATGGCACTGCTAATTGCTTCCGAAGGTGTGAAGAAAATAGCTGTGATGGCAGGAAAGGGTTTGACACAATGGGATCCAAGAAATGCCACAGAGAGCTACGTTGGCATCTCTCTGATGCGAAACAAAATTGGTAAGCTTCCTGATCATGAGTTTCCTTTTCCACACCTTGAATCTTTTCTCATTCCCAATAATGAATTAAGTACCATTCCTGATAAATTCATTCGGGGTATCAAAGAAATTAAAGTCTTAGACGTGAAGGGTAACCACATCTCATCCGTACCACAATCATTTAGTCTACTTACGAAACTTCGCATGCTCGATCTTTCTGGTAACCATGATATCAGTGAAATCTCTATACTTGGTGAGCTAAATAACCTACAGATTTTAATTCTCGATAATACTGAAATCGTAGAAATTCCTGAAGAGATTGGTCAATTGACCAAATTAAGGTACCTAAGTGCTCAACTTTGCGATCTATCTCGTATAGCACCTGGTGTCATATCAAACCTCTTTTGTTTAGAGGAATTGGCTATTAGTTGGTATGGAGATGCTAGTGTTATTATTACAAGTATTGAAGAGATATCTAACCTGTCATTCTTCACAAATTTGCAATTAGCAGTGTCTGATTTTGATTGTATTTCTAAAAACTTTCATTTTGAAAATTTACAAAAATTTAAGATTATAGTGGGAACCTATCTAGTTGAAGAACAAATTCCTGCTATATCAAAATATGACCGATTTTTGATTCTTAACTTCATTGATAATATTCCATCGATGAAGCCATATAGCAAACTGATAAAGGCAACCGATGAAATACATTCATTCTGCAGTTGTGGACTGGATAAAGATATCATACCTAGTCTATATTCTGAAGGATTCGATAACTTTAAGAGGATACACATAGAGGATGCTGAGGTTTCTTGCTTGGTGGCGGATGTAAGCGATTGCGATGAATTGAAAACAATAATTTCGTCAAATGACCTTGTTGGATCTGAAACAAAGGGAAAGTTCTTTTCAAAAGTGGAAGAAGTCAAATTGGAACGCGTGGATGATTTGGAGGTCCTATGGAACTGCCCAGACGAGTATATAAGCTTTCATAGCCTACAGCACTTTGAAGTCGATGAAGGTGCTTTACGAAGGCTTTTCCCTGTGAGTGTAGCAAAAGGACTTGTCAATCTACAGTCTTTAAAACTTAGCGACTGTGGTGACTTGAAGGCTTTGATAAGTATTCGAGGTGATGAAAATGATAGTGATGCAGAAACAAGCGACGAGGAGAGAAGTGAGGAGGAAGAATGTAATCCTGAAATTAAAATGGATGCACATGATGTAGATTTCGTGTTCCCCCGTCTTACCACTATTGAGCTTGATAGTTTGGGAGGGCTCAAGTGTTTCTACAATGGGGCTTCTACCATCAAATATCCTTCCTTGAAGAGGATCTCTATCCGCAATTGTCCTAACATGAAGACATGGGGTTATGGAGTCCAAGATATGCCCAAGATGGATTTTCGACATCAAGGGACTTCATACAACATTAACGACAGAATGGCAATGGAGCGTGAGGTATGAAAAATTCATAACCCTTTAGAGGTATAACTATATTTTTTGCCATGTCTGCTAACATGCAATTTTTGTTTCTTAAATTTTTAGGAAGGAAAATGGACGATATTTAAGAAAGTCAATGAGAAGCGTGCATTGAAAAAACGGTGCTACGGGTATGTACAATTGAACATGTTATGTATCACTATTTAATGCAAAATAACCCTTCTAAGCAGTGTAATTATGTCATGTATTTCTTTTTCAGGTGAAATTAGAAAAGTGCAGATCTTCGTGTACACTGCACAGGTTAGTTTGTTTACAAAACTAACCCTACACTCAAAGATCAATAAATCAATTCAGTAGACTTTTAACTTTCTAAATTTCATGTCAGTATCAAACTCACTCATCATGTTCGTTTTACCAAAAGGGCTTCTGTCCCAATGGTACCCCATGTGTTAGAATGTTCCCCAAACAAATAGTTCTAGGTTCAAGTCCTGCTTAGGACATTATGAGATTGATTTGTTGTATATATATAATGTGAAACAGTTAGTTGCCGTTCAAAAACGTAATCAGTTCAGTTTCAAATTGGAATACATCACAAATGTGATAAGAAACAATGTCTGAAATTTTAATAGGCGGGCTTGTTAAACAAGGCTAAAAGTTTTATTTTCAATTAGATACATCGGAACTAAATGTATCTTTTATTATATGTTCTGTTTTCTACCATTTAGGCTTATATATGTTCTTTATGCTATACTATATGATACTGATAATGCTACTTCTTTAAATGTAGGTATGGGGGTGTTGCTGAATTTGCATGTGCGTTGATTGCGAACATGAAGATTGGTTGTTTATGGTTTTTATCTTTCAAAAAATACTGTTATTTTCAGGTTTTATTTATTTAATCCATGATTGGTTTGTAGTAATAATTGTGACCACATATGCGTTTGGCGAAGTGGCTTTTGGTACGAAACATCATTGTATCAGCTTGCGACTGATTTTGTACAAGGATTGAGATTTTATATGTTATGTAATTTGAGTTATTAAGATTATCCATTTTGATGCTCACGCTATTTGAACATAGATCTCCATTTTTAAAGCGACTTTACTAGACAAGAGAAAGTGATGTCCTGTCTCTTGGTCGTTATGGGCACCAAGCTGAAAGAAGATCCACTCTTCTCTTATCTAACCATGTAGGTAATCCTTCATTTGCAATCCTCCAAGTAGAGATGTTAATTTTTTAGGCAGTATCTGGTTTCACCCCAAGTTGTCTTCATTTGAAGTGAGCAACTTTTTTACATTTTAGAATTTTCATGTTGAGTTTCTATCCTCTGTGTCTGTGTCAAAGAACAAAGTCCAAAGGTTCAAGCTGCAATGCTGCATGATTTCATTTAACTGGACCAGATCAAGCCCACGTATGATAGTCCTTCTCTAGGCCCACTTGTAGATATTGTTGCCATTGCAGCGAATCAGCCTTTCTTAAATGCTACATTTTCTTAAATTGAGTCTTGTTGTAGTCGCCACTTTGGTCTCTAACAGTACAAAAGTGACCACTTATTGGTTATTAGTAGCTGTTAACAACGTAGTTAGTTTAATGCAATCTTTGACTGATTGACGTCTTCTGTTGTCACCAAATCTAGTCAGTTTAATGCAGTTGGGCTGAACTGTGACCTAGTACTGTGGGCTGAAATAAAAATTGTATTTAATGAGCTAAATATAAGTTTGTCATAGGCTGTTTGGTTATGTTAAAGTTGGGCGTTTTTCCTTGGGTCTATTTTCACACTTTGTTATTTGAACTTGCGAACTAAAAACACAAACTCCCAAATATCCGGATTAACCCATCCCAGTGTAGCTGACCTCTTATTAGGTTCCGACCTGAACACCACCTCTAGTCTCTTGTATATAGAAGATTTTGTGACTTGTTAATTACTTTGCTGATTGATAAGTGATAACGAAGGAGATTTTAATACAATCTTCTTTCAGAAAAGTTTCATTTCATAATGACAATTTAAAGTAATTAATATGCTATTGCAGACAATTTTTTTTCCAAATTTAGAAACTTTGCAACAAAATACTCTTCTCTAACCATGCTTTCACTTTGCAGAAAATATTAAGTCTTCTCCAAGTGTGAAGTAACCATCCATGGATTACCTTTTTTTTTAATCAATTTCACTTACTAGTATAGTATAAGTTTAAGTAAGTAGGATTTCAAAGTTTTCTTCAAATGAAATCTATTCAAAGTATTGTACACATATCATGAACTAAAGTAATGAACTTAACATGGTCTTATTTATTGGAGTAATTAAATAGAACATTGAAGATTAAATTTATTGTCCACACATAAATATTCGTAAAAAACTTTTTTGTTGTTGTTGTTGTTGTTGTTATGTCGTATGAAAGTTAAAGAAAGTATGCATCGAGGATATATCAAAGAAAGTATCCATTAATTTATTGTTCAAAGAGAAGTTAATTTTTCTCTTCTTCTTGTAGCTATAAATAAATTTGTTACTTTCATCGCACAACATGTTTACCCAGTTAATTAATTATTATTATTATTATTATTATTATTATTATTATTATTATATATATATATATATATATATATAAACTCAAATCCAAAAAAGTCTCAAGTTCGTTATGTATTTACTACAACCAAATATGAAGTGACAACACTAACTTTTTGAATGAATTAACACTAATTTATCTAATTTGATAGGCGGTGTGGTAGTGAGCTTAATGTACGTGAATTAGTCGGTAAGAAAGTCATCGTTACATGCACACAGAAAATATACATATTTACCTAGTAATTAAACATAGGGTTATTGGACAAAAATGTTACTAAAGTTTGTCAAAAAGTTCATTTAGTTACTAAAATTTTTTTTTGTTATAAAGAGATTACTCAAGTTTAATTTGGTCACCGGTTATATAAGTTACTCTGTATGTTTTAACCTTCTACTACAAGTTTTTTTTTTCGCTAATTTCAAAAATGGTCCCTCAGACTAACTGTCGTTAGTTCTTTCCGTTAGCTAACGGCCGTTTGCAACAAACGTTTGCACCGTTAGTCCTTTATCCTAACGACCGTTTATACTTAACTCAAAATTTAGTTTTCATACATTTTTGTCCGTTTTTCTTATGTTTTTTTGACCGTCTTTCTTACGGGTTTTTCGTTTTTATACGTTTTCGTTCGTTTTTATACATTTTCACCCATTTTCTTACACTTTCATCCGTTATTCTTACGTTTTTGTCCATTGTTCTTATGTTTTTGTCTGTTTTTCTTACGTTTTTTCCGTTTTTATGCGTTTTTGTCCGTTTTTATACCTTTTCGCCCAGTTTCTTACGTTTTCGTATGTTTTTCTTACCTTTTTATCGGCTTTTCTTACCTTTTTTCGTTTTCAGATTTATTTTCTGTTTTTCTTACGTTTTTTCCATTTTCATACGTTTTTGTTTGTTTTTAAACATTTTCACACATTTTTATACCCTTTTTATACACGTTTTTATACACATTTTTACAAACGTATAAAACATACAAAGGTGTAGAAAAACGTAAAACTAGTATGAGAACGTAAAAAGACGTATGAAACGTACACAAGCGTATAAATGCGCACACAAATGTAATAAAAAAATTATGAAAACGTGTGAAAATATACGAAAACAGATGAAAACATACAAAATGGACAAAAACGTATGAAACTGGAGAAAAACATACGGCAAGAGAGAAAAATGTATATAAACGTAAAACAATGAAAAGAAAGTACGACAAGAGAGGAAAACGTACATAAACGTATAAAAACGGATAGAAATGTACGAAAATATACAAAGACATGCGAAGGAGAAAAACGTAAAAAAAATTAATTAAAAAAGAAAAAAAAAACAAAAAAAAAAAAAACAAAAAAACAAAAAACCTTATAGTAACTTTTTGTTAAGGTTCAGTAACCTATTTAATAAACCCGTAAACTATAGTAACTTCCTTGTAACATTTTAAACTATGATGCTGATGTGGACAAGGGAACCGGCACGTCATCCGGTTGCCCACCCTCGCAGTAACAAGAATGTCACTTTTTTAAACGTAAGTAACCCATATAATAAACCCGTTAACTTGAGTAACCTTTTTGTAACCAAAAAAACTTTAGTAACTAAATTAAACTTTTTGACAAACTTTAGTAACATTTTTGTGTAATAACCCATTAAACATATGCAACAAGCATCATATATGTACAAAACGGTAATAGATTATGACATACTTGTGGATTTCTATTAGATTTTCATTATTGAGACAAGATTCACTTATGATGACGTGTATAATACTAGATAGTTAAAATGATGCAAACCGGTGCATGTACGTCTCTTTTTTTTTTTTTTTTTTGAACGGCGATATATATAAAATAAAATCTAGCAAGACGCTAGGACATTACAACAAAATAAGATTAGGGTTTTTAAGCCACTCAGTCCAACTAAAGCTAGCTTTACATCTAAACCGAATCCAATAAAAAGATTTAGATACAATTTCATCAAAAATGCTCGCCTTAGGAGGAGTATCATGCCCAAAGATTTTCTTGTTACGCCAATTCCAAGTATACCACCACACAATGTAGCAAATGCCTTCAAACACCTTCTTTACTTTTATGGGAAGCCGGATGGACGTCACCCACTCTACCCAATCATCATATGAATCAATCTCCCTGTTATCCAGCTCCCACCATTTGATGATCTTATGCATAATATCACGAATGAATTGACAAGAGAAGAACAAGTGTCTAGAAGACTCAGCCGTACTATTACATAAGGGGCATAGAATCGAATCAATTTCCATACCTCGACGAGACATGTTAAACCTGGTAGGGAACCCATCATTTTTAACTTTCCATGCATGAATATTAATTTTAATAGGAACCTCCTTTACCCATCGAGTATTAGTATTACCCGTCGGCAAAATGTGATCATCAATAACTTTCCTGACCGAAGCGACTGTAAAGTCACCTACGCCATCTAAAGACCACGACCATCTATCATTCGAATTACTGAGAATACAACCCTCAATCTTTTCCTGAATCAAATCCAACTGAACTTGCTCAGCACCACCTCTCGGATGTCTTCGAAGAGAGTGTTCCAAACCACCATGAGACAATTTCAACGCGACCGTTATCCCTTTCATCGATTCTAGCGCATAAATTCTTGGAGCCAACTCTTTGATTGACTATCTCCGCGCCAAGGAACATCCCAGAATGAAGTATCTAAACCATTACCCAATATCGGGGTAATAAAACTCATAAGGTCAATACCTTGCTGCTTCAACGTTTCAACTTCCTGAACAATAGAGAGCCATATTGACGGATAAGTAGACTTTATCAGCTTACCAATTTTACCTTCTTCGCCATGCAAAGCTGTAATCACCCGAGCCCATAAAGAATTTTTTTTGGGAGATAAACCGCCACACCCACTTGAACATGAGCGCCCTATTAAGCGCAAATAAACTCGAAACCCCTAAGCCACCAGACTCCTTAGACGCCATCACATTCTTCCATCGGACCCAACTCGGTTTCCTCGATTTCACATCCGCACCATTAAAGAAACGCGCCCGAATGGATTCCAGTTTCTGTAACACATGCATAGGAACTTTAAACATGGACATATGATATATATGGATCGCACCCAACACAGATTTGAGAAGAGTTAGTTTTCCACCTATAGATAGAGTCTTTAATTTCCACCTAGACAAACGAGCCTCCATACCCTCGATGATTTCATTCCAAGACTGAACCCGCGACATAAGGCCTCCTACTCTAGAACCAAGATATTTGAAAGGCGTTTTTAGAACCGTACAACCAATCTTGGCTGCAGCCTGCTCAACCACACTATCATCCACTGAAATCCCCATAAGCTTACTCTTATTCATATTAATACGGAGACCCGAGGCACGGTGAAAAACATCCAAAACCCGTGTAATCGTACTAATATTGGACTGGTTCCAATGCCCCATAAAAATGGCATCATCCCCATAAAACAAATGGGAGATTTGAAGAGAAGAACCCATCTTGATCCCTTTAAAAAACCCTGCATCCACCACTCTTTGAAAAGAAATATGAAGGCTTTCCATGACCAGAATAAAAAGAAAGGGAGACAACGGGTCACCTTGCTTAAGGCCTTTGTAAAACTGAAACTCTTGCGTAGGGCTACCATTAACCAGCACCGAACCCCTTGATGATTGAAGACAACTTTGAATCCATCCACACCATTTCTCACCAAAACCAAACTTCTTCAAAATGTCGTCAATGAATTCCCATCTAACAGAATCATAAGCCTTTTCAAAATCGACCTTGAAAACCATAGTTTGTTTCTTCCTCTTCTTACACCACTGAACTAACTCATTCAGAATAAACGGACCGTCCAATATTTGTTTGTCCGTCATAAACGCGGATTGGATTTCATTGACAAGATCGCCTAAAACTGTAACAAGACGATTAGCCAAGATCTTTGCAACAATTTTGTACACACTCCCAACAAGACTAATAGGCCTGAAATCCTTAACCATGTTAGCATTTGTAATCTTCGGAATTAAGGTAATAAAACAAGAATTACCACCTTTAGGGATACTCCCATGAATAAAGAACCACTTAACTGCGTTGACAACATCCCTTTCAATGAGATTCCAATATCTACGATAAAAACCAAACGTAAAACCATCCGGCCCGGGAGCTTTATCAACACCACAATCCCACACCGCCTTTTTCACCTCCTCATTTGATACCTCACCTTCTAAAGTCTCGTTCTGTTCAGAAGTAATATGATTCACAAAATCCATTTCCAACCTAATATCTAACTGACTTGATTGTTCAAAACGGTTCTGAAAATGTAAAAAGAATTCTTTCTTAACAAGATGAGGGGAGTCTAGCCAAATTCCATCCGCCAACACACCACGAATAGTAAGCCGACTTCTTTTTTTGTTGAGCACACCATGATAATATTTGGAGTTTTCATCACCCTCAATAGCCCATTTAATTTTCGCTTTTTGAGCTACTTCCAAAGTTTCGGCCTTCTCCATCTCTTGAATTAAACGAACAACTTCCATTCTACGGTTTGTTACAGAATCTGTACCATCACCTCTATCGATATCCGAATCCAAGGAATTAAGTTCGATCTTAAGATTTCTCATCCCACAGTTCTTCCTCTCTTTAAATAGACAATTTCACTTCCGAATCTTCTCTTTCAAAAATCGTAACTTATTCATGAAATTGATATAATCGTTATTTTCACATATGTTCGCCTCTTTCCATGAATCTTCAACAAGCTTATCAAAACCATCAATTTCAAACCAGTAATGAAAAAACTTGAACGGAGTTGGACCGTAGTCACAATGAAACTCCCGCATCAAAATCGGCCGATGATCAGACAAATACCTGTCCAAAGAAATAGACGAAATGGTAGGACAAACACACATAAGATTATCAGAAATGAGAAAACGATCGAGTTTGCTCATCTTCTTAGCGGATCTATGGCACCACGTAAATGAGCATCCACCAAGAGGCACCTCAACTAAACCCGCATTAGCAATAAAATTATTAAACACCTCCGCACCTTGTTTATTAAAAACTGACCCAAATCTTTCGCTACAATCACGCACTTCATTGAAGTCTCCCATCATAACGACTTCGCCATTCCAATTACAAATGACAGACAATAAGTAGTCCCATAACATCCTCTTGTCCCTTAATTCCTGAGGAGCATAAACAGATATAATAATTAAACTCTTACCACTAGGCACCCATATACCTCGAACAATAATGAAGAAATCCAAAACGGTCACATTGAGTTTCTGAAACATATTTGGATCCCAAATGCATAAAATCCCACATGAGTTACCAACAGCTTCACTATATACGTAGTCAAAAGCAAAATTCCCCCAACACCTCTTAATACACCAAAGATCAATGTTCGCCATTTTTGTTTCTTGTAACGAAACAAAATTCACCTTATTAGACACACACAACTCCTTAACCCAATCTCTTTTAGCCTTTTGGGCAAGGCCTTGAATGTTCAATGATAAAAAATTCATCGATGGACATCGTTCGCTCCTTGTGATTCAATGATATCATCCAAATTTTTAATGCAACCCTTCATATCATATCCCATGATTTGTCCAACAGTAACCAATTCATCAATCATTTGAACAATAGAACCTATCGAACATGGTGCAACTGATTTCTTAAAGTGCCCCGAACATGTAGATTCGTTAGCATCATTACTCATATCATTACGGACACGAGTTTTTTTCTCCGCAAAACCTCCATCTTCTTTACCATTACTAATACTATTCCCTTCCGACGCATTATCAGGAACATCACCATCATCATTTGGAGTAATAATGTAATCCTTAGATTTGTTCTTCGAACCGGAATTCTTAGCTCCAAAAACTGCATCTTCCACGTGACTACTATGAAGGAACTCACCACTTTCTTTTTTAGACCCATTACTCCTGTTTGAATGTACTTCAGAAACAACTTTATCATTTCTTGGTGTAAAACCTAGAGGAAACTTCAAGCTATCATCTAAGCTAGATTCTTTATTGTTGTCCTCTTTTTTCTTGTTAAGAAGGTCATAAAGGTTGAAAGGATCTTCTGATCTCGCCTCATTTTTCCCAACGGAAACCTCTTCTACATTTGTGTTGGGCAGTTCCTCCTCAAATTTGGTATCAGAAACGACTACACTGTCACTATCTCCTTCCAAATCTTCAACATTTTTCAGATCATCTCTGGTAGGTTCACCTTCAAATGTTTCATCATCGGTGTCATTTTCCTCATTATCATCCACAAAATCAGGTACCCAACCAGGAACCTCTTTAGCTCTCACCCAAAACACCTTACCACGGTATATGACTTTAAACGACTCAAAGATATTGGTTGTATCATTCGTGTTGATGCAAACTCTTTTCGTGTGGAAATTCCCATCCTCCTGATCATCGACATGAATTAAAGCACCCCATTTAGAGGCAATTCGCTTAAATGTATTCTCGGACCACATCTTTAAAGGAATGCCCTCTATCTCCACCCATGTAACCCTCTCGTCAATGGTGAAATCATATGATGCTTGATGAAGCTGAGAAAACCAAGTACCAATACCCACATTAGACTGAAACATCTTTTTTGCCTCTTCTGACCGGAATTCGATCATTACCCAATATCCACCCATATATCTAAGCTCAATGTTGACAAAACCTTCATTAACCAAAACTACCTTCAAGTTAGATAAAGATGCAAAGTCCTTCATCTTACCCATCAAACAACAAGTATAATCCTGCTGATTCAAACATGAATCATCAAGCATCAAAGTTGGATTATTATCCGACTCTACATGCAATGGCTGAGATCCTTTGACAACATGGGCATAAGAATTAAAAGCTCCATTTAACACTTTATCTTTATAAGCAGCGCCTGTATTGTTCCTCTTCTCCCTATTAACGAATTGGTTATTACTTTTGTTCAAGGGCGCTCTCTGAAACCTAGCTAAATTGGCGTGAATTTTGTGACGTCCAACCCACACCGTACATAGGTTATTAACCAAACGCTCCACATCAAAGGTCTTAATAAAACGTACAAATCCAAACCTTTTACCTGCTTTAGATCTTTTATTAGGAATAAAAGCATCAACAACATACCCGTATTGCTTACATGTATTCCAAAGGTCCTTGGCAGTAAATTGATCTGGGAAGTTGGTGACAAACACAGACGTTGAGATCTTCTCTACATCATCCTCCTTGGATCGCTGACTACCCATAAATGAACCGGGGTTTGTGAAAAAAGTTACTGAAAATAGGTTTTAGGAAAATAGGACAACTGGGTTTGAAAAAGAAAATTAGAGATTGAAAAACGTTTTGGAAGACGACAGAGGGTTGCCGGAAGTCGCAATACTTGTATCAATTAGAGATTAAAAAGGATTAAACAGGATTTAGGAAAATAGGGTTTGAAAGGGGATTAAAATTTGGGGCTCGAAAATAAGGATTTAAGGAGAAAAATAGAGATTGAAAAGCGATTTGGAAGACGACAGGGGATAGCCGGAAATCGCCATGGATTGAAGGTGGTGATGGGGTGTGTTTGGGTTAGCATAAATAAAGTTTTCAGTTGTGTTTCTTTACGGTGCATGTACGTCTCTTTAGTTTATTGTTTCCATAAGATATCCCATTTTAATGCAATGTCAAATACTTGGCATTTCAGAAACACGCACACGATCTTAATGATTGTGTGCATGACAAGTATATATCATGAAGTATCTAGTTCGGGATTCATGTATTTTGAGAATCATGCGAACCTTTTTATACGTAAACCTTTGTCTTGTGATGATATTCAGATTTAAAAAATAAATAAATAAATAAAAGTGATTTACTAAATATTGCAATGAAATAGGTTTACTTACATAAGAAATAATTTCTTAATGGCCGGAATTAATTACAATGAAGTAATGGGTTATGACATAAGTAATGTGATAACCTCCTAGTCGATTTTCCTATCGACAAATCTATGATATTTGTACTCCAGTATTTATCTCTCATCGTCTACTCTAGTAATTTAGCAAAATTTCCTGATGGATCACATGAGTAAAGAAGATCATCAATAAGTAGAAATACAGATAAGAGGAAATATGGTTTCTCGAATGACAACCTAAGATGATGAAGATATGTAGTTAATAATGACCCTGTATGTTTGATAGTGAAATGATACTCATAAAGATACATGTCTTTCCAAACTGTGCATTTATCACTTCACTTCATTGTTGCCATAAGGTATCCCATTTTAGTGCAATGTCAATCACTTCACAATTCAGAAACACACAACCATAATGATTATGTGCTTGACAATTAAGTACATATCTAGTTGTGGACTCATAGTTTTTTAGCAGAGAAAATATAAAAAATGGCCCCATAACATATAAATGAGAAATTACTACATAGCTAAAACTTGATGTCAATTTTGAGTCTATTTGATTCAACAAAGAATTGAACAAATTAAATTAGAAATGTAGAAGAAAAACATATATGACATTAAGAGTAAGCAAAAGGATATCATCAAAGAAGATAAATATGTTTTTCTTTCTATCTATATGTATATAGCATGTCGTTTGTGGAAAATACACAAAGGTTATTTGAGTTGTTGGCAAACATGCTTTCTGAAACAAGTCAAACACAGTGAAAGACAAATGAAATTGAGGGAATCAAGAAGCCCCCAAAATTAAAAAAAATTGTAGGCCTTTTAGGCGTTCCAAACATCAAGATGGTCAATGAAGTTTTGGAATTTGTGGTGGGGGTAAATGAATAGTAAGTAGATAAACAAAAAGGTTGGTCAGAGTGAAAACAGTGCAGTGATAACCATATCTAGGTATGTTGTTAACAAGTTCAATTCCCTTGTATTAAGCTTGTGCTCATGAGTCCATATGTCAAGCATTTAAAATTTATGCTTAGAATCTAGGAATATTAATTTTTCATACATACATTACTAAACAAATTACATTAATGAGGTTTTCATGTATTTCTTTACCTTGAATGTGGGTTTATTCTGAATCGATCATTGAAATTGAATACTCATCCAAAAAATCTTTTGGTGGTTCGATACTTCGATATGTGAGTGCTCTATTGTAAAAATTTTTCTAATAATTTGAAAAAAGTTCAAGTAAAACGGTACGCTCATGTCGTCTTGTATGTTGGAATTGCTTGTGATTATTATGAGATATATAAGTCAAGGCCATAAAATATTAGTTGAGTATTTATGCATAACAATGAAATTTTATAGCGGCAAATTGAGCTAGCTCAGTTGGCCACCTCCTTAGGGGCTTGAGGAGGGAGGTTTGGGATCTCAAGTTCGAGTCTCACCCAAGACTTTTACCTCTTCAGGCAAGGGGAGATTTGGCTAGGGAAGAGATTTGGCTAAGGAAGGTCTCAAGTTCGAGTCTCACCCGAGACTTTTACCCCTTCAGCCGGAATAAAAGAAAGTACAGACGGAGTTCAGGGTCAACATACTGCCCTGCTACTTGAATTACTAACAACTAATAAACCGTTAAAAAAAATGTACTTGCGATATTTTAGTTAGACGTTCTAACAACATTTATAAATACAACGTAAAATAATGTAAATATTATTGAATAACACAATCAACTCGCACAATAACATGGTGTGTTATATAGTAGTGTTGTGGATCTAATTTTTAAACACCAGTTATGTCAAAGTCCATGTTTTTAGAAGAATAACATTCAAAAAAAGTTGTTACACATTATTCAATTCAAAAAATTGTTAAATAATTCAAAACACCAATTGAGCAAAAGTGTTTTTAAGAAATGATGTTGAACCTCCCAAACATACTTCAAACCACCGTTAAATGAGATTTAGCAAAGGCGCTGATATACTTCAAAACATAACAATACATAGGAATTGAATAATTGAGATTCGAGGGTATAATAGTAATTATACTTTTCATATTTTGATAGTTTTAAACACAATTATTCATGAATTATTACAAGTTTACCGTTTGAAAAATAGAATGTATATAGATTTAAAATAATAATTAAGATTAGTTGGCAGGTAGCTTGGTGTCTACACATGTTTGCAGATTTGCGTTAATTAAATTTAAGTTTTTGCTACAATGTGCCTGCTAGACTTATGTTAAGGTGTGGTTAAACAAAAAGTTTTCTTTTACATCTAAAATTACATTAAACAAACAGTAACTAAACCCATAAGTTGCTTAAATCAAACACATTTACTGATATAGTTTAATTAAACTTTTCTTTTAAATATATGCATGCAAAACCCTTCAATTTTTTTTAGTATTAGTATGGAACTCAAGTTTTAATTTCTTTAAATTTTTTGGCAAAAGATGAAATTTCATTGATGTAGGTGATCACCTTTAAATTTACTTGGAACTTGGAAGAATGGAATGAAGACGCGAGTCTTCTTATATATACAACGAAAATGTAGTTTCAGCAACAACAATTTTTTTCGAAACTAAAAAACTAAAAACCGATGAAAACAAATGAAACTACAAATTGATCAATCTACCAATAACGAAATGAACCTTGAATCAACTTGTCCGAAAAAGCTAGAACAACTTAAGAAAGATCTTTTAAACACCTTAAATATCCACAAGAAAGAAATATGTCTAATCACAAGTATACGTCCATATACCCTTTATGTGTCCCAAACTCATTACTAACTTTTTTTCTTATACAAAAAAAAAAAAAAGGATAGTGTGTTTGAGTGTTTAAATATTTGTACTTGCCTCTTTACTGAAGACGACATGATTGAGATCATTCAAACAAAATATAGGGAGTACATAGCTTAGCTAGCTAGCCAGCTAAGGGTTTATCAAAGTGATTAAGATAACCTGCTAATTCTAGTGTTAAAATACATATTAGTAAGAAACTAGATCTAGGGTTTTAATCATGAAAATCCCTACCCAAGAACTAAAGATAACGACTTGAGTTTCAATGATTAGGAAATGATTATGTAAATCTTTTGGAATATATTATCTCATCAGGAAGTTATTTTCCTTTAAAAAAATAATGTAAATTTCGAATAGATGAAACATATAAAACCCTTGCCAAGAACAAGAATTTTGACCTCCATTTTGAACTCCGAAGAGGGTTTCGATTATAAATCGAGCGTAGCTACTAATAAGCTAAAGAAGAAGACTCAAACAAGAACTAAATTATGTGAAATATAATTTGAAAAAACACCAAGCTAGAACCAAACAACAAACACAAACAAACATGATTAGCATAAAGGTTTGAGAGGAATGAAGCCTGGTCCGATGCCGTCACCTTTTCTAGAGAGATTTAGAGAGGTGAATGCAGCGAGCCAGCCAACATCCCCCACAAACTAACAGCTGCCTGTTTCATAAGTTTTCTTAATTATATATGAGCTTGTATCATCATCTGATGCTACACACACATATATTTATAGAGATAGAGTGAGAGGTAGATGTGAAACCCTAAGAGTTACACATAAGCTATATAGAGAGGAGAGAGTAGTTGGGTGAGGAAGTTACGGAGTATAAATAATAGGTGATGTCTTGAATCACGTCGACACCTCATTTGTTTGACGACACACCTCCCATTTAATTCATTTTTTCCAAACCACCTGCGTACTAACTACACTACTTTCTTTTTCAAATCCAAAACAACATATATTATATTTTTCCTTCAAAAATATGCTAAAGGGGGTCTTGGCAAATGTGAATATAACTCCTGGTAACATAAATAGTAAGATATACACGAATACTAACAGCGGATGGACTTTGTGGACGTGGTCTCAAAATAAGTATCTACTTTACAATAATAATTAAGTAAAAAGTTTCTAAAATAAACAAAAGACATTTTCTTGGTTAATAGTAGAATTCTTGAATTTTTTCTGATTTTGTGTCACTACGAAAATGAACTCTTATTTGGAGACGTAGTGACTAGTGAGCAATATTTAAAATCATCATTGACATGGATTTAATCGTAAGGTGAAATTTCAAAAATGATTAGAGTTTAGACCTTATTGAGTAGACATATCGTGAAATCCAAAGAAAAGTCCGAATTCGCCTAAAAAAATCTTGATTTTTCCAACCTAAACTGGACATGAAATTTTGTCATTATCAACACCTTAAAAACATCAATCTTTGAAAAAAGCTAAATTTTCTTATGAAAAAATATCTTAAAAACAGCTGTTTAAAAAAATAACAATAATAAAAAAATATATATATATCTATACAACTTAAAGGGTTGAATTTAAAATAATATTAAAATTTAATTGATCAAAAAGATATATTCAAACCAAAACTTTGTAAATAAAAGTTTACTTTAGATTTGGTATTATCGACTTAAATGTTAAATTCACGGTTTTTATTATTTTTAATAAGTTTAATTATGAATTTAAAAAATGCCTCATAAAGTATATATTTTTGTCAAAAAAGCAACATATATATATATATATATATATATATATATATATATATATATATATATATATATATATATATATATATATATATATATATATATATATATGATGCGTGGGAATTGCACCAGGCTTTACCTCTCGAGGATCTCGAGAAGCTTAAAACCCCCACCAGGTAGTGTACCTGATCGTTGTAGTATAGTTTAGTGACAAGTGCCGGGAGATTGATCGTTCAACTCAGGAATAGTGTCGCTAGGATTAGAAAGCCTCAAAACTAGGTCTAGAGGTGAGGGATGATTCTTTTTGTATTTTTATAAAAGCAAGTAAAAATCTCGGGTTTTAGAGGAGTGGGCGGAATTAGTTGCTAGTCAATTAACCCAATAACTAAGATGCAATCAAAATAAAATAACAAAAATGAAAATAAAGCTAATTAAACTAGTGGTGTGAACAATAAATGGGAAAATTGTGTTTACTTAGATTTCATTACTCCCTAGATATCTTTTACAGGTTGATAGTTTGTTACAGTTGCGTGGATGACGGGTTATATTCCTTAATATCATTCGTGGGATGGCGTACGTACTTCCCCAACTCTATAAGCTCCTACTTCACTCCTATGTCGAGCCTGCAAGAAACTCCTAACATGAGATCACTAGAATTCGCTCATGCATTAAATACAACCATAAAAACCTTAGTACGCATTGGTTCATGTTTCTTAAGACGTTCAAGCAAGTTACACTATGGAAGTCTGCCAGTCTTCTTAAGCCTAACATCGAAATCATTCATCCATTACAACTATAAACAAGCAATCAACCTATAATCAACATCTAAGTTTCATTACATCTAAGCAAACACACAATAGATCTAGCCTAGCATGTTAAAATCAAGACAAGCGTAAGATATATTCAAACAACACATAGACATATTGAATGAATTGAAATGATACTTATCTTAATTGAACATGAAAGGTTTCAAGGGGTGAAAACCTTTGAAAATACTGTAAAAGTCGAGCTAGGATTTATTCAAGTCGTCCCTAATATTGTCCTCCTTTTTGAATGAAAATTACAAAGACTATATATAGATTTTCTAAGGTGACGGCGTCAAGAAGAAAATTCTGACGCCGTCAACCCGCCGCCTATAATAAAATCGGATTGCCTAGATCCAGATCTGACGCCATCATGTGTAATGTTGTTCTGGGCCATCACCACTTTTACTCTTGACGGCCATACTTTGACGCCGTCACATTTCTACTGGACCGTCACCATTTTTGCTCTTGACGCCGTCATCAAAATGCTCTTGACGCCGTCAGGTACTGTTCCCAGCAAGGAAAATTAAGACTTGGCCGTTTTCTTCACTTTTATGCTCCAAAAACGTACAAAATGCTTCCTTTTCCAGAATTCACTCCAAAAGTACCTAAAATCACAAAAGGAACGATTTAGGGCAATATTTGATCAAATAAATTCGAATTCGGGCTTAAATGACCCCCTAAAAATGGATCATTTTTTCCCTCATCATATACCCTTACACTTGAGATTTGCTTGTCCTCAAGCAAATGCGCTTTTATTCTAATCAAAATACAAGTTAGGGGTCATTTAACACTAACATAAAAGTAATTACAACAAATAATCGTTCCACTAAAGACCAAAGACAAGCACGGAGGTCATACACTAGCACCTCATAAATAGTGTTTAGATACTCACATCTCTCGGGTGTAATAAAGTATGTATCACAATATAGAAATGGAAAATATCTCTCACTACCTGTCATAGCAAAATAGATTACCATAGGCTTGGGAAAGGATCAAACCTCCACCACATGGCGTAAGCACCTAGGATAAACTATCAAAGAGGTCTTTTAAAAGGGTTATAACGTTAGGTGTAGGGATATGGAATACACGGTTTTGTTGGATATAGGCAATCTTTATTGGTGGCGAGCTAATCATCTTGGTTAATTACATGTACAATATGGCGTTGCTAAGCCAAGACTAGACTCGACTTAAGCTAATAAATGAAAAATAACAAAAACATAAAACAAACATAGAATGAAAAGGGATGGTAGTCCGTATGTTTTTTTTTCTTTTTCTTGATTTTTCAATTTTTTTTTTTTTTCTTTTTTTTTTTTTTTTTTTTTTTTTTTTTTGCATACACTCTTACCCTACCATCCAAATAATACATCATAAGGAATGAACATTCCCCTTACACTTGAATTTTTGCATACTTTACAATAAACTAATCTAATGACTCGAATCAAGATAATCAAAACACTTGGAGTACTTTTAAGATTAACGCACATATGGGGGTAATAATATGATGTTCTTCCCCATTACTCCACAACATTAGTACTTTACCCATGAGTCTCAATCGTCCCAAAACAATATGTACAAGGATATGACTCGACTTAGCAACCACGTAATCAATTAGATAATTAACTAAGGGTTTAAACATATAATAATAATGCACTAAAGATAAGTGCATACACGGAAGGCTAAGGCGATTTGGGTGTACATTTAAGTGGAGTGTAACAAATTCTTCCTTTAAGTAAGATGCTTAAAGGTAGAAACGAAAAGATAGGCTCGGAGGGGTGTACTAGGGGTTTCGTGTACTAAAAATGAGTACAACGCTAAGGGTGTAGGAAAAAATTAATTGACTTAACTAGCCAAGTTGTAAAACCCAAAATTTTAAACTTGTTAAATACCCGGAATACCCTATAATTTGAACTTATGAAAAAGACGAATAAAAAAATTCAAGAAATTACAATATATTTTAACCTAAGTGTTAAAACCTTAGTGCTTCAAATATACACAACATATATGATTCATAAACTTTAGATAACTTAAAATCTCACAATTTGATAACTAAAAATCCAATCACACGTTAGTTATGTTGCATGGACCGATTTACATGTTAGAATTTTGTACACATTTTATTAGACTTATGGTAACTTTATATTTGATAAATCACTCACTAAAGTGGTTCTCACATGTTGTTTTACGAAACGCATACATTATACTACGAAGTTAATGTGAATCATTCTATTCCAAAAATATATATTTACGTCATTTTAAAGAAAAGAAGTGTTTTAGTAATGACTGTAATCACCTCTTAATCACCCTTAATTCACCAAATCATACCCCAAAATCACCTCCTTAATAAACGGCATTGCCATAAGTGACAAACCGATTTCCCTCGTTTACTTATTTAACGATATACTTCTTCCCATTCGAGAACTTAGAAAACTTAATCACACACACCTCTCCCATTTTCTGCCATTTGCAACAAAAACAACCAATCTGATCCATGTGTTCTTGGAGACACGACAAGGAGAGAAGCAAGGAAAGAATTTTGATCGTGGGAAGGGTTGGTTCGAAGAGTGTTGAGTCGTGGTTTTATTCGATCGTGGTTGTTTAAACCTTGTCCTCATGTCCGAGTTTGTTTAGGTGTATTGCTCATCTCGAACAGCCGTTTAGTCGACTAGGAGGTATGGTTTCTTTTTATCACATTACGTCTTCGAACCTTTGTTACGATTTGCGATTGATATATACATATATTACTGGTCTCTTTCTCTATGCATGGATTTCAAACTTAAGTTATAAAATAAAATATGATATTTAGAGCATGCTTGAAGTTTACTAGAACAACAGTTAATTATATATATGCGCTTATGGATATTAATTTTAAAATTTGAACATGGAACCTTGCATCTAAAATGAAGTAAAGAAATAAGAATGATCATGGTAGAGTTTTTTTATACAGTTACATTACATGATGTTTACGAAATCGATTTATATGAACAAGATGGGCAAATAAATTGCTGCTTTAATTATTTTACAATATGAGAATATATACGGACAATAAACAATATATATAGGAACAGAGAAGACGACGTACTTTTGCGTCCCCCTCATTTTTGGTCTTACGATTTTCTATATGTAGTCAAAGTATTTAAATCTCTACAAACATAAATACTTGTTTAAAATATAAGAGAATTTTTGAAATTGGGTTATTATGCTACATTAATATGAGTTGAAGTACATGACGTATTATTAAACATGTAGTTTACAAGTTTAAGCAAGTCATTTTATAAATGTAAATTCACGATTGGTATTAATTCATTTCCCATTGTTATATCAAATAAGTACGCCACAAGTTTGTTTCAGTATAATAACAAAATAATTGAACAGAGTACATATTTACATATAAGTAGTAAAATTGGACTCTTAAATAATAAGTCGATCATTAATTCGTGTAGATTCGCTGAAGAAGGAATGACTTCCTATTCTTATGTTATGATATGGTTTCGTTGGCGGTTTAAGGTACAGATATTCTTCCCTTTTCAGTAGGGACTTCTCATGACTCTCTTGATCTTTGACACTGCTATGATTTCCTTTTGATATGCCATTGCTATGATCCCTTTATTATGATCTTCTGATATGAGCTTTGATATGACTCGTTTGATATGATTCAGTTCAGTTTGCTATGATATGATGATTCGATATGATATGATATGATTTGTTCTGTTCTGATGCCCGAGTTTTTATTCTACTCATGGAGGTACCATGGGCGTGTCATTGAAGCACCAGTGGCATGACACTTTCTGTGGAGGTGTGATTGATCTACGGCGTCCCCATTTGATATGATATGTTATGAGCTCTGGATTATTATGATATGTATGATTTGCTTTGTAGGGGGGGGGCGTATGGATGCATCCTAGGTATTCTGTTCTGTGTAGGGTGAATGTGAGTGTGTGCTTACACTTCTTCACGTTGGAGCTAGCTACTCCATTTGGTACTTAGAGGTCTCCCCTCTTCGTGCACTTATGATTTGACGGATATGTGATTATATGGTAGGAGACCTATTCGAGTATCTCGTTAGGTCGGCTCGTGGCTTTCTTATGTTTCGTATGTCTATTCGAGTATCTCGTTAGACAAGCCTTTGTTGATACGTGCTCTTTGATTCTGGTTACTATATGATTCATATTATCACTTGACTCTTCGTACTCATTATTCATTTGACTTATGATATTTGTTCTGTTATCGTTGATCTCATATGCATTTGACAGATGATATTCATTTCAGCAGGAGTTTATGATTTCCTTTTCCTATACTTACATACTTTTTGATTATCAGTTTTGTTATATATCTGTTCACTGGGCTTTTTAAGCTCAGCCGCATTTCCTTTTCTGCGGCAGGTTATAGGTTGGAAGCTGGGGTTGGGTGAAGAGAGCATAGAAGCTTTAGTGGACTACCCCATGGACTAGAAGCCCATTACATCTGGACTAGTTTGGACTTGGATTAGATTAGACTTTGTTTAGTTTGTATTTTCCTTTCTTTTATAGTTTTAGTATTTCTTTTGTACTTTTAGATTTTTCCCTTGTAACCTATTGTTTTAAGTCTTCCGCTTGCGTTGTATGCTTTGTATGCTTTGATATGTCACCATACTGTAGCGCTCCGGACCCATGTCGGGTTGGGGTGTTACAATTATGGTATCAGAGATAAGGCTGCGACCTATAGTACATATATTATGGCCTGTGAGTTTTGGACCCTTAGGTTTCCACCTTAAAAGCTTTAGGAATAACTTTGGAAGGTTTTGCCTTAAGTTTCTCCCCTTAAGAGCTTTATTATGACCGATGAGGATTGGGTAGATATATGATCAGACGTTGGTTTTCTTGCTTCCGTTTTACTCTGATTTATGCCTTTGCTTTTCGTTAGGCTCTTACATTATCAATCATTTCAGAGACTTAGAAGACTTATCAGGATTCGCGACATATGTTTAGGAGGCCTTTAGACTTCGTAGTATGCCTTATAGGTTCTTTCTTTGCAGTCATCCTTTTGAACTTCGATTCTTGATTCGCTTGACATTCGTTTAGATGCCTTTCGTTCGTCGGAGATTCGCGTATGTATGAATCCTACGTGTTCGACACATTCTATGACCTTTCCTTGCTTTTGATTCTTTCTTCATTGTTAATTTTTGACCTTACCCATTCTACCCCTGTGATCGTTTTGAGACTTTTCATCGTGTATATTTGATTTGTCCGATGCGTTCTGGAGATATTTGGAGACGATTTTGTTGTACTAGTCCGTTTACATTAGAGATGTTTGATTCGGTGTTATTCTGGATTTGGATTTGTTGCCTAAGTACTATAAGGGTGACGACTGTCATTTTATGTTTGTCACCTTTGACGTTTTGTGAAGTTCATGATTCTTAAACGGATAATCGTTTATGACCACCTTGTTTTGAAACTCGTGCGTTTATTTCCCCACTGATGTGAAGATACTTCTTCGATGAAACTCGCCTTGAGAGTTATTCGATTTGTTTGGAATGTTTGCTGTGTATCTTTCTGCGTTTTTATTTTATTCGTGAAGGAGAATGATGATGGTAATTATTGTTAGAAGCTGGATCGTGTCTTATTTTGTGAGAGGAAGGGGAAACTCTTAGTAATTCTTTTCGTACTTGTGTGTGTTATGCCAATTGTATTGGTTACCTTTCTGACTATTCCTATGGATTTGGTAAATCGTGTTTTTCATGAATACTTGGACAATTTGTCATAGTATGACATTTTAGTATATTCAGAGACGAAAGAGAAACACGAGGATCATCTTCGTTTTTTGAGTTGATATTTCTGCGTTAGAAGAAGCCTCTGTGATATTTGCAAAAAGTAATTTTTGTGGGATGAATAATGAGAGAAGAAGTTTGAGAAGCTGAGGAGAGATTTGTTTCTACTTTAGAAGGAGACCTAGCTATGTTCTTGTACAACATGGAATGATTTCTGGTTATGCATTAATACATCTAGAACCGTAAGAGGTGAGCGATCCGACACATGAATTGTGGCAGACATGAAGAAGCTCAGGAGCAAGACGGCGGAAGAGTAGCTATATTAGAAGATGAAAGGAAGCAGTTTGAAGTGAAGCACACGGTTCTATCAACTCTATTCATCTTAGTTGTACTAATATGTATAGAGTCTTGAAGCAGGAGCTGGGCGGGATGGTATGAAGATGGTGGTGACTACATCAGAGATTTCCAAGCACAGGAGGAAGGACAACACGAGTGGAGTTACAGTGGAGCATTGACTAGGATGGCTTGCATGGAGGATTGGCGGAGATTTCGTTTGGTAGTAGATTATTCAAGCTACATGACGCGCCTACAAAAGATCGTGACCGAGAATTGCATTTTGGTTCACACTTTCAGAAGAAATATAGAAGAATTAGACGTCTTAGCATTTGAGGGAGTTTTGTTCGCGACACGTTAGTTTTTGGATTCATTCTTATCCGTACGATTGATTCTACCTATTCTGTTATGCCTTCTGATACGTTTTGATACTCTGATTTGTGATTGTGATCGTCAGTACGAATTTATTATCCATCTCTTTATGAGACTCTTGATACGCGTGATGATTCGATTTGCGCTTCGCTGATTATTAGCAAATACCTTTGTTCGTTCAGAATTTGGTAGGAGTTAATGAAGTTTTATTGTTTAGTACTATCTCTGTTTTGACTTGTAGGAATATGTGTTTCATGTATCTCTTTGTGAGATTTCAACTATCATCTGTCATCTGCTATGCATTTGTTTCGCATTCGTTGGATCAGATTTGTTACGATTTGTGTTCTGTGGATAGCTTGGGGCTATCCAAGTTGTCGGGATCGAGTCATGAGAAAACATTCTGTTTGTGAAGATTTTGTATTGGAAGGACCTCCCCGAGCGTGAGATTATTTGTGACGATCTTTTGAGATTTGCTTCGACTCTGCCGAACTTTGCTACTTCAATTTTCGAGGACGAAAATTTTCTTTTTAGAGGAGAAAAATTGTAAAACCCAAAATTTTAAACTTGTTAAATACCCGGAATACCCTATAATTTGAACTTATGAAAAAGACGAATAAAAAAATTCAAGACATTACAATATATTTTAACCTAAGTGTTAAAACCTTAGTGCTTCAAATATACACAACATATATGATCCATAAACTTTAGATAACTTAAAATCTCACAATTTGATAACTAAAAATCCAATCACACGTTAGTTATGTTGCATGGACCGATTTACATGTTAGAATTTTGTACACATTTTATTAGACTTATGGTAACTTTATATTTGATAAATCACTCACTAAAGTGGTTCTCACATGTTGTTTTACGAAACGCATACATTATACTACGAAGTTAATGTGAATCATTCTATTCCAAAAATATATATTTACGTCATTTTAAAGAAAAGAAGTGTTTTAGTAATGACTGTAATCACCTCTTAATCACCCTTAATTCACCAAATCATACCCCAAAATCACCTCCTTAATAAACGGCATTGCCATAAGTGACAAACCGATTTCCCTCGTTTACTTATTTAACGATATACTTCTTCCCATTCGAGAACTTAGAAAACTTAATCACACACACCTCTCCCATTTTCTGCCATTTGCAACAAAAACAACCAATCTGATCCATGTGTTCTTGGAGACACGACAAGGAGAGAAGCAAGGAAAGAATTTTGATCGTGGGAAGGGTTGGTTCGAAGAGTGTTGAGTCGTGGTTTTATTCGATCGTGGTTGTTTAAACCTTGTCCTCATGTCCGAGTTTGTTTAGGTGTATTGCTCATCTCGAACAGCCGTTTAGTCGACTAGGAGGTACGGTTTCTTTTTATCACATTACGTCTTCGAACCTTTGTTACGATTTGCGATTGATATATACATATATTACTGGTCTCTTTCTCTATGCATGGATTTCAAACTTAAGTTATAAAATAAAATATGATATTTAGAGCATGCTTGAAGTTTACTAGAACAACAGTTAATTATATATATGCGCTTATGGATATTAATTTTAAAATTTGAACATGGAACCTTGCATCTAAAATGAAGTAAAGAAATAAGAATGATCATGGTAGAGTTTTTTTATACAGTTACATTACATGATGTTTACGAAATCAATTTATATGAACAAGATGGGCAAATAAATTGCTGCTTTAATTATTTTACAATATGAGAATATATACGGACAATAAACAATATATATAGGAACAGAGAAGACGACGTACTTTTGCGTCCCCCTCATTTTTGGTCTTACGATTTTCTATATGTAGTCAAAGTATTTAAATCTCTACAAACATAAATACTTGTTTAAAATATAAGAGAATTTTTGAAATTGGGTTATTATGCTACATTAATATGAGTTGAAGTACATGACGTATTATTAAACATGTAGTTTACAAGTTTAAGCAAGTCATTTTATAAATGTAAATTCACGATTGGTATTAATTCATTTCCCATTGTTATATCAAATAAGTACGCCACAAGTTTGTTTCAGTATAATAACAAAATAATTGAACAGAGTACATATTCACATATAAGTAGTAAAATTGGACTCTTAAATAATAAGTCGATCATTAATTCGTGCAGATTCGCTGAAAAAGGAATGACTTCCTATTCTTATGTTATGATATGATTTCGTTGGCGGTTTAAGGTACAGATATTCTTCCCTTTTCAGTAGGGACTTCTCATGACTCTCTTGATCTTTGACACTGCTATGATTTCCTTTTGATATGCCATTGCTATGATCCCTTTATTATGATCTTCTGATATGAGCTTTGATATGACTCGTTTGATATGATGCAGTTCAGTTTGCTATGATATGATGATTCGATATGATATGATATGATTTGTTCTGTTCTGATGCCCGAGTTTTTATTCTACTCATGGAGGTACCATGGGCGTGTCATTGAAGCACCAATGGCATGACACTTTCTGTGGAGATGTGATTGATCCACGGCGTCCCCATTTGATATGATATGTTATGAGCTCTGGATTATTATGATATGTATGATTTGCTTTGTAGGGAGGGCGTATGGATGCATCCTAGGTATTCTGTTCTGTGTAGAGTGAATGTGAGTGTGTGCTTACACTTCTTCACGTTGGAGCTAGCTACTCCATTTGGTACTTAGAGGTCTCCCCTCTTCGTGCACTTATGATTTGACGGATATGTGATTATATGGTAGGAGACCTATTCGAGTATCTCGTTAGGTCGGCTCGTGGCTTTCTTATGTTTCGTATGTCTATTCGAGTATCTCGTTAGACAAGCCTTTGTTGATACGTGCTCTTTGATTCTGGTTACTATATGATTCATATTATCACTTGACTCTTCGTACTCATTATTCATTTGACTTATGATATTTGTTCTGTTATCGTTGATCTCTTATGCATTTGACAGATGATAATCATTTCAGCAGGAGTTTATGATTTCCTTTTCCTATACTTACATACGTTTTGATTATCAGTTTTGTTATATATCTGTTCACTGGGCTTTTTAAGCTCAGCCGCATTTCCTTTTCTGCGGCAGGTTATAGGTTGGAAGCTGGGGTTGGGTGAAGAGAGCATAGAAGCTTTAGTGGACTACCCCATGGACTAGAAGCCCATTACATCTGGACTAGTTTGGACTTGGATTAGATTAGACTTTGTTTAGTTTGTATTTTCCTTTCTTTTATAGTTTTAGTATTTCTTTTGTACTTTTAGATTTTTTCCTTGTAACCTGTTGTTTTAAGTCTTCCGCTTGCGTTGTATGCTTTGTATGCTTTGATATGTCACCATACTGTAGCGCTCCGGACCCATGTCGGGTTGGGGTGTTACACAAGTAATACGACTTAAATGGTCAATAAATGAGTACAACGCTAAGGGTGTGGGAAAAAATTAATTGACTTAACTAGCCAAGTAATATGACTTAAATGGCCAATAAATTATGATACGGGTTTAACACAAGGGTGATCCTAATGCCTTTTATCATTTAGTAAATCCTAACTACACGAATGTAGTCTCACTAGCGGTCTCGGGATGCATCACTAACGCAAGTTCTAGAATCTAAATGCTACCGGTACACTTATAAGCACTAATAGTAAATGTTTTTCCTATCAAATCTAAAGGCGAACCTCACATATTTGGGTGGAAAATTTTTTTGAATGATACGGTTTTGTGCTAGTCATACAATCTCCTATCCATGAGACGCTTGCTATGGCTAAAGTTTCACTCCTAAATGTTGTAAAAAAAAATTTAAATTTGGCACTAAAATTACACTAACAAGTATTTCTCATAGTTTTATTACACATCTACCATCAAACAAACAAACTCAAGTGAAAGTGTGTATTATAAGGTATCATCATTTTACCCTCCCCTTACACTTAAGATGAACATTGTCCCCAATGTTCAATTAAAGAATGTAAAAGTGAAATAGGTAAAAGAATGAAATCAAATACTCCCCTGGTTCGTTCGATGTGGATAGTATGGTAACAAGGTTAGATCTTCCTCCAAGAAAATGAACGATCAAAGCTTCCCTTCCAGAATATAAATCATCTTCTTGTCATACATAACCTGTTAAACCTGAGAAAACAAACAAGGTAACCTCGCGTAAAATCGGCGGCAATCTATATATACTAATAAATCCTAGAAAAATAACATATATATCTTAAATTGCTTTCTAGGAATTAAAGGGATATAATGCTTGTGGAATGATGTTTGCAGATTTCCTGGAGTTTATAAAACTAAAGAATTAACATAAACTTTGAGACTCCGTTAGAAAAACAAAACTAGCAAAATTTCCAGAATTTTACACATGACGCCGTCAGGAATTTCTTCCTGACGCCGTCAGAAGTGATCTGCAGAAATCCTTACGTTAAGTTTTCGGAAAATTTTTGGAAAACTTATGCCTTACTTCCTGGAAAATCCTGCAAAACATCATTATGACTCGATACAAGCATTTGACTCTAACAAATACGAATATACATGTTCATTTAATATTGTGGAGAATCATGATCAATTTTGTTTCTTAAAAACATATTTAGGGTTTCCCCTTACACTTACCTTTTGCGAAATACCTTTGGATGAAGTTAAGACTAAGCCAAATGACAAAATAAAGTATTCTCACCATTTTAGTTTTGAAACATGATCTACCAACAATAAAAATAAAGCATGCATACGGAAACAAATAAAATCAAATAGACAAACAAACAAACAAATAAATAAATAAAGCTTGGGTTGCCTCCCAATAAGCGCTTGTTTTTGTTCGAGTAACGAGCCTGACTCTACCCTTATTTAACGGAAATAGGGGAGGTTTTCCGTACACTTTGAATTAAGTGCGGGTAGAAGTAGCGATACACACCCTTAGGGTGGAAATATGCCACGTGAGGAAAGAGTGGTGGATGAATTATATGCTCAAAGGGTTGTGCTCCTATCATCATAACCTTACCTAATTCAATTGGTTTAGTGGGCGGATTAAGATTTTCTCTTAGAAAGGAATCATCTTCTATCAACTTCGAGAGACTCCTAGTTGGGAATCCATCTTGACCTAATATACCTGGTTTAAACCCATAATGTTTCTTATGATCAATCATGAATGGGTGATGTAAGTATGTAAGGTCATGTTCCACTCCTATGTCAACTTCCTCTCTACAAGGCTTAGAGTCTACTACCTTTGTCCTAAGACTACCCGGACTATATGGTTTGATGGGTGGATCGGAACCTATTTCAATTCCTAAATTTTCATCCAATGATGGAAGATTAGGTAACGGTTTTGGTTGAGGCTCCGGTTCATCAAAACTAGGAACTTCCCTAGAACTAAGAGTAAGGTTATCATTATAAATATTCAAACCTATATCCTCTAGTTGTGTTTGGTTCAAAGGTTCTACCTCTATTGGGGTTCCTATAGTCTCTTCTACTTTTTCCGGGTAAGTCAAGGGAGGTGTGTACGCATCAAATGATGGTAGGACTTGTGGGGTACTTTGTGGGCTCATGTTATTTACTTCACCATTCCTTGTGTTAAGATCACCTATATCCTCAACATGTGTTTTATTATAATCTAACCCTAACATTTTCCCAAGTATCTCAAGTGCTTCTCTAGGCATCTCAACTTCTATATCCGAATCATAAGGGTCATCCTCAATATTCTGACTGCTATATACAAATTGCCCAAAAGATTCATCATGTGTTTCTTGAGATTCATCATCATCGATCATAAAACCTAGGTCTTTTTTATCAATGTGATCATATTCGACTACATCCTCCATCACATCAAGGTCACCTATATGTTCATCCTGTATTATGGTAGTGCCTAACCATGACATGCAGCTAGGTGGCTCATACGAAACTATCCTAGGTGAAGGCTTATATGGTGCATAGGTTTCACTAAGTGAGGCATTTTGAGGGGTTGATGGAGCTCCTAAGGTGAATTCTTTAACACTGTGTTCTCAACTCTCATTTTAAGGGAGAGAAAAGAAAGTTAAAGAAGGAGGAGAAAAGGGGAGGGGGTAGGATGAGGATTTTGTTATTTTATCCATGTTCTCAAGTTGAATCAAATTACAAAGATGGCTGACAAGTAGTAAAGATAGACTGAGATATTATATTGATACTTTTACCATTATGTCCTTTTAACCAGTATGAGCATTGTTCAGTTTGTATAATCAGAACCATCACAAAACAACCAAAAAAAAAGCATAAGAAAGGCTTAAAACTATACAATAGAACAGATGGGGCTTCTTCATTATATTTGACGAAAGGCATTACAACCAAGTTGGACAAGTTCACAAAAAGAGTTACAGATTTCTTTAACCCCTAAGCTATGATCATGTGAGAAATAAACAAAAAGACTTTTATCTCATGTTTAATGATCAATTGACATCCAAAAGATATAATTCAAATGACTGCACATTCAACAATCACTACCCATCATTTCCTCTAAGATTTGCATACGAAATTTTGATGGACAACCAAATAGCGCCTTTTGATTTTCTGGACTTCTCACCAAGAAAAGATACGCCTTTGAGATGACGTCTTCTTTGACATTCATGAGCTGGAGTTCTTTATAAATTTCGTCTCCAGAATAGACATGTGGTCGTGATCCAACAATGGCCTTCAAATAGGACATAACGACGATCAATAATACGAACATAAAAGTATGCAACTATATGACTTAAAACAAATCAAATACCTTGGTACACTCCCTCATAACATCAGCTACACAATCCATGGAACTCATAATCTTAGACGCAATTTCACTTTGCTCATCAACCTTCTTTTTCTTACTTTTAAAAGGCTTCGTTTGTGAAATTGGCAAGGTCGGTTTAATTTGTATATCATCAGCATCACTATAATTCTCCAAACCAATCTTATTGGTATGTACCAATTCATCAATTTCATCAATTGTTTCTACTTTTTCCTCATCAAGTTTTAATATTTTTCTTTTCTCCTTAGCAGTGTGAGAAGCACCACCCATTGCTCTATCTTTGGAAAATAACTCATGCAATTGATCATAGTTTCTAACTGGTTTTGTTTTCCATTTTTCTGATCCGGGTTTATTCTATTATACACATTAATCAGAATATAAACAATAATAATTTGATCTTAAAAAACATAAACAAAAAATGACATCAACACATACCGCTATCAAATCGTCCCACACTTCTTCTTCTGCAGTAAATAGCCCACTTACAGGGTCCCAAGAAAACCTACTTAACGAAGATCCATGAAACACATCATACCATTGGGCGAAGTCTTTTTTGATTTTCTTTAGACGATTTTTTAAATTGTTTTTAGTTACCTCCCTATTAAAAGCTTTACTTAACTCCTTTACCATATTCGTATACGCTTGAGTTATAAATGTTCCTTTAGGCCTATTACCATTAGCTTTTTCCTTTAGCATTGCATTGATAAAGGCCACATCCATATCAGGGGTCCAATGTATAGCCTCCTTCTTCCCGTTGTCACCATCGACTAACTTGTCACTGTCGACTAACTTGTTAGTCATTAAGAAAACCTGCATTTTTAAAACATGTCAATATAAATCAAGGTTTGATAGGAAAAAAAACACACGAAGCAATAATAGTTGAAATTATAATTATTGACATATCAAACTTTTTAACTGATATATGGGAGATATGTAAGCAGTGAAAGAAGGATGAATTACATGAAGAAGATAAGGTTGACCAAAAGTATATATTTGCTTAAGGAAAGGCAATATAGTATATAAAAGAAATAATCTTATCTTTCCTCAACAATCACCTCAAAATTGGGCGGATGATTTTGGCTCTAAAAAGTTGAACTTTTCCCCCCACTTTATGTTCCCTCCACTTTACTTTCCCTCCAAAAAATCTAGAGAACATAAAAGTTTTTGTAGCATTTGTCCTTTCCTCTCACTTTCTTTCCAAAGCTAGTCTAGAGAACACAGTGTAAAAGTCTTATGCACTTGGCCTCTTTTCTCAAGGTACTCAATAAAATCAATATAAGATCATGTCCTCCTCATTTCATTCCCCCATCTTGGTATATCCAAAATGGTAGTAATTATATTTTTTCTGGTAAAATTCTAATGTCGGACTTGGTGGATTCACGTTCTCCATAATGGTGAACGGAAGAGTCAATGGAAAGGTTTTTATGAGCAAAGACACAAAGAAAAGATAGACTACGAGAAAGCTAATAAAAAGAAAAATAAAATCTCACTCGATAGGAATCTAATGAGTAGACCTAATAAAATAAATTCCAACCTAAGCAATAACTATTCCCCGGGTTGCGGCGCCAAAAACTTGATGCGTGGGAATTGCACCAGGCTTTACCTCTCGAGGGATCTCGAGAAGCTTACAACCCCCACCAGGCAGTGTACCTGATCGTTGTAGTATAGTATAGTGACAAGTACCGGGGGATTGATCGTTCAACTCAGGAATAGTGTCGCTAGGATTAGAAAGCCTCAAAACTAGGTCTAGAGGTGAGGGATGATTCTTTTTGTATTTTTATATTTTTATAAAAGCAAGTAAAAATCTCGGGTTTTAGAGGAGTGGGCGGAATTAGTTGCTAGTCAACTAACCCAATAACTAAGATGCAATCAAAATAAAATAACAAAAATGAAAATAAAGCTAATTAAACTAGTGGTGTGGACAATAAATGGGAAAATTGTGTTTACTTAGATTTCATTACTCCCTAGATATCTTTTACAGGTTGATAGTTTGTTACAGTTGCTTGGATGACGGGTTATATTCCTTAATACCATTCGTGGGGTGGCGTACGTACTTCCCCAACTCTATAAGCTCCTACTTCACTCCTATGTCGAGCCTGCAAGAAGCTCCTAACATGAGATCACTAGAATTCGCTCATGCATTAAATACAACCACAAAAACCTTAGTACGCATTGGTTCATGTTTCTTAAGACGTTCAAGCAAGTTACACTGTGAAAGTCTGCCAGTTTTCTTAAGCCTAACATCGAAATCATTCATCCATTACAACTATAAACAAGCAATCAACCTATAATCAACATCTAGGTTTCATTACTTCTAAGCAAACACACAAGAGATCTAGCCTAGCATGTTAAAATCAAGACAAGCGTAAGATATATTCAAACAACACATAGACATATTGAATGAATTGAAAGGATACTTATCTTAATTGAACATGAAAGGTTTCAAGGGGTGAAAACCCTTGAAAATACTATAAAAGTCGAGCTAGGGTTTATTCAAGTCGTCCCTAATATTGTCCTCCTTTTTTAATGAAAATTACAAAGACTATATATAGATTTTCTAAGGTGACGGCGTCAAGAAGAAAATTCTGACGCCGTCAACCGGCCGCCTATAATAAAATCGGATTGCCTAGATCCAGATCTGACGCCGTCATGTGTAATGTTGTTCTGGGCCGTCACCACTTTTACTCTTGACGGCCATGCTTTGACGCCGTCACATTTCTAGTGGACCGTCACCATTTTTGCTCTTGATGCCGTCATCAAAATGCTCTTAACGCCGTCAGGTATTGTTCCCAGCAAGAAAAATTTAGACTTTGCCGTTTTCTTCACTTTTATGCTCCAAAAACGTCCAAAATGCTTCATTTTCCAGAATTCACTCCAAAAGTACCTAAAATCACAAAAGGAACGATTTAGGGCAATATTTGATCAAATAAATTCGAATTCGGGCATAAATGACCCCCTAATAACTTTCGCGGTCGAGTTTCGTTGTGCGTAGGATTTTTGAATGACGTTTTACCCTAAAACGTGTAGTTCCTTAATAACTTTCGCGAAAATGATCTGATGAATGTCAAACTTTTATTTTGCCATGGAAATGATTTATCATACGAGAATATGAAATAAAAATCAAATTTCGGAAAAGTGAATAGTAAAAGTGAATAGTAAAAATAAATAGTGAAATTTTCGGGAATAGAAGTTAACCTGAAAATGTGAATTGTTACAATATACCTCATATGTACTTGCCACTTAAGCATGAACATTAAATCAAGGTACTTACACATGAAGCCTCTGCATAATGAAACTCTATTTTCTGCATTTAATTCCGAGCATTAGGTAACTTGTACTCTATGCAATCTTGACGCCTCCACATTAAATTAGAGGGCCTAATCTTATAGTATTATAGATACTCAACAAGAGTAATATTTAAAAGAAGTCACCTCAAATCTAATATTTCTTATTTACATATACTAGTTCTCGTGCACGCACAAGGTTAAATCCCTGATAAAATCAATAAATGGGTATGCCTCGTTGATGACTCAAAAAACTCTTGATCGAGTTAAAGGAATGCGTAACTACATCACAATGTCTTCTTAGAGCACTGCCTCTTAACTCTTCACCTTTACCGTTGGAACACAATCCTCCCTTCAAAAGTGAATATTTCTTCATGAATAATTGCAAAGCTCAGAGACGTCTGACTAAAGTCAACCTCGTTTCCAAAGGTATTGATTTGAATTGTGTTTGATGTCCGGTTTGTAATGATGGGCGTGAAACCGAGGAACTTATTTTCATCGATGGGTGTGTAGCTAAAGACATATCACATATGGTCAGTAGTCCTCAACTGGTAGAATATTACAAATCCTCTTATTTCGAACATCATGGAAGCAGTCAACTTGGCGAACCAAGTTAATATTTTGTCAAATCATATAAAGTTCTTTGGGGTCATTGTGCAAACTACCCTATAATTTATTTGAAAAACTCAAAATGGCATGCCCTTCACAAAAAAGAAAACGAGTACGTAAAGACGACATCAAACTACTTTCCTTATCTTGAATTTCTACTAGAGCTAAGAAAAAGTCTCTTAATTGGATGGACTCTTTTGCTAGGATGTTTTTAATGTTAATTGTCCTTAAAAAATGTTGTTCAAGCATACTGGAGTTTTTTAATACTCCATCCGTCCCAAAAATAATTTTCAATTCTTATTTCAACAAAGTAAGAAAAAATTTAGCGAGTGTAGACGCTATTTGATTAGGTGAGGAGTGTAGTAGTCCTGCTTTTTGTCTAGGACAACAAGTTTGAGACAGAGCTCTCTCTCTCTCTCTCTCTCTCTCTATACACGTTTTAGGGTAAAACATCATTAAAAAATCCTACGCACAACGAAACTCGATCGCGTAAATTTTTCCCGCATCAGAAAAATGTTTGATACACTCATGATTTATTTGAGAATTAATCATGACTGAGAAAAATGTGACCAAATAAACCTCGGCCGTGAGAAACAGGAATTTTCGTTTTTAAGCACTTTTACTTAGCCGCAACCTTAGCCTATACCTGCACCGCGTTTCTAAGACAATTTGAGTTTTCACATTTTTGGAATAAGTCAACATATTTTTCCCTCCTCCTTTGACCAAAAATCATTCCTTGATTTTATAAATCATTCCTTGATTTTTAAGCTTACAGTTTTATGTCTAAAAGACATTAAATACCACTCGACACTAGACTGAGCCCAGTCTAGACATTATAAGTCATTCTAAATCAGTATTATCATATTAGAAAAGTAACATTTTACTTTTCTCAATTTTACACAATATGCGTACGTTTTACGTATTACACGTTTTAAACCCGTGTTTCCAGTTTTAGCAGGGTTTTAGCACCCCCAATGGAACCTACCACTCATTTTATATTTTATTATGGAGTATTTTGACAAATTTAATCATTCTTCCAAGTTCCACATTTTTACGATACCCGGTTTTACGTTTTGGGGCTTAACAACTTACGGTTAGTAATCTACGGAGTCAAAACTAACTACAATAGTTGGATAATATCATCCAAGAACCACCTCATCCTCCTTATCTTATTCAAACCGCCATAGGGGGGGGGGAGTCACACCCTTGTGTGTCTTGATCTCATGCTAAGTAACCTTGGATGATTACAAGTGTTAAACTTGCTCTCCAAGTGTTGACTAGTCAAGTGTTCTAACCTCCTCAAGGCCATATAAAGCCTCTCCTTCCCCTCCTTGGCCGTCCCATATCACACACACCAACACCCTTTCATTAGCTAATTTCTTCCAAGTTTCATGCAAGATTCAAGTGCTACAACAACATAGAAACTCTAGTTTGGTTTTGATTCATCAAACTACTTCCAAACCCTAGAAACTTTGGTGATTTCTCTTGAGTTTGAATCTACTCAAGTCACCTCAACTTTCATCATCTCTCTTTCAAGAATACAAGGGTAGAAAGATTGCATGAAGTAAAGTAGGGTGAAGCTTAAGTCAATCAAAGTCCTTTTCCTTACATGTTACTTACCTTTCTTTGTTGAAAGCCAAAAGTTGTAAGCAAAACCCTAACATACTTCATGTTAAATACCATATTCATGCTATTTACATATCATTCATGCTATATTTTGTCTTGTGATTATGTCCATGATGTATAAAAATGGGTAAAACAATTATTGATATATAAATGTTAACTTATGTTATTTAAACAAGTAAACTAGTAACTTTCTTGGTGAAATTCGACCATAATGGTATAAATATGATATTGTAAAATTACATATTGTAGTAGAGGACTTAACAAGGAAACCATAGCAACTTGAACCACCTAAAATGAGTACATGAGTAAAAAGTTATGACCATTTGAAGTTACCAAAACTTTGCGGCAAAACTGCCTAAAAATGTTTCTGTAACAGAATTAAACACGCAAAAAGAGGCCCTTCTGCTCCGATTCATCAAAAAGTTAAAGCACGAAAGTTGTCCGGAATCACGTTTTCTTCAAAAACTCAGGTGCACGTATCCAGAAAACCAATAACGAATGAGATTTTCTTCAGTTTCTTAACAGCTATTTTATATACCAAAGTCACTATATAATAGTTATGGTTTAATAAGACCAAGAGGTCTAATGACCTAAATTCAAGACCACAACCATGGCTAAAGCCAAGGTTGAGTCTCAAGACCATGGAACAATGACCAAAGGTCACGGCAAGGCCATGACTAAATGACCATATAAACTTACCTAGGCAAAAACATGAGCTAAAGAGTTGGCGATAACTTAAACATACAATTTGGATCTACTTCATCTAAAGAACCATGAGATCTTACAAGTAATTGTCATACAAGATTAAGAAACTCATCCTAATAACAATCTTCATGTAAAAGTAAACTTTCCTAAGTTTATTCAAATATTGGACATGTAACTTTTCGGATCAAAACTTATATATATATATATATATATATATATATATATATATATATATATATATATATATATATATATATATATATATATATATATATATATATATATATATATATATATATTATCAAATACTACAATAGTAGGGAGCCTCATGTGAGGAGTTCATTAAGTAAGCCGTCGAGATGAGTTGTGGATTTACGAATTAAAGTGTCCTGGCTCCTCGAACGTTTACTACATGACTTCTGAATTATGTCGGCCCGAACGGTAGTAAACGATATATAAACTATACATGTTTCATGAAACACTTCTTTTCAAAGACTTACACTATACTTTGTATCACATCATGGACTAAATGCAAGACATATATAGGCAATTCTTCATATTCTTTACTCCAATCCTAAGTCGCAACATTTCATTATAGGTTGCTCGTAGAAACCTTCGCGATTCGACCATCACATTCACTACTTGCTATATAACTTAAGGTGAGTTCATAGCCCCACTTTTCATTACTTAATTGTTTTACAAACCCTTTGGGGGAATACATGCTATTTTAAACCGAACATAATGCTTTGAAATTGTATGCTACCTGATTGTTTTATTATTACTAAGTACCATCCTTGCTAAAACCAATATCTCTTATTATGAACCATTTAATCACTAGTAATAGTGAGCGCGAATATTGTGAATAGGCCTATTGGGATTGACGAATCCCATTTGTATTGACTAAGTTCAAACAAATGCACTAATATTTGAGATTTAGGTATGTCAGCAAAGTACCTACCGAGATAACTCCGCCGATTGATATTGGTACCCATTAACGTTTTGGTGTCATAAGCTTAGTGTATAATACGTTTTATGGGCGTATAATAACGTAGCCCATCATTTTGTTTTCCAACCATGAGTATGAGTCTAATTAACTCATACTGCCAACATATTGTGTTCAACCATTAAACAAAATCTATGAGTATCACTCACCTTTGTGTTGACCTCTTAAGCATGTATTTCAGGTCCATGATGATCAAGGATGGCACGGAAGGACACGGATATTCAAGAGGGCTATAAATTTTATTATCATTCAAAAACTCATCTAATGTAATTTATAAACATGGAACCATTTGGGACCTCATTTTGTAATCTCTGATATTTATATAATTTGAATAATAAATCTTTTAAAACGACTCAATTAGAGTTCGTTTTCTATCATTGTGACTATTGTGCCGTCGAGTAACACCCAGTTTGAATTCCGCTGCATCCATGAATTGGGGGTGTTACATATATTTAGTGTTTCAAATGTAAATGATTGAAACCATATGAAGTGTTGCTAGGCTTTATTTTCATTTAATCATTTGCTCCTTTCATTTGCCTTCAAATAAATGTACGATTGCATAGAGTATAAGTTACCTAATGCTCGGGATTAAATGCAGAAAATAGAGTTTCATTATGCGGAGGCTTCATGCGTAAGTACCTTGATTTAATTTTCATGCTTAAGTGGTAGGTATATATGAGGTATATTTAGTATTTCAAATATAAATGAATGAAACCATATGAAGTGTTGCTAGCCTTTATTTTCATTTATTCATTTGATCCTTTCATTTGCCTTCAAATAAATGTACAAACCCTTCAACCACAATAATTGAATACTATAAATAACACTATTTGGTCTTTGTTAATGATGTGTGTGTGTGTGTGTGTGTAAAACTTTAATTTGTGTGTAGTTTGATGATTTTGTATGAATCACATGTTTGTTGTTAGTTTATTATTATTTGTGTGTAAATTCAGTGCAACACCAACTAACCAATTTCCTTTTGATCTCTACTTTTTGTTTCTAGGCACATGATGAGAATGAAATGGATCACATGCTAGCAATTGATGGCATTGAACTCATTGGCGTCAATAACCGTAACCTTGGTATATATCCCATCTGTTTTTATGGCTCAAGATCTGTGAATTAACAAGCTTGCTAATTAGATAAATAGTTTTTAAATAGATATTGACATGATCATTTTTTTCAGTCAATAGTTTTTCCATATTTTTTCTTATAGTGTGATAAATTTCTTTTTGGTGTAGCTTCTCACCTATGGAATTGAATTTAGTTGGTTAATGTAAAATTTCTCCGTCCAATGAAAGTGTACTATGCATATTAATGTTACGTGCAATGGTTCATGTAGAAATATTGACTTGATTAACGCAAGGGGGTTTGCGTGCAAAGGTAAGCAAATGGTTAAATTTCTTGCATGTGAAGTCGGTTGATAGTACAGCTTTGAAGTTTATGGAAGACAAATAGATGTGTTGTTGCCTGAGAAGGAACCGAGGGTTAGATCTGCTAACCTATTTTAAAATTTTGGGTTGGTTAGTAGTTTATTAATGTTATTCTTACAAGTATTGATAAGTGGTTAGTGACGCTAAAGGGGTATATCAAGATGTTGATAACAAAACAAAGTGGAAGATGGAGACGTGGTGGATAACATCTCCACATATATGAAAGAACTATCAAAAAATTAGGCATGCAAGAAAATGAAAATCATATGTAAACAAGGTTTATAATTAGTATGACAAAGGTTTGATGAATATTAATGGTGGCTTGAATCTTGCTTTTATTTTATTTTTTTCCTTCTACTTAAGCAGTTTAAGAGGTTGCAATGTATCCACCCCATAACATTAGAAATAATACAAAATCAAAGTTGAATTGATGGAAAGTATAACTAAACAAAATTAATATTTTGAGAATTTATTTTAATCTATATTTTCCGATAGAGATTTGAGAGTCTCTTTACCAATGGTTACTATATGGTATTAATTGAAGTTCATAAATTATTTGTTTTAATTTTGATCTTACAAATATGTATAAAATTTGATGTTGTTATTCATGAAAAGATGAGTTTTGGAATGTTGGTAGGGACATGAAAGTGAGAATGTGTCGTAATTAGTGGGAAGGGGTAATCTTAGGCTCCATTTTTTGTATCGAATTCATTTTAATGTGGAGTAATCAAGATACTCAAGATGGAGTCCCATTGCATATAGTACAAGATAGCTAATGTTCGAAATTCAATGCAGCCTCATAATAACTATAAAATCATGAAAGGAGATGAAGTGCAAGGGTTGCCCGAATTGATCACATGGCATTTAGTATAGAATTAAAGTCGGTTAGATGAAGTGCAAGGGTTGCGAAAGGTTGCAAGAATAATTAATGATATAACCTAATTCATGCCTTATAAACCCGCCAAAATCACATTTAGTATGTACAGATTCACACATCTTTTAGATCTTTGATTGTTGGTAGCGGTATGTAAATTCTCTTTTGCAATATTTAGGAGATGATTCACACATCTTTTAGATCTTTGTAATTAACTCTGCTTTTTTTTTTTCTTAATTTAGTTATCATATGCAGGTACCATGAAACTCACACAAGATAATGCATGCTCAGATAAATGGAACCAAAGACTGGGATATCAACTATTTTCTTTATTTCATACATATTTAGGTGATTGTTATAGATAAGCATATATATAGATATATGTATTATGTTAATGCATTTTCATATACAAGTAATTTATGTGCATTTTCTATTGATGTAGCTCACATGTGCGAATTGATTCAAGAAAATGTACATGAGCATGTATGTAAAGCAACATTTAAATGATTAAATGATACTTTTTAGCGTGATTAGTTTATGTAAGTAGATGCTTTCGAATGCTCTTTGATAAATATTAGAATGAATTTATTATGTGCAATTGAATTATTATTGAAAAGAAGAAGGTCCGCGCATCGCAAAGTGTTTTCTTTTTCTATATGTAGAATCATTAGTAAGAAACCAATATTTACGCTCATTAAATGAGTTTGCCATAATAGCAAAATACAACATATTAAAAATATCACATTGAGTAACGAATAGAAAGAAAAAAATACATAATTTTGACTCAAAGCCATTTGTAAATTATAATATTAAATAAAAAAGTTGAGTTTTAAACATAAGCAAAAGTTCAATATTATTGTTGGGTTACGTAATAGGCCAAAACAATCAAAGGAAATTACATCAAGCGTATGACAATTTAATAACGACAACCCTATTTAGAAAATATAAAGACCAAAAAACCAAAACAATATCAACCATTTTTATATTTTTAAACAAAAAACTAAAAATGTTTCATACAACTTACTAAACTGAAAAATACAAATCTATTCGACAATACACAAAAACAATACGCGAGATTACCAATTAGATTAAAAGCCTGTGCGTAGCACGGGTTTTGCATGCCTCGTATATATTATAAAAAAGTATACAAAATGTAGTTTGTAGCCTATTTAATTATAAGATGATGATTTATGTTAAATCCAAAATAAAATAAAATAAATAAATAAATAAATAAAAAGGAAATAAAGAATTAGAATTTCGTCAAATTTTGGTATCTAAAATTTAAAGCTTAGAGTATTTTTTATTTTTTATTTTAAATTGCTCTTCATTACCATGCACATTATAAAATATCAGTCACATTAATTACACTTATTATTAATTAATAAAATTAGATGTCCATGTGAATCTTTGAATTAATTTTATAATGTGTAACGATTAGTTTAGAAACACATGCAGTGGGACTAAAACTACGACAAATCCAATAACAACACCACAACATGAAACTATTTTCTTTGATGAAAGTATATTAAAGAATCATGTATAATAACTGTATAACCTTAACTTAAAAGTCATCACTGAATTAGGAGGTACTTTAATAAATAAATAAAACAAAAAAACAAAAAACATATACGCTTTGTTCAATTTTAAGGGCTATATAGTATTTCGAAAACTAAGCTAAAGTTTATACACGAAAAATAAAAGATGAACAGTTATTTTTAACGCAAGCAAACACATACACCAAATTGAATTGAACAGCTAGATTTAATGACTATAAATAAACAAACGTTTTCAATTATTACAGATGCGATAAGTAAAACGCATTTTTATTCTGTTACTTCAAATAATGCTTGTTTACAAAAGCAAAGTAATCAAGAAGAAAATTAAAACATAGAACGAAGAGAAACTTAAAATAATTTAAAGTATCAAACACCAACACGTAGACAAACAAACTAGGATAAAAACCTGTATGTTAGTTTAAAAAAGAAAACGTTTTTGTCTTTTTGGACCGGGAATATACCCATTTGGATATAAATTCGGTCTGGTGCTTCGATAAATATGAAACTTTTTGTATAAACTTTTAGACGTCATTTCAAAAAAATAAAAGTATATACCATGCTAACAATAAAACAAAGTATCATGCGAAAAAATAATATTGATAAGATACAAGCGTGTGGGATTAGTATTTAGTTTAAAAATGATAAGTTGTCAGATTTTTTCTAAAGATCGAGGAATTTAACTTGAAAAAGTTAAAGGTCTTACAACAAATACTCGTGCAAAGCAGTGGACCCAAAGACGAATAATCATTTAACGATTTTCTGATTTTAGGTTTTTATGATGAACGGTATTTTTCGATAATAAACGAGGTTATAAATAGCGTGAAGCGTGGCGTATCGGTATAGCCAAGCTTCAAGTTTTAACGTGAGGTGTTGCGTTATAGCGTTTTTAAGGCGTGATTTAAAGCGGCAAAAAATATTTATAGAGTTATCAATATTAGACTATTAGTTAGCTAATAGACTTAAAACTCAGTTATTGATTTACTAAGCCCGAATAAATACTTGTAAATAAGCTTAAGTCCAATAAATCTCTTTAAAAAAATTAAAAAATAAAATAAAATCTTAAAAGCTTAAAAAAAAGCGTCACGCCTTGCGCTATAGCGCGCTTTATCACGCATTATCATGCTTTATTGTACGCTACGTCTAAAGACGACGCCTTGACCTGTTTCGTGAAGGCCCCGCCTCGCGCTATGCATGATTCAAAACGGCAAAAAATATTTATAGAGTTGTCAATATTAATTAGTTAGCTAATAGGCTTAAAACTCAGTTATGGATTTACTATGCCCGAATAAATACTTGTAAATAAGCTTAAGTCCAATAAATCTCTATAAAAAAATAAAAAATAAATAAAAATTTAAAAGCTTCAAAAAAGGCGACACGCCTTGCGCTATAGTGCGCTTTATCACGCCTTATCATGTTTTATTGCACGCTACGCCTAAAGACTTGGAACCAAACTTCATAACGGACAAAACCCTCAAAAGAGTGTCGTATCCGTGGCTTGCTGGCAACATTTGCCTATAAATAGCAAGCCACACCAAGTTGTTTTCTAATCACTTACAATCATACATTAGCATACATACTCTCATCTATTATATCTAACTCAATCACATTTCATTTTAGTGAGATTCTTTTGTAGCATGAAGATCACAACTTCATCCAAAAGACTTACAAGTTTCAACATTGAGTTGCAAGATTTGTTAGTTTATCATTGTGTGAATTCTTGTTATTTATACATCTATTGATTGTATTTATTCAAAAGTGATCGGTTAGTATTTTAGTCCTTAAAATACAAAGAGTGACGGGAGTGGTTGTACCCTTATAAAAGAACTTGACGTCTAGCTTTGTGTCGGTAATCTTGTATAAGCGATGTGTAAGGTTTTCTCCGCCGGTTAAAGGAGCTTGTTGACTAGTGAAGGATACTCTCGAGTTGGATACTCGGGGAGTGGAGTAGAGAAAGGAAAAAGAGTCCTTGTTGACCAAACCACTATAAACATCTGTGTTGTGGTTTGATCGTTTCTTTCTTTACTTGCACTTTACTTATTATTTTATTATTTGCAATAGTTGATTTCACATATAGTTATCAAAGCAAATTAAATTTAAAAGCAGTAAAACTATTCAACCCCCTTCTAGTTTTCCATACATTGTAATATAAGCATCATGTGTGAAAACCACGTTGAATGTGAAGTACGTTTAGGATGCAGCTAGGAATATTCTTTCACTCACTGTGTTGACTTCTCGTGGGTACTGTTATTTTGAAGAAAAGAAAAAGAAAAAAAAAAAAAAAAAAAAAAAAAAAAAAAAAAAAAAAAAAACTTGCAAGGTTTACAAGAGAGATCGACTAGTTATTCGAGGTCGTAAAGCACCAAATAATCCATGTTACTTGGAAGAAGAATCTTTGAAAGGGAGGACTCATTGCGAAAGCAATAAAGAGAAGATGAAGACCGAGAAAATAGTGCATTTCGCGGATAAGGATGAAGTATTAAGGATTTCGAGTCAAAGGAGGATTTATTAGTTATAACTCATTATTCCATAAATAAGAGACTTGGAATTTAACTTGGAAAATAAGGAGAATAGTTTTTAATTTGGTATTATCAAATTAGGAAAGTGGTTGTGTTTAGCCTATATATAGAGGATGATTATGTTGGGTTTCCATAATTCCAGAAAAGAGAAAAACTCGTGAGAGAGAGAGAGAGAGAGAGAGAGAGAGAGGTTTGAGCATCTCCATTCTTATAATCGTAAATCTTTAGTGAGTTTTTCTAGTGGATTAGGCTTGAGGCGTTTAACCGGTATATCGTCGTATGTTGTGTTTGTTTTCCGTTTTCTTCAATATTTGGCTATCGTGTGTGATCTTTTGTAGTGGGTCTAAGATCCTAACAGTTATGCCGATTTTGAGAGCGTGGATGAAGGTTTTAGGACGATTTAAGTAATTTTAGGCAAGTTACTAGTGAGCTAGCTATCCAAGCTCGACTATATAGCTCGACTAGTTAACGTTGGACTCAAGCTTAGTTTGAAATAGGGTAAACTACAAATTTAGTCCCTAACCTATCGGAAAAGTGCAAGAAAGCCACCGAGACATTAAGGCGTGCAAAAAAAAACCACCCACATTACGGATAAGTGCAAAAAAGCCACCGAGAGTTACTTTTGGCTAACGCCAGTTAGTTTTGCCGTCGGTCAAGGATATTATTGTATGAAATGACTAATATACCCCTATATGTTCACCAAGGTTTTAGTGTGTTAGCTCTTTACTAATGTTGATGCATGGTTTTGCAACCTTGCAAAAGGTTTTACCTCTCAAGGGATCTTGAGAAGCTTGCAATCCCCACCAGGCAGTGTACCTGACCGTTGTAGTATAGTATAGTGGCAAGTACCGGGGGATTGATCGTTCAACTCAAAGAATAATGTTCGCTAGGGTTAAAACTCAATTAAACTAGGTCTAGAGGTGAGGGATGATTCTTTTTGTATTTTTAAATCTATACTACCTTATAATGTATTTAGGACATCTATATTTAGAAGTCTTAAAATGTTTAAGACCAAAAACATTTCTTTAATAGGAAAGATGCATACATGCTTGTAATTTTTTATGAGATACAAGAAAAGAAGCATAGTGTACACTACTTTAATGCACATAATTTTCAGACTTACAAGACAAGAAGCATAGTGTACACCACTTTAATGCACACAATTTTCAGACTTACAAGATAAGAAGCATAGTGTACACCACTTTAATGCACACATTAAAAAAACATTAATGCTATTTAATGTAATCAATTAATTAATTGGTTAATAAATACAATTAATACAATTATTAAAACACCCCTTACATAAGAAATACAAATTATCAAGCATAATGTATAACCAAATTAAACACAATTCCAGCATTAAATGTCACTAATACAAATAATAAAGCACATTATTCAAGCCCGAACGGGTAACGGGCCAAATGGGCTTGAGCCCGAACGGATGCGGGCCAAACGGGCCCAACGGGCTCGTTCGGGCTAAACGAAATTCTTGATATCCGTAAATTTATTATCAAAAAAACATAATAAAGTAAAATACATAGTTCACCGAAAAATATAATTTCAGAGTACCCGCCGCTGCAACGCGCGGGTACCCTGCTAGTTTTATGGAAAGCAAGTAAAAATCTCGGGTTTTGGACGAGTGGGCGGAATTAGTTGCTAGTCAACTAACCTAAATTACTACAATTGCAAACAAAATAAAATAAAATGAACTTAAAGTAAATGTGGCGAAAACAATAATAAGATAAATGTGTTTACTTAGATTTCACTACTCCCTAGCTATCTTTTACCGGTTGATTAGCTTGTTACAATTGCATGAATGACGGGTTATATTTCTTAATACCATTCGTAGGTCCGTGTACGATCTTCCCTAACTTTATAAGCTTCTACCTCTTCCTATGTCGAGCCGACTACTAGCTCCTAACATGGCCTTATTAGTAGTTACCTATGCATTAAATATAACCAATTTATCGTAGTACTCATCCGATCATGTTTCTTAAAACGTTCAAGCAAGTTACCAATTAGAAGTCTGCCAGTTTTCTTAAACCTAACATCGAAATCATTCATCCACAACAATTATAAACAAACAACCAACCAATAATCAATATCTTAGTTTCATTACATCTAAGCAAACACAAAGAAAACCTAGCCTAGCATGTTAAAAATAAGACAAGCATAAGATAGAATCAAACAACACATAGACATATTGAATGATTATTGGAAAACTTATCTTTAATTAAGCAAGGATGAAACAAGGGTTTGAAACCCTCAAAAATACAGTAAAATTCATCTAGGGTTTTCTCCTCTCAAAGTTGCACACAATGAATGAAAAATCAAAAACTATATATAGATTATAAGGTCTGACGGCATCAAGAGTAAGTTCTGACGCCGTCAACTCGCCGCCATAATTATCATCGTATTGTCTAGCTCCACTTCTGACGTCGTCATGTGTAAACTTGGTCTTGGCTGTCACATGCAAATTGCTCTTGACGGCCTTGGTGACACCGTTATGTATAATTTCTCCAAAAACTCTCTGGTGCGTCACATGTAACTTGATTTATCCACCTCTTTGTCAAAGAGTGACGGCGTCATAAGCATATCCTGACGCCGTCAGGTACATTTTCCAACATGAATTTGAGACTTTGTCGTTTTCTTCACTTTTTCGCTCCAAGAACGTTCAAAATTTTTCCTTTTCCAGATTTCTGATCAAAAGTACCTAAAATGACAAAAGGAACGATTTAGGGCAATATTTGATCAAAGAATCTCGACTTTTGGCAATATTTGGCAATTTCTGGAGAGCAAACTAAAGATCTTAACTGATTCCAAGCCTTCTATGTTTACAAACCTCAATAAAAGGCTTCAATTCTGATTATGAGGCCCATTGTACGTTATAAGTGAAATAAACAATCCCAAAATTAAGTAAAATGCCTAGATTTATATTTTTTTTAAATTGACCGATTCGGCCGATTTTTGGCCGATTCAGCCGATTTTTGGCCGATTCGGCCGATTTTTGACCGATTCGGCCGATTTTTGACCCATTTTTTCTGATTTTTTTGCCTAGGCCGATTTTTTCACCGATTTTCAAAAATCGACAAGGTGCATCACCGATTAGCGATTAATCGGCCGATTCGGCCGATTTTTGCAACATTGTGGGAAGGAACGCTTCGTCCCACAACCAGCCTTCATCGATTTGTTCATCAACACAGTTGTCAATGACATCGGTTAATTCATCGACCTCTCCGATGAAATATAGCGTGTTAGCTACTTTGAGAGAAAGGTTCATTGTATCCTTAATATCAAAGGTTAAGCTGTCGGCCCCTACTCGCAAGGTTAACTTGCCGTCATGAACATCAATGACAGCACGAGCAGTGGCAAGAAATGGTTTCCCTAAGATGATGGGCACTAGGTCATCCTCCACCATATCCAAGATTACAAAGTCGACCGGAAATTTGAACTTCCCTACTTTAACTAGCACGTTCTCGCATATCCCCAAAGGGTATTTGACTGATCTATCAGCTAATTGGATGTTCATACAGGTTGGTTTCAATCCGGAATACCCTAGTTTAAGGAACATGGAATAAGGCATGAGGTTGATGCTTGCCCCTAAATCAGCTAGAGCATTCTTTACTGATGCGTGGAATTGTGCCCTCGCAAAAGCTTTTACCTCTCACGGGATCTTAAGAAACTTGCAATCCCCACCAGGCAGTGTACATGACCGTTGTAGTATAGTATAGTGACAAGTACCGGGGGATTGATCGTTTAACTCAAAGAATAGTGGTTTCTAGGGTTAAAACACACTAAAACTAAGTCTAGAGATGAGTGATGATTCTTTTTGTATTTTTATATTTTATTGAAAGCAAGTAAAATCTCGGTTTTGGAAGGAGTGGGCGGAATTAGTTGCTAATCAACTAACCTAAATAACTAAAGATGCAATCAAAATAAAATAAACTAAACTTAAACTAATTGTGGTGAAAACAATAATGAGAGAAAATGTGTTTACTTAGATTTCACTACTCCCTAACTATCTTTTACTGGTTGATTAGTTTGTTACAATTGCATGGATGACGGGTTATATTCCTTATTACCATTTGTAGGGCCGTGCACGATCTTCCCTAACTCTATAAGCTTCTAACTCTTCCTATGTCGAGCCGACTACTAGCTCCAAACATGGCCTCATTAGTAGTTACCTACGTATTAAATACAACCAATATATCGTAGTACACCTCCGATCATGTTTCTTAAGACGTTCAAGAAAGTTACCAAATGGAAGTCTGCCAATTTTCTTAAGCCTAACATTGAATTCATTCATCCACAACAATTATAAGCAAACAACCAACCCATAATCAATATCTAAGTTTCATTACTTCTAAGCAAACACAAAGAAAACCTAGCCTAGCATGTTAAAGAGAAGACAAGCGTAAGATATAATCAAACAACACATAGACATAATGAATAATTTGATAAGATACTTATCTTCAATTAAGCATGGATGAAACAAGGGGTTGAAACCCTTAAAATATCTGTAAATTTCGTCCAGGGTTTTCTCCCTTCAAAGTTGCACACAATGAATGAAAACTAGAAAAGTATACATAGATTTTGTATTCTGACGGCGTCAAGAGATAGGTGTGACGCCGTCAACTCACCGCCAAAATAAACTCGTATTGCCTAGATCTACTTCTGACGCCGTCACTCCTTATTTTCTCTGGGCCGTCTCTCTTTGCATTTACTCGTGACGACCTTGACAACTTATAACGTGACGCCATCACAAGCTCTTCAGAAAACATTCTGGCGCGTCACGTGTAATTGATTTATCCACCTCTTTGTCAATTCATGACGCTGTCAAGTGCAATTTCCAGCATGATTTTGAGACTTTGTCGTTTTCTTCACTTTTTCGATCCAAAAATGTCCAAAATGCTACCTTTTGCAAATTTCCTCTCAAAAGTACCTAAAATGACAAAAGGAACGATTTAGGGCAATATTTGATCAAATAATCTCGACTTTGGCCTTAAATGACCCCCCAAAAGCGGTACACTTTTCGCTTCATCAAATACCCTTACACTTGAGATTTGCTTGTCCTCAAGCAAATGCACTTTTATTCTAATCAAAATACAAGTTAGGGGTCATTTAACACTAATATAAAAGTAATTGCAACAAATAATCATTCCACTTCAACCAAAAACGAGCACGGAAATTATACACTAGCACCTCACAAATAGTGTTTAGATACTCACATCTCTCGGGTGTAATAAAGTATATATCACATTATAAAAATGGAAAACATCTCTCACTACCTGTCATAGCAAATAGATTACCATAGGCTTGGGAAAGGAGCAAACCTCCACCACTTGGCGTAAGCACCTAGGATAAACTATCAAAGAGGTCTTTTAAAAGGTTATAACGTGAGGTGTAGGGATATGATAAACACGGTTTTATTGGATAAAGGCAATATATACTGGTGGCGAGTTAATCATCTTGGTTAATTACATGTACAATGTGGCGTTGCTAAGCCAAGACTCGACTCGACTTAAGCTAATAAAAAACTAACAAAAACATAAAATAAACATAGAAGGAAACGGGATGGTAGTCCGTTTTTTTTTTTTTTTTTTTTTTTTTTTTTTTTTTTTTTTTTTTGCATACACTCTCACCCTACCATCCAAAATAATAAATCATAGGGGATTTGTATTCCCCTTACACTTGAACTTTTACATACTTTACAATCAACTATTCTAATGACTTGAATCAAGATAATCAAAACACTTGGAGTACTTTTTAAGATTAACGCACATATAAGGGTAATATATGATGTTCTTCCCCATTACTCCATAATAATAGTACTTTACCCATGAGTCCCAATCGTCCCAAAACAATATGCACAAGATATGACTCGACTTAGTAACCATGTAATCAATTAGACAATTAAGTAAGGGTTTAAACAAATAACAATAACGCACTAAAGATGAGTGCATACACGAAAGGCTAAGGCGATTTGGGTGTACATTTGGGGTGGATTGTAAACAAATTCTTCCTTTAAGTAAAATGCTTAAAGTTTGAAATGAAAAAGATAGGCTCGGAGGGGTGTACTAGGAGTATCGTGTACTAAAAATGAGTACAACGCAAAGGTGTGGAAAAAATTAGTTGACTTTACTAGTCAAGTGATTATGACTTTATTGGTCAAGTAATTATGATACGGGTTTAATACAAGGGTGATCCTAATGCCTTTTATGATGTAGTAAATCCTACTACACGAATGTAGTCTCACTAGCGATCTCGGGATGCATCACTAATGCAGGTTCTAGAATCTAAGTACTACCGGTACACTCATAAGCACTAATAATGAATGCTTTTCCTAATAAATATAAAGGTGAACCTCACATATTTGGGTGAAAATTTTTTTGAGTGGTACGGTTTTTGTGCTAGTTATACAACTCCTATCCATGATACGCTCATTAAGGCTAAAGGTTCACTCCAAAATGTTGTAAAAAAAATTTTAATTTGGTGCTAAAATTTCCCTAAAAAGTATTTCTCTTAGTTTTATTACACACCTACTATTAAACAAACAAACTCAAGCAGTCAAGCGTAATTGTATTCTCTAAGGTATCATCATTTACCCTCCCCTTACACTTAGGCTGAACATTGTCCCCAATGTTCAATGAAAAGGATGTAAAAGTAATGAAGGTAAAAGGATGAAAACAAATACTCCCCTGATTCGTTCGGTGTGGATAAATGGATAACATGGTTAAATCCTCCTCCAAGAAAATGAACGTTGAAAGCTTCCCTCCAAAAATATAAATCATCTTCTTGTCCAATATAACCTGTTAAACCTGAGAAAACAATCATGGCAAACCTCGTGTAAAATCGGCGGCAATCTATATATATAAGGATATAATGCTTGTGGAATGAATGTTTACAGATTTCCTGTAGTTTATAAAACTAAAGAATTAACAAAAACTTTAAGACTCCGTTAGAAAAACAAAACTTGCAAAAATTTTCAGAATTTTTACACCTGAAGCCGTCAGGTTATGATCCTGACGTCGTCAGAGTGTTCTGACAGAAATCTTATGTTAATTTTCCGGAAAATTTCTGGAAAAACTTACGCCTTAATTCCTGAAAAATCCTGCAAAACATCATTATGACTCGATACAAGCATTTGACTCAAACAAATACTAATATACATGTTCATTTAATATTGTTGTGGTTCATGTTCAATTCCGTTCTTAGAAACAAATTAAGATTTCCCTTACACTTATCTTTTGCGAAATACCTTTTCATGAAGTTAAGACAAACAACAAGGTAAAGCATTTTCACAATTTATTATGAAACATGATCCACAAACAATAAAAATAAAGCATGCATACGGAAACAAATAAAATCAAACAAACAAACAAACAAAACAAATAAAACATGGGTTGCCTCCCACGAAGTGCTTTTCTTTATTTACGAGTCTTGTAGCTAGACTCAAAGTCATGGGCTACTATGTGACCTCGTCTCGTAATATGATGTAACCCTTATCAACAGAATCCACGTCATTCAGGTGGTAATGACTCAATCGTTTGATATTCACAGTTATTTCCCCACCCCTTTCGCTGTTCAAGAGTGCTACTCCATTGTGACTTAAGTTTTTGATTGTGAATGGTCCATACCACCAAGAGTTTGATTTATCAGGAGGCTCCTTCATCCCTAAATGTCTTAGGAGTACTAAGTTTCCTTCGATGAATGGGGTATGATTCTCTATCGGCTGATTGCACTCGAATTCGACATGAACTTTATCACTACCTTTGCATCTCTCAAGCGTAGTTTCTTTGTAGCTTTTAATCCTTGTTTCCCATGCAAGGATTTTTTCTTGAACATGGTTATGCAGTGTGCCGGCGTTATTTTTGAACCTCCTTTCCATCATACTTTCTCGCACATATCTTGGGGTCATGGGGAAGTGAATCTTTCTTTTTCCTGACTTAAGTTCAATTTCCCCTTTTTCATACTTGATAACAGCTCTTGCTGTGGTAAGGAATGGTGCTCCAAGGATTATTGGCATACACCCATTTTCTTTGTCATCGATAATCATGAAATTGACGGGATACATGAAACCTGCTACATTGACCAGCACATCCTCTGCAATTCCTAAAGGATACACATAAGAGTGATTAGCGAAGGATAGCCTAACGCGGGTGGTGGTCGGCATTTCGTTGGTGAGTTGGGTATAGATAGTTAAAGGCATCAGGTTCACCTCTGATCCTTGATCGGCGAAAGCATCCAAATATTGTGATTTCCCAATGCTAGCTGGTATTTCAAAGTTCCCATAAGCCATCTGCTTCGTAGCCACTTTTTGCTTAAGTAACTCTTTGTATAACGGCCCCACAGGCACGGTGTCATAATCATCCTCCCCTACTTCTTCTCCTTCAGAGTCCCTTTTGGAAGATCGGTTACGTCCGTCGCCCTCTATCCAGTTGGTTATTGTTTTCTCATTTATATCATGCTTAAGATAGTACCCTAATGATTGGGATTTTGATGGTTCCTCAATGGTTTGTGCAATTGGGGTCTCCTTTTCTTCATTGCCCTCGTGGACAATGGGGTAGAGCATATTTTTGAATTCCGGGCTGAGGTTTTGAGGAGGGGAATGGGGTAGAGCATATTTTTGAAAGGTTTCGGCATTCTCTCTAAGGGGTGATTCAGACAACGGTGTTGGGTTTATGTTTGAGATAAAGTTGATCGATGCATGTCTAGGACTTAAAGATTTTTTTCGTTTTTCCATGAGATAGTCAACTTTTTTCTCAAGTTCACAGAGGTTTTCTTCAGAAAGTTGAATGGTCCCTCCTGATAATGAGATTGCATTGACGGCAAAGTCAACGACATGGGCAACCTCCCATAATTCATTATCATCAAATGCAAGTTCATCAATGATATCCCATGACTCTTTGGCATCCTTGTCACGCAATCTACCTCCGGCAGCTTGATCAATGGTGCGTTTGGTATGGAAGTCGACATGGTCGTAAAAAATTTGAATTTGGAGCCAAAGATCTATGCCATGATGAGGGACTTTTTGGAGTAAGTCCTTGAAACGAGTACATGCTTCATAGAGAGTTTCACCTTAACATTGTTGGAACATCAAGATGTCATTTCTAAGCTTAGTAGTTCTCCCCGGTGGGAAAAATTGAGCAAGGAAACGAGTGGTGAGATCATCCCAAGAGGTGATGGATCCCGCGGGTAAACGCTCAAGCCATTGACTAGCTTGGTCACGTAGAGAGAATTGGAAGAGACGTAATCGGGTCGTCTCTCGAGTTCCAACATCAAGGTCTATTAAATCTACGATTTTGAGAAAATCCTTGAGATGCTGATTAGGATCTTCGGAACGAAGTCCATGGAATGCACATCTGCTTTGAACCAACCGGATGGTGTCGGATCGCAAGGGAGACACATTGGCTCCTTGAGTCCTTGAGTGAGCTCAATGGTATTTCGATAGCCTTGGTGGCTAGGACGGGAGTACTCTCCTAAAGTTCGGGGTCTAGGAGGTTAGTTTGGTTGTGGTGGGTTTTGTGGATGGTTTTGTTGTGGTGGGTTGATGGGATAAAGAGATTACCACCTTCCATGATAGGGGATGGCAAAGGTTACGAACAAAGGAACGAACAAAAAGATAGACTAAAGAAACCTATAAAAATAAAAATAAAAATCTTACTAGAAATGAATCTAGAAAGTAGACCTAATAAAAAGAAATTTTAACCTAGACAATAACTATTCCCCAGGCTGCGGCGCCAAAAACTTGATGCCTGGAATTGCGTCCTAGCAAAAGGTTGTATCTCTCAAGGGATCTTGACAAGCTTGCAATCCCCACCAGGCAGTTTAACTGATCATTGTAGTATAGTATAGTGACAAGTACCAGGGGATTGACCATTCAACTCAAAGAATAGTGTTCGCTAGGGTTAAAACTCACTAAAACTAGGTCTAGAGATGAGGGATGATTCGTTTTGTATTTTTATATATTATTGAAAGCAAGTAAAATCTCGGTTTCGGAAGGAGTGGGCGGAATTAGTTGCTAATCAACTAACCCAAATAACTAAAGATGCAATCAAAATAAAATAAACTAAACTTAAACTAATTGTGGTGAAAACAATAATGAGAGAAAATGTGTTTACTTAGATTTCACTACTCCCTAGCTATATTTTACAGGTTGATTAGTTTGTTACAATTGCATGGATGACGGGTTATATTATGTGGAAAACTAGAAGGGGGGTTGAATAGTTTACCGATTAAAATCTTTTTAACTTGTTAAGTTAGCTTTGAAACTTTCCGTTTGATCAAAGATATATACACAAACACAATATATAACATGCAAGTAAATGAAAGAAACGATCAAACCACAACACGAGTATTTATCGTGGTTCAGCTACAAGGACTCTTTTTCCTTGCCCTACGTCCACGCCTCGAGTATCCAACTCGAGAGTTTCTTTCACTAGTCAACAAGCTCCTTTCACCGGCGGAGAAAACCTTACACGTCGCTTATACTTTTACCGACACAAAGCTAGATGTCGAGTTCTTTACCAAGGGTACAACCACTCCCGTTAGTTCTTTACAAGGGTACAACTACTCCCTATACACTTCGTATTTTGAGGACTAAAATACTAACCGATCACTACTGAAAATACACAATCAAATGAAGTGTAAACTACACAAGTCTACACAATGCTAAGCTAACAAGTCTTGCAACGTTGTGTTGAATACTTGTTACTTTTAGTAAGCTCGTGAATCTCTTTGCTACAAAAAGAAACTTTACATATGAAATGTTAAGAGGTTAGATGAAAGAATGAATGTGTGTGTGAAAATATAATGTCAAGTGATGAGCCAAAATTCAACTTGTGACTCAATATTTATAGCCAAAACCTTCTGCAGGTCTGGCGGATCAGGCGGACCCCTGAGAAGGGTTCTGCCCGTGTACCTCCAGGGTACCGCCGGGCAATATAAAATGTAGCAAAAGTCTAGTTTATGCAAGTCTTTAAAACTAAGATTATGTTTTACTTAGAAACTAAAGTTTACATTTGTCATTAACAAAACTTAGAGAAGATCGTAAAATATAAATAACGTTTTTAGGCGATATTTGTATTAACAATCTCCCTCTTTTTGTTAATGACAAAACATACACTTTGTTTTTAAGTAACTCACAAAATCTTGGTTTTTAAGACTTAAAAAATATATATATTAAACTTGTTTTACTTAATTTATGAAAATCATATTAAGTTTTGAAAGTTCAATATATTTCTCCCCCTTTTTGTCGAAACAAAAAGTAGAGTGGCGAAGCGGAATAATGCCCATGCTCCCCCTTGGTCGATACTCCCTCTAGATGGAGTGCCAAGATGGGAAACATGGATTTTGGACCCTACAAAAAAAATGTTAGTTGGTGATAGATATAGTCAAGGATGTAGTTACCACACACATTGCAACCACAATGACAACACAAACATGATCAACCAACAATGTACTAAAGTGAGTAGAAAGAAATATCATTCCAAGTAAAATTTTGACTTTAAAAAGTCAAAAGACAAGAAATGAGAACTATTCTTCTACTTCTAAACAAAAACTAAAAAATAACCAAGAAAGAAAAATAAAATCCTACTTTCCTAAATTGGGGCAAACGGCCTCCAAGGATTGTCTAGGATTTGTTGGGGTGGGAAAGAGCATCCAAACGTTCTATGACGTGTTGGAATGTAAAACGGGTTTCATTGTGGAATTGGTTAAGCAATGTTTTGATGGTTTCACCCATTTGCTCACAATTTGAGCAAGCATGGGGATGAGTGGGTTGAAATGGGTTGGTTTTGGTTTCTTGGTTTGAGGGTTGGTTGGTTTTTGGTTCTTGGGTGGTGGATGGATTTGGTATTGAGTCAAGCAAGGTGGTTTGAAATTCCATTGCTTGATGAAGGTGGTTCTCAACCATGCTTTGGATTTCCTCATATGAGGGGAAGAAAGTCTCAAAGGTTTGGGCTTGAGAATGTGGTGGATTTGGGTGATCATTGTTTTCAAAGTTTGGTTCTCCATATAGAGGACCATGGATGTCATGGTAGATGGGGTGAAACAACAATGGTGTGGGTGGATGGTACACTTGTTGTGGTGGTTGGTTAGGGTTAAGATCCTCATCAAGGTCTAGAATTGACCTTGGTGATTGATTTACAAAAGGTGATGGTTTTGTAGGTCTTGGTGGAAGATCATTTAGATCTTGGACAAATGGGTGTGGTGATGTGGGAGGAGACCCAAAGAGTTCCATTGGCTCAATTTTGGGTAATGGTGATGGTGATGAAGTTTTGGATGGTTGAGTTGGAGCACTTGGTGGAGTTGGGTTAATAGGTGATTTAGTTGGTGGTGGAGTGAGCTCATTTGATTGATTGGGTGATGGTGATGGAGATGCAAGGTTCAAAAAGTGTTCATTTTTTATGGGTGATGTGAATTCATCCGAGGATGAGGAGCTTAGGTTGATGGGTTGATTAGACCATAGTGGTTTAACACTAATCCGGGCGGTTTTCCGAATGGGTCTTGAAGGTTGAGAGGTGATTGTTGACTTAGTCATGGTGAAAAATGGTTTATAAGTTTCAGAAATTGTGTTGAGGAAGGTGTGATTTGATTGTGTTTAGGATGGCTTAATTTATAGTGTTGATGGATTATGGAAAGGAGTGTTTGAATTTGATGTTAGTCCATACAAAAATGGAGGTTTCTAATGATTTGGAAAACTTATTGTGGGTTGTCAAATCATGGAAGTCAATCCAATGAAAATGGTGAAGTGAGAAGACAAGTTTTGCACTAAATGCTTAGTGGTTTTGGTGGATTTGTGGTAGTAAAAATCTCAGGGATTTCAAGGATCCCTTAAAAGGGTTCCTTCCTTTATGTTTGAGGGGTCCTTGAGGTTGTTATGGCAAAATTTGAATTTTGGCAGGAATTGGTTTTGGTTAAGTTTATGGAAGAAGGAGTATCCTATTATGCTAAACACATTGCAAGTAATGGGTTTCTACCTAAAAGGATTGGATTTTGGTGTTTGGATGTTGAATTGGTGAAAATGAAAACAAAAATTCTGCAGGATTCTGGCGGCACCCTCAGAATACACAGGCAGAACCCATTTGAGGGTGCCGCCTGGTCCGTTGGGCCAATTCTGGAATTCCCAGAATTTGCACTGGCGGAACCCAATTTTGGGTACCGCCAGATCCGCCAGACCCTAAAAAGTTGGCAGTCCGCGTTTTTGACCCGCGAGACGATTTTCAAAATTTTCGAAAACTCCTAAAATCAAAAAGATAAGACATTTCTGGTTAAGCAATGCAAAAAATAGACACGTAAACACGCATTTCATAGGACTTTGACATTGAGGTCGAGAATTTCACTATACTTAGTGAAAATATTAAAAACTTGAAAATTTGACAACTTGCCAAGAGTTGTCTACCTGCATCAAAGTTAGATACTACATGTTCTAAATTGTATCAAACATTGTACTAACACACAAATTCATCACAAATATTGTTTAAACGACCAAATTTGTTCAAATAGCACCTAGTGCCAAACACTCCTACACACCCACACTCATTGACGGTCGATCTTGTTCTTGAGCTTTCCAAGGAACCTTCCAAGATTCTTAAACATCCCCTTTGTTTGCTTGAACTCCTCCGACTCATTTGGAATATCCGGAAGTTGAGAAAGGTATTCGAGAGGAGGGAGCCTAGAGTTTGGCAAATTGTCATCTTCACTCATTGAGGAAGACGAAGATAAGGTAGGAGGATGTGGACGTTTTCCTTGGGCTTTGTACACTCTCTTATCACTTAGTGGGACAAAGGTGTGTGGAATGAGAGAGTAGTTGAGGTGAAGACCGTTTGGAGTTGGTGGAATGGGTGAGATGAACCTAAAGAGACGGGTCAAGAGCATTCCATACGGCATAGCCGTTGTGCCATGCACGAGAATGTCGGCCATTCTCTTGGCCATGTAGTAGGCAAGGTTGAAGGGTTTCCTAACGGACAAGGAGTAGAGCATGTAGCAAAGGCAAAGGTTGATATGGTCACGGTTCCCTATTGTGCTAATGACATTGGCTCTAAGGACTTCCTCCCATTTCTTGAATTGAGGCTTAAGTTCGTTCATTTCCATTCCATATGGGTCCTTTTCGACCTCATTCCCCGAACGGGTTCTCCTAGTGGTGGTGGTCCTAACAAAGAGGTGGTCACGGAGAACGTCTTTTGAGACAAGGGGTGTGTTATAAGGGTGGATACGGTCTTGGAGGTTGTAAAGAGTTGAGAGGGAGTGCAAGTCGGAATAGAGGCAAGTACCACAGTTTGAAACACCTAGGATTTGAGCAAACTCCTCAAGAGTGAAGGAGTATTGATGACCGCTAACCCTAAAGTTGATAGACATATGACCATAATCATCCGTGGAGAGGACGGAGGATGCATAGAACTCTAGAATGAACCTAGGACAAATAGGCTCGTCGATATTCAAAAGACACTCAAAGTTGATTGTGGCAAAATCGGCGTAAAGGTTTGTGCCTTCTAGGAAAGACGGGTCAATGGTTCTACCCTCATGGACATAGTGTTTTTCTAGGGCTTTGAAAACGTTTACTTGATTTGCAGTAAGGCCTTTGGTTTTGTGGTGTTTTGGTAGGTACTTAATGGTGTCATTGTGGTCGTAGTGGGTTAGAGGAGGCATGATGATTCCTAGAACAACAAAATTTCACATTTTAGTTTACGTAAACCACTATTATAATGTGGAAGTTCTAGTGTGTGCCTATATGAAAACAATGTGGAGGTGCTGTTATCTTGACTCATTTTGATGCTTCAAAATCGTTTTATGCAAGTTTTGTTATAAAACAAAAGATAACCCAAACGCTCCTAGTTCAATGTAGCTTCGTTTGAATGTACCCGAAAATACATATTGGTTATGTATTCCCTTTAGCATTCAAGAGACATTATGCAAGTGATGTTTTAAACATAACGTTTTGATTTTGTATTCTCAATGTGAGACGAAAAAAAATATTTTTCCTACTTGTGAGAAATTTTTGGAAGGAATTGACATGGGGTGTTTTAGCAAACATGTTTATACTAATTAAAGATGCAATTCCTAACTATGGGAAACATGATTAGTTTTATTAAACACCTAATCTAATGCATGAGTTTTCCAAGTTAATGCATAACCCCAAGTTTTTGTTTTTGTGCAAGAAATAGAGTTCCTAGACTCAGATCAGGATTGTAATCATGTTTAGAATACTTACAATGATGATTTAGTTGCAATGTAAATGGATGGAAGACCAAGAATTCGTAGGTATGGATGGATGGTAAAGTGAATAGTAGCAGTTTGGAAGTGGTGGTATGAGATAATGGGTGTTTGGTTTAATATAAACAAAGATTTTGGTTTTGCAGGTCGGCGGATACGGCGGACCCCTGAAATGGGTTCCGCCCGTTATGTGTGAGGGTTCCGCCGACCCTGCTGAGAAAAATAGTTATGGATTTGTTTTGATTTTTGTGATTTTTGTCTAATGTCCAGCACTATAATGTAGGTTCCATGAGTCCTAAGCCTAGTCTAAGAAGGTTAAAAGGTTCACGTTTAAGGGGTTTTGTGAGAATGTCGGCTATGTTGTCTACGGAAGAAACTTTCTTAATTGAGATATTTCCTTTTTGAACGTTGTCACGAAGGAAATGATGACGGATTTCAATATGTTTGGTACGAGCATGTTGAACCGGATTTTTGCTAAGATCAATGGCACCTTTGTTGTCACAAAGAATTGTGATGTCGTTGAGTTGAATTCCGTAGTCGACAAGAGCTTGCTTCATCCAAAGAGCTTGTTGACATGCCTTTCCGGCCGAAACGTACTCGGCTTCCGTTGTTGAGATAGCAAGAGCCGTTTGCTTCTTAGATAACCATGAGGTGAGACAATGTCCAACAAAAGTACAAATACCACTTGTACTTTTTCAATCGACATAGTCACCGGCATGATCCGAGTCGGCGTACACTATGGTGTCTATTCCCGTTCCTTTGGGATACCATAAACCTAAATGTGTAGTGCCCTTAATATACCTAAAAATCCTTTTAACGGCTTCGAGATGGGTAGTTTTAGGATCTTCTTGAAAACGAGCACATAGACAAACACTAAACATAATGTCGGGTCTACTAGCCGTTAGGTAAAGTAGACTACCAATCATACCTCTATATTTAGTACTATCTACGGATTCACTTTCCTCATCCTTGGTGAGTTTAGTTTCCGTGGACATGGGAGTTTTGATAGGTTTCGAATCTTCTAGTCCAAATTTCTTAAGCATGTCCTTAATATATTTAGATTGGTTAAAGAAGATACCATCTTCTAGTTGTTTGATTTGGAGTCCTAAGAAAAAGTTGAGTTCTCCCATCATACTCATTTCAAACTCGTCATGCATGATTTTTGAGAAATCCACACATATTTCTTGACAAGTTGATCCGAATATAATGTCATCAACATAGACTTGGACTATGATAATATGTGCATCTTTCTTCTTAGTGAAGAGAGTATTATCAACTAAGCCCATGGTATACTTATGGTCAACTAGGAATGTTTTAAGTCGATCATACCATGCTTTTGGAGCTTGCTTAAGTCCGTAAAGAGCCTTTTTAAGTTTGTAAACATGATTTGGTTTTTCAAAATTGATGAAGCCCGGTGGTTGAGCAACATACACTTCTTCATTAATGACTCCGTTTAGAAATGCACTTTTGACATCCATTTGAAAGAGTTTAAAATTGTGTGCACATGCATATGCAAGTAAGATTCTAATTGACTCGAGCCTAGCAACCGGAGCAAGAGTTTCATCGTAGTCAATGCCTTCTTGTTGGTTATATCCTTGTGCAACTAGCCTAGCTTTGTTTCTAGACACAATTCCATTTTCATCCATTTTATTAAGAAATACCCATTTTGTTCCAATTATAGTTTGACTCTTTGGTTGAGGAACTAATGTCCATACATCATTCCTAACAAATTGGTTTAACTCTTCTTGTATTGCAATTACCCAAGACTCATCTTTAATAGCTTCATTAATATTTTTAGGTTCAATGGTTGACACGAAACAAAAATAGTTGCTTTCATTTTGAACTTTTGACATTAGTGTTCTTTCGTTAATGTTGCCAATGACACTATCTAATGGATGACTTTTAGATTCTTTGACATTGACAAGTTCTTTGTTAAATAGTTCATCTTCTTTGTCATCACTTAAAATTTCTTGATTTTCTATTGCTTGGCTTTCAACTAAGTCATCATCTACCAAAGGTGATGTCTTAGAGGGAGGTGGACTCTCGTCAAATGTTACGTTCAACGATTCCTCGACTCTTAAGGTTTCTTTGTTCAAAACAATGTATGCTTTACTATTTTGTGAATATCCAAGAAATACACCTTCATAAGACTTTGGGTCAAATTTGGTGAGATAATCCTTGGTGTTAAGAATGAAACATTTACTCCCAAACACTCTAAAGTATCCTAATGTAGGCTTTTTACCTTTATATAGTTCATAAGGAGTTTTATTCAAAAAATGGTCTAATTAGGACTCAATTTAAAATGTACGTTGAAGTGTCGACGGCATTACACCAAAACTTTTGTGGAATGTTTTGTTCATTAAGCATTGTTCTACTCATCTCTTGCAATGTCCGGTTTTTACGTTCTACTACACCATTAGATTGAGGAGTACGTGGAGCCGAAAAGTTATGAGTTATTCCATTATTATCATAAAATTTACCAAATTGAAATTCATTATCAAATTCACGACCGTGATCCGTTCTAATAGACACAATATTAGACCCTACTTGATTTTGAATTTTCTTACTTAAAATCTCAAATTTATCAAAAGCTTCATTTTTACTTTTCAAAAATTTTGTCCAAGTATATCTTGAGTAATCATCAACTATGACCAAAGTGTAGAAGTTGCCTCCATAACTTTGTATAGCGGATGGACCAAATAAATCCATATGCAAAAGTTCTAAACACCTAGATGTAGAAACCAAGTTTTTAGCCTTATGGCTATTATGGACTTGTTTACCGACTTTGCAAGCATCACAAAAGTGTTGGTCATATTTCAACTTAGGTAGGTTTCGAACTAAGTCTTTGGAGGAGAGGTTCTGGATTAGTCTCATGTTAGCATGTCCTAAACGTCTATGCCATAAAGTTGAAGATTCATCTAATGAGGTAAGACAAAGTTTGTCTCTAGATGTTGGATCCATCTTCATGACATATACGTTATTCTTAAGGACACCTTTGGCTATGGTTATACCATCTTTAAGTATTTTACTTCCGTTTTCACTAAAAAGAACATACTTATTACGACAAAGTTGACTAATACTAAGGAGATTAAAACCTAAGTTATCAACATGAGCTACATCATCTATAAAGAGGGAGTCATGAGAGATTGTACCTTTTCCGATGATTTTGCTCTTAGCATTACTATCAAACGTAACATTACCTCCGTCACATTTGTGATAAGAAGTGAAGAGGCTTTTGTTACCCGTCATGTGCCTTGAACAGCCGCTATCTTTAATCCATTCATCCGGTTCCAAACAAACTTTGAGGCACACCTATTTTATGAAAAACACTCAAACATTTGGTCCCCAATTTCTCATGGGTCCATTTTGGTTAAGCATGCCATTAATTTGTTCCAAGTATGAAAATAGAGCATAAGGGTTCCATGGCATGTGGTTTGGAGTTTGGTAATGTCTAGGAGTGTTTTGGTTCCAAACATGTTGGTAGTTTGGCCGAGCGTTAAAGTTGCTCTTTGGAAAGGGGCGTTTGGGAATTGGAGTCTTAGGTCTTGGTTGAGTAGTTTTAGCTCTAAATTCATTTTTACTAAATCCTACTCCAGTTTTAAACACAGGTTTTGTTCCACTTTTGTATGTAACTTTAACAAATTTTGAACGATCCGAAGTGGATGAGGTTACTGCTGCAGCAGGCCTGGCGGAACCTTCGGGACCAACGGGCGGAACCCTAAATTGGGTTCCGCCTGATCCGCAGGCTGCTGTAGCAATTTTATTTGTTTCTTGTGCAATCTTTTCTTGTTTCATTTGACCCTTTGAAGTTTCTATTTTCGTAAATCCTAGACCTGTTTTATCAAAGGGTGACTTTTGAAGTTTCATAATTTCATCCGCACAAGAAATGCTCGTATCGAACTTCTTAAACTTTGTGGTTTGTTTTATTAGATCATTTTGAGTAATTTTGAGTTTCTCAACTTCTAGTTTAAGCTCTTCACATGATTTGCAAGGTGTGTCAATACATTTACTCTTTTCTAATCTCTTAGCTTTTTCTTTTAACTCATAAACTTCATTTTCTAAAAACTCCTTTTTAGTTTTCAAAAATTTATTTTTGTTTATGATTTTTAAGCTCAATTCACAAAGTTTGTTATATTCTTTTTGTAAAGTGTCATCATCAATAGAGGAGTAAGATGAGTCGGATAATACCTCATTTGAGTTGTGAGCCATGAGAGCAACATCGTCATTCTTTGGCTCATCATCATCTCCTTCATAGTCACTCCAAGCACCACCCACAAAAGCTTGTTGAGGTTTGCTCTTGGGTGGTTTTGGACATTCTCCTACAAGATGACTTGTGTCTCCACACCTATAGCATTTTCTTTCAACCTTTCCTTTCCTATCATCACGATCTTTTCGGAAAGTTTTCTTGTCATCTTTAGGTTGCCTTACAAACTTTCCTCTTCTACGAAAGAACTTCTTGAAGTCTCTAACGGCCATAGCATATTCCTCATCGTCACTATCCGAAGTAGATTCTTCATCATCACTTGATTGGACTCTAGCTTTCAAGGCAATGGACTTAACTTTTTCTTTCTTGCCTCTAACTAGTTCCGAATATTTTTCCATTACCATTTCATGAACTTTGAGGTTTCCAATTAGCTCATCAAGTGACATGCTTGAAAGATCTTTGGATTCTTCAATTGCTGTCACTTTTGCTCTCCACTTCGGATGGAGTGCTCTAAGAAATTTCATGACAAAGTTCTTACTACAAAAAGATTCATCAAGTGCTTTGAGTGAAGTAATAATAGTATTAAATCTAGCAAAAGCATTATCAATAATCTCATCTTCGGAAATAACAAATTGTTCATATTGTTGAACAAGAAGATCAATTTTGTTATCTTTAACTTGTGAGTTACCTTGATGAGTGACAATTAAAGATTGCCAAATATCTTTGGCGGTTTTACACAAAAAGACTCTTTCATATTCTTTCTTAGGCAAAGCATTGTAAAGCATCATTTTAGCTTCATTATTTTTACCTATTAATTTCTTTTGATCATCATCTTTGATGTTAGTAACTACGTTATCACCATCAATAATTATATACCACAAATCTATATCTTTAGATTTCACATAAGTTTCAAAATGGTTTTTCCAATATATAAAACCATTTGCTTCAAAGAGTAGTGGTCTTTGCATAGATTGACCTTATTTGTAATTTTCAAAATCCATGGATCGTTTCAAGTTTTAAAACACAATATATTTTAAAAGCTTGAGTAACGTAGCTCTTGATGCCAATTGTGGAAAACTAGAAGGGGGGTTGAATAGTTTACCGATTAAAATCTTTTTAACTTGTTAAGTTAGCTTTGAAACTTTCCGTCTGATCAAAGATATATACACAAACACAATATATAACATGCAAGTAAATGAAAGAAACGATCAAACCACAACACGAGTATTTATCGTGGTTCGGCTACAAGGACTCTTTTTCCTTGCCCTACGTCCACGCCCCGAGTATCCAACTCGAGAGTTTCTTTCACTAGTCAACAAGCTCCTTTCACCGGCGGAGAAAACCTTACACGTCGCTTATACTTTTACCGACACAAAGCTAGATGTCGAGTTCTTTACCAAGGGTACAACCACTCCCGTTAGTTCTTTACAAGGGTACAACTACTCCCTATACACTTCGTATTTTGAGGACTAAAATACTAACCAATCACTACTGAAAATACACAATCAAATGAAGTGTAAACTACACAAGTCTACACAATGCTAAGCTAACAAGTCTTGCAACGTTGTGTTGAATACTTGTTACTTTTAGTAAGCTCGTGAATCTCTTTGCTACAAAAAGAAACTTCACATATGAAATGTTAAAAGGTTAGATGAAAGAATGAATGTGTGTGTGAAAATATAATGTCAAATGATGAGCCAAAATTCAACTTGTGACTCAAAATTTATAGCCAAAACCTTCTGCAGGTATGGCGGATCAGGCGGACCCCTGAGAAGGGTTCCGCCCGTGTACCTCCAGGGTACCGCCGGGCAATGTAAAATGTAGCAAAAGTCTAGTTTATGCAAGTCTTTAAAACTAAGATTATGTTTTACTTAGAAACTAAAGTTTACATTTGTCATTAACAAAACTTAGAGAAGATCGTAAAATATAAATAACGTTTTTAGGCGATATTTGTATTAACATATTCCTTAATACCATTCATAGGGCTGTGTACGATCCTCCCTAACTCTATAAGTTTCTACCTCTTCCTATGTCGAGCCGACTACTAGCTCCTAACATGGCCTCATTAGTAGTTACCTACGCATTAAATACAACCAATATATCGTAGTACACCTCCGATCGTGTTTCTTAAGACGTTCAAGCAAGTTACCAAATGGAAGTCTGCCAGTTTTCTTAAGCCTAACATTGAATTCATTCATCCACAACAATTATAAGCAAACTGTTAGGTCACGATTTTTATAACATAATCACTTAGAGATCTAGAGAGAGAAAGTAAGTAGAGAGAGAGAGTGGAAGGAACCCTTGGATTGAAAATGAAAGAGATGAAATTACTAGGAAAACCAACCCACCTCAAATGAGGTTATACAATACTATTTATAGGGAAAGAGTAGGGCAACACTCCCTTCCTCCCTATCTTGAAAATAGAAATAGGCTTAAGGCCCATGGGCTTGCTACATAAGCCTTAAGTTATAATAAACATACAAGCCTTAGCAACCTATTACAAGTAAATGACCGAGACTTGATAAATAGTAAAAACTACGTTCCCAACAATCTCCCCCTAAGGGTCGGTCATCAAGGTTGCTTGACGTCTTCGTCTTAATCTTTGACTTTCAATGCTTTAGACGTCTTCTAAATCATTCATCGTTCTTTGTTCTTAGTTGATGTAGTTGTGATCATCTTATTACAAAATGTAATGACCGAGACTTGAATAAATATAAAAGTACGTTCCCAACAATCTCCCCCTAAGGGTCGGTCATCACGGTTGCTTGACGTCTTCTTCTTTGTCTTTGACTTTTGACTCGTATAACTTAAGACGTCTTCAAAAGAGAGTGGGTGTTCTTTTGCTTCATTGTTCATTGTTCGTAATAGATGTGGTAGTGATCATCTTATGAAGTTATCTGCCATGCGTCACTTCTGCGTCTGTGGTGGTCGTCGTCCATTCCAACATGCTCATACACCTTTGAACTTAGACATTCACATGCACGTATTTCCCTTTCATTCACATAGATCTTTAGTCCTTAAACTTTGTAGATTCTTCCTTTTTTGGCGTAGAATCTAATTTTGAACATTGTGTTGCTTAGATCTTTGAGGGAGCTTTTGTTGACTTCAAGATGTATGTATGAGCATGCGGAATCAATCTCCATGGAGATGATATGTCCCTGAAAGTAAACAGTTAGCAATAAACAACCGGTACTTACAGATAAGGAATTAGAGCTCGTCAACAGCATAGTGTGAAGACTCCTTCTAATCCTTATCAAGGCCATTCCCATGTCAGATACTCCCGAAGGAGCTTACGAGACCTACTAAGTAGCTCAATGACTGGGTGAGTCGCTGGGGATCACTCCACGACTGTAGACCGCTAAAGAACCACCGCGAACACTAAGCGTAACCCTTGTGGGGTTACCGAAGTGACCTGCTGTCAGGGCTGTTTGATGTTGACCCTGGCAGGAATTTCCGTTCAATCATTGAGAAATACATATGTAATTCTCTCATAAACGTTCTCGGCAGATTGCTAAGATCTGCGAAGGACTCGATAATTTACAGCTGGTGCCCATTGATGTAGAACACCAGTTGTAGAAATACTAAGTGTTCCTAAGAGATCTTTGATGAATCTCATGGCTCTAGACTCGATAAGTGCTCACTGAGGTTTCCTATTCGGAGACTAGGGAGGGGTCTCCTGCTTCAATATCAACTATCTCTAAGAGATAAGTCGATAGATTACACTGGTTCCCCGTGAGAATGAAACAAGCTCTTTTAAGAGAACTTGAGTGGTTAAGAAGGTTTAGTGCATTGCGTCACTGGGTCCATGACGACTTAATCTTCAATACCGGTGTTGTCTTTGCAACAACCAGTAGCATATGTATTGAACCTGGTGTCTGCCCTAAGGTTGAACATATGGAGGGCTATTTCTTTTCACCCTTTTCTTTACTTTTCTTTTTAATTCTTCAACCCCTTCTTTCTCCTTTCATTCTTTACTCCTTTTTTCGTATCATACCTAAGGACTTCTAGTTCTAACTATTGGTGATGTCCTTGGGTAGATCCCTCCGGCTTAGGCGGATCATAGGACGGTTATTTTCTAACCTTAGTCACCTTATAACTCCATGACTATCCTATAATTGCCATTGAAACCTTTGAAAAATCTCTCAAAGTGTTTGTGTTTATCAAACATTTTGTTTAACACTTTGAGAGTTTTATATTTTTCTTATGAAGGGCTCCCCCTTCACATGTGCTCATATGTTATTTAATAAATTTGCACATGCGGGAGGAGCGAGCACTTTTTGAATTGATCCACTTTCAGTGAACAAGACCGATTCGAGACACGCTTACATCACTAGTTAGACTAGCTTGAAGTTATTACCCGGCCTGGTCGAGTCCACAGAAAGTTTCTCGAAACGGTACATTTCTACTAAGACAAATCCTTTTCGAGACACGCTTACGTGGCTAGTTAGAGAGTTCCATTGTCAGCTTTTAGGTGACAACTAGCTCTAGTAACTAACTTGATGTTATTACCCGTCGAGGAAAAGTCTTTTCGAATTTACTAACTTTTAGGTTTCATCAATTCCTGGGTGAATCTGAGTCTAGCTCGCATGAGATTTGACATTTAAGCAACATTTAACTTTCATATTTTACTCACTTACATCTTTCTCCCCCTCAAAAATAGCATATGAGATGTTGTTTTTGATAAACTTTTGATTAAAATATGCTTTTTGAGTCTTATGGGGAGATATCAACAAGAACTTTTGGTTTTCAAACGATGAATTTTTCAAGTGCTCCCCCTCAACAAGTGAATACTCATTGAGGTGAAATACTTGTCTTTTGAGCAGAATTATGAAAATCAGAAAATGTTTGATTAATTCTACTCAAAAGTAAGAAGTCTTCGCTCCTTATCTAAGAATTGAGGCACTGAAGCGTACCTCAGGGTCCTATAAATTACAAGCACGGGTTGTATACTGTTATGTGTGCACAAACCATAAAACATGATTTTGACAAAGCATTTTGATTTGAAAATATTCCCCCCTCAAAACGAGCATATGTTTTGACATTTTTAAACTTTGGAGCGAATTGGGGAGTAAAGATTTGAAAAAATTCTTGAGCAAAATTTTGAAAAGTTTTGAAAAAACCTTTTGAAAAAATTTGAGTAAATTTTGCTCAAGATTAAGAAGTTTATGATAAACTTTGTGTGAGAACTTTGCTTCATGTTTTTAGGATAAGTGCACGTTTTGTTTTTAAGAAATGGTTTAGCAAGGCACTTTCCTTTCTTTGAAAACCGAATTGTACACTGAAATGAGTGCACAAGTCGTTGTTTTAATACAAAATTAGTTTTCTTTAAACAAAATACTCCCCCTCAAATAATGAATGTTATTCGAGAGAAAGTCTTCTTGAGCATATTTTTGAATCGTATTATAAAATACTTTTTTTTTTTTTTTGAAAAATTCGTGAGACGACTCTGCTCAAGGTTTTAGAAAACACAATCAAGTATTATACAACAAAGAATGCTTGAAATTCAAAACTCTTTTACTGTTGAAAAGTTGTTTTAGACCCGGAGTCTCTTTTTGAGTTTTAAAATCTGAAAAAGATTTCCATCTAAAGTTGAACCTCATGGGTTCTTTTTGAAGATTTGATTTTGTAATGAATGGAAAACTTCCGGTATTTGGGATGTTCAGATCAGAGACATTCTTTTATTGAAGCCAAAGCATTCCAGATTTTGAAAATATGAAAGGTTTTGAATGACTTTGCTTTGGTCTCCACACTTGCTTTACCAGTGTAAAACGAGAGTGTAGAGTTTGGGAAAAAATTTGTTTCTCCCTATTTTGAATCCTTTTACCGGTTTAGCCTTTAAACGCATTTTGCTCTTAATCCTCAAAAGTATGTTTCATAAGAAACGTTTTGACGAATGTTGAAATTTTGACTTTCAATGGGATGACATGTACTTGCACACAGAGAAAATGCATCAGGCACAAACAAGTATAAGATGAATCAAAAAAAATCTCATTCTAAATCAACCTAAGTGCACACAAAATCACAGATTAATTCATTCTTTCACTCGAAATTTTCCAATTATGATTATGGTTTGGGGTTATGATTTGAGTCTAAGCACACTTGTTAGCATCATAATGCCTGAATAATAAACAAACAAACGTCCTAGTAATAGCAGCAAAGACATCGACATCTTAAACCCTAAATCACATGATTCTAAACCTATGTTGTTCCTAATCGAGCAACTACACCAATCGAGCTTTCTTTAATGTTCTCTAAAGCTATATAAACTAGTTAATTAGACTAAACACATAAAAAATTAAAAGCCCTGATCGATAATTACATAAACCCTAGTTTCTGATTATGCCTTTTTGACCGTTGAAAACACTTGAAACATTTAGGGAACGATTAGACAACAACCATGAAGAAATTAGAAACTCACAATCGGGAACATTCGAGGATAAAAAATCGTTAGTCTGAGTCGTTGAGGTTTATCGATTATGTGTGATACTTTTGAGAATATTTAAGAAACTTTTATTAGAGCCCGTTTTATTTTCCATGCAAGGTCATTTTACCTAAGTTTAAGACTTTTGTGAATCTTTACTCATTAAAGGTTAATTACTTTTCCATTTGAAGTCTAAACAAGGTCGACTTGGAATCATTGCAAAAAGAATTTCCTTTCTCCCCCTCGAATTAGCATATATTACGTGAAACCTTTTTGTACATTTTAATTCGAGAGATCATAGAAGTTTTTGAAATGAGATTTTAATCCGAATGATGAAGAAACATTTTATCCTTGAAGAATTATGATAAGGTGTGCAAACTTCATGATAATGTTAAAAGTTTTCTCCCCCTCAAAACATGTTCCATTTTGACCGAGTAAAGCAAAATTGTTTTTAATGAAGGAACATAGTTTTGAAGTTACGAAGTTTGTACACAGAGAAAGAAGATTTTTTTTTTTTTTTTTTTTTTTTTAATATTAAAAGAAAAAAAAGTTAGATGTTTGACTCACTTAGTTTTAAAGAAAATTTTGTAAATCATCTGGAGTCAAACACCGCATAACATTATGGTGAACTAAATCAACAAACCTTGATGGAGGTAATGCCTTTGTAAACAAGTCCGCCAATTGGTATTCAGTTACCACAAACTCTAATTCAATTGTACCCTTCTCAACATGCTCCTTGATGAAATGGTAGCAGAGAGCAATTATGTATGGCCTTGGAATGATGAATGGTGTTGCACGAGATAGCAAAAGCACACTTTGAGTCGCAGTACATTGAGATCTAGTCAAATACATAGCCGTAGTCCGTGAGCTAAGTTCTCATCCAAATGACTTGAGCACTGAAAGCAGACATGGCTACATACTAAGCTTTTGTTGATGACAGTGATGTACAATCCTGCTTTATTGACTGTATCTCTTTGTAACTAAACAAGATTTGTTGCGAATTATTGTGCCTTCTCTGTCCATATTCTTTTTCCAAATCCATTTAATTCCAATGATGTGTCGAAGGATGACGTTGGTAGAGCGTATGCATATTAGACGGATCCAAATTGCAAGAAGACGACTCTATTATATCAAGAACGGTTGGAGTCGGTGCAAATGGATTGAAGAAAGCATTTCCGTCATAATCTGCAGGTTGTGGTACTGATTGCTGTTATGGATGTTCAGATGATTGTCTGGAGTTGGAAGCGGTTTGTCTTGCTGTTGTTGGAGATTCACTTGGAGGACCGTCTTTCTCAACAGTGTTTGTTGAATATTCTCAGGGTGTGCAGCGGAAATTGGTGAGACCTCTAGAGGACGGTTTTCAATTGAATCATCAAACAGTTTGAGCAAACAGGGTTTCCAATTCCTTGCGAGAGAGTGACAATGGTTCAGCCGAAGAATCCGGAAAATTTAGACGGTTGATTGCGGGTCCTAAGTTGTTTTGCTTAGAAGCCATTGTTGAAGTGCGGGTCCGAAACTGAATTATTCCGAAGCCATTGTCATTAAGCTCGGGTCCGAAATTGAGTTGTTCTGAAGCCATTACATTAAGCTCGGGTCCGAAACTGATTTGTTTCGAAGCCATTACATTAAGCTCGGGTCCGAAACTGATTTGTTCCAAAGCCATACCTGTTATATCTGCAAAGAAAGAAAGAATAGACAAGAAAAACAGAGAACACGGATACCCAAGAGAAACTGGGTTCCAGATGTTAGAAGCATAAAGATGTAGTGTCAATTATCTTCTTGACACTCGAACACACAATTTCGATGGTTTTCCTTCTTGTCTCAGAGGTAGATGTTGTGGAGATCACATTAGTTTTGGTGCAAATGTCAAACATCTTTCCTGTAGGAATCCACCTAAGACCAATTGATTTGAAAATTCTACCCGTGGGTACCCACCTAGTGTTAGATCTAGGAGATGTTTTCTTTTTAGATGCAGTTGAATGAAATGTGGGAGCATCACTTCTTTGAGAAAACCTACGTCCTATGTTGATCCACTTCTTAGGTTTCTGACTTATGACTTTTGGTTCAACAGGTTTGTTTGTTTTAGTTGATTGAGCCTTTTCAAGTGAATTTCCCTTTTGAAGATATTTTAAAGCACAAACAACATGATTATTTATGCAACTACTCTTAGAAGCTATCCAATTCCTATTAGTTTGTTGATTACTCTTAGGTTTTGGTGTGCTACTACAAGCAGTGTTCTGTACTACAGTGGAAGGCATCACATGAGGTTTTGAACCTAGAATTCCATCCTTTTTAAGTAGTGCCTTTTTCCTAGCCTTTTCTAGATGATAGTTCTTGTACATGTCATATTTGCCATAAAACTCTTTACTTTTAATGCTCGTTTTAGACACTGTTTTCGAACTAATCCTAGATGAACCAGGTATAATCACGGGTTGAGATTTGGCAGACACAGATGCATTTTCCTTAGGCCAAGAATGTGGAGTGACTGGTTTTGTCAAATTGTTTTTCTCAACAACTTGGGAGGCAAACCGAGGTTTTGAAAATTTAGATCGTTCAGATTTAAATGCAGTTGGTTGTCTAACCACTGATTGTTTTCTGTTTCTTTGAGAAGTCGGTTTCCCCAAGATTGATGGTTTTGCAAAATTAGTATCCACACTCTGACCAGTCAGTCTTCTTAATTTGTTTTGCAATGCAGCATGTGCAAACACCTTTTCTTTAATTTGACCTTTTAGAAGCTCATTTTCTTTAACTAATGTATCCACACGTTTTCTTAGTTCATTCAAAAATTGACCATTGTTGCCCGAAGTTAGAGAATCGTTTTGCAATTTAAGTTCCAGTGAGATGCAATGTGCCTCCAGTTTTGAAAAATCTTTATGAAACTGGGCAATGGTCTTTTTGAGAAGAATGTTTTCTGACTCAAGAGTTTGGTTTGATGTTTCAGTTATAAGATTATCATGTAAGGACTCAGACTCAGAATATTTGTCAAGACATTGAACAACATTCTGGTCAACCTCTCCTTCATTACTGAAGTTAGGTTGCTCAGATTGTTGTTTCTAATTTGCAGGCATAATATGATCAACAGTAGATTGTACCTCAACCATTTGCTCTTTGTCAAAGTTCGGTTCTTTGTCATAGATGGGTATGAAATCTTCCTCATCCATCTGTCATTTGTCAAGGTTGGGCTCTGAGTCATAGAAGGGTATGATTTCTGCACAATCTGCATCTTTATCATTCCCCAATCTGCTGTTGTCATCCTGCACTTCTGAATCTGTCCCTTTGCTTTCCATGACAACCACATTAGTTTTCAATGAATCATCTTTATGAACTTGCTCTTCTTGAATCTGCTTATAACTTCCATTCTCCTGTACATTCAATTCTCTTCCTCGTTTTTGCATCTCCAGTTCTTTGACAACACTCAGATGAAGTGATCTTTCATTAAGCTCATATTCTAAGCAGCTCAGTCGTGAAGCAAGTTGATCTCTAAAAGCTTCAACCTCCATACTAGTGATATTCTCTCTCCATACATTGCATTCATATTTATAGTGTATGAGAGCTTTAAAGTCTATGGTCACGAACCATTTGAACTGTGTCATGAGCGCTCTAAATTCTACCATGCAATCACTTCCCTGTTCAATTAGATTTTCTAGTTGAACGATGTTTTCTTGGAGTTTCCTTTGGAAGGTTATTTGGTTCATTTCAGTTCCGAAGAATGCAGAAAAGGTACTCGAGGAAGGAAACCTTGCATCTGAGAGAATCTTGCATTGAATCTTAACCGATTCAAAATGTGCTAAACATTTTTCTGTAGAATTGATGGCTCTTTTCTCAGCTTCAGTCATCTTTCTCTCAAATGGGTCTTTAGAGTCATCAGAAGCATTTGTGTCGTATACTGGGTCTGTATCATCCATGACACCCAAATTATCTTCCAATATTTTAACCTCATTACCTACATTAACGACATCTACAGTATTCTCACCATTCCCAACCAACCTTTGAGCATTACTTCCTTGTATCCCAACTCTTTCACATAGCCTGGGAGATTGATTTCGGAGATTTTGGATTTTAGATAGAGCCTGATTCGTAAATTGTATGAAATTTAAGAGTTGTCGATGATGCAGTTGCTGATGAGAATATTGGTGAGGAAGGTAGTTGGAAGATGGTACTGTTATTGATGACTGTTGCTGATGAGAATATTGGTGAGGAAGGTAATTGGAAGAAGGTGATTGAGACGTTGTAGATGACATTGCTCTCCCCCTTGATTGTTGCGATGTAATCGAAAAAATCAAGCAAAATATCACACGCAAGGTCGAAATAGTGAATTCAGATTTTCCCTCCAAAAATTATTTGAAAAAATTTTCACTCCCAAAATTTTAAAATCACTTTGAAATGCAATTTAAAGGTTGCAAGAAAAATTTGAGTTTCAAAAATTTTGCTGCCAAATTTCACCGAAAAAATTTGAATTTTGGCATAAAAATTTGAATTTTGGGCCAAAATTTTCAACGTTCTACCAAAATTTAAATTTCGCGTAAAAATTGAACGTTTAGTCTACTGTAGAAAATAAATTTTACTCAAAATTTCGCCAAAATTTTCAACGTTCTACCAAAATTTAATTTTTTTTTTTTTTTTTTTTTTTTTTTTTTTTTTGAAGTAAGAAGAGAAAGATAAGAAAGAAAAGACTTTGATAAGATGAGATGATGTGATTATGTTAATTTGGATCTTTAAGGATAAGTAAAGGTTTTAGTTTTAAGGTATGTTTTAATGTTTGTCTAACTCGGTAAGTGCTGAAGGTTGTCAAACTCGGTAAGTGCTGAAGGTTGTCAAACTCGGTAAGTTCTCAAAGAGATTGTAACTCGGTAATAAGACAAAATTTGAGCAGAGTTTCCCCTTGATATAAGCCACAATAAACCTTACTCGATGTACGATAAGGTAAAGGCTAACTCGCCAATCTTAACTTAACTCGCTGAAAAATGACAACCTAACTCGCAAGAATCAAGCCCAAACTCGGTAAGTTTTTTGATCCTAACTCGACAAAAATGAAATTCTAACTCGCTAGAAAAAAGTCTCTAACTCGATAAAAATTTTACCCCAAACTCGGTAGTACTTAATATCCTAACTCGCTAAGATTTAAGTCTCTAACTCGATAGAAAATTCCAAACTCGCTAGTTTAACCCAAACTCGGTATGACTAAATGTCCTAACTCGATAGAAGTTTTAACCCAAACTCGGTAGTACTTAATATCCTAACTCGCTAAGATTTAAAAAATCCTAACTCGCAAGATCTAAAAATCCTAACTCGCTAAGTTTTAGTCAAACTCGATAAACAGTTTCAAACTCGGTAAGAATGATTTCAAACTCGATAGAAAATTTTTCAAACTCGAAAAAAAAAAAAAAAAAAATTCTCAAACTCGAAAAATGGCGATGAACAGTAACAGTTAAGCACAAATACACAACAAAACCAAGTTTTTACTACCAAATCAAACCTAAATCAACCAATATTATCCCTTGGCGAATGATACCACTTGTTAGGTCATGATTTTAATAACATAATCACTAATAGATCTAGAGAGAGAAAGTAAGTAGAGAGAGAGAGTGGAAGGAACCCTTGGATTGAAAATGAAAGAGATGAAATTACTAGGAGAACCAACCCACCTCAAATGAGGTTATACAATACTATTTATAGGGAAGGAGTAGGGCAACACTCCCTTCCTCCCTATCTTGAAAATAGAAATGGGCTTAAGGCCCATGGGCTTGCTACATAAGCCTTAAGTTATAATAAACATACAAGCCTTAGCAACCTATTACAAGTAAATGACCGAGACTTGATAAATAGTAAAAACTACGTTCCCAACAATCTCCCCCTAAGGGTCGGTCATCAAGGTTGCTTGACGTCTTCGTCTTAATCTTTGACTTTCAATGCTTTAGACGTCTTCTAAATCATTCATCGTTCTTTGTTCTTAGTTGATGTAGTTATGATCATCTTATTATAAAATGTAATGACCGAGACTTGAATAAATATAAAAGTACGTTCCCAACACAAACAACCAACCCATAATCAATATCTAAGTTTCATTACATATAAACAAACACAAAGAAAACATAGCCTAGCATGTTAAAGAGAAGACAAGCGTAAGATATAATCAAACAACACATATACATATTGAATGATTTGATAAGATACTTATCTTCAATTAAGCATGGATGAAATAATGGGTTGAAACCCTTAAAATATCTGTAAATTTCGTCTAGGGTTTTCTCCTTTCAAAGTTGCACACAATGAATGAAAACTAAATATATATATATATATATATATATATATATATATATATATATATATATATATATATATATATATATATATATATATATATATATATATATATATATAGAGAGAGAGAGAGAGAGAGAGAGAGAGATTTTGTATCCTGACGGCGTCAAGAGATAGGTGTGACGCCGTCAACTCGCCGCCAAAATAAAATCGTATTACCTAGATCTACTTCTGACACCGTCACTCTTTATTTTCTCTGGGCCGTCTCTCTTTGCATTTACTCGTGACGACCTTGACAACTTATAACGTGACGCCGTCATGAGCTCTTTAGAAAACATTCTGGCGCGTCATGTGTAATTGATTTATCCACTTCTTGTCAAGTCATGACGTCGTCACTAGCAACATGTGACGCCGTCAAGTGCAATTTCCAGCATGATTTTGAGACTTTGTCCTTTTTTTTTACTTTTTCGCTCCAAAATCGTCCAAAATGCTACCTTTTGTAAATTTCTTCTTAAAAGTACCTAAAATGACAAAAGGAACGATTTAGGGCAATATTTGATCAAATAATCTCGACTTTGGCCTTAAATGACCCCCCAAAAGCGGTACACTTTTCACTTCATCATTTACCGATAGAGATCCTATGGAGCAGGGCAAGGTGAAACTACCCGGTCGTCTACCTTTTTCGGTAGTCCTCGTTGGGTTACCACCGAACATTCTTCTCCTAGAGTCACAAGACCCTCGAGTCTTTTTCGGTTGGCAAGTAATCTCTTGAAGTATGTGCTATATTTGGGCATATGGTACCATGCATCAAGGAGGGGTATGGTGACCACTGAATCCTTTAGATATGATAAGGATCTTTTATTATCATTCTCAATCTTTTGGTTCTTGAGGCGGGACGGAAATGGGACTTTCACAGGTTGGTTGGGTGGAGCTGGTGGAGAGGAGGTCATCTGAGGAGGCTGTTCGGGAGTCTCATTGCTCCCATCACCTTCTTCCCCGTGAGGAATATTTGGCTCAATGGCGACGGGATGTTGGCTCGGATAAGGAGGGTCCTTGGTTGTTGTTCTGGATCGAGTAGTAATCGCGAGCAGGGGGTCTTTTTGGCTTACTTGAGGCTTGTTATGGCCATCAAGGGTAGCATTAAGTTCTCGGAACCATTTTTCAATGTCATTTTGTTGTTAAGTGATGAGCTCGTCAAGCCCTTTCAATTGTAAGCCTTTTTCATGAATGAAGTATCCAAGATCATCCTCAAAAGTGCTCCTAATTTTGAAGTCAGGTCCTTTCTCTCCCTCCTCTTTTCTTACAAGATTTCTCCAAGGGGTAAAGTCATCATTTTGGTAAAAATTCAAAAGGGAAGGATCATTGAAGATGTCATGGCTTGATAAGTACGCATGTTCGGTAGTGGTTTATCCTCCGAATTCCTCTACTTCATGCGGGCCCCCATAGTGGTCACAAATCAAGTATGGGTTTGATAGTCGTTTAGCTGTTCGCGACCCTGCTAGGTATGATACCCTCTCGTGAAGCTTTCTCAACCGGTTTTTAGGCGAGGGTGTTTGTACGATTTCGGATATACTCATAGTCAAATCGGGTTCATTCCAGGTATCGTCCTGGTCTTGAGCATATTCCTCAATCCTATTCCACCCTTCCTCGGCGCTTAGATTGGCTATTTTCCCTTTTATCGAATTATTGATTCCGTTCTGGTCATTTTTGGGAGACGTTGTCATAGAAGATTTGGACAAGAAGCCAAAGTTCGATGCCATGATGGGGAACTTGTCTTATTAGATCCTTGAATATAATCCATGATCTACATATGGGTTCGCCTTTTCCCTTATGGAAACGGAGGATCCTATCCCTAAATGCTGAGGTTTTTCCCACTGGGAAGAACTTCTCGTAAAACTTAGAGATAAGTTGCTCCCATGTAAAAATGGACTCAGAGGGAAGTTTATCGTACCAATCTTTGGCTTTTTCTTGAAGGGTAAAAGGAAAGAATCGTAATCGGGACGTGTTTCTAGTGGCCCCATCCGCATGGAGGGTGTCCACTATCTTCAAGAAATCCCTAACATGTTGAATTGGATCATCATTTTGTAATCCGCGAAACTTGCATACACTTTGGACAAGCCAAACATCGTTTGCACGCAAGACCTCATTGGGCGTTCGTTTGGAAAAACAATGGCATTTGAGAAGCCGCGAGGGTTTGGGGAGGAATAATCCTTAAGGCGCTTAGGGATGGGAATTTCAGGAGTGTCCATATCGTGGTTAGATTGGGGCTAGGGGTGTAAGGTGATGATCTGAATCTTCTTCAGAAAGGGCGTCATCAAAGTTGATGGTTGCGCTAGATGGTTCGGGTGTTGGAAGAGATTGTCTTAGCCTATGCATTTCCCTTTCAGGTTCTGCATAGGGCGGAACAAGATTTCTTAAGGAACTACGACTCCTAGTGATTCTAAGATTAGAGAGATCTTCATTTACCATGATGGCGAATGGTGATGGTTACGAACAAAGGAAACAAAGAAAAAGATAGACTAAAGAAGACCTATAAAAAAATAAAAATAAAAATAAAAATCTTACTAGAAAGTAGACCGAATAAAAAGAAATTTCAACCTAGACAATAACTATTCCCCGGGCTGCGGCGCCAAAAACTTGATGCGTGGTTTTGCAACCTTGCAAAAGGTTTTACCTCTCAAGGGATCTTGAGAAGCTTGCAATCTCCACCAGGCAGTGTACCTGACCGTTGTAGTATAGTATGGTGGCAAGTACCGGGGGATTGATCGTTCAACTCAAAGAATAGTGTTCGCTAGGGTTAAAACTCAATTAAACTAGGTCTAGAGGTGAGGGATGATTCTTTTTGTATTTTTATATTTTATGGAAAGCAAGTAAAAATCTCGGGTTTTGGAAGAGTGGGCGGAATTAGTTGCTAGTCAACTAACGCAAATTACTACAATTGCAAACAAAATAAAATAAAATGAACTTAAAGTAAATGTGGCAAAAACAATAATAAGATAAAATGTGTTTACTTAGATTTCACTGCTCCATAGCTATCTTTTACCGGTTGATTAGTTTGTTACAATTACATGGATGACGGGTTATATTCCTTAATACCATTCGTAGGGCCGTGTACGATCTTCCCTAACTCTATAAGCTTATACCTCTTCCTATGTCGAGCCGACTACTAGCTCCTAACATGGCCTCATTAGTAGTTACCTATGCATTAAATATAACCAATTTATCGTAGTACACATCTGATCATGTTTCTTAAGACGTTCAAGCAAGTTACCAACTGGAAGTCTGCCAGTTTTCTTAAGCCTAACATCGAAATCATTCATCCACAACAATTATAAACAAACAACCAACCAATAATCAATATCTAAGTTTCATTACATCTAAGCAAACACAAAGAAAACCTAGCCTAGCATGTTAAAAAGAAGACAAGCATAAGATAGAATCAAACAGCACATAGACATATTGAATGATTATTGGAAAACTTATCTTCAATTAAGCATGGATGAAACAAGGGTTTGAAACCCTAAAAAATACAGTAAAATTCGTCTAGGGTTTTCTCCTCTCAAAGTTGCACACAATGAATGAAAAATCAAAAACTGTATATAGATTATAAGGTCTGACGGAGTCAAGAGTAAGTTCTGACGCCGTCAACTCGCCTCCATAATTATCATCGTAATGCCTAGATCCACTTCTGACATCGTCATGTGTAAACTTGGTCTTGGCCGTCACATGAAAATTGCTCTTGACGGCCTTGGTGACGCCGTCATGTATAATTCCTCCAAAAACTCTCTGGCGCGTCACATGTAACTTGATTTATCCACCTCTTTGTGAAAGGGTGATGGCGTCATAAGCATATCCTGACGCCGTCAGGTACATTTTCCAGCATGAATTTGTAACTTTGTCGTTTTCTTCAGTTTTTCGCTCCAAAAACGTCCAAAATGCTTCCTTTTCCAGATTTCTCCTCAAAAGTACCTAAAATGACAAAAGGAACGATTTAGGGCAATATTTGTTCAAATAATCTCGACTTTGGGCTTAAATGACCCCCCAAAAGCGGTACACTATTCGTCTCATCAAACATCTCCGCCACTATAGCTCTTTACCACACTAACCCGACCTCCTATTCTGATACAATTCTAATTGAAGTATAGTTCCGGTTATATTACATCAATCGCCCGTGACTTTGCACAATTCGGTAAGAACACATTGCATTTTCCTATTTACTTAGTTTTTTAAAAAGGTATATTTGTTGTTAATGTTACGGATTTATAATTGTATGTGGTCATATGGGAAATGTGAAAGAAGTAGAGATGGATACTGAAATAGAAAATGAAGTGTTTACTGACGATAAGAGTGGTTCAGAGGATGTGGATTATAATCCAAACAATGATGAAGTGTTTGCTGATGACGAGGAGCATATACTTGAAGATGTTCCTGTAAGTAACTCTAATACGATCTGCACTAAAGAATGTACAAATCATTCAGTCTTTACGGAACATTATGCACTGCTTAGAGAGTATGCCCAAGAATTGGTTAATCAAAATCCAGGCACCACTGTTAGGCTTGGTGTACATCTAGAACCAAATCCAGAGAGTTCAACAAGAACTTTTAAAAGGTTTTATGTGTGTTTGGGACCTCTGAAACAAGGTTTCAAAGCTTGTGGCAGAGAATTCTTAGGATTAGATGGATCCTTCATGTCAGGTCCTTTTCCAGGTCAATTACTAACAGCAGTTGGGATTGATGCAAATAATGGGATTTATCCAGTAGCATATGTTGTTGATGCACTAAATAAAGCAACTTGGTGTTGGTTTTTGAAACTACTAGGAGAGGATCTTGGTATACAAACTAATTGCAAGTTCACTTTCATTTCTGATAGGCAAAAGGTGCACAATGCTATTCTATAATTAATCATGTGCTTTATGCACAATAAGAACATGTAAAGTTTTAACACCATCAATAACCTTAACTGTTCACATAGATTGATACAAGCAGTTGCTAGTGTGTTTACAAATGCTGAACACATGTTTTGTGGACTACTTTTAAACAACATATGTGAGGTGTTCAATAGGCAGCTAAATGATGTCAGAGATGGAACCATCATCACTTTTCTTGAATATATCAGAGAGTACTTGATGAAGAGGATTGTGGTTGTTCAGCAACGAATAGAAAAGAATGTTGGACAACTTACTCCTACTGTGAAAGCCATGTTTGATGCTATAAAAAAAGAAGCTACTGATTGTGTTGTTGAATGGATTGAAGCTTCTTTATATAAAGTATGTGTGCCTTGCGAGGATCAGTGTGTTGTTAACATGGATAGAAAGGAGTGTGGGTGTAGGAAGTGGGAGCTGACTGGAATACCATGTAAACATGTAGTGGCTGCAATAAACTACATGAATGAGAATGGAAGAGGAGTTGGTATACATGAAGAGTGGGTTCATGTTGCTTACAGACTAGAAACATGGGCACATACATACTCATTCAAGATCAATGGCTGTTGTGGCATCAACTTCTAGCCAACAGTTGAGTCTACATCAATAATAATACCACCCATTCACAAACCTTAGGTAGAAAGGCCAACAAAAAAAGAAGAAACTCAGTTGATGAGCCTGCAATTCCAAGTTGTTCATGTGTTAACCACTAATCTTTGAACAATAGAAATTCTGTTAATGTTCATGTCTTTTGTACTCTATGTTTGTACTCTATGTTTGACTTAATTGTCTTTTGAACAATGTTATGTATGGGTCAAAATCCAAACTGACCTAAACAATGTTATATATGCCTATTTGAACAATGTTATGTATGACTTTATTGTCTTTAATTAATCATGTTATGCATTGTGAATTTGGGATGAAAATGCTATGTATGGGGCAAAATCCAAACTGACCCAAACAATGACATTCTAAAATGCAATGTCATATAAGTCCTTTTATAGGCAAACACATGAAGGCTACACTACGTGGCAATTTTATAAGCCCATTTATAGGTAAACACATGAAGGCTACACTACATTGACTGAAAATGTGTGGGTACTAAATATGCATCTACCTAACTCACATTCAATCATCTCTCAAAACACTCACTTGCAAAACACACCTCCCTATTTCCTTAACCATGAACAACTCTCAATGTGATATTGATCTAAAGATTCTCTGTAACTCGTATGTGCTAACTGAACTAATGCTTGGCCCTTACCACACAGAGATTTTTCAAGACTTGCAGCAGGCACACGATTTGGAGAACAAGTCCAAAAAAATTACTGAAAGGGTCGGACGTAGGGGGAGCTGATTTTTAGACTTCGAAACTATTCACGTGCAAGAATTTCAGGGAGCAATACAAAGAAGCTTAGGAGACTACAGACAATTGATGAGCGTAGGGAGAATGCACTGTTGATGATGGTCAGGCAAGTCAAGGACAAGATGTTTAAGAAGATTGAGCTTGTTGTGAGGAAGAAATATCCATGAGGGGGTTGGATGTTGGAGATTAGTGATGGGTTTCTTTTGTATACATTACCATGTTATGGTTAATGAATGTAATGGATCTCATGATCCAGATTTTGTATGAATAATGTGTTCACATATGTTTATACTTCTTTAGTGTCTTTGATACGTATCACAAACATAAACATGAAACTCACATTAATTAAACCTTAAAACACAGACTAAAGTACCAAACATGAAAAGGGAAATATTATTATGCATAGTAGTGGCTTGGACATGCCCAAAACCATAGTGATTCAATTTGTGTTGTTGTTTTTAATGAAGTTTCTTGGCTTCTTTTTATTCTTCTTCTTTGCATGAGTTCCTTGACTTGCATCTGCACCACCCCCTGCATTTTTGTTTCCACTTCTAATACCCAGACCAATGACACCACCACTTACTTCCTTTGTCGTTGCACAACCTGCTTTTTCAAGTATAACAACACTTCCACCTGTGTAAGCATGCCTCAAACACTTAACATCCCCACAACAGACAATGCATCTTTTGTCCAACACCTCTACCTGTGCACCACCCCCTGCTGTTTTGTTCCCACTTATAAACCAAGAACAATTACACAACCACTTACTTCCTCTGCGTGTGTATCATTACTACTCATTTTATGTCTCTTTATTTTTTTAGTTAAAGATTGTGCCATATCTATGTTTTTGACAAAGTTGGAAGGAGACTTTACTATCCTAGTTGGTAGGATAATTTACTTCACTATGTGAGGTAGGTAAAGCAGTATTTACTTCTTACAAGTGCTAGTCAATTAACCAAGTGACTTTCACCCATTTGACTTAATAACATGTATATGAACTGCTACATCTATGACCCGAATTCTTATTACAGACCATAACTCATGAGTCAATACATACATAAAACATACTTGGAAACTTTTTTTGCTTATAAACATCATCTCAACAATACTGTAAAATGAATACAGTTGACAATACAACGGTAAAATCATATCATCCAAAATCAGCATGGTATCATATAGAATTTAGTTGACAAAATGATTACCATACATCATCAAAATTACACAAAAACAAACATCATGAATATTACACAAAAATGAAACACAGATATAAAGATCCTGAATTGAAACACAAACATATCATTAACATAAAGATCGAAACTTTCATTGATCATAGGATGTTAAAAACCATTACAAATTTCGAAAAAGATATCTAAACAAACACTTGTTTAGTAGTTTGAACCGCTACCCTCCGCATCACCCCTTTTCTTCTTTTTCTTCAATTCTTTTTCTTTCCTGTCCTTCTTCTCCTTTAGATACTTGAACACCTTTTCAAAATTGGAAATCCTCTGTCCCAAGTCATCAACCTTGGGTAAAATGGTATCCACATGCTCTTTCTTCTTCTCCTCCTCCTCATCACTTAAAAGCGCTTCATAGTAGCCATCTTGTTTCCTCAGATAGATCAGAATCTTTGTTCTCAACTCCTTAGGTATCTTCCTAAAAGAACCATACTCATCAATTGGTTCTCCGCCATATGCATCAAGAAGTAAATCGTTTAGATAATAGGTTCTTAAAACTTTATCAAATTCCTCTTTCTCGGTACCAATGTAGATACCCTTCCCTTTACCATTCTTTGCCATCGTCGGTTGTTTTGATCGTTGGGATTATGTGTGTTTCGGTGGAATGTGTGTGTTGGGATTAAGTGTGTTTCGGCGGAATGTCTGTCTGGTTTGGTGTGTTTAAATAAGAGGGATACACACGGAAATGAGTAGTCCCTATGCTATCGTTTCGGTTGCCGAGTTACTTTGGGAGGGTAAGGTCAAGACGATGCAAATGTATTCGTTGAAAAGAAATCCCGAGGCAAACTCTTTAGTTGCCACGTGTGTTTTTGGCTGCAAACTTAATTTACTACTTTGCAAAATTGGTCATTCAAATAAAGTGTGGCTAGTCAAAGGTTGGAAACGATTGAAATGATGATAACACCCTTGACTAACGGCAAAACTAACCGGCATTAGCCAAAAGTAGCTCTCGGTGGCTTTTTTGCACTTATCCGTAATGTGGATGGTTTTTTTGCACGCCTTTAAAGTCTCAGTGACTTTTTTGCATTTTCGCGATAGGTTAGGGACTAAATTTGCAGTTTACCCTTTGAAATAATTGATAAACTTATAATCTTATTCAATTGAAAATTATAGAACTAGAAAGTGGTTAAACGGGAAAATAACATAGATGACGGTTTGACAATGGACATACAACTTGGAATATTTCTAGTGCTTTACCAAAAATGGACCTAAACTTCGTGACCGATCTGTCACTCAGCTACCTTTTAGTTAGGAATTATCTTTAACTTTGAGCTTCATCGAAACTAAGCGCCAAGATTGTGAATGCCCACCGTTAATGTTTATGACATAAAATGGAAAGTGTGTACATACGTGACACATCTGTCACGAACTTTAGATGCATGTTCGTGAACAACGAAGATTTTTTACATCTTTATGCATGTCCTTTTGGTGATTTTCCTTTTATCGTAGTACTAAATAATATGGTAACAATATAACCTTCTAACAAATTTGGTTAATATATCTTCTTAACCATGCAACTAAGAGGTGTCCGAATGGTACCACTTGTTGTGTGAGAAGCTCCCCAACTAAATAGTTAAGGGTTCAAGTCCTGCTTAGCATATGTGAGATAGTTGTTGCGTATAAATTGAGAGATAGTTAATTGTCGCTAAAAAATAGAAGATTTATTAAAATAAGTGTTAAGAACACCCGCGCGCAGTGGGGCTCTTGAAGTTGTGGTCAAGTAGCTAGTGGTCGGTATGCGCAACAATCATCATTGCAGTTGCCTCGTGGTCATGTGGTGGTGGCAATTCTCGTGGTCAGGTTGCTAGTGGAAGATGTGACGCTGAGGTAACAATGGTAATATTTGTCAATGGTCGCGGTAACTATGAGGAATGGTAAACTTAAATTATTTTCCAAGAATAATATGTTAGGACACGAGTGTTGTCATTAGAGCATCTACAATGGTAAAAGTCTTGAATGACTTGAAGCATTTAATGCATTTAATGCATATCATATTTATTAGCTAAAGCTTTTGAGAAAGACTTGATGTTTGTCAAGTCTTTGTGAAAAGCTTTACAAAAAGCTATTGATACAATGCAAAAAATACCACTAAAAAGCTTTTTAGAATAGGGAAAAGCTTTTGGCAACTTGACCCATTGTGGGTGCTCTTACAGAGTTCTCGTTGATAGCTATAAATGCAGGTTTTGGAAAGAAACGCAACAATAATGGGACCCGGAAAAACAATGGTGAAGAACGTGATGGTTGACTTGTTGTGGGGCCTTTGACATGGAAAGCTCAATCATGTCTTAATGATGACAACCCATTCCACCAATTCTTTTTGGGTTCTGGGATGTACGAAAACCAAAAGTATCATCATATGCAAATAATATCATATCATACGAGTACTACTTAGCTAACGTGAATTCTAGTTCAAGAAAAAAGCTACTGTAACATGATTCAATTAATGTACATACATTCGTATAAAGCTAAAAGTATATCTGCGTAAAAAGACCGTGAACATCAAATAATTGTATTTGCAAAATCGTTTTCTGTTTCGACACTTGATGCAAAGTGTGTATTTTCTAAAATATAAAGCATGATTTTTTTATTTTTATTTGTGAAATTAACATAATGTTTGTTTTTGAAAAGTTGTCAAGATTAGAAATAATCATAAAAGATATAATTAAGTTTTCAAGTTTTTGAAAAATTGACAAGTTTAAGAAATGCTTACGAGTAATTTAGGCAAACTACAAGTTTAAATTTGAAGATTTCAAAATTCAAGTTTAAAGAAAAAAAGATAAACTTTTTCTAAGTGGTAAAAGATAAAATAAATCAACATTAAATTTTGTTGATTTTATGAAAATTCCTCCTACTGTATATTTTAAATGAAAAACAAAACCAATTCTCCCTTACTTCAATCAAAATAATAACCATTTTTTTTAACGAGTAATAATACATTCTACCCGTCTAATGATCTTCATAATAGATCTTCATAATAATATTGGTAAGTTCTATAGGTTGGTTGAAATATGACAAAGTTGACCAATTTCTTTCCCCTGTAAATTCATAAAACATGCCATTGGAAACGAATTTAGTGTTTTTGTCATGAGTATATAACACCTTTGAGAAATACAAACCGGTAATTTATCCTTTTTTTTCTTTTTCTTTTTTTAATTATTATTATTATTTTAATCATATTCGAGTATATAAAACGGGCAAACAGATGAAGTTTTTCTTGTACAAGTTTTTGACTCAGACATATACGACCTCAAACGCACATAAGATATGAATTTCAGTTTGATGTACCCACTCACTGAAGTTATAATTCTACACCGTATTTACATCTCTACCAGGCAGCTCCAACAACACATGCTAAACAGAACACAAATGACCACAGGAGCAAGTGGAAGAATGGAAAGATGCATACCTTCTAAACAAAAGGTAAGGGATTTAAACCAAAACAAAAAAAGTCCAAACCCTAAACAATCAGCGTTTAAGTGAGATCACTTGACTGCGTTCAATGTTAACAAACAGGAAGAGTTTGTTTGATTCACGGTGTATGATCGGGCCATGAATAGTATCAAAGCAAGACAGCGTCAAATTTGTTAACAAGACCAAAAGAGCAAAAAGAAAACCAAAAATCATCAAGTGTTCTTTTTTTCTCACAAACATAAAAGTACAATCATGATACAATTGCTGAAAATATAAATAGATGGTGGTAATGGAAACACTTGTATGTTTGTGAATATCATCATTTTGAACCTAAAGCAAAAGATAACTTAGGTCGCGATTTATTCTTGCCTAGCAATTTTTGCTGTTTTGCATGTTCTTCTTCCTCTTGTTGCTTTTTTCTAAGTAGAGCAGCTTCTTTTTGTCTTTGGAGCTCTTCTAGTTCCCTGTAACGTTCTTCCTCCCGTCTTTGCTGTTCCATTGCTTCTCTCCTTTGAGCTTCTTCAATTCTCCTTTTGTTTTGTTCAACTAACCGTTCTAGCTCTTCTTTCTCTCTTTCCGCTTGTTCCTGCATATATGTAAAGTTCAGGGAATATAATGCGTCTGTGTAATGGATGTGAATGAAATATGACATCCATTTATTTGCAACAGATAGGTGGCTCTTTGTGAAAAACTTGTGTTGGTCAGGTTGGCCACACCCTCACATATGCTTTCTTTTAGAAATATAAATAACGTGTTAATAAAAAAATAAACTATATAATTACAGATTTAGGCACTAAAAATACATGTAACCAAATTTCGACCAGTCTGACCCGTTCCCTATGTAACTGTTTTTTTTGTTTACCCGTTTGACTAATTACCCAGAGTTGGTCATTCATAACTGAAACGGTCGATCATGTGTAATACTTGCAGCGACTAGTAACTCCCTCCTCCGATCCCAAATACATCTAATAAAACCACTTCGTAATTCAGAGCTACGAGTGGAATCAATAAATTTGGTTATATATCATTCACTAAGATTTGGAATGTTAGCAGCAAAGTTAGTTATAATGCAAGTATACCTCTTTCCGCCTAGCCTCAATGATCGCAGCTTCCTTTTCTTTTTCAAGTTGAGCTATGACATCAATAGCAACTTTCTTCCGCCCCTCCTCCAACTGCCTCTCAATTTCCAGCTTTATCTCCTCAGAACCCAATCTTTCTTCTACTTTTTTCCTAATCGCCTCTTCCACTCTTTTTGCCGTTTCTTCCTCCACCAACTTCAATTCTGCTTCCTGTTGACGCCTGATAAATTTTAAAATAAATAAAGTTACATGGGAGATGATCACGGTACCAGAAACCAAGATGTCGGTCACTCTTTGTCTTTGAACCCCAGAACAGTCAAAAACCGATATTTATTTTTTAATAACTAAATCCGTCCACATTTCTCTCTTTTTTTATAAACTGACCTTCATGTAGACAAGAGGACTATATATGCTTATAAAGCATACCTCTAACGAGTTCCTGATGCAAACAAATCAGTTTCAAAACTGGTGAACAGTAGTAGATAAACGAGGCATCCAATTGATCATCAAATATAACAAGTTGAACTATAGCAGTATCTTCCTTCACAATAGCCTGTGGAGAAAAATGTCAAGCAACCTTTCGCAGTTGTGAAGCTCATCACTTAATACTTCATATTCACATTTAATACATATCTATCTACAGATGAGGGCGAGGTTATGTGTTTTAGTTTTGATATAATCCTTGCCACTAGAAACTGATTGGAAATACTCATATCTCATCTTCTGCAACTAATTTGGCTGCAATGTCAACCACCTCAGACAGGGAATTAAGATCCTCCCAGACTTACAGTTAAATCACCATATGTCGGCTTGAAAAAACATGATACATACATATCGGTTTTTCAATCACATACTTGTAGAAAAAGTGTTTCAGCCCAACCTGGTCTGTTTCTCAAGTACAAAACATACTGGTTTTGACCTGTTAGCCAACCTGTCCGACCAACCATCAAGGAAAAGGCAATACCTTGGACCAAGAAAAAAGGTAATCTATGTGAAAGTGTGAGGGGGTGTTTGGGATTGCTTATTGAAAATAGATTATGCATTTTTAAAACGAATAATCAGATAATCAGCTGTTACAAAACGTGGTTATAAAATAGCGTTTGGATTTGATCATGATATTTCATATCACAATAATCAGATAATCACTTTTTTAAGTGTTTGGCAAATCAAATTATTTAATAATTTAATGTGTAAAATGACTAAAATAGATATTACTTATATATGAGTTGTGTTTATAAATTTAACAAGAAACAACAAACACATGACAATATATTTTGAAACTATAAACTTCTTTATTTACTACAAAAATAGTCAAAAACATTTTTAAGTTTTTACCCACTGTATTTGAAAGAGTATAAATGATTCTTTGTCCAATAACAATACTTCGTATATCTAAAATCATTTTCGCTCACCTCAACATCCACATCTTTGACTTCACCATCATCCTCATATTCACTCCAATTATATCACTTTAATCAAACTAGTTAAATTTAACAAACCCATTCTTTAATTAACTATCACCAAGAAGTTCATCACTGATCCCATATTCATGACAGTGGATGCTGTCGTCGGCGATCATTGGCCGAAACATACCATCGAAGTCAAGGTTGATAGTGGCTGAAGGATTGAATCAAGCTAACAGTTGAGAGACTTATGAGGAAGAAGATGAAGTATTATCTGAGGTTATATTTGTCATTTGACACTAATCTATTGCTTTTCTAAAATCATGTTTTCAAAAAACACCGCCTACTTTTTAAAAATGACATTTTGGAACTTGTAAAATGCAGAAAAGCACTTTTCTTATTTATTATCCAAACACTAGTTTTAGATTATCTACGTTTTGAGAACGCAATAGGCAGATAATCGGGTGTCAAACGCAACCCCAAACGCAACCCCAAAGTCAAATACCTCCAAAACTTGCCACAAAAATATGACCTGCTCTCACAACCGCACACCCTTCAAATGAATCAACTTATAAGGATGCAAATTTTTTTTGAGAGGAGTGGGAAGGGGAAAAGGAGAGATAATTACTCCCTATTCATAAGTTTACAAGGCAAAACAAAACAACAAACAATCAGCACCCTCTCAAAGGTGGAACTTTTTTATAATCGAGGGGAATATATCTACTACGTATTAAAAGTAACAGAAATTTATAAGATCAATCAAGACACCACCCTTCTAGGAACAATGATAACTCTTTAAAATAACATGACCCAATTTACCATATGCAAGTTTCGCACCTGTAGTACAGGTATGGATGAGTGGTGCCTTGCATATCAAGGACTACCCTATCCTAAAAACTTAAGGTCACATTTGATACGCAATTTTTACCATTTTAATATTTAATGATGTTACTGTAATGATTCTAGATTCAAATGAAAAATTCAAAAATTACATTAGGTTTACAGCTTGTGTAATTTTAACCAGATCAACAAACATTTAATGACTATCATTAAAATTAAAAAGAGCTTATAACTACCTTAACAAATCTATACTACTATATAATGTATTTGGGACTATTCTATAATTAGAAAGGCTTAAAAATTCAGACTTTTACTTACTAATTATGGAAACAACCACCCCTAACAATCACCCCAACAATTTATAACCACCTCAACAACCACCCCAACAACCACTTTCCACCACCCCACCTCCCTCCTCTTCACCCCAATAATCCGTCCCCGCATCGCGCGGGCACCGTTCTAGTTTAAATAAACAATGCATAATTTTAAACATCATACATAATACAAAAATAACTTTTAAGAAACAAATGGGAATATTCCATCCCCCAATTGTACAACTAATAAAGCTACTAGATATATAAAATAGATTACAGTTTTAGAACAGAGTGATTAGTTTCCTACCTGCAGAATCGAAGTGCAAAAAACATCGACCCTTTAAAATGTCTAACCTATGCCACAGGGAACCAATGATGCCATATATCCCATATAGAGGTGGCAAAACGGGCGGGCCGGGTGGGCACGGGCCACGGTTTAAACAGGCTATGGGCTAAACGGGCACGGGATAAACGGGCGCATGTTATACGAATCGCTTTAGAAGAGACCCAAAATGACGAAATAAATTCCTCAAACGTAACACCTCATTTATATTTAAAAAATTAAATATATTATATCTATAAGTTTTTCTTTAAAAACAATTGTAATGTTCTCCAATTGAGAGAAAACATGTGCCCGTTTGTGCCCATTTAACTTTTAAATGAGCAATATATGCCCATTTCAAAAAAAGAAGGGGGCTAAATGTGCCCAAATCTTTTACAAATTTGCCCAAATTAACCCCTTTTTTTTAGTTTGGGCACAAATTGCCACCTCTAATCCCATACCATAAGCAACTGGAAGACTCTAGAGATACAGTCAGAATCAACCATGGGTATTTTCAATGTATATAGGTCTTTTGTTTGATCCTTCAAGATTAGAGATACTCCATCTTATTATACAAAAATTAAAAGATCCAAGTCCAGTTTATGTATTTCTCATCTTCAACATTGTTGAAGCATTAACAGAAGCCTCTTATTTTGTAATAAAATAAAAACAACTGTCCAGCTGTCACACATAACAACCAGAAAGTTTTAAAGAATATACTAAATGTTTTTATTCTCAACGCTCTTGTATCATCCTTATATAAGAAAGTCAGTAATTGAAGTATTTGCAAGCTACTCTAGACTTATGTAGTCTACACATCAGTCTGAAATATATATGCTCCAAGAGATATACTTAATTACTATAGCCTTTGTTTATCTTGTAATCTGCTTCAATAATTTCTTTAGCCAAATGTGGTTCAATAATTTCTTGTGCCAAATTTTGCATCATTGACATTACATATTCACGTCTTTCTCATTATATGCTTGATATGGGTGTGTTTGTTATATATAAAGTACTAGATTCTAAACTTTGATTCCCCCCCCCCCCCCCCCCTTTAAGAAAACCATTCAAGTTCCGCCACTGATCTAAATCCAGATAATTTCATTTGTTCTATAAGACTATAACAAAAATGAAAGATTGGCATATAAATTGTACATATGAATGACGATAATAGTACAACAGCCATGAAAATCAACTGCATAACTAAACGAAGAATAAAATCGAGGGAATGCAATAATAAAAACATGAATCTAGTAGACGAAATACCTTTTCTTTTCATCTTCCTGTTCTTTTTTCAATTTTTCATCCACAATTTTATTCTCTAAGGACCCAATACTGGGAGATTTAGCTTTTGGAGACAATGAAGGACTCTTGCTTTTTTGTCGCTTGTGACGCCGTGGCGTTAATGAGCGACTTCTGTGTCGTCTAGAAGTTGGTGAACGACTTCTACGACGACGGTGCCGTGGAGATGGGGAGCGGCTTCTCCGCCTGTAAATACAAAGATATATGAACGAAGTTCTGGATTTCAAAGCCACAGATAAGATCATAAAGCACCATCACATCCCACCGTCTAGCGCAATATATACAAAAGCAATATACAGTTACCTCTTATATTGCTAAGAATAAACTGAGAGCTCCATCTTTTATCACAAGAAACCGCTAAATGTCATAATCGAGCAAGAAAATGACGAGAATCAGCATCCATAACCGGTTCATTCCCATATGAAGGGATGCAACTGCTTTCTTAGGTTTTCAGTTAAAAAAGTAAGTATATTTCACTTAATATATTGCATTTGGTATTATCTTCCAAATATTCTTTTACAAATCATTTTTTACGTTTTACCAAAGTTATGACACTCGCAAGGCAACACTTTGACAAAGTATGAGGGACATTAACGCATATATCAGGGTAGACATGGAAAGTGGAAAGTCTCATGAGCCAGGTCAGCAACACAACATATAAGAAATATTCAGAAGTTCACAACTTGATTACTGAATCACAAGCTCGAACATCGAACAACAAAAGTCAAACAACGAGCAATTCCACATATAGCAATTAACATGATTTCAGATCATAGTTGTCAATAGCGAATAGCGATAAATAGCGACGAGTCACCTATATGCTACGTAGCGAATAGCGATAAATAGCGACCGCTATTTGTGTTTAGCGATAAAATAGTAGCAAGTATAAATTTTAAAATTATATGTATATTGATACATTTTAGTATAAATAACTAAGCAAGTATAAAAAATATTGGGCTTTAAATATAAATTAATGCTTTAACTTAGTTAAATTAAGGTTTTTTAATTTATTTTTAATATTACAGGGGCCAATCATGGACAATCCAAATTCTGCTAAAGTAAAAAAAAAAATGAGAAAAATATTAATTATTTTTAATAATAATAATAATAATAATAATAATAATAATAATAATAATAATAATAATAATAATAATAATAATAATAATAATAATACGAGTAATAATCACAAACCACCCACCACCCATTTACCCCCCACGTGAGTGTGGCATAAAACTAGATGACAAAACAAAAAGTCCTTTGTTTTCTTTCTCTCTCTTTGTTTTTTCATCTTCCTCAAATGAGGAATGATACATCCACTCAAATTCATCCACAAAAGAATCCCACACGCTGAGGTGGCGCAATATGATTGGTTTTTTGTGGGAGCCACTCTCACAAAAAACCAATCAGCCAGCGCCACCTCAGCGTGTGAGATTCTTTTGTGGATGAAATTGAGTGGATGTAGCAAAATTCTCCTCAAATAGCTAAGCTACTGTTCATTCTTATGAAGCTTGAAATTCGTCCATTAAAAAGCTAGATCTAGCCATTTTTCCGGCGAGTGGGGTCTCACCTCCGACACCACTGTAATCACCATTAAATTCCGAACAAACCCTGAAAACCTCGTCACCTGAACCACCGTGACGCGCCGCCACGCGCCGCCACTGCACCTCCACCTAAACCACCGTGTCGCTATTTTGTCGCTAAATGATAATAGCGGCTGATGACCGCTTTGCAACGTAGCGCGCGATAGCGACCGCTATCGTCGCTATTGACAACTATGTTTCAGATACAAATCAAATTTGAAAGATGCCCATTAAAGCTTTAATGTGTTGCTTTAGAAAACAGAAACAAGCTTTTATAAGGCTAAAAAGAATTTAAATTTTTTGCGCTATTAGCTGACCCATACTAAGAATAAGAAAGAAAACAATAAAAGATAAAAAAGCACCACACACTTCGACACCAACAACAAACTGGATTCTTAATCTCTATCTGTCCTTTCAAGAAGTTAATGTAACGCATGTCTCAGATACGCAAGTTGAGTCGTGCATTACACAACAGCAATTAGAGTTAAACTTGTTTCTGCCAAGTCCAATTTATTATTCAACGTATGATTTCCATGTAGAATCAAGCTCGAAAGTATATCACAGGCAAGACTTCTATAACTGGACTACTTATGTATGTGATGGAGGATTTTGGGTGGTCAACAATTTGTAGTTAGTCAAAATTATATGCACTATACTTATTTCAGTTATACACATCTTTAGATGTTTCTATGCTCAAAAGGACATAACTAAGTCAACCATATTTCCTTTCCTTTCAACTCACGAACACAACTTCACTAATTTTATTCTTAACTCGCCTTTAAAAAGTCAATTTAAAAAGAAACATATACCTAATGGAACTTAAACAGGCGGCAATACCTTTTACACTAGGGGGGTGTTTGGGATTGCGTTATGAAAGTACTTTTTTGATTATCACGTTTGAAAAACTCAAATAACCATTTAATAGTGTTTGGCAAAACATAATTGATAAAACACTTTTTTGTGTTATCGAGGCTTCAAAACACCATTTTGCATCATCACATGCTGCAAGGAAACACATTTTTCTTTCTCCCATCAAATTACCGATTTACCCTCAAGCTTTTAATTGCTAATGCCTTGCCATCTTGTTTCATCTCTTGTAACTGTAGAACATTTAATACCCTTTCCTATATTTGCACCAAATTCTATATAATATTTTGTATACTTTTGCGAATATAGTGTTTTCTTTTCCTTTGATATATTCCACAGATTCAAAGTTCCAACCTTCATATATTATGAAGGTAAATAAAAACATTTGTAGTTAGAAATTTAAGTTCTTTACAAGTTGTTTTATCTATTAAGTTCTTAAAATATAGAACTGCGAATACATTATATGACAACATACATATGTTGAATTATGCTTTCACGTCATTAAATAATCTCATTTGCCAAACACTTAAATAACTGATTCATTATTGCATTATCAAACAACATAATCAAATCCAAACACTAAATTTTAGAATCACGTTTTGTAACAGCTGATTATCCGTTTTCAATAAGCAATCCCAAACACCCCCTAAAACTCTTCTACCTCTTCCTTCCTTTCCCTGCTAAAAAAACTCCTTTTTTACCCTTTCTATCCATAAAGCATAATAATAATAATAAACAAATTATATATTACATTCATACCAGTAATACAATAAATAAATATATAATACCTAATGGCTAACCATAATCAATTATTAATCACCTGCTATAATTATACGGAGACCGATCTCGGTCTCTTCGAGTTCTATCTCTTCGACCGTTATACTTCTGCACTACCGGCGACGGCGACCGTGAATATCTTCGACGTTTATACGACGGCGATCGAGATAACTCCCTATCTCGAGCCATACCTAATCGCCACAAAATTAATCAAATTGAATCAGTTTATATCGGTTAGGATTCAGGATTAGGTGTTTATGTTATTGGTGACGTCAGCGATTAATGAAAAAAGGTTGTTGTTATGTGAATCGGATTGGATTAATGGGTTTGTGAAGAAAGATTAGGGTTTGATAGTAGAAGAGAAATTACAAGGACGAGATGACAAAGTATGATTGGGGAAAGGTTTTCGGTTTGGTCCTTGTAAAATATTTGATATTACTTATTGCCCCATAATCTGTGGAGAGCCGTTTACTTCTACTACCTCTATCCTAAATGTTAACTTTTACTACTTGCCAACTTTAACTCTTTATCTTTCAGCTTTCAAATTTTGGTCACTAGTGTACGTTTGGTTTATAAATGGGTTTGGATGTATTTTAATTTGAATTTTAATTTTGATTTGTGTAGTTTTAGTAAGAGAAATTATATTTATCTAATAAATTTTATAATAATATTTAATATAACATTTTTGCTAACAACAATTGTGAGAAAAAGTTTAAATGCTTACTCTTATTTTGGTACTTACCAAAGGACAAATATCCATCATACATCTAGTTAATCTAATAGTATGGATTAACCTAAAATTAAATATGGAAAGCTAAGTACATTTTTTTTTTTTTTTTACTTTTTCTTTGTCTTTTTGTCTTTCTTATGTTTTTTGTCTTTTTTTTCTAATTCACGTTCTTTCTTTCTTTTTTTCTTTTTTTTTAAATTCACTTTTTTTTTTCAGTTTCATACGTTTTCATTTGTTTTTTACGTTTTCGTCTCTTTTCAAATGTGTTCGTCCGTTTTTATACAGTTTCATCCGTTTTTATACTTTTTCATCTGTTTTCATACGTTTTTGTCCGTTTTCATATGTTTATATACGTTTTCATACGTTTTTGTCTGTTTTCATCTGTTTTTTACATTTTCGTCTGTTTTCATACGTTTTCATCCGTTTTTATACGTTTTCATCCGTTTTTGCCCGTCTACGTCCGTTTTCATACGTATTCGTCTGTTTTCTTATGTTTTTCGTTCGTTTTCATACGTTTTCGTCCATTTTTATTCGTTTTAATACGTTTTCATCCGTTTTCTTTCGTTTACGTCCATTTTCTTACGTCTTCGTCTGTTTTTTACGTTTCTGAATATTACAAGTGAAATTCAGAATATCACTTGTGATTTTCTGGATATCACTTGTGATTTTCTTATGTTTCTGTCTGTTTTCATACGTATTCATCTGTTTTCATACGTTTTTTAATATCACAATTTATATTCAGAATATCACGTGTAATTTTCTGAATATCACTCGTGATATTCTGAATATCACTTGTAATTTTCTGAATATCTATCACTTGTGATTTTATAAATTTCACTTTGTGATATTCTGAGTATCGCTTGTGATTATCATGTTACAAAACATTAGTTGAAAATCACTTGTGATATTCTGAGTATCACAGAATATCACTTGTGATATTCAAAAACGTATGAAAACGTCTGAAAATGGCAAAAACATTTAAAAATGGGCGAAAACAAATGAAAACAGACGAATGTATATGAAAACGGATGAAAACGTATGAAAGCGTAAAAACACGTATGAAAAATGACGAAAACGTATGAAAAATGGATGAAAACTAAAGAAAACGGACGAAAACGTATGAAAACGTAAGAAAACGGATGAAAACGCAGGAAAGCGTAAAAACACGTCTGCAAACGGACAAAAACGTATGAAAAATTGACGAAAACGAAAGAAAATGGATGAAAACATATTAAAACAAACGAAAACGTATGAAAACAAACGAAAACGTAAGAAAACAGACGAAAATAAACGTAAACGGGCGAAAACATAAGAAAACGGACGAAACCGTATGAAAACGGGCGACAAACGGACAAGAATGTATGAAAACAGACGAAAACGTATGAAAGCGGAAAAAAAAAAAAAAAAAAAAAAAAAAAAAAAAAAAAAAAAAAAACATGAACTAAAAAAAAGTGAATTAGAAAAAAAGACGAAAAAAAAAAGACAAAAAAAGAAAGAAAAAAAAAGTGAATTATAAAAAAAAACGTGAATTAGAAAGGAAAAAAACGACAAAAAAATAGAAAAAAAAAATAAAAGAATAATAAGAAAGACAGACAAAGAATAAGGGGAAAAAACATGGAATTAGGTTTCTATATAAATCTTATGTTAATTCACACTATTAGATCAAACTAGATGAATGGTTGAGATTTCTCCCTTAGTAATCACCAAAGTAAGAGTAAGCAAAATAAAGTGACTCCAATAACCCAATGGGTGTTGTTTAAGCTTGCCTTAATTAACAATGTTTCCAAATATGAACTGACTTGATATTAATACATACTTTATTAAAACTAATTTACTTTAATTATATCATGTATTTATAAAAATTAAGAGTTCATATATAGAAACATTGTTATTTACGACAATCTTAAACAACACCCATTGTGTTGTTGTTAGAAAAACTCTTAATATAACATTATTATTAATAATTAAAAAAAATGTAACTTGCCAGGATCGAACCATGTGTTGGTCGTCCACACCAGAGTGCCTAAACCAGTGGAGCATGCAACAATTATACAAAATTGCATTCCCTTGATAATAAAAAATAATAATAAAAAAAAAACATTACCATCTTTTTTTCTCTCAAACAACCAAAAACGGACTCCCCCTACTCACTCGGCATTTCCAAATTAGGCGTTCATAAATCAATTAGTCATCCATATCAGTCAAACACCACAATAACTGACTCCCCTTACACACGCATTTCCTAAAACAATCCTCAAATGACACGCTCCTTCTAAAAATATGTAGTTTTTGATATGATTGTGTGGCTTTTAGGATTGGTTTTTGATTTTCAAATTCTCAAGTCCCATAATGGTGCTCTAAATCAATCCTCAAATGACACGCTCTTCCTAAAAATATATAATTTTTGATATGATCGTGTGGCTTTTAGGATTGGTTTTTGATTTTCAAATTCTCATATCCCATAATGGTGCTCTAAATCGTGGATACATCCTAATTATAATTTAGTTATCCATCTCATTCCTTAATTTCATTTTAAGAATACAACTATGATTAGGGATTTAACTATTTTCAGTTGAAAATTTTTAGTGAGACTCGAACAAACACACATAAGATCCGGTTTCATCCACAAATCGTAGGGTTTTCCTTAATTGTTTGCTTCTAAGAAAATTTAATTTTAATTTTTGTTATAATTGAATCGAATTAGGTTAGACGCCCGTGTATGATGAATTAGTGATCAGTTCTATATACATTTTATGAATTTTGATTGTCAATTTTATAAATGAAATCAACCTGACATAAAAGGATTTCGTGGACACCATGTGTTTGATAAAATGTGTAGAAATATTATTTTTCGCATTTAAGTGTTTCGCTTTTCACATTAAGCAAAATATTCGAAAAGCAAAACATAAAGTACCATATAATATGGGTAATTTAACACTTATATACGATATCTCAGTGAATCCAAATTTAACACTTATGTACGATATCTTAGTGAATCCAAATTCAATACTTATATACACATGTCTATTTGATCAGTTTTTAAATACATGCCTATTTTTATTGATATGTTACAGAGATATATTTTTTTAGACAAAAAATAAAAAAATGATTAAACCTAGACATATACTACTAAAAATACATATAAGCGGCAATGTCGAATGGATATGGATTTAAATGTATGCAAAATTAGTAACAATGAATTATAGTAAACACGTGAGGTGAGACTCGGAGGGACAACATGAGCTATAAAAGGTAACCATTATTTCTCAATTTTTCATATTAACCATAGGATGCTATTAAGGCTACTATGGTAGAGAAACATGGACCAGACACTAGTGATCATCCACCAGATGACTTTGATGTATGAGAAGAGGCTACCGGGGGGAAGAAAGGTAAGTTAGTTGGGTTAGGTACAGGAGGCGATCCGAGGGTCATGGTGACCCGAACATCAGCAACATCAAGTTCGAGTTCCACATCTAGCGAACAGGTATGCTTAAGTTGTTCAATGTTGTATCTTATCTTTCTTTTTAAGTTTCTTTGTTTAGTCGTCTATGATGGTGGTTTTGTCATATGAATAAAAGTCTTTTTATGAACATCCTAATATAGGTTAGTTGAGTGAACAAAAGAAACCCGCATTGTCCCATTTTTGAACATTTAAACATAAGTTAGTGTGAGATGCTCGGTCATGAACATAATTCTGTCTCCACTCACAGATTTCTAGAAAGTTTCTAAAACATAACTCTTTCTCCACTCAGACTTCATGCTCGATAGGTAAGTGGAGCCCTTCTTGTGATCCAGTGTAGTTGAAGATGTGGTTATTTTTCAGTTTGCCTATTAACTTCATGGTTTCTATGTTACTGAATGCAATGCAATAAAGGGAATTATGTGTTTCTCATGTTTACAGGTTCTGTAGCAATAAAATGTATGAGAAATTCCAGAACCAATCACGGATTGTCAACTTATCACCTATTATTTACTATGCCCCTAACTAATTGTATTGTAAAATGTATTTGGGGTACTCCGTACTCTATCTAGAGTATAGAGTAGAAATATCAAGCATTTACCTTCTTTTGAGATTATATAAAGCCAAAGCTGAAGGCTCCACAAGTGAAAATTAAGTTGTAGTTATTGGACATAGGTTCACTTGTGTCATTTTGTTTTATCTTAGGCTTCCAAGAGGGATCATGTCCCTTGAGATTTACTCTATAAAGAAGTTATGTTAAACATCTCATTGTTAGCATCTTGAAGGTCTATTAATGCTTTAATTATCTATGATATGAGATCTTATGATCCTGTTTGTTCCAGCACTCCTTATCTTTATAGAGTTCAACATTCACTTTGTATTAAACAAAGCAGGAGCTTTAACGTTTGACAAATTTTACACTGGATGAAACTACCAAATCATTGTTGTAAGATAGTTTTGGTTATCATTTTTAACATTAGACCTGCACAAAACTACCAATCCTAACTTGAACATGCTTTGAACCGTTACTCACCCGCCCATGTTGCAACCTATAAAAATCATTTCATTTACAAAAGATAAGTTATTGTAATAAGGTAGTTTTGGAAATCATAACCCGTTTCGATCTGCACAAAACTACCCATTCTGACCCAGAGCTACTTTGACCCGTTACTTACGCGCCAGAACTACCACCTCTAAAAATCAATCAATTTACATAAATTTAGTTATTAAACTATGCATAAAATAGTATGATTAGTAAAATGTTTGCATTTTAAAAACAAAATTAAAAGATACATACACAACTTAGTAAAAAGTGTTAACTTCGTTACATTTACAAACAATTATCCTTTTCTAAAATGGTTTATTTGCTTGACAGACGACTCTCAAGTATATTTGACTATCAAGGGTCACATGGTTGACTCCTCATGCGCTTCAACAAATGATGCCGCAAGATGTTGATTATGAGATTATGCTTACGTTCTTGTATTTTTATGAGGTTCGTCGATCAAATTTTCATACCTTCATTTTAAGTTTTATACTATTGCTGTAACTACCCTTAAATGACTTGGTACTTACACACACCTACTTCTATCTAATGTGCAGACTCTGCTTGGTTTTGTCAATTTCAAACTCTATATGTTAGTATATTTACGGTTTACTGAAGCATAACTAATTTTCTTTGCTTACATCGACGCCATGTTCTATAACTCAACGTGGGCTGTGGGGATGGTGCCATAGGATAACACCAGCCTAACAACCAATGGTAACAAGCCCTCTTAATATGAATCAAAATAGCAAGTGTTATTTTTCATTAAAAGATTTATTATATATATCTTTTTAGGTTAATAGATAAAAAAGTAACTATACTTTACAAAAAAATTCGCCTAAATTACTCAACTTTCAAATTGTTCATCTAAGTTACTAAAGTTTCTCACAAATTTTTCCTAAGTTACTAAAGCTTTCTTTTGTTCATCCAGGTTACTCATGTTTACGAGTTTGTTAAATATATTACTGAACTTTGTAAATGATAACATTGGTTATTTTTTAAGTACAAAATGGTCCTTGTGGTTAGTCATGTTTCATGGATTTAGTCCATTGACCACTATTTCTGTTTGTTTGACAATTTTTTTACGTTTCACCCCGTTTTCTTATGTTTTTATTCGTTTTCAACCGTTTTTATACGTTTTCGTCCGTCTTCATACGCTTTTATTCGTTTTCACCCGTTCTTATATATTTTCATCCATTTTTATACGCTTTCACCAGTTAATCTTATGTTTTCGTCCATTTTATACGTACTTAAATTGATGAAAACATATAAAAATAGACGAAAGTGTATGAAAACGAACGAAAACGTGTAAAAACAGTTAAAACGTATAAAAACAATTGAAAATAGATAAAAACGGATTAAAACGTATAAGAACGGTTGAAAACGAATAAAACATAAAAAACAGACGAAAACGTATGAAAACATAAGAAAACGGGCGAAAATATTAAAAAAACTGGTGAAAGCGTATAAAAAAGGATGAAAATGCATAAGAACGGATGAAGATGAATAAAAACGTATAAAGACGGTCGAAAACGTATAAAAATGGTTGAAAACGAATAAAATCGAATAAAAACGTATGAAATTATAAAAAATGGACGAAAACGTATGAAAACATAAAAAACGGGTGAAAACGTACGAAAAATGATCAAACTAACAAAAATAGTGGTCTAGGGACTAATTCCGTGAAACCCGACTAACCACGAGGACCATTTTGTACTTAAAAAATAACCAAAGTCATCATTCACAAAGTTCAATAACATATTTAACATACCCGTAAACATAGGTAACCTGGATGAACAAAAAATAATTTTAGTAACTTAGGACAAATTTCTAGAAAACTTTAGTAATTTTTTTGTGTAATACACAAACATTAGTGACTTAGATAAATAATTGGAAAGTTGAGTAATTTAGGCGAACCTTTTTGTAAAGTATAGTTACTTTTTTGTCTATTAACCATGTGGAAAACTAGAAGGGGGGGTTGAATAGTTTTACGTCTTTTTAATTTTTATAAAACAAATTGTTTAAAAGTTTTCGTTGATTTATAAAATATAGATTCGATGATATATGAAATCTAGTTATACACAATATGAACAACACTAAGTATATATCTACTATGAAGCAATAATTATGTAAGTAATGAAATAAGTAAAGGATGGAAAGATCAAACCGAGAGACAAGCGATTTATAGTGGTTCGGCTACAAGGCACCTTCCTTGCCCTACTCCACTCCCCGAGCACCTAACTCGAGAGTTTTCTTCACTATATCAACAAGCTCCCTTATGGCGGAGAAAACCTTACACACCAATATACACACCAATTTACACACCAATTTACACACCAATCTTCACACCAATCTTCACACCAATATACACGCCAAACTTCTTCACACCTATCTACACACCAATCTTCTTCACCTATCTACACACCAATCTTCTTCACACCTAGCTTTTACACACCAATCTTCTACACACCTTCTTCTACACACCAATCTTCACAACTAACCTATTTCACTACTAATCAACTTCTACTATCTACACAACTATTCTCTAACAAATATTCACAACTAATCACACTATGAAATAATAATTAATGATGATGCTTAAACAACTTAGATGTGGAGATCACAACTAGTTGTAATACTTCTTGTCTTGAGGGATAGAAGTATTCTTCTCTTGCACTTGAATGGATTATGTATGGATCACTTTGAAACAAAGATTTAAGAATGTATGATCAAAGGATTTATAGATTGGAAATGGAGATCTAGAACAGAAAGTTCTGAAGTGCAAAAGGTGGGGAAAAAATCCAGGTTTAAGGTGGTATTTATAGGCAAAAGTTTCTGACAGAGGAGCGTGGCCGGTCCCCTTAAAGCATGGCCGGCCCCCTTAAAATTAAGGGGGCCGCCCCTTATAATTAAGGGGGCCGCCCAACTGTAACGGCCAGAAACTTTGTTTTTTTAGTGGGGAAAGTTTATTTGGTGAAAAACTAACTGATTTTGGTTAAATATTTGAAATCATATATTTAGTATGATTAAAACATTTTTCCTTATTACCAAAAGTGTTTTTCAAAAATATATAATAAGATTATATAATTAAATAAACTTTGTATTAGTTAATTAAATACCCCTTTGATCATACATTGCACTAAATACTTTGTTTATTCATACCTTAAGTGATTTGGATGTAAAGAGAAATATTAATCACCAAATACTTGTTTATGTCATAAGTTTTAGTTCTTTGAGGTTATATTTTGTAATGATCAAAACATAGAGATATTGATAAAAACTTAATAATGTTTTTAAGGCATTATTTATGTCAACAAACCCTATTTTTTTGGGGATGCATTAACCGGACGGGCTCTAGAGGAAAATTGCCAAACCCTCCCTAGTGGCCTAGGGTGGCAGTCTGCATTTTTGTCCTTAGCTGTCTTTCATTTTTTTTCTTTTTTTTATTTGTCCACAATTTATTTTGTCCTCATTTTTATTTTTGTCCAAGTGCACAAGAATTTTTTTCCCCAATGCACACACAAGCAGGTCCAAGTACAAACACTAAGCAATTTTTTTGTCCAAGTGCAAACACAACACAAGCAGGTCCAAGTACAAATACAAGCAATTTTTTTGTCCAAGTGCAAACACAAGCAGGTTATTCCACACAAAGGCTCGGATTAACACGTAATTGTCATCGCCTTATTTTCTCAAAATAATGAACTCACAAAATATGTTAGGCTCGGATATGATGGTTGCAAAGTGATAAAATATCACTTTGCCATCCTTTCGGTTTTTAGAAAACCATTCGTCATCGCCTATTAGTAAACCATTTGTCCAAGTGCCAACTGCAGATACACAAGCTGGTTGCACACAAGCAGGTTTTTGTCCAAGTGCAAACACAAGCATTTTTTTTGTCCAAGTGCAAACACAAGCAGGTTTACTACCCAAGTGCATATTCCACACAAAGGCTCAGATTAACACGTAATCATCATCGCCTTATAGTCTTAAGCTCAAAGGTAACAAGGTCACATAATCATCAACAGTAAGATTCTCACAAGGTAACAAGGTCACAATCTCAAAAGTACAGATTGCACAAAAGAAGATTGGACACAAAGCTTAACATAATCATCAACAGTAAGATTCTCCGCAGGTAACATGGTCACAAGCGCAAAAGTGCAGATTGCACACAAGAAGATTGGACACAAAGTTCAACAGTTAGATTCTCACAATGTCACAAGCTCAATAGTGAGATTCTCACAAAGGCAGCTTTGCCCCATTATAAGGGAGGGGTTATACTCACGGTCCCCATTAACTTTCAATCACAAACAAAGCAAAACTACAAAAGAAGCGGATTTCACAACAAAGCAGACCACAAAGAAGCCAAGTGAACATAAAGAAGCCAAGTGAAACACAAGTCGCAAGTAACAACAAAGCATACCACAAAGAAGCCAACTGGTTAACATAAAGAAGCCAAGTGAAACACAAGCCGCAAGTAACAAACCACAAAGCTGTCGAAATGTCTCGTTCACAATTTTACACACGAGAGGTAATCTCCATTTTACACATTAAAAAGGCATCGAGATTACAATAGGCTCAGATTATAATAGTTTCACATAAGCAAGATTTATCATATATGGCTGCAACTTCAAAGGTTGCAAAATTAAGATTTTTTGCCGTTCATTCGGAAATGCCACGCCAAAATCATTTTTTTAAATCATCATCGCCGTATCTCGGTTATTTTTAAAAAAAAACCAAGTTTTAGAGAGGGTTGGACTAACAAAATTAGGGACCGTTAGTATAACACATGCTTGTGTTTTAACCGGACGGGTCTAGATAACACATGCCTTAGTATAACACGCCTTAGTAAGCACATAAGCACCTAAGCAGTAACAAAAAAATACCATCATCACATAGAGCCAATATTCAACAGTGCGCACACAAGCAGGTCCAAGTGCAAACACTAAGCAATTTTTTTGTCCAAGTGCAAACACAACACAAGTTTACCATCACCACAAGCACAGAATTCGAAACTCATACAAGTCTTCTTTTCGACTGCTCAAACTAACAAACACCTTTGGGGTGCTTCTTGCTGGTCCAAAACAAAAACAAACCACCCTTGTGGTTATTGTGACTGAAGCGAGACAAACCAACAAAATCACATTAACCAAACGCATCCTAAACGAGTTTTACTACAAACCCGAAACCAAACAATAACACAAATAGATTATACCAATTATCAGTACGCGAATCCAAACCAAGACCAAAAGAATTAATCCAGTTTTACAAATTATCAATTCACTCACTGAGTTGACTCACTGAGTCGACTCGGTAACATGCAAACAAACACTCGTTTCACAAATTTTTCTTACCACACGAATACATTACCAAAAGAGTTAATGTAACACCCCCAATTCAATGATGCAGCAGAATTCAACTTGGGTGTTACTCGACGGCACAACAGTCATAATAATAGAAAACGATCTCTAACTGAGTCGTTTTAAAAAGACTTATCATTCAAATTATTCAAAATATATCAGAGTTTACATAGTTAGGTCCCAAAAAGGTTCCATGTTTACAAAATACATCAATATAAAGTCTTTTGATGTTTTATCGAATGACAAAGTCGATTATAGCCTTCTTCATTTAGTCTGTGCCCTTACGTGCCATCCTTGATCATCATGGACCTGAAATACATGCTTAAAAGGTCAACAAAGAGGTTGAGTGATATTCATAGAGTTTATTTAATGGTTGAACACAATATGTTGGTAGTATGAGTTAATTAGACTCATACTCATGGTTGGAAAACAAAACAGTTATTATCATTTACTAAGCTTATGACACCAAAACGTTAACGGGTACCAATATCAATTGGAGGAGTTATCCCGGTAGGTACTTTGCCGTCATACCTAAATCTCAAATATTAGTGCATTTGTTTGAACTTAGTCAATACAAATGGGATTCGTCAATCCCAATAGGCCTATTCACAATACTCGCGCTCACTATTACTAGTGATTAAATGGTTCATAATAAGGGATATTGGATTGGCAAGGATGGTACTTAGTGATAATAAAACAATCAGGCAAGCATACAATTTGAAAGCATTGTGTTCGGTTAAAATAACATGTATTCCCCCCAAGGGTTTGTAAACCATTGAAGTAATGGAAAGTGGGGCTATGAACTCACCTTAAGTTATGTAGTAAGTAGTGAAAATGACGGTCGAATCGCGAAGGTCCCTATGAGCAACCTATAATAGAATGTTGATACTTAGGATTGGGGTAAGGAATATGAAGAATTGCCTATATATGTCTTGTATTTAGTCCATGATGTAGTGCTTAGTATAGTGTAAGTCTTTGAATAAAAAATGGTTTATGAAACATGTATAGTTTGTATAGCACTTACTACCGTTCGGGCCGACATAATTCAGAGGCCATGTAGTAAACGTTCGAGGAGCTAGGACACTTTAATTCATAAATCCACAACTCATCTCGACGGTTTACTTTAATGAACCCCTCACATGAGGCTCCCTACTATTGTAGTATTTGATAAAAATATATATAAGTTTTTTATCCAAAAAGTTACATGTCCAAATAATTGAATAAACTTAGGAAAGTTTACTTTTAAATGAATATTGTTATTACAATGAGTTTCTTGAGTCTAGTATGAATATTACTTGTAAAGTCTCATGTTTTTTTTGATGGAGTAGATCCAAATTGGATGTTTATGTTGTCATTAACTCTTTAGTTCATGTTTTCGTCTTGGTAAGTTTATATGGTCTTTAGCCGTGGCTTTGCCGTGACTTTGGTCATTGTTACCATTGTCTTGAGACTCATCCTTGGCCTTAGCCATGGTTGTGGTCTTGGCTTTAGGTCATTAGACCTCTTAGTTTCATTTAACCATAACCATTATATAGTAACTTGGGTATTCAAAAATAGCTGTTAAGAAATTGAAGAAAATATCATTCATTATTGGTTTTCTGGATACGTGATCATGTGTTTTTGAAGAAAACATCATTCCGGGCAACTTTTGTGTTTTAACTTTTTGATAAAACGGACCAGAAGGGCCTCTTTTTGCGTGTTTAAGGTCTGTCACAGAAGGTTTTTAGGCAGTTTTGCCGTAAAGTTTTAGTAACTTCTAATAGTCATAACTTTTTACTCATATACTCATTTTAGGTGATTCAAATTGCTATGTTTTCCTTGTTAAGTCCTCTACTACAATATGTAATTGTCCAATATCATGATTATACCATTTTGGTCGAATTTCACCATGAAAGTCACTAGTTTTCTTGTTTTCTTAACATAAGTTAACATATATTTATCAAAGCTTGTTTTACCAATTTTTATACATCATGAACATAATAACAAGACCATATATAGTATGAATGAAATATAAATAGCATGAAATAATATTTAGCAAGAAAGTATGTTAGGGTTTCCTTACAACTTTAGGCTTTCTAAAAGAAAGGAAATTAACTAGTAAGGAAAGGACTTTAATTGACAATCTTCTCTTCACTTTAGCAATCCTTCTACTCTTGTATTCTTGAAGGATTTGTGATGAGGGTTTAGGTGACTTGAGTGGATCTAAACTCAAGAGAATCACCAAGAGTTTCTAAGGTTTTGAAGTAGTTTGATGAATCAAAACCTAACTAGGGTTTATGTGTTGATATTGCACTTGATCTCTTGAATATAACTTGAAGTAAACTAGCAAATGAAAGAGTGTTTGTATGTGTGATATGGGACAGCAAAGGAGAGGGGGAGGGGGTACTTATATGGTCTTGAGGAGGTTACTTGGTAAGACTAGTCAAAGCTTTCCAAGGAAGCTTGTACACATGGTATCATCTTAAGGCTTTAAGCATGAGATCAAGCCACACAAGGGGTGACACCCCCCTATTGGCGGTTCACAAGGGCTAGGGAGGGTGACTTGGTCCTTGGATGATATTATCTAACTTATGTAGCTAGTTTTGACTCCGTAAAATGTTAACCGTAAATGATTAAGCCACAAAACATAAAACCAGGTATTGTAAAAATGTGAAACTTGAAAGAATGATTAAACTTGTCAATATACTCCATAATAAAATATAAAATGAGTGGTAGGTTCCATTAGGGTGCTCAAACCCTGCTAAAACTGGAAACACGAGTCTAAAACGCGTAATACGTAAAACGTACAAATATTGTGTAAAATTGAGAAAAGTAAAATGTTACTTTTCTAATAGGATAATAATAATTTAAAATGACTTATAATGTCTAGACTGGGCTTAGTCTAGTGTCAGTTGGTATTTAATGTCTTTTAGACATAAAATCGTAAGCCTAAAAATCAAGGAACGATTTATAAAATCAAGGAATGATTTTTGGTCAAAGAAGAAGGGAAAAATATGTTGAATTTTCCAAAAATGTGAAAACTCAAATCGTCTTAAAAACACGGGGCATGTATAGGCTAAGGTTACGGCTAAGTAAAAGCGCTTAAAAACGTAAATTTTTGTTTCTCACGGTCTAGGGTCTATTTGGTAACATTTTTCTTAGTCATGATAAATTCTCTAATTAATCATGAGTGTATCAAACATTTATCTGATGCGGGGAAAATTGACGCGGTTGAGTTTCGTTGTGCGTAGGATTTTTGAATGACGTTTTAACCTAAACGTGTATTTCCTTAATAACTTTCGCGAAAATGATCTGATGAGTGTCAAACTTTTATTTTGCCATGGAAATGATTTATCACACGAGAATATGAAATAAAAATTAAATTTCGGAAAATGAATAGTGAAAGTGAATAGTAAAAATAAATAGTAAAATTTTCGGGAATAGAAGTTAACCTGAAAATGCAAATTGTTACAGTCTCTACCCCATATGTGAGCTCCGTCCCGGAGATCAATTTGCGTTGGGAGTAGATGCATTGTTGGTAAAAAGATGTGGGTATGTCTGACGTATCTGGTCCTCTCGTTCCCATGTGTATTCAGGACCACGTCGTGAGTTCCAACGAACTTTGACAATTGGAATTCGGCTTTGCTTGACCTCTCGGTCCATGATTTCTACGGGTTCCTCGATAAATTGAAGGTCGTCATTGAGTTGAATTTCATCGAGTGGGATAACGAGTGATTCATCTGACAAGCATTTCTTTAGGTTAGATACATGAAAAGTGGGGTGTACACTACTGAGTTCTGATGGAAGCTCAAGTCTGTACGCCACTGGGCCAACCCTAGCTAGGATTTTGAATGGTCCGATGTATCTTGGGTTTAGTTTTCCTCGTTTATTGAATCGTATCAAGCCTTTCCAAGGTGATACTTTCAGCATAACCCTATCTCCGTCTTGGAATTCTAGGGATCTGCGTCGTGTGTCGGCATAACTTTTCTGTCGATCTCTTGCGGTTTGAAGTCGACTTCTGATTTGTACAATCTTATCCGTTGTTTCTCGAATGAGTTCTGGGCCAGTGAGTTGAACTTCTCCCACTTCAGCCCAACAAGAGGTGAACGACACTTTCGACCGTAAAGTGCTTCAAATGGAGCTGCTTTGATACTTGCATGATAGCTGTTGTTGTAGGAAAATGCAACTAATGGTAGATGAGTATCCCATCCTTTTCCAAAGTCTATTATACAAGCTCGAAGCATGTCTTCTAGCATTTGAATGGTTCGCTCACTCTGAGCATCGGTCTGAGGATGATACGCTGTATTCATGTCTAGATTTGTTCCAAAGGCTTCCTGGAGTGACAGCCAGAAATTTGAGGTAAATCTACCATCTCGGTCAGATATGATGGATATTGGTGCACCATGTCTTGAGACTATTTCTTTGACGTATAGTCGAGTTAGCTGGTCCATTTTGTAAGTCTTTTTGGTTGGTATAAAGTGTGCGGATTTTGTGAGACGATCAACTATGACCCAGATGGAGTCATAACCGCTTGATGTCTTTGGGAGCTTGGTAATGAAGTCCATAGTAATTCGTTCCCATTTCCACATAGGAATCTCTGGTTGTTGCAATGGACCGGATGGTTTTTCATGTTCGGCTTTTACTTTGGAGCATGTAAGACATTTTCTAACGTATGTTGCAATATCAGCCTTCATGTTTGGCCACCAATAGAGTAGTTTAAGATCATGATACATCTTATCAGATCCTGGATGTATGGAATATTTAGATTTGTGGGATTCATGCATGATCAAGTCTCGTAGGCCACCATAAAGTGGTAACCAACTTCGACCTTGGAAACATAGAGTTCTGTCTGAATGGGTTTCAAATTTCTTCTGTATCATGCCATCCAACTTTTCCTTTTTGATGTCTTCTTGTTTTACCGCTGATGAGTGTGTAAATACTCATCATTTTTATCGTATCTGAACTGTCAAAACATCCAAAAACACTCAGTAATGCATCAAAATACTAAAAATATTTCAAAATTGTGTTTTATATGTTTTAGATGCAAAATGAGCAAAAACAAATGAAAAATGCACAAAGTTTGCATAATTGGCAGTTTCAGTCCCTCAAGTTTCAAATATTGACAAAACTAGTCCCTGAAGGTTTAAAACGAAAGAAAAGTCAACCCAAGGCATTTAAAAGTCAAAAGTTATCAAAAACGATCCTTGGGTGAAAACTTTGAGAAAAGTACACAAATGGTCCCTGCAGTTTGGAAAATTACACAAATGGTCCCTGGGGTTTTGAAATATAAAAAGTTATCAAAAATTGCCTTTGTACTATTCACCTATGTCAAAAATAGTCCTTATTACAACTTTGGATTATTTACAAACCAGACCATAACTTTCAGTAAATTACAAATTTGGTCCTTGTGCAAATTTCAAACCAAACGGATCCTAGTATTATTTACAATCCCATTTAATCCAAATACCAAACACAACAACAACCCAACCCACCCATTTTGTGGCCAAACTTATACCAGCCCAATCCACCCCCAATTTAAATAAAAAAAAAGAAGTCGGTCAAACAAAAACCCCTCCACCCTTTGACCCTGTATCTTCCACCTCACCCCCTACCTCCCTAGGCCTGCAACCCCAACACCATCATCACAAACCCAACCCCCCTCCTATGCAACACTCCAAACTCCCCCCTTGGCTAACCCTCCAAACACTAACCTCCAAGATACCACCCCTGGCATCAATAGTATTCAAGAAACAGCCAAAAAGGTTTTGGCGCCAAGACTTTTTAAACGGCTAAGATTAAATTGAGTGATCCTATGAACAAGATTGTTGCTGGGAAGTGTTCAAGTGGTTCAATAAACCCTAATGGAGGAGTATAAAAAGGAAGCTGTAGTAGAGAAGAATGTGTGTAGCTTTTTAGCAAAATTTCTAGCTTAATCAAGATTATTGTAATTCTCAATTTTCTGTATTGTACTTTGTTCATTTTAATTAATATAAGTCTTTGTTTCAGAAATATTAAGTTTCAGTGCTTTTTCATTCCAATTTCAAACTCATAAAAATAAACAAGAAAAAAAATATAAAAAATAAAAAATAAATAAAAAAAAGAAAATAAGAATCAAAGAAGTTGAGATGAAGAAGACAGAAAGGGAGAATGGGTAATAGAGACTCATGGGAGTTATATAAGGGGGTACTTTGTTCATGGTGATTCAGCAGGAAAGCACATTGTGAGCACTTCTCTTATTTTTATGTTTTACTTTTCAACAGCTTAATCTTTTGCTTATTGTTGCTTATATTGTTATCACTAGTTGTTAGTGTAAGATTAAATTAGATCTTAGATTCATTAAACCTCTCTGAGTTCAAGTTAGTAATATGTCTGTCATTTTAGTATAAATTGCATATTTGAGTATTAGTCCTTTGAGCCTATATTTCTGAGATCATATAAGCTATTTGGAGTATGGTGAACTAATTAAATGCTTTCTTTTTACTTATAATATCTGTTTGTTCTAAGAATCATCAAAACAGACTTGTTAAGGGGTGTTTGGATTAACTGTGTTAGCTGTGATTGAAGTTGTTTGAGTTGAATATCTTGGTTGATGCATGTTACTATATGGCCTAACATCTCATTTACACCATAAAAACCAACCATTCTTTGCAGAAAAGTCAAGATCTCATATTAACATCCATTATCAGTCAATGTTAAAACATTTGAGTTACACAACCATGTCAGTGGTTGCATTACTAGTCCTTATAGCATACTTTAGTCCCTCAGTAGCTTGAAACATCATTTTAAGTCATTTTAGTTAAACCAAAGTTCACCAAAGTCAAACTGTCATCAAGTTTCAAAAAGTCAAAAACTTGTCTCAGTCAAATTGCTCAATCTTTGGTGATCTGTAATTAGCTTGATAGAATGAATTAGTACTTGAGCTTTTACAAGCTTGTTCACTCCCAGCTTGTTGATTTTTAGTATTTTTGTCAGATTTGTTGTAATTTGTTTAGTGGGTCCCACAAGGCCTCAAAGAGACCTGCAAGGGGACTGATTCCCCTGTGCACAATCATTCACCACCACACCACCACCTTTGGTGGTGGATTGTGGCCACCTCAGTGGGCCCCAGGGCTTGCTTTTGCTTCCTAAGTGTTCACAAGCTAGTAGGCTAGCTTTTTCATCCAAGCTTGAGCCCTTAACCATTATGGACCCCACCTGGTTTTGATTTGAAAGAGTGTCCCCAAATCTGTCTCAGCCTAGAAATTTTGTGCTTATTATTGTGCTTATAGCTTAATAAGTGGGTGCATTTAGTTGTTTCTTGTTCATAATTGTTCACATAACTTCAATAAATCAGATTCCACCATTATGGACCCCACGCAAGCTTATTTAAGCTTATTTCCTTGTTGGTCAAAGAAAGTCAAACTGTTGGCTTTTTGGCTTAGCACACAGCTTATTTTTGAGGCCCACCAAAAGTTCCTTCACAAAAGTATCTTATTTTGAGTAGTTTAACAGGTTTGTAAAAGAAAATTTGGAAAAAGACAAAAGTTAAGAAAGTGATAGCTTCTATTTAAGCCATTTTGGCTTATTTTCTGCTTAATTATAAGCACTTTTCATTTTTAAATTTTTCTTAGACTTCTTTTTAGTTAAAATAAATTTAGGAATTTTTCCAGATTTTTCCTTGTTCTTTTGGTATTTTTTATAATTTATCTTAGTTTAAATTAATTAAATAATTAGTTTTAATTAATATTAAATAATTAAAAAGTAGAAAAATTAGGTTTTCTGTTTTAAAATTAGTTTTATAATATTTTAGATTTTTCTAAATTTAATTTTCATTTTTCTAAGCATTTTTCATAATTAATTAATAATTAGTGTAATTTAGTTAATTAAAAAGTAATTAATAGTTAGTAATTAATTAATAGTAATTAATTAAATAGTGTAAAAATTATTTTTCTTTTTCTAAAAATTTTCTTAAGTCATTAGGATTGTAAAAATATAATTTTCACGTTCGTAGGACTTTATTTGCTTACATTTCACTTTTTTATTTTGCGCGTTCGCGTTTATTTTAAATTCAAACGCGCGTTTTTAGGTTATCTTACGTTTCTAGGTTATCTGATTATCAGTAATTGTTCCAATAGTCTTTCTAAGTTATTCTCAATCATAATCTCGTAGTTTAATCACTCAAATCAAATTCCTGATCCTTCTGTTAAATCACCCGATCACTTTAAACGTTTTTGAATACAATTGCTTACCTCGCTGGGACATAACGACCCGGGAATACACTGTACTCTTTGGTTAGTTGGTTTTAGACGTTTGACTTGGTTGACCATCACCTGGTAAACTTAGTTGACCGTTTGGGACCAATCAAAATTTGGCGCCGCTGCCGGGGAGGTAGCTGCGTATTCAAAACGTTTTTTAGAGATTAGTGGTTTTTCATTCATCACTGTATAAACCCACCACCTTTTTGTAAATTTAAAATCATAAAACAAAAACGTCATTAACACTTTTCCTAAAGTGTTAACAACACCAAAAAAATAAAAAACAAACAAAACATATCGTTACGTTTTCTATATCGCGTTTCTTTTAAGGTGATTATTAAAGAGATACGATTTTGGTAAACGAATCGATACCAAAAATATTGTCCAAAATTTTTCTCACCATTACACAAAACCCAAAAACATTCGTCTTTTCTTGTGAATAATAAACTACATAAAAACAAACCGTCGCAAACCAAGGTAGAACACTTACCAACTGGGGGTGTGAACATGATAAGTTCCCAAACAAAAGATAAAAACTTGCCTTTGTATCCTTGTGAGTGGTGTACCTTTTTCAAAGAAGCCATTCATTTGTGATTATTGGTTTAAGTTCACTGTTGATTTGCCTCGATCTTGTTTTATTGAAATTTTGTTAGTGCATGCGCACTCGTTCACAATCGAAACGAAATCGTCAACTGAAAAACGTAACTGAGTTACGTCCTATTGTTGAGGATCCAGTTCCGAGAATGGACGGTAATCAAGAACCACCCATCATAGATGATGCAGCTCCTGATCTCCGAACGATGGAGGAGTTGTGTCAACCCACGATGCTTGGAAGAGGCGGGCCCATTGCCCCTCTTAACATTGCTGCCACTGATTTTGGACTTAAGCATCACATGATACAACAAGTCCAGAATTCGTGCCAATTTCATGGCTTACTTGGTGACGTTGCAAACAAGCATCTTGATAAATTTCTTACCGTCACCCAAAGCATGAAGCAGAATGGTGTCTCCGATGATGCCCTTCGTATATCTCTTTTCCCTTATTCTCTAACCCATCATGCCACTGCATGGTTTGATCGACTTCCTAAGAACTCGATTCACACTTTCAAAGAAATGGCGACTAAATTTTTAGCCAAATACTTTCCACCATCCATGGTTTCCAAGTTACGAAATGACATTAGTAACTTTCGTCAGCATCCCGAAGAGTCTCTATTTGAGGCATGGGAACGCTATAAGCTCTCAATTGATCGGTGTCCTAACCATAACATGTTACTCATTACCCAAATAGATACTTTCTATAATGGGTTGACATTGAGACACCGTGATATTCTCAATGCTGCTTGTGGGACCTTTATGAAAAGGCGCCCCGAAGAGTGCTATGATCTTATTGAGAACATGACTGCCTATCATAATTTCTGGGATTCCTCAGCTGAGAGGGAAGAGTCATGTAAGTCTGTCACTCCAGCATCTTCTGAAATAGCGATCCTCACTAAAAAGATGGATGATTTCGCTACGGCTATGTTGAGGATGAACCAAAGTATCCAAAATCAACAAGTCCAAAATCAACAAGCCAAAGCCGTTAATCAAAGTTATGAAACTTGTGGAGGTCCACATTCATATTCCGAGTGTCCAGCCACTAGTGGTTACACTCATGAGGACGTATATGCTACTCAAGGTTCCTATAATTCGGGAGGTAATAACTACCAACCGCAAGGGGACCGCAATCTTCTTAGCTATCGTTCTAACAATTTCCTTGGACCTCCCGGATTCAATCAAAACCCTAATGTCCCAAACCGTAACCAGAACCAAAATCAGAATCGAACAAACCAAGGTTACCAAAACCAAGGATATGTTAATCAGACCCAAAACCAAGGTTTCCATCATAACCAAAACCAAGGTTTCCAAAATCAAGGAAACTACAATCGAAACCAAGGTCAAAACAACTATCAGGGAAACAATTCTCATGGACATGGCAACCAACATCAGGGAAATTTTCAAAACCACGGTTCTCATCAAAATAACCGGGCTCAAAATTTTCCCAATCAAAATCAAGCCATCACTCCAACTACTCAGAATTACCCTAACCAAGCTCCTCCTAACAATACTCAAGCAATTGTTCCAACGGGTTCTTCACATGAGGAGTTGTTGAGACAATTCATGAAATCTCAGGAGGAAATGAATAGGGTGATGATGACTCAGATCGCAGACCTTGTTAAGAAGTCTTTAAATGATCGACCCTCGGGCTCAGGTAATACTTTACCTAGCAACACGATCGCTAATCCGAGGGGCGATGTTAAGGCGATCACAACGAGAAGTGGTGTTTCCTATGATGGTCCCAAAGCTCCTACTACCTCTTCTTCTCCTCCAAAGGTAGTAGAACTCGAGCCTGAGGTGACAAAGGACAAGGTGCAATTTACTAGCCCACGAAGTATCGCACACGTCCACCCTCAGGTTGTACCAGAAACCGTACCAAAACCAGGAGTTGTCTTTGAACCACCAACAACTCCTGAAGTGAACCCTAAATCCAAACCTTCACTACCATATCCATCTCGGTTACAAGACCAGAAGCTCCGCGAAAAAGCAAATCATCAAATGGAAAAGTTTTTTCAAATTTTTCGAGATATTCATTTTGATATCAGCTTCGCGGATGCTCTCCTTTTGATGCCTAAATTCGCATCGACAATCAAAAATCTGTTGAACAATAAAGAGAAGCTATTCAAAATGGCACGAACTCCTCTCAATGAAAACTGCTCTGCGTTTATTTTGAAACAGCTTCCCGAGAAGCTAGGAGATCCGGGAAAATTTCTCATTCCATGTGTTTTCCCAGGAATGGTTGAGTGCTTCGCCTTGGCCGATCTAGGTGCAAGCATCAACTTGATGCCTTATTCAATATGGAAAAAGCTCTCTCTGCCAGAACTCACCACCACCTGCATGACTCTCGAGCTTGCAGACCGCTCAACATCTCATCCCCTCGGCATTGCCGACGATGTATTTGTAAAGGTGGGAAACTTCCACTTTCTGGCAGATTTTGTGATTGTTGATTTCGATGCTGACCCGCGAGTTCCTCTCATTCTTGGGAGAGGATTCTTAAGGACGGGTCGTGCGTTAATTGATGTGCACGAAGAAGAAATAACTCTTCGTGTTGGTAATGAAGCAGTAACGTTTAACCTCGATCAAACTTCGAGGTACTCCTCTAATTATGACACCGAATCGGTTAACCGAATTGATGTCATTGATGTTGCGTCTGAGGAGTACTCTCAAGAACTTCTTGGTTACTTACCGAGTGGCAGTCCCACTCCATCTACTGAGCCTATCATATTCGACTCTTCCCCTTCTCTCACTCCTTTTGAGGGAAGTGACTTCCTTTTGGAAGAGGTCGAGGCTTATCTCCCCCAAGATAGTTCAATTTTGGGTGAATTTGATGAGGACTATCTTGATCCTGAGGGGGATATTCTTTTGCTAGAAAAATTGTTAAACGAAGATCCATCTCCCCCTCTTCCTCCAAAAGTACTTCATAAAGAGGAAGTCAAATATGTTGAAATAACTGATGACTTTCCTGTGGTTGAGCTTAAGGACTTGCCGCCTCATCTTGAATACGCATTTCTGGAGGGTGATGATAAATTACCCGTCATAATTGCTAAAAATTTAAGTGTTGAGGAAAAGGCTGCTCTAATAAAGGTTTTGAAGTCGCATAAACAAGCAATTACTTGGAGACTCTCCGACATCAAGGGCATTGACCCTGAATTTTGTACTCACAAGATTTTAATGGAGGATGACTTCAAACCAGCAGTCCAACACCAAAGAAGGGTGAATCCAAAAATTCATGAGGTCATTAAGCAAGAAGTTTTAAAACTTCTTGATGCCGGATTGATTTACCCTATCTCGGACAGTCCTTGGGTTAGCCCAATACATTGTGTTCCAAAAAAGGGTGGCATTACTGTTGTCACAAATGAGGAAAATGAGTTGATTCCAACTCGTTTGGTTACGGGTTGACGTGTCTGCATTGACTATCGCAAGTTAAATGATGCCACCTGCAAGGATCATTTTCCTCTGCCCTTTATGGATCAGATGCTCGAGAGATTAGCGGGGAATGAGTACTATTGCTTCCTCGATGGTTTCTCGGGTTACTTTCAGATTCCCATTGATCCGCAAGATCAGGAAAAGACCACTTTCACGTGCCCCTATGGAACTTTTGCTTATAAACGTATGCCATTTGGTTTATGTAATGCTCCGGGCACGTTTCAAAGATGTATGATGTCCATATTTTCCGACATGATCGGGAAAACTATGGATGTCTTCATGGACGATTTTTCGGTCATTGGGGATTCGTTTCAATCATGTCTCTCCCATTTAGATAACATGCTCAAACGTTGTGAAGACACAAAGTTATGTCTAAATTGGGAGAAGAGTCACTTTATGGTCAAAGAGGGCATTGTCCTCGGTAATAAAATTTCAAAAAATGGGATTGAGGTTGACAAATCCAAAATCGATGTCATTGCAAAATTACCTCATCCCACTACCGTCAAAGGTATTAGGAGCTTTTTGGGTCATGCTGGTTTTTACCGTAGGTTTATTCAAGATTTTTCTAAGATCGCCCGGCCTATGACCCATCTCCTCGAAAAGGATGCTCCTTTTATCTTCTCACCTGAGTGCGTAGAAGCTTTTGAAACTCTAAAGAAAAAGCTTACTGAGGCACCTATTCTTGTTGCCCCCGATTGGGACTTGACCTTTGAACTTATGTGTGATACTAGTGATTATGCAATAGGGGCAGTCTTGGGGCAACGAAGGTCTAAACACTTTCAGCCTATACACTATGCAAGCAAAACGATGACCGAGGCTCAAAGTCATTACACCACCACTGAAAAAGAATTATTAGCTGTGGTGTATACCTTTGAAAAATTCCGGTCATATTTGATCTTGACCAAAAGCATAGTGTATACGGATCACTCGGCTTTGAAGTACCTTTTTGCAAAACAAGATGCAAAGTCGAGACTACTTCGTTGGGTTCTCCTCCTACAAGAATTTGATATCATAATTCGTGATAAAAAAGGAGCTGAGAACCTAGCTGCTGATCATCTCTCCCGTTTGGAAAACCCCCATCAAGATGTATCCGAAAAAAGGGAAATTAATGAAACCTTCCCTCTCGAGACACTCAATGCGGTTGCCTTTCGTGGAGATTCTGTTACCCCATGGTTTGCCGATTTTGCAAACTACCTTGCGGGTAACTTTGTTGTGAAGGGGATGTCGTCCCAACAGAAAAATAAATTCTTTAAAGATGTGAAACATTATTTCTGGGATGACCCCTACCTTTTCAAAATCTGTGCGGATCAAGTCATCCGGCGGTGTGTATATGGCCAAGAAGCCACTGAAATTCTTAAGGCTTGCCATGCTGGTCCCACGGGGGGCCACCACAATCCAAATTACACCGCAAAAAGGTGTTTGATTCCGGCTTCTATTGGCCCACGATTTACAAGGATGCCCAAGAATTAGTCAAATCCTGTGACGCTTGTCAACATCACGGGAATATTTCACAAAAGAATGAAATGCCACAAAATGCAATACAAGTTTGTGAAATCTTTGACGTATGGGGCATCGACTTTATGGGGCCATTTCCATCATCTCATGGAAACAAATACATACTCGTGGCTGTTGACTATTTGTCAAAATGGGTTGAAGCGAAAGCTTTACCCACAAACGATGCCCGAGTTGTTGTGAAGTTTTTGAAAGCTCTTTTTTGCTCGATTTTGAACTCCACGTGCTATAATTAGTGATCGTGGTACGCATTTTTGCAATGACAAATTTGATAAAGTCATGCAAAAGTATGGTGTAACTCACCGTCTTTCTACTGCGTACCACCCTCAAACAAGTGGACATGTAGAAGTTTCCAATCGAGGCATCAAGAGAATCTTGGAAAGAACCGTTGGTGAAAATCGTGCATCCTGGTCGGATAAATTAGATGATGCACTTTGGGCTTTCCGTACGGCTTACAAAACACCCATCGGGTGTACGCCTTACAAGCTTGTGTACGGGAAAGTGTGCCATCTACCGATTGAGCTTGGGCATAAAGCCTATTGGGCTCTCAAGCATGCCAATTTTGACCTCAAAACTGCGGGTGATCACAGGAAAGTTCAACTGAATGAATTAAATGAACTTCGTGATCAAGCTTACGAGAACTCTTTGATCTATAAAGAAAAGACAAAGAAGATTCATGACTCCAAAAATCAAAAACCGCGTTTTCAACGTTGGTGATCGAGTCCTTATTTTCAACTCTAGACTCAAGATCTTCTCGGGAAAGCTAAAAACCCGATGGACTGGTCCATTCACTATCGTTAAGGTTTATCCTTATGGCACCGTCGCGTTATCTCAAAATGTCACAACTCACCATTTCAGGTCATTTCAGGTCATTTCCCGAACTTTGGAAAAACACTATTCATCAAACACTATTCATCAAAACACTATTCATCAGTTTACTATTCATCGTTTTCAAGGTCAATTTGATATTTTGAGAAACTTTTGGGAAATTTACTATTCACGGAACACTATTCATTGCGGGAAAAGATTTCATCATTCACGTGCATTACACATTTCATCGTAAATTTAGTTTACGGGTATTCAAATTCGCGTAACCGTATTGGTTCAGGTGCGAATTCATGCATTATCAGTAATGACTTTTCATACGGACTGGAGATAGTCTGCATATCATCATAACAACATTTTCATGTTATACCACTCTCAGGATTTTCAAATTTCTATATTCAGTACATTTAACGTTTTTACGTATAAGTATTTATAGTAAACGTTAACACATGGTTTATACACGACGAATATATCTAAATATTCCCACAATGGTCCCGACATATTTTTATATCCATTTTAACATCATAAAAGTTATAACATTCAGTTACCCAGTATTTTGGAAATTTATTTTATTTATAACGTACGCTTATGAATATTACGACGGTTTTCGTGAAAACTAAACAATAATCACCCGATCACTCAGTAAATGTACCCAACATATTTTTAATATGTTTTTAACATTATTATAACTTTATTTCATCCCGGTATGCTTCGTGAACGTTTATTGCTATAAAACCCGGTACCCGATTTTAACGAATAACGCGTAATAACACTTAACGCTACACTATATTTTCTAAGTGATCAAAACCGTTTTGGCTACTCCTTTTCACACCCAAAAACCGGCCATGTGCCACCCCATTTTAACTCTTGGCATTAACTTTCACATTTTTAACTAATAAACACATAAAACCATACTTTACCAAAAATTACAAAATCATAAATCACATTTTGAGCTAAGAACAAAATTCTTCTCATCTTCCCCATTCCCCCATCATAACCCACGACCCATAATCATCACCATGATCAAGTGATCATTTTCCATAAAGTAAAACACAAAAGTTGTTCATTTTACAAGTCTAAACAAGAATCAAGCAACAAAAACACAAGAACATCAAGCATAATCATCCTATAATCATCTCATTTGGTCAAGTAAGTTTTCATCTTTATTTTTTCATGGATCATCCTATTTTTACATGTATTACATAAGTATCATGCTAAAAACCATGTACAAGTAGCTATACCACACTTTATTTTGGCTAAAAACAAACATACAAACCCTAACTTATTTGTTATGAATCCCCTAGCTCTAATAACTTGGTTAGGAGTCCATGGCACCCTAAGAAGGTGTATGGTAAGATTAGATTAGTCATGTGGTGATTACAAGAGGTTTGGTGATGGTAGAAATTGGTTTTTAACCTTGGAAACTTGATTTGGAACCTATTTTAGACATGCTGTCCCGTTTTGTAAAAATCTGGAAAATCAGTAAACACCAAGGAAACTTTGGCAAAATTTTTAGAAAATACTTTCAAAAACGAATCCGTAGGCGAAAGAACGGATTAAAAAGAGTCTATAACGAAGGAGTTATGATTTTTGCAAGATTGTAGACGAAAAGTATTTTTCAGAAAATGTTTGCTGTTGGACGTTTTTCATTGGACAAAAAGAGACTTTAGACGTAACCCGGAGGAGCCGAGCTTTCCAAAATATATTACTACATACTAAGACGAAACCGTGGATATAAAGAACAAGTAAAACGGACAAGTAACGACAAAGATATTCACGTTTGAAAATCGGCTAAAACCATTTTATATTGACAGCTTTTATTAAATTTGGCGCAAAAACTACGAAGTGCATTTTTAAGCTAAACATAATGTCAAGTACCGAGCTTTATAACTAACGTAGTATTAGTTATTATGAGTATGTTTTCATCATTTCAAGGATTACAACCCGAGTATTTCAACGCTAACATGGAAACTTACGTCATATATATATATAAGTATATATATATTATAACTAGCTATTTATATTTTCTAATAGCAATATTTTCCAAATACTTGGATTATATATTTTTGATAATACAAGTGTTTTCCTAAAGAGTAGAGTGGTATAGAAACATGAGCATGGTCATTCATAACATCATTTGGTGATCTAAATGAGATCATTCATCATTCATATTAGGTTGCGGCTAGTGTGCGCGCCTTGTTTTTCAGCTCAGTACATGTTCATGGTACCATCATATTGGGTTACGACAGCTAATGGTTCATTGGTGTTCATTTCATTTCATCACAGTTTCATCAGTTGAGGTGAGTTTTCATAGCCCCGTTTTCAATTCAACATTTTTGATTGTTTTCAAATCCCACGGGGGGAATACATTGCACCATTTTAGTACGAGCCCAAGTATTCAAACATGTACATAGCTTAAGTTACCTTGCCATGTGAAAGTCCCCTGTAACATCATGAACCGTTAATTTCAAGTACTAAGCGAGAGTGAGTGGATAGATCTATCGAGGGTGACGCCTCCATCCGTGGTAGTGGATACCAACAGTAAGCGGATGCATGTCATGTCTTTTACATTTGAATGTTTCGGCAGAACATTCGGGAGGGGCATAGAGTTTCATCAGTCATAGCTTCGGTGTCATGAGCTTAAGGCTATTGTACAATTTTCACGAGATTTTTATCTTGCATTTTACTTGTGGTGGCCGTACATCAGTACATTTTACAAACCTATGGAATTCACCAACATTCGTGTTGACGTTTTAGCAATGTATTTCAGGTTACTAAGGTAGCTCATGTGACATGCATTTGGACCTTCATGGAGTCGCGGAGTCGACGCGTCTCATCATTATTTCATGCACTTATGTAAACATTTGATCTAGTACGACTTGTTTTTCATAAACATGCAACACATTTTGGGGACCTCATTTTGTAAACTCTGAATTATTTCAATGATCAAATGCAGTATTTTCCAAACGACACTTTAGGTCGTTCAATGTAACTGTAACTGTGGTGCTATGACAGACACCCCCAGGTATTCCATTCCGCTGCAAGTCAGGTAAATTGGGGGTGTGACAGATTGGCATCAGAGCTAAGGTTATAGCGAACTAGGATGTATCTTGGACCCTAGACTATAACCGCATCATCATAGCATCTCATCATTTCATCATAAGTGCATAATCATGATACATGTTGTTTTATACATCCCCTGTGCGAGTTATTTATACTCATATCCGTATATGTATATCATTTTATTGACCTGGTTCACAAGTGACATGTCTTCAGATACTCACCCTGACATCCTTTTATCGGATTCTGACATTGAAGATGCCTTGTCATCTTCCACTACCATTATACCATCAGTTGCACTTACACCACCATTAGTACTATTGATTTGCCATAGGAACAGAGTTTTCCTATCATTCAGCCCGTACATAGAATGCCTTTTGGTAGTGTATTCAGAATTAATCTTAATGGACTTATTAGGATGCTTATTGCAAGGAAGATAGTGTGTTTTCTTTCCATCACTAGTAGGGCACTTACTACTCAGGTACTATCACCACCATCAGTTACTTATTACACTATTGGCCTTCCCACAGTGTGTACTTTAGTTTTACCTTTTGGATGTCGCGAGGTAGCGCGAAAGAGGGTAGTATTCCATTCACTAGTACCATCATTGTCATTTCCTTTTCCATTCCCATTTGCTCAGACTTCAATTGTTTCGCAACATTTTAGCATTATCTCATCAGGAATTAGGTTGATTTCGTTTTTGACGAATTAGTAGACTATTACCATTCGACAAAATTCACCCACGTATCCAATACACCATTCAAGCTATTTTACTATCATATGGGGAAATTGTTTTACAGAAAAATTTCTGAAGTAAGCTATTTTATTTCCATCCTATAAATTGATTTTTCTGTCATTACACCAAGTATTTACTATTATTACGCGAAGCAATTTTCATGTTACTTGAAAGGAAACATCAGGACACCATTTTTATAACAATGCGTTGAACACCATCTAAAACTTTTGAGAAAAGTTATGATATTTTGACAAAATCCAACATCGCATCATTAGTCCTCAATTGTACATAGCCTGATCACCTATGTAAAATTCAGGAAGGATTATGCCATGAAGGAAATAATTACCTTTTCAAAGGATTGTTAATAACAATCTTCATCCAAAAGTTTTGTAAACAAAGGAACTCTTTCATAAACATCCCTTTTGCCGAACTATCCCTGGATACTTACCCCACCAGTCCCTCATTCAGACATTAAGTTGGATTTTCCCATTGACTTTCCTAGAAGAGACTTTCCATATCAATTACATGCAGGATTCCTTTATACAATAAAAGCAATGAAAGGATTACAGAACTACTAACCAGAACTAGAAGTATATACAGAGAGAATTCATAACTCAACAACAATCCTAAGATACTGCGAGACCATCTGAATCACCATCCTTGACTTAGTTGTCAAATTTTATCATTTAAAGGTACTAGCTAGACTGAGCTACAGGATTGAACTCAATATAGGTGTCCGCAGGACAACACAATAGAAATAAACCAAGCTTCTAATTGAGACTGTAGAGCATTTCATTTAAACATGACCTCATCCATACATAAACTTTCCTGCAGTAAGTTTTCACAAAGTACAATTGTTTGAATCAAGAATATCGATGTAATTTCCTCTAAGGCATTATGTCTAGAAATTTCAGATAACCTCACCTTCATACCAAGCAAGGGATCAAACCAGAACATATCTCCTCATCTACATGGGAAAACAGAATAGACATTCATCGACACAACATCAAGTGATACCTTAGTCTTGCCAATTACAACGATTAAGTTAGTCTAAATACCTATGCTTGTAGTTATGCCAGATAACCATCAATAGACATTATCCAACCTCAGGAACTAAGTGTTAGACATCTATGCATTTAAGCGAACATTTCCTATTCTACCATTTTATCCTTTTCAGTGTTTTCACTTTTAAATAAAGTTGATGCGTTTACATAAATCACATACCCTGTGGAAAAATGATTTCTGAAATTCCTATTTTGAACAAGTGCGATCTTTTTGGTCAAACTTTAGCAACACTATTGTACAATGAGAAATATACATAGACATCAAACGTTGGTAAGCAGTCTTAATCACAACATGTTTGAAAACAATTCCTATTTCATAACTACTGGATTTTGAATCATCAAGAAAAATATTACTCAGTAAATCATTTGCTCCATTTTCTAAATTCGTTTATTCAGAAAAGGATTTTAACTAAAACTCACAATCGCGAGACAAATTTCCAGAACAAATTTCCCTACAACATCGCTTATGCATTTAGGATTTTGTGACTTGACAGTAAAGAATATTGGTATATGTGATGAAGGAATTAGGAAGGACATCACAAATTAATCACGAACTTCAGTAGTGGAGACCAAACCCAATAGGCAAAGAAAAACATATGTTTTATCATCCGTTGGAACAAAACACAAGGAATCAAATTCTTACCTATATGCTATCCCTTCAGATAACGCCAAGTTCGAAGGACCGAACGTTATGGAATTAGTCACAAAGGTTTATTGTACCCATTTCAGTATTTCCTGTTAAGGAAACCGATTCAACTTGGACCTCAGGTATTCATTTCAGGATTTCCTTCAGAAACCCATTTAGATGTGAACATCACCTATCATCCTCAGAACGATGGTCAAAGCGAGAGAACAATTCAAACATAGGAAAGTATGCTCAGAGCATGAGTGATTGACCTTAGAAATGGTTGGACTAATCACTTAACATAAATCAAATTCATCTACAACAATAGTTATCACACCAACAACGGGAAACTGGCAGAAGTTAGATTGGTACATAACACACATCATTTGGATTGGATATCCTGAACAACAAACCAACCAGATTCAGGTAGGAGAACAAACTAAGTTAAAAGCATTGCCTTGGATTGGCACGATACAAATTGGATAACAAGAAAGGTTGAACCTTTAGCATATTGGACTATTTAAGATTCATTTTAGAATCGACCAACTAGCATACAAACTTGAGTTCTGGCAGAATTCAGCAGTATATATTACCAGTGTCACATTTAAAACAGTAAGAAGCGCAGACCATCGATTGATGGGCCAAACTCAGAAAAAGCTCAACTCACTAGTTCAGTAGGCATTCATGAGATAACCAGAAATTTCCTACAAGTCAAGAATCAATTACAAGTTCAATAAGTTGTAAACCATTAAAACTTCAGGTTGGTAAGCAGAGTTATGCAGAAAGTTCTGCCTAGGAAAGGCATGTTATCGTTCAGAAAACTTGGAAAGTTACACCAATATACACTGGACCATTTATATTTTGACAGAGAAGGCATAGTGGCCGTCAGACTTGAACATTGTCAGAGAACAACAGGATTACACGAACCTATTTCACATTTTCAGATCCCCAGAAATGACTTTCAGATGAGTCACTCATGATTCCATTGGAAGGGATCCAACCCAAATGACAATCTCAGACCTGGTAAGAGAACCAACAGAAATCATGGACCGTGTGGTCGAACAGTTGAAACAGAGTCGAATTCCTATCGTTAGAGTTCGCTGGAATTCTCGAATATCATTACCTTTTCACCAATACATTATCAGAGACCAACATAAACTGAACTTCGGGACGAAGTTCCTTTTAGAGGGGAAGACTGTCACAACTCACCATTTCAGGTCATTTCAGGTCATTTCCCGAACTTTGGAAAAACACTATTCATCAAACACTATTCATCAAAACACTATTCATCAGTTTACTATTCATCGTTTTCAAGGTCAATTTGATATTTTGAGAAACTTTTGGGAAATTTACTATTCACGGAACACTATTCATTGCGGGAAAAGATTTCATCATTCACGTGCATTACACATTTCATCGTAAATTTAGTTTACGGGTATTCAAATTCGCGTAACCGTATTGGTTCAGGTGCGAATTCATGCATTATCAGTAATGACTTTTCATACGGACTGGAGATAGTCTGCATATCATCATAACAACATTTTCATGTTATACCACTCTCAGGATTTTCAAATTTCTATATTCAGTACATTTAACGTTTTTACGTATAAGTATTTATAGTAAACGTTAACACATGGTTTATACACGACGAATATATCTAAATATTCCCACAATGGTCCCGACATATTTTTATATCCATTTTAACATCATAAAAGTTATAACATTCAGTTACCCAGTATTTTGGAAATTTATTTTATTTATAACGTACGCTTATGAATATTACGACGGTTTTCGTGAAAACTAAACAATAATCACCCGATCACTCAGTAAATGTACCCAACATATTTTTAATATGTTTTTAACATTATTATAACTTTATTTCATCCCGGTATGCTTCGTGAACGTTTATTGCTATAAAACCCGGTACCCGATTTTAACGAATAACGCGTAATAACACTTAACGCTACACTATATTTTCTAAGTGATCAAAACCGTTTTGGCTACTCCTTTTCACACCCAAAAACCGGCCATGTGCCACCCCATTTTAACTCTTGGCATTAACTTTCACATTTTTAACTAATAAACACATAAAACCATACTTTACCAAAAATTACAAAATCATAAATCACATTTTGAGCTAAGAACAAAATTCTTCTCATCTTCCCCATTCCCCCATCATAACCCACGACCCATAATCATCACCATGATCAAGTGATCATTTTCCATAAAGTAAAACACAAAAGTTGTTCATTTTACAAGTCTAAACAAGAATCAAGCAACAAAAACACAAGAACATCAAGCATAATCATCCTATAATCATCTCATTTGGTCAAGTAAGTTTTCATCTTTATTTTTTCATGGATCATCCTATTTTTACATGTATTACATAAGTATCATGCTAAAAACCATGTACAAGTAGCTATACCACACTTTATTTTGGCTAAAAACAAACATACAAACCCTAACTTATTTGTTATGAATCCCCTAGCTCTAATAACTTGGTTAGGAGTCCATGGCACCCTAAGAAGGTGTATGGTAAGATTAGATTAGTCATGTGGTGATTACAAGAGGTTTGGTGATGGTAGAAATTGGTTTTTAACCTTGGAAACTTGATTTGGAACCTATTTTAGACATGCTGTCCCGTTTTGTAAAAATCTGGAAAATCAGTAAACACCAAGGAAACTTTGGCAAAATTTTTAGAAAATACTTTCAAAAACGAATCCGTAGGCGAAAGAACGGATTAAAAAGAGTCTATAACGAAGGAGTTATGATTTTTGCAAGATTGTAGACGAAAAGTATTTTTCAGAAAATGTTTGCTGTTGGACGTTTTTCATTGGACAAAAAGAGACTTTAGACGTAACCCGGAGGAGCCGAGCTTTCCAAAATATATTACTACATACTAAGACGAAACCGTGGATATAAAGAACAAGTAAAACGGACAAGTAACGACAAAGATATTCACGTTTGAAAATCGGCTAAAACCATTTTATATTGACAGCTTTTATTAAATTTGGCGCAAAAACTACGAAGTGCATTTTTAAGCTAAACATAATGTCAAGTACCGAGCTTTATAACTAACGTAGTATTAGTTATTATGAGTATGTTTTCATCATTTCAAGGATTACAACCCGAGTATTTCAACGCTAACATGGAAACTTACGTCATATATATATATAAGTATATATATATTATAACTAGCTATTTATATTTTCTAATAGCAATATTTTCCAAATACTTGGATTATATATTTTTGATAATACAAGTGTTTTCCTAAAGAGTAGAGTGGTATAGAAACATGAGCATGGTCATTCATAACATCATTTGGTGATCTAAATGAGATCATTCATCATTCATATTAGGTTGCGGCTAGTGTGCGCGCCTTGTTTTTCAGCTCAGTACATGTTCATGGTACCATCATATTGGGTTACGACAGCTAATGGTTCATTGGTGTTCATTTCATTTCATCACAGTTTCATCAGTTGAGGTGAGTTTTCATAGCCCCGTTTTCAATTCAACATTTTTGATTGTTTTCAAATCCCACGGGGGGAATACATTGCACCATTTTAGTACGAGCCCAAGTATTCAAACATGTACATAGCTTAAGTTACCTTGCCATGTGAAAGTCCCCTGTAACATCATGAACCGTTAATTTCAAGTACTAAGCGAGAGTGAGTGGATAGATCTATCGAGGGTGACGCCTCCATCCGTGGTAGTGGATACCAACAGTAAGCGGATGCATGTCATGTCTTTTACATTTGAATGTTTCGGCAGAACATTCGGGAGGGGCATAGAGTTTCATCAGTCATAGCTTCGGTGTCATGAGCTTAAGGCTATTGTACAATTTTCACGAGATTTTTATCTTGCATTTTACTTGTGGTGGCCGTACATCAGTACATTTTACAAACCTATGGAATTCACCAACATTCGTGTTGACGTTTTAGCAATGTATTTCAGGTTACTAAGGTAGCTCATGTGACATGCATTTGGACCTTCATGGAGTCGCGGAGTCGACGCGTCTCATCATTATTTCATGCACTTATGTAAACATTTGATCTAGTACGACTTGTTTTTCATAAACATGCAACACATTTTGGGGACCTCATTTTGTAAACTCTGAATTATTTCAATGATCAAATGCAGTATTTTCCAAACGACACTTTAGGTCGTTCAATGTAACTGTAACTGTGGTGCTATGACAGACACCCCCAGGTATTCCATTCCGCTGCAAGTCAGGTAAATTGGGGGTGTGACACAAAATGACAGTCCTAATTTCAAAGTGAATGGACATCGTTTGAAACACTACTTTGGAGAGGACATACCATCCATGGTTGTCCCGGATCTCCAAACATTCCCCAAGGATAATTAAATTCGGGGATCGAGTCAAGCTAGCGACTCGATAAACAAAAACAGTGGCAACAACATGGGTTTTCACCCGTGTCTCTGATTTCTTTCTACTTTCTAACACCCTAGTGTGGGGGAATGGCCAACCCCCCGCTGTTTGAAAATGTATATATCTTGAAGAAAAAAAATGTGTGATTGTATGTACAGATAAATAAAGTGAAAAATACAAAACAATATTTCAACAGTTAGCTTTTAATATTATCTTTTTACGTTCAAAGAGTCGGCATAATCGCCGGGACTTTGAATATTGAGGACAATATTCAATTCTAAGTGTGTGTGTGGGGGGGGGGGGGGGGAATTCTAGCGAATTTTATCGCAAAATACTTTCAAGTACCCCCATTTTGGCCCAAAATTTTCAAAATTTTTTTCACTTTATTTCAAAATTTTTGTGGTAATCAGTCCGCCGTGTCTAAACGACAAAAAGGATTGGCTAATCCAGGAGCAAACAGCTCTTGGTAAAGATATCTCAAACCCGTTGATTGCTTGCAATTTGCCCAAAATTGTATGGTAAATCAACTCGCCATATCCCATAAAGCGAATGAGTTGGCTAGCCCGCAAGATTATGGCTTGTGGTAAAGGCAGTGGAAAAACCATAATTGGTAATCAGCTCACCAAGATGTTGACTTAGTCCATCAAGAGTTGGCTAGTCCAGAAGCAAACGGCTTTTGGTAAAGACTAATCAAATCCGTTGACAGCAGGTGGTTTGCTCAAAATCACACGGTTATCAGGTGTACCACAGTTCTCACAACTGGCTACTCCAGAAGTGATGGCTTTTGGTAAAGAGATTTTCAAATCCATCAAGTTTTTCTCAAAAGATTGCTAGGGACTAGCAATAGTTTAGTGTGGGGGATTGATGAGTGTGTAAATACTCATCATTTTTATCGTATCTGAACTGTCAAAACATCCAAAAACACTCAGTAATGCATCAAAATACAAAAAATATTTCAAAATTGTGTTTTATATGTTTTAGATGCAAAATGAGCAAAAACAAATGAAAAACGCACAAAGTTTGCATAATTGGCAGTTTCAGTCCCTCAAGTTTCAAATATTGACAAAACTAGTCCTTGAAGGTTTAAAACGAAAGAAAAGTCAACCCAAGGCATTAAAAAGTCAAAAGTTATCAAAAACGATCCTTGGGTGAAAACTTTGAGAAAAGTACACAAATGGTCCCTGCAGTTTGGAAAATTACACAAATGGTCCCTGGGGTTTTGAAATATAAAAAATTATCAAAAATTGCCTTTGTACTATTCACCTATGTCAAAAATAGTCCTTATTACAACTTTGGTCCTTGTGCAAATTTCAAACCAAACGGATCCTAGTATTATTTATAATCCCATTTAATCCAAATACCAAACACAACAACAACCCAACCCACCCATTTTGTGGCCCAAACTTATACCAGCCCAATCCACCCCCAATTTAAATAAAAAAAAAGAAGTCAGTCAAACAAAAACTCCTCCACCCTTTGACCCCGTATCTTCCACCTCACCCCCTACCTCCCTAGGCTTGCAACCCCAACACCATCATCACAAACCCAACCCCCTCCTCTGCAACACTCCAAACTCCCCCTTTGGCTAACCCTCCAAACACTAACCTCCAAGATACCACCCCTGGCATCAATAATATTCAAGAAACAGCCAAAAAGGTTTTGGCGCCAAGACTTTTTAAACGGCTAAGATTAAATTGAGTGATCCTATGGACAAGATTGTTGCTGGGAAGTGTTCAAGTGGTTCAATAAACCCTAATGGAGGAGTATAAAAAGGAAGCTGTAGCAGAGAAGAATGTGTGTAGCTTTTTAGCAAACTTTCTAGCTTAATCAAGATTATTGTAATTCTCAATTTTCTGTATTGTACTTTGTTCATTTTAATTAATATAAGTCTTTGTTTCAGAAATATTAAGTTTCAGTGCATTTTCATTCCAATTTCAAACTCATAAAAATAAACAAGAAAAAAAATATAAAAAATAAAAAATAAATAAAAAAAAAAGAAAATAAGAATCAAAGAAGTTGAGATGAAGAAGACAGAAAGGGAGAATGGGTAATAGAGACTCATGGGAGTCATATAGTGGGTACTTTGTTCATGGTGATTCAGCAGGAAAGCACATTGTGAGCACTTCTCTTATTTTTATGTTTTACTGTTCAACAGCTTAATCTTTTGCTTATTGTTGCTTATATTGTTATCATTAGTTGTTAGTGTAAGATTAAATTAGATCTTAGATTCATTAAACCTCTCCGAGTTCAAGTTAGTAATCTGTCTGTCATTTTAGTATAAATTGCATATTTGAGTATTAGTCTTCTGAGCCTATATTTCTGAGATCATATAAGCTATTTGGAGTATGGTGAACTAATTAAAAGCTTTCTTTTTACTTATAATATCTGTTTGTTCTAAGAATCATCAAAACAGACTTGTTAAGGGGTGTTTGGATTAACTGTGTTAGCTGTGATTGAAGTTGCTTGAGTTGAATATCTTGGTTGATGCATGTTACTATATGGCCTAACATCTCATTTACACCATAAAAACCAACCATTCTTTGCAAAAAAGTCAAGATCTCATATTAACATCCATTATCAGTCAATGTTAAAACATTTGAGTTACACAACCATGTCAGTAGTTGCATTACTAGTCCTTATAGCATACTTTAGTCCCTCAGTAGCTTGAAACATCATTTTAAGTCATTTTAGTTAAACCAAAGTTCACCAAAGTCAAACTGTCATTAAGTTTCAAAAAGTCAAAAACTTGTCTTAGTCAAATTGCTCAATCTTTGGTGATCTGTAATTAGCTTGATAGAATGAATTAGTACTTGAGATTTTACAAGCTTGTTCACTCCCAGCTTGTTGACTTTTAGTATTTTTGTCAGATTTGTTGTAATTTGTTTAGTGGGTCCCACAAGGCCTCAAAGAGACCTGCAGGGGAACTGATTCCCCTGTGCACAGTCATTCACCACCACACCACCACCTTTGGTGGTGGATTGTGGCCACCTTAGTGGGCTCCAGGGCTTGCTTTTGCTTCCTAAGTGTTCACAAGCTAGTAGGCTAGCTTTTTCATCCAAGCTTGAGCCCTTAACCATTGTGGACCCCACCTGGTTTTGATTTGAAAGAGTGTCCCCAAATCTGTCTCAGCCTAGAAATTTTGTGCTTATTATTGTGCTTATAGCTTAATCAGTGGGTACATTTAGTTGTTTCTTGTTCATAATTGTTCACATAACTTCAATAAATCAGATTCCACCATTGTGGACCCCACACAAACTTATTTGAGCTTTTTTCCTTGTTGGTCAAAGAAAGTCAAACTGTTGGCTTTTTGGCTTAGCACACAGCTTATTTTTGAGGCCCACCAAAAGTTCCTTCACAAAAGTCTCTTATTTTGAGTAGTTTAACAGGTTTGTAAAAGAAAAATTGGAAAAAGACAAAAGTTAAGAAAGTGATAGCTTATATTTAAGTCATTTTGGCTTATTTTCTGCTTATTTATAAGCACTTTTCATTTTTAAATTTTTCTTAGGCTTTTTTTTAGTTAAAATAATTTTAGGAATTTTTCCAGAATTTTCCTTGTTCATTTGGTATTTTTTATAATTTATTTTAGTTTAAATTAATTAAATAATTAGTTTTAATTAATATTAAATAATTAAAAAGTAGAAAAATTAGGTTTTCTGTTTTAAAATTAGTTTTATAACATTTTAGATTTTTCTAAATTTAATTTTCATTTTTCTAAGCAATTTTCATAATTAATTAATAATTAGTGTAATTTAGTTAATTAAAAAGTAATTAATAGTTAGTAATTAATTAATAGTAATTAATTAAATAGTGTAAAAAATATTTTTCTTTTTCTAAAAATTTTCTTAAGTCATTAGGATTGTAAAAATATAATTTTCACGTTTGTAGGACTTTATTTGCTCACGTTTCACTTTTTTATTTTGCGCGTTCGCGTTTATTTTAAATTCAAACGCGCGTTTTTAGGTTAACTTACGTTTCTAGGTTATCTGATTATCAGTAATTGTTCCAATAGTCTTTCTAAGTTATTCTCAATCATAATCTCGTAGTTTAATCACTCAAATCAAATTCCTGATCCTTCTGTTAAGTCACCCGATCACTTTAAACGTTTTTTAATACAATTGCTTGCCTCGCTGGGACATAACGACCCGAGAATACACTGTACTCCTTGGTTAGTTGGTTTTAGACGTTTGACTTGGTTGACCATCACCTGGTAAACTTAGTTGACCGTTTGGGACCAATCAACCGCCTCAGCTTGAGCGTGAAGGATTTGAGAAGGAAAGTTTGAATTTATGGTTAAAACTAAGGCTCGGGCTCGTAGTGGTTTAAACCGTTCCTTTCGGTTCAGGGCGTCGGCTACTACGTTCGCCTTTCCTGGGTGGTAGTTAATGTCGCAGTCGTAATCACTTAGTAATTTCAACCAACGACGTTGCCTCATGTTTAGTTCTTTTTGGTTCAAAATGTGTTGTAAACTTTTATGATCAGTGAACACAGTACATCTAGTACCGTATAGATAGTGTCTCCAGATTTTTAGTGCAAAGACTACAGCTCCTAACTCTAAGTCATGAGTGGTGTAATTTTCTTCATGAACCTTGAGTTGTCTTGAAGCATAAGCCATGACTTTATCACGGCACCTAAACCTTGGTACGATGCATCACAGTAGACTACAAAATCTTCGATCCCATCTGGCAATGCTAGAATAGGGGCACTACAAAGTTTTTGTTTGAGGGTTTGGAAAGCTTCTTCTTCATCTTCATCCTACACGTATTTCTTGTTTTTCTGAGTTAGCTTGGTCAAAGGTTTTGCTATTGAGGAAAATCCTTCAATAAACCTTCGGTAATACCCAGCTAGACCCAGAAATTGACGAATTTCTGTAGGTGTGGTAGGTGTTGGCCAATCTTTGATAGCTTCAATCTTAGCGGGATCGACATGTAAACTAGTCTTGTCAATCACATGTCCAAGGAATTGTACTGATTGGATCCAAAATTCACATTTGGAAAACTTTGCATACAATTTCTCTTCCTTGAGTAATCCTAAAATTGTTCTCAGGTGTTCTTTGTGTTCCTCTTCATTTTTGGAATATATGAGAATGTCATCTATGAATACGATCATGAATTTGTCCAGATATGGCTTACACACTCGATTCATGAGATCCATGAATACTGCCGATGCATTAGTTAATCCAAATGGCATCACTTGGAATTCATGGTGACCATATCGTGTTCTAAAGGCTATTTTTGGAATGTCTTCCTCACGAACCTTAACTTGATGGTAACCTGATCATAGGTCAATTTTTGAGTAGTAGGCTGAACCTTGTAATTGATCGAATAAATCATCAATTCTTGGTAATGGGTATCGGTTCTTTATGGCTAATTGTTTAGTTCACGATAGTCAATACACATTCGTAATGACCCATCTTTCTTTTTCACGAATAAAACTGGAGCTCCCCAAGGTGAGGAACTGGGTCGAATAAATCCCTTGTCCGAAAGTTCTTGTAATTGATTTGATAACTCTTGCATCTCTGACGGTGCTAGCCTGTATGGTGCGCGGGCAACTGGCGCCGCTCCTGGTATTAAATCAATTCTGAATTCTATTTGAGGATTCAGTGGAAGTCCGGGTCAATCTTCCGGAAACTCACGGGCGATAGGAACATCTTCAAGACGCTTTTCATCAGATTTCTTTTCCGTTTTGTGGGCTAAGAAAGCATAACATCCTTTCTCAATGTACTTCATGGTTTTGATACATGAGATGATGTTTATTTGAGTTCCAATTTGATCACCACGGATGATCAAGGTTTCATTGTCACAAGGAATGTGAACAACTCTTTCACCACAAATGATGTTAGCTTGATGTTTAGACAACCAATCCATGCCAATGACAACATCAAAACTTCCGAGTTCGATTGGCATAAGATTGATGTTAAAGGGGTGGTCTAGGAGATTAAGGGTACAGTTTGGGATTACGGTATTAGTATTTACTAAGTCACCGTTAGCTAGTTCAATACTGTAACTAGTGGTTAAAGTGATTGGTGGGATATCAAGTAAAGGCGCAAGTCTAGTAGATAATCTGTTGTTGTACCTAGTGTTTAGTGACTTCATACTTATGTTATTTCGGATAAAAATAATCCCACTTGTTTATAATTCTTTATTTATATAGAGAGGCATCCCAAACAATGTAAATAAAGGAATATAAACTTATGGTTCGGTGATTTACAATTTCTTTATTTAAATGAAAAGGCATCCCAATCCATTCAAATAAGGACATTATAAATCATCCTACCTAAGAATTCCCGACACAACATTAATACTTAGCCGGTGAGTTACAAGGTAGTGTATTACGAGATGATACTGGTGTTCCAAAAGTACGAAATGAATATTCAATCTTGTAAAGTTGATGAGGGTGCTTGTGGTGTAACTAAGGATGATTTGAGCTTTAAAAGTGCATCAAGATTTGTTAATGAGCTTGTGGTTGCAACGGTTGTGAAGATAATGATGGTGAAAAGATGAACGAGGCTTGTGTTCTTCATTTTGGTTATATGAGTTTTAGTGGTTTGAGATGAAGCTGGGTAAAGAAGACATGGGAGGTATGATAAGAGGGTTTTTGATAATGGTGTTGTGTTTTCTTCGTTGGCGCCATGATTCTATTATATAAAAGACACGTCGTGAGTAGAGAGTTGTGAAATAAGCATGATTTTTGATGGGAAATGATAGAATAATTACGTTGGAGGTTTAAAGGCATAACACATGATAGTATAAAACAAGAGTTTTATTCATACAACGTTGGTTGATTTACAAAATCGAAACCTATTACAAGCTTCTTCAAAATTTACTAACTGATACTTTCGGTTTAGTAATTACAACGTTTTTACTATCGCTAGCTATTACATGGATTTCATAACATTTACTAACTGAGTCTAATCAGCTTAGTAATACAAAAGATAACTAGTATTATCACACTAGTCTATTGCGGGTTAGAAGGTCCTAGCAGCTCTGATTGATTGGCAACTTCTTGGTTTAGTGTGTCATGGAGGTACGAGTCGATGAAGTTTGAGAGGTGATTGGTGCTAAACAGTCAACCTAATTGACCAGGTGATGGTCAACCAAGTCAAACGTCTAAAACCAATTCTCTGCGGAAATATAGGGTTTCCCCGGGTCGTTATGTCCCGACGAGGTGTGATGGTAATCGAAACGGGTTTGTGATCGGGTGAATTTGGACGGAAAAGGGTATATAAGGGTTTGAATGATTACGCTAGGGAAAAACAAATGAGAATGATTTAAACACACTATATTAATAATAACGTGAAACCTAGTTAACCTAAAACGTAATCTAAAAATTTAAAATCAAAGTTTGCTTAAAGATAAGCAGAAAAATAAGCCAAACGGCTTAAATAGAAGCTATCACTTTATTTATGTTTTTGGTTTTTCTTATTTTACAAACTACTTTTACTAACGTAACCTAAATTTAAAACGTAAAAGTTATTTAAATAAAACGCGGGTTAAGATTAAAATAAACGCAAGTGCGCGAAATAAAAAGTGAAATTTATGCTACGCAAACCCTACGGACGTGAAAATAACATTTTTACGATCCTAACGATAAAAGAAAATTTTAGAAAAAAGAAAATTATTTTTTTTGACTTTTTAATTATTTATTATTAATTTATTACTAAATAAACTAAATATAATTATCAAAAATACTAAACTATTTTTGAAAATTACATATTTTTTTCTAAAATTACTTAACAATATCAGTAAACTAAGAAAATTACAAAAACCCAAAATGCTTATTAATAAGCAGTATATAAGCTGATTAGCCAAAATAAGCTTAAACACTACATACCACTATAAAAATAAAAGTTGCAAATATAACCTAAAAAAAACCCTAGGGCAGTTGGTGCATGGTGTGGGTGTTGTGTATGTGAGCAAGGGGTCTCAGGTTCGACCCTTGCTTTTTGCACTTTTCCCTTTTATTTTACTTTTTGCTTTTTCCTGTTACAACACCACTTAACACCAAATAACAAGCATATTTTACAAAGATGACTTTTTCAAAACCTTAAAATAAGCCCTGTACGAGCTTTTAGTTTCAACAGTATAACAAATAAGCTAAAATGATTAAGACTTGAAAAAAAACTTCAAATAAGCTATAAAATGAACACTAAGGGCAAAATAAGCTAAACACAGATTAGATAAACTTAAAGCAAACCAAGGAAAAGGTAAAAGCCAAGGAAATAAGTTGAAAAGCTCAATTAAGCAAATGGCTAAAAGCTGATTCTGAAACAGACCCAAAGGGTCAACTTCCAGCCTTTGTGGGCCCCACAGGATAGCTTGGGTGTCCAAACAAAAAGCTGTTCCTAAAAGCTGGGCTTACTAGCTTTTCAAAAAGCTAATAAGCAATCTCTAGGTCCCACAATTGAACTCTGGAGGAGGGCATGAACAATGGCACAAAAGCTGAGTTGTTAACTTGTATCAGGAAAAGGGGCAAGGTTGACGGGCATAACAGCCCTAGCAAATCAGCTGTAAACCAAGAAATAAGCACAGAACCTACAAGCTAAGCTGGAAAGCTTCTCAAAATGCTAAGAAACTTGAAGTGGGGTCCACTTTTGAATGCTGTGTGAGCCAAAGAAGTTGGGGGTCTGATCATGGATTTGTGTAGCAGGGCAATACCTCGCCCTGCACCCTACTTCAAACACATGTAAAAGCTCAAATAAAAATCCTAAAAATGAAACAATTGTGGATTTCCAAAGTTGATCTGAGGGACTACAACATGTAAAAGTATCAGGGTCTGAATCTAAACCTAAAAATCACATTAATTCCTTGAAATTTTGGAAAATATGAACTCAAGCAAATTTGACTTTTTTCAGCAATTGCTCTACTTTGACTTATTTGGATTTTAAACTTAATCTCAAGACTGAATATGGTAAATTAAGTTAAAATAAAGCTAAATTGATGAAAAACTACAACTAATGAACAGGATTAAGGGCTTAGGGCTTACAAATCTTATACAGTTAACAATTATGAAGTATATATGATGATTTTGACTATCTGTCAACTAAGGCAGGTTGTGGACCTACAATTGACCTAAAATTACCTTATGTAATATACTAGTGCTACAATAATAACAGAATAACAACAAGACCTCAGCAATCAAGCTTGACCCAAACACCCCTAAGTTTATCCTATTACACTATCTTTGACAGATTTAAGCTACAATTAAACAAGCATACAATCAAACTAACTAACTTGACTATATTCAAAACTAATTGAACAAAAAAAACAGAAACTAACAACAAGAACTCAGCTTAGCAGATATGGCTAATTTGACAGTGAAGGGGCAATTATCAAGCAGCCATTTTCTAAATTACAAGATAAGCATAAGTATCATCAACAATTATACATAAGCATGAAATAATCAACAATTAAGCATAATGAGTCAGGTTGCAAGTACTGCTATAGAAACTAGGCTAAAAATAGGAAATGGCTTACAAACTTGATCCAGTGAGTTCAAAACAAAAAACCAAAAGCACAACTACCTAAATATCTCCTATGAGATTCTAAACCAATTGCCATCCATTATTTGCAATGCTCCAGTCTATTCTTCATGATTCAGCAACACTTTTTTTTTCTTTTTTTTTTTTTTTTTTTTTTTTTTTTTTAATTTAATTTCAATTTTCCCGAATTTTTTGTATTTTTACTTTTTCATTGATAATCTCAATTTTAATGCTTATAAAAGCTTAAATAAGCTTTATAGTGAGCTTAGATAGTCCATGGAAACAACTACAAACAATATTCTCAGAATCAAGATTTTTGAAACAAAGGGAAATTGCATAAACTGGAATTCAACTAAAACTTGAACTTTTAATTAATAAAAAAAAAGGTTGGAATACACTGAAAATGACTTACTTCATAATTGAAAAGATAAAGTTTACACTAAAACTTGGAATTTTACAATAACGAAACTAAGAAAAAACTAAAATTAACTAGCCATTCTTCTCTGCTCCATCTTCTTCTTTTTATAGGGACCCCTTAGGGTTTCTGAGCACTTCCACAGCCGTTGGATTAGTAAGAGCCATCCTAGTCCTTTATTTAATTTTGGCGGGAAACTCCATTTTGACCACTTGGGTATTTTTGACCTGGCAGGGGGTGGGTTTGGTGTGTAGTGTTTGTTTTGGAGCAATTGGAGGGATAAGGTTGAGAATTGCAGGGTGGTATCAGGTTTAGGGTGATGATGGTGTTGGTGTTTGGAGTGTAGCAGATGGTGGGGAGGTGATGTGGAGAGGGTGGTCAAATTGGGGTATTGACCGAGGGTTTTTATTATATAAAACAGGGGTAATAAAAAGTGGAGGTGGGCTTTGAGGGTAACTTGGGCCAAGGTGGATTAGTGGATCAGGGTGGGCTTAGGATGTGTTTTATTATTTGGATTTTAGGGGATAGTAAAAATAACAAGGGTCCGTTTGTTTTGTATGAAATTTAATCACAAGGACCATTGTGTAATTATCTGAATTTTAGGGGTGGGTTTTGCCAACCTGCCAAAGTGTTACAAGGACCAATTTTTGTCATGTTAAAATTTTCACAAGGACCTTTATGATATTTTCCAATTTGATACTATCGGGGACCAAAATTGCCAAATTTAGAAACTGCAGGGGCCATTCTTGTAATTTTCCAAAAATTTACTCCAAGGACCATTTGTGAAAACTTTTACTTTCCAAGGACCATAAATGACTTTTTCATTCAAAATTTTTGCTCAGGGACTGTTTTTGACGGTTTTGCAAAGTACAGGGACCAAACTTGTAGTTTTCCAACTGCAGGGACCATTTGTGTAATTTTCTCAAACTTTTTACCCAAGGACTTGTTATGACAATTTTTGACTTTAGAAAACCTTGGGTTGACTTTTCTTTTATTTTAAACTTCCAGGGACTAGTTTTGTCAATTTTTGAAACTTGAGGGACTGAAACTGCCAATTATGCAAACTTTGTTTGTTTTTCATTTGTTTTTAAACATTTTGAATCTAAAACATATAAAACACACTTTTGGGATAATTTATGTATTTTGATGCATTTCTGAGTGTTTTTGGATGTTTTGGCAGTTCAGATACGATAAAAATGATGAGTATTTACACACTCATCAATCCCCCACACTAAACTATTGCTAGTCCCTAGCAATCTTTTGAGAAAAACTTGATGGATTTGAAAAACTCTTTACCAAAAGCCATCACTTCTGGAGTAGCCAGGTGTGAGAACTAGGGTACACTTGATAATCGTGTGATTTTGAGCAAACCACCAGCTGTCAACGGATTTGATTAGTCTTTACCAAAAGCCGTTTGCTTTTCGACTAGCCAGCTCTTGATGGAATAGTCAACATCTTGGTGAGCTGATTACCAATTATGGATTTTCCACTGCCTTTACCACAAGCCATAATCTTGCGGGCTAGCCAACTCATTCACTTTATGGGATATGGCGAGTTGAGGTACCATACAATTTTGGGCAAATTGCAAGCCATAAACAGATTTGATATATCTTTACCAAGAGCCGTTTGCTCCTGGATTAGCCAATCCCTTTTGTCGTTTAGACATGGCGGACTGATAACCACAAAAAATTTTGAACTTTAGTGAAAAAATTTTAAAATTTTGGTGAAATTTTTTTAAAAATTTTTGAAATTTTGGCCAAAACGGGGGTACTAGATAGTAAAATGTGATAAAATTCGCTAGAATAGTGAATACCCCCCCCCCCCCCCCACACTTAGAATGAATATTGTCCTCAATATTCAAAGTCCCGGCTATTATGCTGACTCTTTGAACGTAAAAGGGCAACATTACAAGCTAAGCGTGGAAAACACCATTTTTTTCACTTCATTTGTAACCACAGTGTGGGTAACTCCCCCACACTTAGGGTGAAAACCCTATAAGCATGCTACTGTTTTTGTTTATCGAGTCGCTAGCTTGACTCGACCCCGAATTCATTTGTCCTTGGGGAAGCATGATGTGGAAGAGACAATCTCCATCGAACTTTCATTCAAGATGTTTGGACAAACATTTGAAGCACGTGAAAGTTCCACACCGATGAGATAAGTACCCGGCTGTAAATAGTATAAACTATAAGCGGTGATGCCGGGGTCAAAGATAATGTCTTCATTCCCGAAGGAGTGAAGAACAGGAGAAGTCACCCTGTAGGTGAAGAAAAGGAAGAAAACCATGATGAAAATCATGATTTGATATTCTTCCTCGATCTCAGGCTCATTAGCCTGAATTTGGATTGCAAGGGTTAAGCTCGTAAACATACCAGGAGGGAGGGTGGGAATTTGCAAATCCTCATGATTGAGTGCATCTCCCATCGGGCTATTATACTCCGGAGGAGTCATGATATGAGTGAGTTCACCGGAGAACTCCTCAAAGGTGAATGAATCATATTCGGGGAGAGAAATTTGAGAATGAGAAGTGGGACTGCCACTAATCTTCTTTCCCATATGATCAAAAGTAAAGGCTTCAAACTCCGGAATAGGATCGTCGGAGAAAATGTCACTATCCTTAATCGGGATAGGAGATGAAATAGGTTTCATATTGAAAGCCTCGATTTTAGAAATGAGGAGATTGACATTTAATAATGTTGCACGAAGTGCTTCATCTTGGATTTCAGTGTCAATCTCATCATTCTCTTCTTCTAAGCTAACTAGCTCTGAAGGTAATTCTTCCACATAATTGATGTCCCCACAAGATAAAGAATCATCATTAACAGAATCAGAGAACATCTCAACATTTTCAATTGGGAAGACAAGAGGAGGAGGGATATCACACACATGATCAAGAATTTCCTGTGACTCTCTTGGGATTGGAACAAGGTTCCCAACACTAGACTTTATGAATTCGTCCGATTCCCTTTCAGGAACAGTGTCAAGATGCTCGTCCCCCATGCTCAAAAAGTGAGTGGAAACCTCGGGTGTGATAACAGCAGACTCAGGGGATTGAGAAGGACTAGAAGTCATGGATTCTACAAGTTCCATTATTTCTACTGCTAGTGATTCAGTCATATTCTTTTCTCCCTGTATTTCTACTGAAGCAGTTTCAACTGAAGTTGAATCAAAAGATTTCTCAGATACCTTTGGGATTGGAACAAGGTCATCAATTTCCTCAAGAGGATTGATTTTGACTTCCTTGTCCCCCATTGGCAAGATATCTGAAGTTTCCTTAGGGTTTTCCTCTTCAAATGGTTCATCCTCATCACTTTCATCCTCAAGATAAAATGAGTTAACAGGAGGCTTTTGTTTTCTAAGAATCAAATCCTTAAGACAATTTATACTATCTTGAATGGTCTTGTTGACTTGATTTTGATTCATAATCATTTTAGTAATCAATTCAGCTCTAGCTAATTCGTCCTGAGGCGGTGGGTGAGGGTTTGTGTATTGTGAGGGCTGGTTAAAACCAAATTCATGATTGTTACAAGGAACCTGTTCATAGACAAACTGATTCCTAATTTGGCAATCAGAGCTGTAGTGAGGGCCTCCACAATACTCACAACAGTAAAACTGTTGGGTCTCATGGTGTGGAAGCTGATGGAATGAATTAGTTGTGTCATGGTAGGAATAGGGATTATGGTTATAGACAGACCCGTTTCCTGACTCTACCATGCCACAACTAGGGCAATTACCACCATTATAAGGACTACCACACCATCGACAAAGAAGGTGAGGATGAGACATAGAAAGAATCAAAGGGTTTTGGAGGGTAAGAAATGGAGAATCAAAAAGGTAGGAGGGTAAAGACGGATATTTTTGGGATTTTTGATAAACATTTTATAAGAAAGAAAATCTTTTTGTGTTTTTTTGTGTTCGTTGAAAACTAATTTTAAAATGTTTTCGGGAACAGTTTTGTTTTTATAATAAGAAAATATGAACAAAGGATGGTAAATATACAATGAGTGTATATCCAGATTCACTAATCTGCAAAACCGTTTAGAATACGCGCACAACCTCCCCGGCAACGGCGCCAAAATTTGATTGGTGCTAAACGGTCAACCTAATTGACCAGGTGATGGTCAACCAAGTCAAACGTCTAAAACCAATTCTCCGCGGAAATATAGGGTTTCCCCGGGTCGTTATGTCCCGACGAGGTGTGATGGTAATCGAAACGGCTTTGTGATCGGGTAAATTTGGACGGGAAAGGGTATATAAGGGTTTGAATGATTACGCTAGGGAAAAATGAATGAGAATGATTTAAACACACTATATTAATAAAAACGTAAAACCTAGTTAACCTAAAACATAATCTAAAATTTTAAAATCAAAGTTTGCTTAAAGATAAGCAGAAAAATAAGCCAAACGGCTTAAATAGAAGCTATCACTTTATTTATGTTTTTGGTTTTTCTTATTTTACAAACAACTTTTACTAACGTAACCTAAATGAAAAACGTAAAAGTTATTTAAATAAAACGCAAGTTAAAATTAAAATAAACGCGAGTGCGCAAAATAAAAAGTGAAATTTATGCTACGCAAACCCTACGGACGTGAAAATAACATTTTTACGATCCTAACGATAAAAGAAAATTTTAGAAAAAAGAAAATTATTTTTTTGACTTTTTAATTATTTATTATTAATTTATTACTAAATAAACTAAATATAATTATTAAAAATACTAAACTATTTTTGAAAATTACAAATTTTTTTCTAAAATTACTTAACAATATCAGTAAACTAAGAAAATTACAAAAACCCCAAAATGCTTATTAATAAGCAGTATATAAGCAGTTAGCCAAAATAAGCTTAAACACTATGTTAATACAAATATCGCCTAAAAACGTTATTTATATTTTATGATCTTCGCTAAGTTTTGTTAACGACAAAATGTAAACTTTAGTTTCTAAGAAAAACATAATCTTAGTTTTTAAGACTTGCATAAACTAGACTTTTGCTACATTTTACATTTCATAAAACACAACACAAGTTTATTTCTTAAATTAGAAATTGTCACATCACATTTATGGTAAGTTTTGTCATTATGCATTATGGAAAGAAATGTGTTTGACTAACTTTGTTGTTGCTTGCAAGCTTTGTATTTGACTTGTTATTATGAGATGTGACATTGTTTGGTTGCTAGGAGTTATGAGACAAGACCTTGTTTGGTTTGAAGAGTTATTGCAAAAACCAACTGCAAGCCTGGCGGTACCCTGGAGGTACACGGGCGGAACCCTTCTCAGGGGTCCGCCTGATCCGCCAGACCTACAGAAGGTTTTAGCTATAAATATTGAGCCACAAGTTAAAATTTGGCTCATCACTTGACATTACATTTTACACACACATTCATTCTTTCATCTAAACCTCTTAACATTTCATATGTGAAGTTTCTTTTTGTAGCAAAGAGATTCACGAGCTTACTAAAAGTAACAAGTATTCAACACAACGTTGCAAGACTTGTTAGCTTAGCATTGTGTAGACTTGTGTAGTTTACACTTCATTTGATTGTGTATTTTCAGTAGTGATCGGTTAGTATTTTAGTCCTCAAAATACAAAGAGTGTTGGGAGTTGTTGTACCCTAGTAAAAGAACTAACGGGAGTGGTTGTGCCCTTGTAAAAGAACTCGACATTTAGCTTTGTGTCGGTAAAAATATAAGCGACGTGTAAGGTTTTCTCCGCCGGTGAAAGGAGCTTGTTGACTAGTGAAAGAAACTCTCGAGTTGGATACTCGGGGCGTGGACGTAGGGCAAGGAAAAAGAGTCCTTGTAACCGAACCACGATAAATACTCGTGTTGTGGTTTGATCGTTTCTTTCATTTACTTGCATGTTATATATTGTGTTTGTAAATATATCTTTGATCAAACGGAAAGTTTCAAAGCTAACTTAACAAGTTAAAAAGATTTTAATCGGCAAACTATTCAACCCCCCTTCTAGTTTTCCACAATTGGCATCAGGAGCTACGTTACTCAAGCTTTTAAAATATATTGTGTTTTAAAACTTGAAACGATCCATGGATTTTGAAAATTACAAAGAAGGGCAATCTATGCAAAGACCACCACTCTTTGAAGCAAATGGTTTTATATATTGGAAAAACCGTTTTGAAACTTACGTGAAATCTAAAGATATAGATTTGTGGTATATAATTATTGATGGTGATAACGTAGTTACTAACATCAAAGATGATGATCAAAAGAAATTAATAGGTAAAAATAATGAAGCTAAAATGATGCTTTATAATGCTTTGCCTAAGAAAGAATATGAAAGAGTCTTTTTGTGTAAAACCGCCAAAGATATTTGGCAATCTTTAACTGTCACTCATCAAGGAAACTCACAAGTTAAAGATAACAAAATTGATCTTCTTGTTCAACAATATGAACAATTTGTTATTTCCGAAGATGAGATTATTGATAATGCTTTTGCTAGATTTAATACTATTATTACTTCACTTAAAGCACTTGACGAATCTTTTTGTAGTAAGAACTTTGTCAGGAAATTTCTTAGAGCACTCCATCAGAAGTGGAGAGCAAAAGTGACGGCAATTGAAGAATCCAAAGATCTTTCAAGCATGTCACTTGATGAGCTAATTGGAAACCTCAAAGTTCACGAAATGGTAATGGAAAAAGATTCGGAACTAGTTAGAGGCAAGAAAGAAAAAGTTAAGTCCACTGCCTTGAAAGCTAGAGTCCAATCAAGTGATGATGAAGAATCTACTTCGGATAGTGATGATGAGGAATATGCTATGGCCGTGAGAGACTTCAAGAAGTTCTTTCGTAGGCGAGGGAAGTTTTTAAGGCAACCTAAAAATGACAAGAAAACCTTCCGGAAAGATCGTGATGATCGAAATGGAAAAGTTGAAAGAAAATGTTATAGGTGTGGAGACACAAGTCATCTTGTGGGAGAATGTCCAAAACCACCCAAGAGCAAACCTCAACAAGCTTTTGTGGGTGGTGCTTGGAGTGACTATGAAGGAGATGATGATGAGCCAAAGAATGATGATATTGCTCTCATGGCTCACAACTCAAATGAGGTACTCTCCGACTCATCTTACTCCTCTATTGATGATGATACTTTACAAAATGAATATAACAAACTTTGTGAGTTAAGCTTAAAAATCATAAACAAAAATAAATTTTTGAAAACTAAAAAGGAGTTTTTAGAAAATGAAGTTTATGAGTTAAAAGAAAAAGCTAAAAGATTAGAAAAGGGTAAAGGTATTGACACATCATGAAAATCATGTGAAGAACTTAAACTTGAAATTGAGAAACTTAAAATTACTCAAAATGATCTAATCAAACAAACCACAAAGTTCAAAAAGTTCGATAAGAGCATTTCGTGTGCGGATGAAATTATGAAACTTCAAAAGTCACCCTTTGATAAAACAGGTCTAGGGTTCAGGAAAGTAGAAACCGTTAAGGGTCAAACGAATCAAGAAAAGAATGCACATGAAACAAACAAAACTGTTACAGCAACCCGCGGATCAGACGGAACCCAAAATAGGGTTCCGCCCGTTGGCCCCGAGGGTTCCGCCAGGTCTGCTGCAGCAGTAACTCCATCCACATCGGATCGTTCAAAATTTGTTAAAGTTACATACAAAAATGGAACAAAACCTGTGTTTAAAACTGGAGTAGGATTTAGTAAAATTGAATTTAGAGCTAAAACTACTCAACCAAGACCTAAGACTCCAATTCCCAAACGCCCCTTTCCAAAGAGCAACTTCAACGCTCGACCAAACTACCAACATGTTTGGAACCAAAACACTCCTAGACATTACCAAACTCAAAACCACATGCCATGGAACCCTTATGCTCTATTTTCATACTTGGAACAAATTAATGGCATGCTTAACCAAAATGGACCCATGAGAAATTGGGGACCAAATGTTTGAGTGTTTTTCATAAAATAGGTGTGCCTCAAAGTTTGTTTGGAACCGGATGAATGGATTAAAGATAGCGGTTGTTCAAGGCACATGACGGGTAATAAAAGCCTCTTCTCAACATATAGGTAATGTTACGTTTGGTAGTAATGCTAAGAGCAAAATCATCGGAAAAGGTACAATCTCTCATGACTCCCTTTCTATAGATGATGTTGCTCATGTTGATAACTTAGGATTTAATCTTCTTAGTATTAGTCAACTTTGTCGTAATAAGTATAATGTCCTTTTTAGTGAAAACGGTAGTAAAATACTTAAAGATGGTATAACCGTAGCCAAAGGTGTCCTTAAGAACAACGTATACGTCATGAAGTTGGATTCAACATCTAGAAACAAACTTTGTCTTACCTCATTTGATGAATCTTCAACTTTATGGCATAGACGTTTAGGACATGCTAACATGAGACTAATCCAAAACCTCTCCTCCAAAGACTTAGTTCGAAACCTACCTAAGTTGAAATATGACCAACACTTTTGTGATGCTTGCAAAGTCGGTAAACAAGTCCATGGTAGCCATAAGGCTAAAAACTTGGTTTCTACATCTAGGTGTCTAGAACTTTTGCATATGGATTTATTTGGTCCATCCGCTATACAAAGTTATGGAGGTAACTTCTACACTTTGGTAATAGTTGATGATTACTCAAGATATACTTGGACAAAATTTTTGAAAAGTAAAAATGAAGCTTTTGATAAATTTGAAATTCTAAGTAAGAAAATTCAAAATCAAGTAGGATCTAATATTGTGTCTATTAGAACGGATCACGGTCGTGAATTTGATAATGAATTTCAATTTGGAAACTTTTGTGATAAAAATGGTATAACTCATAACTTTTCGGCTCCACGTACTCCTCAATCTAATGGTGTAGTAGAACGTAAAAATCGGACATTGTAAGAGATGAGTAGAACAATGCCTAATGAACAAAACATTCCACAAAATTTTTAGTGTAATGCCGTTGACACTTCAACATACATTTTAAATCGAGTCTTAATTAGACCATTTTTGAATAAAACTCCTTATGAACTATATAAAGGTAAAAAGCCTACATTAGGATACTTTAGAGTGTTTGGGAGTAAATGTTTCATTCTTAACACCAAGGATTATCTCACCAAATTTGACCCAAAGTCTTATGAAGGTGTATTTCTTGGATATTCACAAAATAGTAAAGCGTACATTGTTTTGAACAAAGAAACCTTAAGAGTCGAGGAATCGTTGAATGTAACATTTGACGAGAGTCCACCTCCCTCTAAGACATCACCTTTGGTAGATGATTGTAGGACCGTAGAACAACCTTATCACTTGTGAATCTAGGCTAGATCTAGAGAGAGAAAGTAAGTAGAGAGAGAGAGAGTGGATGGGATCTCCTAGTGTTTGTAAATGAAAGACAATGTTATTACCTAAGAGAACCAACCACAAAATGAGGCCTTACATGTGTATTTATACTTGTAGTCTAGGGCTTCACATATCTTTGACCATATTACATAACTAGCCCTTAGACTTTATACAAGCATGAATAATACACATAAACTTAATAAACTAGCATTTACTAACTATTACATGAATATATTTAACTAACTGTTTGACTCAGTAATGATCGTCACTTTTAATCCTAACAATCTCCCCCTAAGGGACGATCATTGAGATCTCACTTTGATTTCATAAATGATCAACACTTCTAATTCTAACAATCTCCCCCTAAGGGTGATCATTGAGATCTCTCTTTTGTGACTTTGATCTTTGATCTTTGAAGCTTGTTCTCTTTGAACTTTGAGTCTTTGTGTAATAGTTTTGCTAGTTACTTTGTTCCAATCATGCTTTGTGATCTTTCTTGCCTTTGATCAACATCTTTACTCTGTTGTCTTTATGTCTTTTCCAACATGCTCATACTTTATTTGACTTTGAATCTTTGTGAAGTTCTCTTCTCTTTGACTTTAATCTTTGTTTCTTTAGTTTGAAGATTCTTTGACTTTGACTTAGAAACATTCTGAACTTTGCTTTGCTTAGATCTTTGAAGAGAGCTTTGCAGGGTATGAGCATGTGGATCTTTGAGTGATGGTAACGGTCTTTCTCCAAGGAACATTCATGAGTACCTGCATAAAACAGTTAGCAATAAATCAACCGGTATTTACAGGTTCGGAATTAGAGATCGTCAACAGCATAGTGTGAAGACTCCTTATAACCCTTACCAAGGCCGTTCCTGAATCAGATACCCCTGAAAGGGCTTACTGGATCCACCGAAGTACATCAATGATTCAGGTGAGTTGCTGGAGATCACCCCACAACTGTAGACCGTTTGAGACATAGTAACCATCATGATAGATAAGGCAAGATCCGTAGATCTCATAAAGACTCTTACAACTTGTGTCCTTTTTGGCGAACACAAGTGTATTCATAGGAAGTGTATCCTAAGAGATCTTTTTAATGAATCTCATGGCTCTAGACTCGATAAGTGCATAATTTGGTTTTCCTATGCGGAGACTAGGGAGGGGTCTCCTGCTTCAATATCAACCATCTCTAAGAGATAAGTCGATAGATTGCACCGGTTCCCCGTGAGAATGAAACAAGCTCTTTTAAGAGAACTTGAGTGGCTAGAAGGTTTAGTGCAGTGCGTCACTGGGTCCATGACGTCTTTATCTTCAATACCGGTGTCACCTTAGTAACAACCAGTAGCATATGAATTGAACCCGGTGTCTGCCCTAAGGTTGAACATATGGAGGGCTATTTCTTTTTACCCCTTTTCATAACTTTTCTTTTTAATTCTTCAACCTATTCTTTCTCCTTTCTCATTTTCTCCTTTTTTCAATCATACCTAAGGACTTCTAATTCTAATCTACTGGAATTGTCCTTGGGTAGATCCCTCCGGCTCTGGCGGATCATAGGACGGTTTTTCCTAACCTTAGTCACCTTATAACTCCATGACTATCCTATTGTTGCCATCAAACCATTTGTGAAAATCTCTCAAAGTGTTATGATAATAAAACATACTTTGTTAACACTTCGAGAGTTTTACATTTCATTTGAAGGACTCCCCCTTCACATGTGCTCATGTATTTTTAAGAAATTTGCACATGTGTGAGGAGTTTGCACTTTTGAATTGATTCACTTTCAATGAACACAACCGATTCGAGACACGCTTACATCACTAGTTAGACTAGCTTGCAGTTATTACCCGGCCTGGTCATATCCATAGAAAGTTTCTCGAAACGGTACATTTCTACTAAGACAAATCCTTTTCGAGACACGCTTACGTGGCTAGTTAAAGAGTTCCATTGTCAGCTTTTAGGTGACAACTAGCTCTAGTAACTAACTTGATGTTATTACCCGTCGAGGATAAGTCTTTTCGATTACTAACTTTTGTTGTTTCGTCAATTCTTGGGTCATTACTGAGTCGAGCTCTTTTGAGATTCAAGATGATCACATTTTAATCACGTCTTCTCCCCGTCAAAAATAGCATATCCATGGTATTTTTGATACCAATTGATTAAAACCTTTTCTTTTAGGATAGCTTATGGGAGAAACGGATGTTTGTAAATTCCGTATTTGTTTCCTTTAAGCATGATCTTTTTGGAACAAGTTTATATTACTCCCCCTCAAAAATAGAACATTTTGATTAAATTTAAGCTTTTAAGGATTTGAGGGAGTAATATCTTGAGCTAAAAAGTTTTGATAACCATTTGAAACATTTTTCAAAATTTTGCTCAGAAAATTAAGAAGACTTTGATAAGCTTTTTGGAGAGAAGTCTTCTTATCTTTCAGGATTGTCGCACATAAATGTACAACAGGGTCCTTTCTTTGAAAATCGCGGGTTATACACTGTTATGTGTGCATAAGCCATGATGTTTTTAGGATAAGTGCTCAAAGAATATGTAAAACCTTTGTTTTGAATTAAGCACTTTCCTTTCTTTGAAGAACGAGTCCTTAGCAGAAATACTAAGAAGTCATTATGTTGAAGTCTGGGTTTCGTACTGAAGTATACGAAAGCCATTATGTTTTTAGATTAGACAACAACTTTTGGAACCCATTTAAGCACGGCGCTAACTGGGTTACCATATTTTGAAATCCATTTGTAAGTTGTGTCAATCCGAGACAAAGAAGTTGAATTCCAACGAGGACTGAAAACCGGTGTTTCATTTTGAAATAAAGCTCGTGGAATCAACGGTGATTTAAAACTCTTTTGCTTTTGAAACTTGTTTGAGAAACTCGGTGTCTCTCTTGGAGTTTTAAAACTTGAAGAAGAAGTTCTCCATCCATTGTTGAAACTCGGCGTTTCATTTCGAAAATTCGTTTTTGAGATGAATGGAAACCTTCCAGAATTGGGTTTTTTCAAAGCATAGCCATTCTTTTGTTGTAGCGGAAGCATTTCAGAGTACGAATATGTCAAATGTTTTGAATGGCATTGCTTTGGTTTCCACACTGGCTTTACCGGAGTAAAACGAGAGTATGGAGTTTGAAAAACTTGATTCTGTTCTTTTAGAGCACTTGCATTTGAAACCGTTTGAGGAGTAAATGTTTCAGAAAAATTAGGTCTCTTTGAAAATTTCCTTCCTTTTTGCAAAGAATAGGTTGTAAGCTGAGAAACCTTTTTCGAAAACGGTTTGGAAGATTCACCCGTGTAAGCCTTCTCCGAAACACTTACTTGTGGTTTAGACTCGTTTGAAACTTGAGATTTTCCTTTTGACCGGTTAAGAACATCAAACTTCGCTTTTAAGGCATTGTATGACGTTCTCAAATCATTGTATTCTTTTTGAAGAGAAAGATTATCTGATGATGCCAGTTTTTCTTGCAAAGAAGCATTTTGATTTTCAAGATGTGCAAAATATTTTTCATATTTGTCTGTTTCGATTGAAAAATCATTTTTGGCATCACCAAAATCCTTGGTTTGTTGTGCAACCGTTTTTTCCAATTCAACAATTTTCTTTTGAAGCACAGATTTTTCTTTTTCAAAAAGATGATTTGGTGTGATCTGAGAGTCAGATTTGTTTGAAGTTTGATTCTGAACTCTTGACCGCTTGATTGAATCAAACAAGTTTTTGTAAGTCTGTTTCAAATGCTCATTTTCTTTTTGTAATGATGCCACAACATTTTCCAATTCAAGATTTTTTGTATCAAATTCGTCAAAATCAAACTTGATATTGGTATCATCACATTTTTCTTCAAAAATCTTTTCTTTTTCTTTAAGCACTGATGTCAAAGAGTTTTCAGAAGACATTTTCTCATTCTTCTCTTGCAGTTTAAGTTGGAAAGAGATACTTTGTGCTTCGAGTATTGCAAGATGTTTCTCAAAGTGAGCAGTTCTTTTTGACAATTCTGCTTTGACATCAGTTGCTTCTTGTGAAAGCTCGGTGATTTTCTTTTTGAGACAAAGATTTTCAGATTTCAAAGAAGATGTTTGTTTAAGATTCTCATTCACTTTCTCATGGCAAACAGATTTTGATTTGAATGACTCTATTTGATTTGTGAAAAATTCCTTTTGAATGTCAAGTATTAAGCATTTTTCATCAAATTCGTCTTCAAGAGAATGAACGTACTTTAAATCTTCTCTCGTTTCAGTGACAAGATGTTTTTCAAAGTACTCAAAACTTAAGTTGAGATTTTTCACATGAGGTTCAATCTCATATTTCAAAATCTTTTGGACTTCAATCTTAAGGCGTACATCTGATGAAAGAGGATTAGAGAAAACGCTGTTATCGATGTTTACTTGCTTAAACCAAATGACCTTTAACGTATGCTCAATGTGATGTTTAAGACTACAAAATTGTTTCCTTGCTTTATTTTGCCATAACGTAGCATCATAAGTAGCAAGTTGAGCTTCTTTGAAAAATCTTTTCACATTTGTGTCTTTTCTTTTGAAAGGTTCTTTTGGTATATCAGTCAATTGTAGACCACCATACACAAAGCCGTGGTACGAGAGAGGGTTTTTTGTTTGTTTTACTTTCAAACGTTTTTCCTCTTCAGATTTTAAAATATCTTGAGACTCAAACAAAAGATCATCTGACAATTCTTTTCCCGTATCTTCAGCGTTGTACAAAATAGGTGTCAGCTTTTTCACTTTGTTTAAAAAACACGGTTTTCCATTTTCCAACTGAGCACTATTTTCAAAACCAATTCCAGATGTTTGTTTCTCAACCTCCTCATCTTTAGTAGGCAGCATGTTGATAGTCTGAGAAGTCTGTCCTAATTTTCGAAGTTTGTTTTCAAGATCGTTTGTTCGTTTCAAAAACTATTTGTTTTCATTCTCAAGTTTTGTGTTTACAATCTCAAAATTTGATGTGGTTTTCTGAAGCTTTGAATTTTCACTTTTTAAATCATTGTTCTCTTTTAAAAGCGCTTGAACCTTTCTGTTGTTAACAACCATTTGAGTATCCAGATTTTGAATGGAACGTTTTTCACGAAGAACAGCTTCTCTATAACCAACTTCAAGTTCTTCATTTCTTTTTAAAAGTGGTTTGACAGACTCTCCATACATTTCAAACTTTTGAGCTTGAGATTTAAGGTTTGAGTTTTCAAATTCAAGTTCAGCTTTTCTTTTTGTTATATTTTGAAAACCTTTTTCCATTTCTTTAAATATCTCAAGCTCTTTTGTCAATAAGACATTCGTTTGCTTAGCTTTGCGATTGTCCTCTTTGCACTTTTCAAGTTCATGTTTGAAATTATTGATCAATGAAGCAAATAAGGCACGATCTTGTTCATAAGAAGATCCATCCTGGGCAGGCTCACCTCTATTAGGATCCATATCTGGAGTATCAAAAGTGATATTGCTATCATTTTGTTCCACCACATATGTATCACTAATAGACTCAGAATGCTCAGGATGTGTCTGATTATGAGCAAACACATTATCAAACACAACACCATTATTGTTTGAATGTTGTACCTTAGTGAATATCTCTGTGTCTGATGAAGGTCTGATGTGATCATCCTCAGTATCCCAAACTGCTTCATTCCTTTGTGTACCATCAGCATCTGAATCATAGCTAGGACTGCTGCTTTCAACCTGTTGTTCTGAAGATGAATCACTGCCTGTGAAAACCAAACTGACATCTGATGCATCACCCTCATTGACCGTTTCCTCTTCTGTTTGAAAATCTTTCTTTGTCTCTTTCTCAATCACCTCTTTTTCCTTTGACTGCATCTCTCTTTCAATTAGCTCTCTTTCTTTTAACTGCATATCCTTTTCAATCTGCTCTCTTTCCCGTTTCAGCTTCTCAATTTCATTTAACTCAGCTTCCTCAGCATCAAGTATCTTTTCGAGTTCATCCATTTGATTTATGCATTGAGTTCTGAAGGTAGAATAGCGTACCCAAAATTTTCTATAAAACGCATCGATAAACACTGTCTGGTTCATTATCCAAGGGTTAAATATTCTCTTAAACTGAGTTTGGATGACTTTAAGAGATTCTTTGCAGTTATGCGTATGAAGTTCTTCTTCATTAAGAAGCTTTTCAAGTTGATTCAGGTTTTGGATGAGTTCTTCTTTGAAATAATGAAATCGGTCTCTGACGTAGTATTCAAATGCCTCATCGAAACTTATTTCTAAGCCATAAGTATTGATGACCTTCCCTACATATGATTTGAACACTGTAAACGCTTTCTTTGAATCTCTCTCTTGGATTTGCATTTTCATTTCCATTGTTAAGCGATGAGTGATAAAGTTGATCTTAGGATCTTTTAAGATAACAAAGGTTGTTGTTGTAGATTAGTTGATTTGGTGATGTTGAAAAGCGATCTCGGTTGATATTTTGTGATTTCAAATTTTCCCTCCAAAAAATGAATACGAAAATTTTCTTTCTCAAAATTTGAAAATCTCAAAGAAATGCAATTCTAAGGTTACCTGAAAATTTTGAGTTTTGAAAATTTTTTCGTCAAATTTTACCGAAAATTTTTGAATTTTGGCCTAAAAATTTGAATTTCGGGCCAAAATTTTCAACGTTATACCAAAATTTAAATCTCGCGTAAAAATTGAACGTTTAGTCTCGTGTGAAAAATAAATTTTACTCAAATTTTCCCGCCAAAAAACTTTTTTTTTTTTTTTTTTTTTTTTTTTTTTTTGCAAACTCGATAAGATTCTAACTCGCAGGAAATTTTCAAACTCGATAAGTCTTAATGCTTGTCTAACTCGATAAGATCATGAGGTGTCTAACTCGATAAGATCGTGAGGTGTCTAACTCGATAAGATCATGAGGTGTCTAACTCGATAAGATCATGAAATTTGGGCAGAGTTTCCCCTAACTCGATAAACGATAAACCTAACTCGATAAACGATTAGGTAAGACAGGCTAACTCGCCAAAGTAGATCCTAACTCGATAATATTTTTAACCCCTAACTCGATATGAGTCTCTAACTCGATACTCCTAACTTGATAACATGCCCTAACTCGATACCCTAACTCGGTATATAACTCCCAAACTCGATAGTCAGCTCACATCCAAACTCGATAAAATATCGATGAACAGTACCAGATTCATTATTTCACCCAAAAACACGATTTTTTCTCCCAAAAACGATCTAAAACAACCTAAAATTATCCCTTGGCTCTTGATACCACTTGTTAGGACCGTAGAACAACCTTATCACTTGTGAATCAAGCCTAGATCTAGAGAGAGAAAGTAAGTAGAGAGAGAGAGAGAGAGAGTGGGAACTCTAGTGTGTGAGATAATAACCTTGTTAACACTAGATGAATCACTAAGAGAACCAACCTCAAAATGAGGCCTTACATGTGTATTTATACTTGTAGTCTAGGGCTTCACATATCTTTGACCATATTACATAACTAGCCCTTAGACTTTATACAAGCATGAATAATACACATAAACTTAATAAACTAGCATTTACTAACTATTACATGAATATATTTAACTAACTGTTTGACTCAGTAATGATCGTCACTTTTAATCCTAACAATGATGACTTAGTTGAAAGCCAAGCAATAGAAAATCAAGAAATTTTAAGTGATGACAAAGAAGATGAACTTTTTAACAAAGAACTTGTCAATATCAAAGAATCTAAAAGTCATCCATTAGATGGTGTTATTGGCAACATTAATGAAAGAACACTAAGGTCAAAAGTTCAAAATGAAAGCAACTATTTTTGTTTCGTGTCAACTATTGAACCCAAAAATATTAATGAAGCCATTAAAGATGAATCTTGGGTAATTGCAATACAAGAAGAGTTAAATCAATTTGTTAGGAATGATGTATGGACATTAGTTCCTCAACCAAAGAGTCAAACTATAATTGGAACAAAATGGGTATTTCGAAATAAAATGGATGAAAATGGAATTGTGTCTAGAAACAAAGCTAGGCTGGATATAACCAACAAGAAGGCATTGACTACGATGAAACTTTTGCTCCGGTTGCTAGGCTCGAGTCAATTAGAATCTTACTTGCATATGCATGTGCACACAATTTTAAACTTTTTCAAATGGACGTCAAAAGTGCATTTCTAAACGGAGTCATTAATGAAGAAGTGTATGTTGCTCAACCACCGGGCTTCATCGATTTTGAAAAACCAAATCATGTTTACAAACTTAAAAAGGCTCTTTACGGACTTAAGCAAGCTCCAAAAGCATGGTATGATCGACTTAAAACATTCCTAGTTGACCATAAGTATACCATGGGCTTAGTTGATAATACTCTCTTCACTAAGAAGAAAGACTCGCATATTATCATAGTCCAAATCTATGTTGATGACATTATATTCGGATCAACTTGTCAAGAATTATGTGTGGATTTCTCAAAAATCATGCATGACGAGTTTGAAATGAGTATGATGGGAGAACTCAACTTTTTCTTAGGACTCCAAATCAAACAACTAGAAGATGGTATCTTCTTTAACCAATCTAAATATATTAAGGACATGCTTAAGAAATTTGGACTAGAAGATTCGAAACCTATCAAAACTCCCATGTCCACGGAAACTAAACTCACCAAGGATGAGGAAAGTGAATCCGTAGATAGCACTAAATATAGAGGTATGATTGGTAGTCTACTTTACCTAACGGCTAGTAGACCCGACATTATGTTTAGTGTTTGTCTATGTGCTCGTTTTCAAGAAGATCCTAAAACTACCCATCTCGAAGCCGTTAAAAGGATTTTTAGGTATATTAAGGGCACTACACATTTAGGTTTATGGTATCCCAAAGGAATGGGAATAGACACCATAGTGTATGCCGACTCGGATCATGCTGGTGACTATGTCGATAGAAAAAGCACAAGTGGTATTTGTACTTTTGTTGGACATTGTCTCACCTCATGGTTCTCTAAGAAGCAAACGGCTCTTGCTATCTCAACAACGGAAGCCGAGTACATTTCGGCCGGAAAGGCATCTCAACAAGCTCTTTGGATGAAGCAAGCTCTTGTCGACTACGGAATTCAACTCAACGACATCACAATTCTTTGTGACAACAAAGGTGCCATTGATCTTAGCAAAAACCCGGTTCAACATGCTTGTACCAAACATATTGAAATCCGTCATCATTTCCTTCGTGAGAACGTCCAAAAAGGAAATATCTCAATTGAGAAAGTTTCTTCCGAAGATAACATAGCCGACATTCTCACAAAACCTCTTAAACGTGAACCTTTTAATCTTCTTAGGCTAGGCTTAGGACTCATGGAACCTACATTGTAGTTCTGGACATTAAACAAAAATCACAAAAATCAAAACAAATCCAAAACCATTTTTCTCAGCAGGGCCGGCGGAACCCTCAGCCATAACGGACGAAACCCAACTCAGGGTTCCGCCGTATCCGTCGACCTGCAGAAACATTTTCTTTGTTTATATTAAACCAAACACCCATTATCTCATACCACCACTTCAAGGCTGCTACTATTCACTTCACCACTCATCCACACCTACGAATTCTTGGTCCTCCATTCATTTACATTGCAAATCAATCATCATTGTAAGTATTCTAAACATGATTACAATCCTGATCTGAGTCTAGGAATTCTATTTCTTGCACAAAAACAAAAACTTGGGGTTATGCACTAACTTGAAAAACTCATGCATTAGATTAGGTGTTTAATAAAACTAATCATGTTTCCCATAGTTAGGAATTGCATCTTTAATTAGTATAAACATGTTTGCTAAAACACCCCATGTCAAATCCTTCCAAAAATTTCTCACAAGTAGGACAAATATTTTTTCGTCTCACATTGAGAATACAAAATCAAAACGTTATGTTTAAAACATCACTTGCATAATGTCTCTTGAATGCTAAAGGGAATACATAACCAATATGTATTTTCGGGTACATTCAAACGAAGCTACATTGAACTAGGAGCGTTTGGGTTATCTTTTGTTTTATAACAAAACTTGCATAAAATGATTTTGAAGCATCAAAATGAGTCAAGATAACCGCACCTCCACATTGTTTTCATATAGGCACACACTAGAGCTTCCACATTATAATAGTGGTTTACGTAAACTAAAATGTGAAATTTTGTTGTTCTAGGAATCATCATGCCTCCTCTAACCCACTACGACCACAAGGACACCATTAAGTACCTACCAAAACACCACAAAACCAAAGGCCTTACCGCAAATCAAGTAAACGTTTTCAAAGCCCTAGAAAAACACTATGTCCATGAGGGTAGAACCATAGACCCATCTTTCCTAGAAGGCACAAACCTTTACGCCGATTTTGCCACAATCAACTTTGAGTGTCTTTTGAATATCGACGAGCCTATTTGTCCTAGGTTCATTCTAGAGTTCTATGCATCATGCGTCCTCTCCACGGATGATTATGGTCATATGTCTATCAACTTTAGGGTTAGCGGTCATCAATACTCCTTCACTCTTGAGGAGTTTGCTCAAATCCTAGGTGTTCCAAACCGTGGTACTTGCCTCTATTCCGACTTGCACTCTCTCTCAACTCTTGACAACCTTCAAGACCGTATCCAACCTTATGACACACCTCTTGTCTCAAAAGACGTTCTCCGTGACCACTTCTTTGTTAGGACCACCACCACTAGGAGAACCTGTTCGGGGAATGAGGTCGATAAGGACGCATATGGAATGGAAATGAACGAACTCAAACCCCAATTCAAGAAATGGGAGGAAGTCCTTAGAGCCAATGTCATTAGCACAATAGGGAACTGTGGCCATATCAACCTTTGCCTTTGCTACATGCTCTACTCCTTGTCCGTTAGGCAACCTTTCTACCTTGCCTACTACATGGCCGACATTCCCGTGCATGGCACAACGGCTATGCCGTATGGAATGCTCTTGACCCGTCTCTTTAGGTTCATCTCACCCATTCCACCAACTCCAAACGGTCTTCGCCTGAACTACTCTCTCATCCCACACACCTTTGTCCCACTAAGTGATAAGAGAGTGTACAAAGCCCAAGGAAAACGTCCACATCCTCCTACCTCATCTTCGTCTTCCTCAATGAGTGAAGATGACAATTTGCCAAACTCTAGGCTCCCTCCTCTCGAATACCTTTCTCAACTTCCGGATATTCCTAATGAGTCGGAGGAGTTCAAGCAAACAAAGGGGATGTTTAAGAATCTTGGAAGGTTCCTTGGAAAGCTCAAGAACAAGATCGACCGTCAATGAGTGCGGGTGTGTAGGAGTGTTTGGCACTAGGTGCTATTTGAACAAATTTGGCCGTTTAAACAACATTTGTGATGAATTTGTGTGTTTGTACAATGTTTGATACAATTTGGAACATGTAATATCTAACTTTGATGCAGGTAGACAACTTTTGGCAAGTTGTCAAATTTTCAAGTTTATAATATTTTCACTAAGTATAGTGAAATTCTCGACCTCAAGGTCAAAGTCCTATGAAATGCATGTTTACGTGTCTATTTTTTGCATTGCCCAACCAGAAATGCCTTATCTCTTTGATTTTAGGAGTTTTCAAAAATTTTGAAAATCGTCTCGCGGGTCAAAAACGTGGACTGCCACTTTTTTTACCCCTGGCGGATCTGGCGGTACCCAATATTGGGTTCCGCCAGTGCAATTTCTGGGAATTCCAGAATTTGCCCAACGGACCGGGCAGCACCCTAAAATGGGTTCCGCCTATGTATTCTGAGGGTGCCGTCAGTAACCTGCAGAATTTTTGTTTTCTTTTTCGCCAATTCAACATTGAAACACCAAAATCCAATCCTTTTAGGTAGAAACTCATTACTTGCAATGTGTTTAGCATAATAGGATACTCCTTCTTCCATAAACTTAACCAAAACCAATTCCCGCCAAAATTCAAATTTAACCATAACAACCTTAAGGACCCCTCAAACATAAAGGAAGGAACCCTTTTAAGGGATCCTTGAAATCCCTGAGATTTATACTACCACAAATCCACCAAAACCACTAAGTATTTAGTGAAAAACTTGTCTTCTCACTTCACCATTTTCATTGGATTGACTTCCATGATTTGACAACCCACAATTAGTTTTTCAAATCATTAGAAACCTCCATTTTTGTATGGACTAACATCAAATCCAAACACTCCTTTCCATAATCCATCAACACTATAAATTAAGCCATCCTAAACATCATCAAATCACACCTTCCTCAACACAATTTCTGAAACTTATAAACCATTTTTCACCATGACTAAGTCAACAAACACCTCTCAACCATCAAGACCCATCCGGAAAACCGCCCGGATTAGTGTTAAACCACTATGGTCCAATCAACCCATCAACCTAAGCTCCTCATCCTCGGATGAATTCACATCACCCATAAAAAATGAACACTTTTTGAACCTTGCATCTCCATCACCATCACCCAATGAACCAAATGAGCTCACTCCACCACCAACTAAATCACCTATTGACCCAACTCCACCAAGTGCTCCAACTCAACCATCCAAAACTTCATCACCATCACCATTACCCAAAATTGAGCCAATGGAACTATTTGGGTCTCCTCCCACATCACCACATCCATTTGTCCAAGATCTTAATGATCTTCCACCAAGACCTACACAACCACCACCTTTTGCAAATGAATCACCAAGGTCAGTCCTTGACCAAGATAACCTTTTCAACCACATTCAACTACCACAACAAGTGTACCATCCACCTAAACCATTATTGTTTCACCCCATCTACCATGACATCCATGGTCCTCTATATGGAGAACCAAACTTTGAAAACAATGATCACCCAAATCCACCACATTCTCAAACCCAAACCTTTGAGACCTTCTTTCCCTCATATGAGGAAATCCAAAGCATGGTTGAGAATCACCTTCATCAAGCAATGGAATTTTAAACCACCTTGCTTGACTCAATACCAAATCCATCCTCCACCCAAGAACCAAAAACCAACCAACCTTCAAACCAAGAAACCAAAACCAACCCATTTCAACCAACTCATCCCCATGCTTGCTCAAATTGTGAGCAAATGGGTGAAACCATCAAAACATTGCTTAACCAATTCCAAAATGAAACCCGTTTTGCCTTCCAACACGTCATAGAACGTTTGGATGCACTTTCCCACCCCAACAAATCCTAGGCAACCTATGAAGGCCATTTGCCCCACTCTAGGAATGTAGAATTTTATTTTATTTTCTTGGTTATTTTTTAGTGTTTGTGTACAAGTAGAAGAATAACTCCACATTTCTTGTCTTTTGACTTTTATAAGTCAAAATTTTACTTGGAATGATATTTCTTTCTACTTACTTTTGTGCATTGTTGGTTGATCAATCTTTGGTTTGTCAATGTGGTTGCAATGTATGTGGTAACTACAAGCATGACTATATATATCACCAACTAACCATTTTTTTGTAGGTCTCAAAATCCATGTTTCCCATCTTGGCACTCCATTTAAGGGGAGTATCGACCAAGGGGGAGCATTGGCATTATTCCGCTTCGCTACTCTTCTTTTTGTTTCGACAAAAAGGGGGAGAAATATATTAACCCTTCAAATACTTGATATGCTTTTCGTCTCTTAAGTAAAACAAGGTTAATATAATTTTTTTTTAAGTCTTGAAAACCAAGATTTTGCGTGTTACTTAAAAACAAAGTTTATGTTTTGTTATCAACAAAAAGGGGGAGATTGTTAATACAAATATCGCCTAAAAACGTTATTTATATTTTACGATCTTCGCTAAGTTTTGTTAACGACAAAATGTAAACTTTAGTTTCTAAGCAAAACATAATCTTAGTTTTTAAGACTTGCATAAACTAGACTTTTGCTACATTTTACATTTCATAAAACACAACACAAGTTTATTTCTTAAATTAGAAATTGTCACATCACATTTATGGCAAGTTTTGTCATTATGTATTTATGGAAAGAAATGTGTTTGACTAACTTTGTTGTTGCTTGCAAGCTTTGTATTTGACTTGTTATTATGAGATGTGACATTGTTTGGTTGCTAGGAGTTATGAGACAAGACCTTGTTTGGTTTGAAGAGTTATTGCAAAAACCAACTGCAAGCCTGACGGTACCCTGGAGGTACATGGGCGGAACCCTTCTCAGGGGTCCGCCTGATCCGCCAGACCTGCAGAAGATTTTGGCTATAAATATTGAGCCACAAGTTAAAATTTGGCTCATCACTTGACATTACATTTTACACACACATTCCTTCTTTCATCTAACCTCTTAACATTTCATATGTGAAGTTTCTTTTTGTAGCAAAGAGATTCACGAGCTTACTAAAAGTAACAAGTATTCAACACAACGTTGCAAGACTTGTTAGCTTAGCATTGTGTAGACTTGTGTAGTTTACACTTCATTTGATTGTGTATTTTCAGTAGTGATCGGTTAGTATTTTAGTCCTCAAAATACAAAGAGTGTTGGGAGTTGTTGTACCCTAGTAAAAGAACTAATAGGAGTAGTTGTGCCCTTGTAAAAGAACTCGACATTTAGCTTTGTGTCGGTAAAAATATAAGCGACGTGTAAGGTTTTCTCCGCCGGTGAAAGGAGCTTGTTGACTAGTGAAAGAAACTCTCGAGTTGGATACTCGGGGCGTGGACGTAGGGCAAGGAAAAAGAGTCCTTGTAGCCGAACCACGATAAATACTCGTGTTGTGGTTTGATCTTTTCTTTCATTTACTTGCATGTTATATATTGTGTTTGTAAATATATCTTTGATCAAACGGAAAGTTTCAAAGCTAACTTAACAAGTTAAAAAGATTTTAATCGGCAAACTATTCAACCCCCCTTCTAGTTTTCCACACACTACATACCACTATAAAAATAAAAGTTGCAAATATAAACCTGAAAAAGACCCTAGGGCAGTTGGTGCATGGTGTGGGTGTTGTGTATGTGAGCAAGGGGTCTCAGGTTCGACCCTTGCTTTTTGCACTTTTCCCTTTTATTTTACTTTTTGCTTTTTCCTGTTACAACACCACTTAACACTAAATAACAAGCATATTTTACAAAGATGACTTTTTCAAAACCTTAAAATAAGCCCTGTACGAGCTTTTAGTTTCAACAGTATAACAAATAAGCTAAAATGATTAAGACTTGAAAATAAACTTCAAATAAGCTATAAAATGAACACTAAGGGCAAAATAAGCTAAACACAGATTAGATAAACTTAAAGCAAACCAAGGAAAAGGTAAAAGCCAAGGAAATAAGCTGAAAAGCTCAATTAAGCAAATGGCTAAAAGCTGATTCTGAAACAGACCCAAAGGGTCAACTTCCAGCCTTTGTGGGCCCCACAGGATAGCTTGGGTGTCCAAACCAAAAGCTGTTCCTAAAAGCTGGGCTTACGAGCTTTTCAAAAAGCTAATAAGCAATCTCTAGGTCCCACAATTGAACTCTGGAGGAGGGCATGAACAATGGCACAAAAGCTGAGTTGTTAACTTGTATCAGGAAAAAGGGCAAGGTTGAGGGGCATAGCAGCCCTAGCAAATCAGCTGTAAACCAAGAAATAAGCACAAAACCTACAAGCTAAGCTGGAAAGCTTCTCAAAATGCTAAGAAACTTGAAGTGGGGTCCACTTTTGAATGCTGTGTGAGCCAAAGAAGTTGGGGGTCTGATCATGGATTTGTGTAGCAGGGCAATACCTTGCCCTGCACCCTACTTCAAACACATGTAAAAGCTCAAATAAAAATCCTAAAAATGAAACAATTGTGGATTTCCAAAGTTGATCTGAGGGACTACAACATGTAAAAGTATCAGGGTCTGAATCTAAACCTAAAAATCATATTAATTCCTTGAAATTTTGGAAAATATGAACTCAAGCAAATTTGACTTTTTTCAGCAATTGCTCTACTTTGACTTATTTGGATTTTAAACTTAATCTCAAGACTGAATATGGTAAATTAAGTTAAAATAAAGCTAAATTGATGAAAAACTACAACTAATGAACAGGATTAAGGGCTTAGGGCTTACAAATCTTACACAGTTAACAGTTATGAAGTATATATGGTGATTTTGACTATCTGTCAACTAAGGCAGGTTGCGGACCTACAATTGACCTAAAATTACCTTATGTAATATACTAGTGCTACAATAATACCAGAATAACAACAAGACCTCAGCAATCAAGCTTGACCCAAACACCCCTAAGTTTATCCTATTACACTATCTTTGACAGATTTAAGCTCCAATTAAACAAGCATACAATCAAACTAACTAACTTAACTATATTCAAAACTAATTGAACATAAAAAAACAAAAACTAACAACAAGAACTCAGCTTAGCAGATATGGCTAATTTGACAGTGAAGGGGCAATTATCAAGCAGCCATTTTCTAAATTACAAGATAAGCATAAGTATCATCAACAATTATACATAAGCATGAAATAATCAACAATTAAGCATAATGAGTCAGGTTGCAAGTACTGCTACAGAAACTAGGCTAAAAATAGGAAATGGATTACAAACTTGATCCAGTGAGTTCAAAACCAAAAACCAAAAGCACAACTACCTAAATATCTCCCATGAGATTCTAAACCAATTGCCTTCCATTATTTGCAATGCTCCAGTCTATTCTTCATGATTCAGCAACTTTTTTTTTTTTTTCTTTTTTTTTTTTTTTTTTTTTTATTTAATTTCAATTTTCCTGAATTTTTTGTATTTTTACTTTTTCATTGATAATCTCAGTTTTAATGCTTATAAAAGCTTAAATAAGCGTTATAGTGAGCTTAGATAGTCCATGGAAACAACTACAAACAATATTCTCAGAATCAAGATTTTTGAAACAAAGGGAAATTGCATAAACTGGAATTCAACTGAAACTTGAACTTTTAATTAATAAAAAAAAAGGTTGGAATACACTGAAAATGACTTAGTTCATAATTGAAAAGATAAAGTTTACACTAGAACTTGGAATTTTACAATAACGAAACTAAGAAAAAACTAAAATTAACTAGCCATTCTTCTCTGCTCCATCTTCTTCTTTTTATAGGGACCCCTTTGGGTTTCTGAGCACTTCCACAACCGTTGGATTAGTAAGAGCCATCCTAGTCCTTTATTTAATTTTGGCGGGAAACTCCATTTTGACCACTTGGGTATTTTTGACCTGGCAGGGGGGGGGGGGGGGGGTTGGTGTGTAGTGTTTGTTTTGGAGCAATTGGAGGGATAAGGTTGAGTGTTGCAGGGTGGTATCAGGTTTAGGGTGATGATGGTGTTGGTGTTTGGAGTGTAGCAGATGGTGGGGAGGTGATGTGGAGAGGGTGGTCAAATTGGGGGTTTGACCGAGGGTTTTTATTATATAAAACGGGGGTAATAAAAAGTGGAGGTGGGCTTTGAGGGTAACTTGGGCCAAGGTGGATTAGTGGATCAGGGTGGGCTTAGGATGTGTTTTATTATTTGGATTTTAGGGGATAGTAAAAATAACAAGGGTCCGTTTGTTTTATATGAAATTTAATCACAAGGACCATTGTTTAATTATCTGAATTTTAGGGGTGGGTTTTGCCAACCTGCCAAAGTGTTACAAGGACCAATTTTTGTCATGTTAAAATTTCCACAAGGACCTTTATGATATTTTCCAATTTGAGACTATCGGGGACCAAAATTGCCAAATTTTGAAACTGCAGGGGCCATTCTTGTAATTTTCCAAAAATTTACTCCAAGGACCATTTGTGAAAACATTTACTTTCCAAGGACCATAAATGACTTTTTCATTCAAAATTTTTGCTCAGGGACTGTTTTTGACGGTTTTGCAAAGTACAGGGACCAAACTTGTAGTTTTCCAACTGCAGGGACCATTTGTGTAATTTTCTCAAACTTTTTACCCAAGGACTTGTTATGACAATTTTTGACTTTAGAAAACCTTGGGTTGACTTTTCTTTCATTTTAAACTTCCAGGGACTAGTTTTGTTAATTTTTGAAACTTGAGGGACTGAAACTGCCAATTATGCAAACTTTGTTCGTTTTTCATTTGTTTTTAAACATTTTGCATCTAAAACATATAAAACACACTTTTGGGATAATTTCTGTATTTTGATGCATTTCTGAGTGTTTTTGGATGTTTTGGCAGTTCAGATACGATAAAAATGATGAGTATTTACACACTCATCAAGAGGCTATAGTTTCCATGCTGACTTTCTTGTTGGATCAATGATGGTCGTGATCCAACTCATTATATGTAGGGATATAAAAGGGAAGTGATAGTGGTGGTGATAATGACGCTAGTACATATTCATACTCATCGTCCTCCTCGGAGTCTGACTCAACCCAATTTTGTTCAAAATAATTAGAAGTATTCGACGCAAAATTAGTTGGCATTGGTTCCTCCTCTTCTTCTTCGATTAAATCTTAGAAAGGTTCTTCTTCGTCATCAGAAGCGAAGGCATTTACGAAGTCAAATACGAACTCGGTTGAGGGTGGTAAGACTTGGAAGTTATTAGGTAGAGTGGGAACATAATCAGGAGAAGTAGGTGCACACATGATTTCTATTAGAAGAATTACTATGTTAAAACAATTCTAAAACTTACGGGGAAATGCTCAATTATGCTAAGGGTACATATATCAATATGCTAAAATGTTTGCGTTGTATAAAATATCTAAAATGTCCATAATCGTCTGGAGGATGGAAGGCACGAAGAGTGGAAGGCTATAAAAAATGTTTTTGCTTGTAATTGTAGTTCTGTAACACGCCCAATTCAATGATGCAGCGGAATTCAACTTGGGTGTTACTCGACGGCACAACAGTCATAATAATAGAAAACGATCTCTAACTGAGTCGTTTTAAAAAGACTTATCATTCGAATTATTCAAAATATATCAGAGTTTACATAGTTAGGTCCCAAAAAGGTTCCATGTTTACAAAATACATCAATATAAAGTCTTTTGATGTTTTATCGAATGACAAAGTAGATTATAGCCTTCTTTATTTAGTCCGTGCCCCTCCGTGCCATCCTTGATCATCATGGACCTGAAATACATGCTTAAAAGGTCAACAAAAAGGTTGAGTGATATTCATAGAGTTTATTTAATGGTTGAACACAATATGTTGGTAGTATGAGTTAAGTAGACTCATACTCATGGTTGGAAAACAAAACAGTTATTATCATTTACTAAGCTTATGACACCAAAACGTTAACGGATACCAATATCAATTGGCGGAGTTATCCCGGTAGGTACTTTGCCGTCATACCTAAATCTCAAATATTAGTGCATTTGTTTGAACTTAGTCAATACAAATGCGATTCGTCAATCCCAATAGGCCTATTCACAATACTCGCGCTTACTATTACTAGTGATTAAATGGTTCATAATAAGGGATATTGGATTGGCAAGGATGGTACTTAGTGATAATAAAACAATCAGGCAAGCATACAATTTGAAAGAATTGTGTTCGGTTAAAATAGCATGTATTCCCCCCAAGGGTTTGTAAAACATTGAAGTAATGGAAAGTGGGGCTATGAACTCACCTTAAGTTATGTAGTAAGTAGTGAAAATGACGGTCGAATCGTGAAGGTTCCTATGAGCAACCTATAATAGAATGTTACGACTTAGGATTGGGGTAAGGAATATGAAGAATGGCCAATATATGTCTTGTATTTAGTCCATGATGTAGTACTTAGTATAGTGTAAGTCTTTGAATAAAAAAGGGTTTATGAAACATGTATAGTTTGTATATCGCTTACTACCGTTCGGGCCGACATAATTCAGAGGCCATGTAGTAAACGTTCAAGGATCCAGGACACTTTAATTCGTAAATCCACAACTCATCTCGACAGTTTACTTTAATGAACCCCTCACATGAGGCTCCCTACTATTGTAGTATTTGATAAAAATATATATAAGTTTTTGATCCGAAAAGTTACATGTCCAAATAATTGAATAAACTTAGGAAAGTTTACTTTTAAATGAAGATTGTTATTACAATGAGTTTTTTGAGTTTAGTATGAATATTACTTGTAAAGTCTCATGGTTGTTTTGATGGAGTAGATCCAAATTGGATGTTTATGTTGCCATTAACTCTTTAGTTCATGTTTTCGTCTTGGTAAGTTTATATGGTCTTTAGCCGTGGCTTTGCCGTGACTTTGGTAATTGTTACCATTGTCTTTAGACTCATCCTTGGCCTTAGCCATGGTTGTGGTATTGGCTTTAGGTCACTAGACCTCTTAGTTTCATTTAACCATAACCATTATATAGTAACTTGGGTATTCAAAAATAGCTGTTAAGAAATTGAAGAAAATATCATTCATTTTTGGTTTTCTGGATACGGTGAATATGAGTTTTTGAAGAAAACATCATTCCGGACAACTTTCGTGTTTTAACTTTTTGATGAAACGGACCAGAAGGGACTCTTTTTGCGTGTTTAAGGTTCTATCACAGAAGGTTTTTAGGCAGTTTTGCCGTAAAGTTTTAGTAACTTCTAATAGTCAACTTTTTACTCATATACTCATTTTAGGTGATTCAAATTGCTATGTTTTCCTTGTTAAGTCCTCTACTACAATATGTAATTGTCCAATATCATGATTATACCATTTTGGTCGAATTTCACCATGAAAGTCACTAGTTTTCTTGTTTTCTTAACATAAGTTAACATATATTTATCATAGCTTGTTTTACCAATTTTTATACATCATGAACATAATAACAAGACCATATATAGTATGAATGAAATATAAATATCATGAAATAATATTTAGCAAGAAAGTATGTTAGGGTTTCCTTACAACTTTAGGCTTTCTAAAAGAAAGGAAAGTAACTAGTAAGGAAAGGACTTTGATTGACAATCTTCTCTTCACTTTAGCAATCCTTCTACTCTTGTATTCTTGAAGGATTTGTGATGAGGGTTTAGGTGACTTGAGTGGATCTAAACTCAAGAGAATCACCAAGAGTTTCTAAGGTTTTGAAGTAGTTCGATGAATCAAAACCTAACTAGGGTTTATGTGTTGATATTACACTTGATCTCTTGAATATAACTTGAAGTAAACTAGCAAATGAAAGAGTGTTTGTATGTGTGATATGGGACATCAAAGGAGAGGGGAAGGGGGTACTTATATGGTCTTGAGGAGGTTACTTGGTAAGACTAGTCAAAGCTTTCCAAGGAAGCTTGTACACATGGTATCGTCTTAAGGCTTTAAGCATGAGATCAAGCCACACAAAGAGTGACTCCTCCCCCCCCCCAATTGGCGGTTCACAAGGGCTAGGGAGGGTGACTTGGTCCTTGGATGATATTATCTAACTTATGTAGCTAGTTTTGACTCCGTAAAATGCTAACCGTAAATGTTTAAGCCACAAAACGTAAAACCGGGTATCATAAAAATGTGAAACTTGAAAGAATGATTAAACTTGTCAATATACTCCATAATAAAATATAAAATGAGTGGTAGGTTCCATTGGGGTGCTCAAACCCTGCTAAAACTCGAAACACGGGTCTAAAACGCCTAATACGTAAAACGTACGAATATTGTGTAAAATTGAGAAAAGTAAAATGTTACTTTTCTTAAAGGATAATAATGATTTAAAATGACTTATAATGTATAGACTGGGCTTAGTCTAGTGTTAGTTGGTATTTAATGTCTTTTAGACATAAAATCGTAAGCCTAAAAATCAAGGAATGATTTGTAAAATCAAGGAATGATTTTTGGTCAAAGGAGGAGGGAAAAATATGTTGACTTTTCCAAAAATGTGAAAACTCAAATCGTCTTAGAAACGCGGTGCAGGTATAGGCTAAGGTTACGGCTAAGTAAAAGCTCTTAAAAACGTAAATTTCTGTTTATCACAATCTAGGGTCTATTTGGTAATATTTTTCTTAGTCATGATAAATTCTCTAATTAATCATGAGTGTATCAAACATTTATCTGATGCGGGGAAAATTGACGCGGTTGAGTTTCGTTGTGCGTAGGATTTTTGAATGACGTTTTAACCTAAACGTGTATTTCCTTAATAACTTTCGCGAAAATGATCTGATGAGTGTCAAACTTTTATTTTGTCATGGAAATGATTTATCACACGAGAATATGAAATAAAAATTAAATTTCGGAAAATGAATAGTGAAGTGAATAGTAAAAATGAATAGTGAAATTTTCGGGAATTGAAGTTAACCTGAAAATGCGAATTGTTACAGTTAATCCAGTTTTAAATCCACAAAATTCCGTAACATGTTTTACCAGTTTAGATCCACAAAACTAACAACCATTTTTAATCTCTTTTTTATCCCACGAAAACTATAACACCATACCAAAAAACCATCACCATAAGCAGAATCCAAAAAAAAAAAAAAAAATACGAGTTTTTAGATCCAAAAAAATTATATAACAAGTTTACCAACACTTACCCACCATCACAGAGGGTTAAAAACAAATTCGAGCCATCACCAACGATCCAACACTTACCCACCATCACAGATGGTTAAAAAAAATCATCTATATATATATATATATATATATATATATATATATATATATATATATATATATATATATATATATATATATATATATATATATATTATCATAAACCATCTTCTAACCACCACCAAAAACCATCACAGATCTAACTTTTTTTTAGATCTAGATAGTTTAGAGAGATAAAGTAGCGAGAGAGAGTAAAGTATCGACACAAATGGCAGAGAGAGTGTGAGAGAGAGTAGAGTATGACATGGGGGTGGGGTGGGTAGTATTAAAACCATGGGCCGGTATCCCGGTTTTGCATTATAATATATATATTTTTTCTTTTTATGTTGTAAAATAAGTTATAAGTATTATTTGTAAAAAAATAGTTGTAAAAAAAGTTGTGAAAATAAGTTATAAATTTTTATGTGTAAAAAATAAGTTGTAAAAAAAAAGTTTAAAAAAAAATTGTAAATTTAAAAGTTGTAAAAAAAATGTAATGTAAGTTGTAACTTTAAAAGTCGTAAAAAAATTGTAAATTTAAAAGTTGTAAAAAAAAAGTTGTGTTCTCAGGAGTTCGGTTCTGACGAGCAAGTAACGGAATGGATTCAAAATATAGCTCGGGGGCTCGGTTTTGTCATTGTTAATGACAGAACCAAAGCAGACAAGGGTTATTTGTACGAAATAAATTATAGGTGTTCAAAGGGTGGGAAGTATAAACCTGAAGGTACCGGAAAACGGAAAACCAGTACCTTTAAAACAAATTGTCCATTCAAATTATTGGCAAAATATCAATATACAAAAAAAAATTTGGACTCTAAGGGTGAAGGATGATACGCATAATCATGATTTGCTAGAGTCGTTGCATGGTTTGCCATATGCAATGCGATTAAAGGGTGATGAGTTCGGTTTGGTCAAAGAATTGACAGATTATATAGCGTGAAACCACGTAATATACTTTCGACAATACAGGGTTGTAATCCGGATAACTTGTCTAGCGTCAGAACTATATATAACGTACGAAATATGATCCAGAGAGCCAGAGAAGGTGGTAGAACTCCAATTCAAGTCCTTTACGAGCATTTGATGGAATGAGGGTATACATGATACTCGAGGGTAAATGAGCATAACCAGCTTGAGGAGCTATTTTTTGTGCCCCCCACGTCGTATGCTCTGTGGTGTACATTTCCTGAAATCATGCTGATGGACTCCACATACAATACAACGATGTTTAAATTGCCGTTATTGGAAATTGTTGGAGTAACTTCATCAAATAAAACATTTTCAATGGCGTATAGGTTTTTAAATAGTGAAAAAGGGTTTAATTTTTTATGGGTATTGCAACGTATGAAGGATGTGATAGACGAGAGATATTACCCTCATGTTATCGTCACTGATAGAGATTTAGCGTTGGTTGGGGCATGCAGAGCAGAATTTCCTGACGCGCACAAATTACTCTTTCGATTGCATATAGAGCAAAATTTGCTTCTACATTGCAAACATAGAGTTACTGGTGGGGATGATGAGTATGAGCCCATTAAAAGGAGATGGGATTTGATGATTAAAGCTCCAACATTTAAAAAGTTCGAGCAACATTATCAACGCCTACAACAGCGATTGGTTGACCATGCGGGTACTTAATTATTAATTCATTGTTTTTTATTATTTAATAAATAAGCACCATAATGACCTTTTATTAAATCATTGTTTTTTTCAGATATCGCTGAATATCTGTATAACTGGCTGCGAGATTACTCACTCATGTTTGTCTCGTATATTACCGACGGATATCGCTCCTACGACCAGACAACAACGTGCAGAGTTGAGGCTCACCACGCGTTGTTGAAATTATATTTGGACGACACACGGTCCAACTTAGACAGGTTGTTGAGATCAGTCGATAAGATTCTCATTGGGCATTTTCTATAAAAGAGAGTTTTAATAGAAGCATCAACGAGAAACTAAATCATTGCGATATACCACTATTTAGAGAATTGTGGTATAAAGTTTCCAAACATGCTTTCAATCTCATGCACAAAGAACTTCGCCTGTCGATCACCCCAGATGCCTGTAGCCATAAGTTGTAGTCAATTTATGGACTACCATGCTTTCACATAATGCAATACTATGCATACCATGGTAAGTATATTAAATTTATAACTATCAAGTTGTTTTCCCCATTATTATCAGTAATTTATATAAGTCACTTTTAATGAATTCAGGACGCCCCATTCCACTGGATGAAATTCCTATTTTTTGGAGAACCCTATCTGTTCCGTGGCCTGTTATCAATAGGTCACCGCCTGAAGAAGATGGCTCTTCCAGCGAACCTGATGATGATGATGATGATGATGAAATTCCTATTTTTAATGAATTCAAGAATTATTTTAGCAAAGCAACGTCGTTTGTCAAGAAAAATATGATAACGAAGTTGAAAGAGATATACCAGCCTGAATCTGTTAACACACGTGAACCTGGTATTCAGAAAAATACTCGTGGACGTCCGAGCGCAAAGGACAAAAAGGGCAAGGCTACACAAGTCCCGGACTTGAATGAAGTACCAACCGTAGATCATCGACGAAGTACAAATTCAAGATCTACAAAAGTCCCGAACTTGCGGAAAGAACCACCAAGACATAGTTCTTACACGGGTGAGAGGCTACGCCACAGATTATATGCCGGAGATGATGTAAGCAATACTTTTATTGAGCTTATTCCACAGTTTTTCCGTCCATACGTAATAAGTATACATAATGTGGAAGGTGATGGAAATTGTGGGTTTCGGTGCGTTGCCCACAGTCTTGCCAAAAACGAAAATAGGTGGGCCGAAGTCAGACATATGTTATTGCAAGAGTTAGCCATACATAGTCAAACTTACATAAATATGTGGCAGCAAGATGACTTTGACCGAATTTGGTATATAATAAACTGGTTCAATGGAGGTGCGCCTGATGATCGCTGGATGGTGATGCCAGTCACGGGGCTGGTTATCGCTTCAATGATTCACCGACATGTTGTATATATATCCCAGCAAGGTTCCACCACATGTTTTCCGCTTTTTACCGGGCCAAACTTATCATAAGGAACCGACCCCTTGTGATTGCTCGTGTGGGGGAGAGAAATTTTGCTCACTACATTTTACCGACGCTAGACAGAGATTCTCCACTTCCACGTCACCACCCACAATGGAGGTATTTCAGAGAGCCAGTTGCAGCCACATGGGAAACTTTATATCAACATCGACTAATTCAGTAAATAATTATACATACAAACCATTGTAAATGATTACTAATTTATGTTGTAAATAATTATACATACAAAACATTGTAAGTGATTACTGATTTATGCTGTAAATAATTATACATACAAAACATTATGAATGATTACTGATTTATGCTGTAAATAATTATACCGACAAAACATAGTGAATGATTACTGATTTATGTTGTAAATAATTGTTTTTATTATATACTAAATGATTGAAAATTTATTTAAATTATTATACTAAATGATTGATGTTGTAAATTATTATGCAATTTCTTTGGCCAGATGGAAGGAAGAAATCCTTTCATGTGTCGCTGTAAGAGAGGATTCATTATAGAAAGGCAATCATGTACAGAAGATAACTATGGGAAACTATATTATGCATGTCCTTTTTCAGTAGTAAATAATTATACGTTTGTTTAGTTATGTAAATATGTAAATAAATTTTTTGTTAAAAATACATTTCTTATAATTTTCTTAACATGTAACAGCCAGGTACAAAGAACTATGGGTGTCGATACTTCATGTGGAAAGATGACTTTCAAATGAGGTACTTTAATCAAGCCTCTTCTTCAACGCAGTGCTCAAACTGCGTTGCGAAAGATAATAAGATTGACGAGCTTGAAGCAAGAAACAAGTTGTTGATGACAAGAATAAAGACGCTGGAGATGGAGTTAGAATTGGCAAGGAATCCTGAGGATCATGCTTGTCAGTCGGGTGCAAGGCTCCAGGATCTTTTAAATGATTTGAATAATCTTCATATGTCATAGATGTTGTTGTTTTTTACAAAAAAATAATAATAATAAACGACAAAACAATGAAGAAAACAAGAAAAAGTGAGATAGGCCACTAGAGAGGGTTGGAATAATAGAAATAGGGACCGTGAGTATAACCTATGCCTTTTTTTTTGTATGTCAACTTATAAATTCAACTTGTTTAAAATTTAGATTAAATGTTTTTTTTTCTCTAACAAACCATCATTACTCTTCAATTTAAGTTTAAAATCTGTTGGGCATGATTTTTCCAAGCCCACGAAGATAAGAAACTGGCCATCCTTCCATAAACCCTTAAAACTAATCCAATGGCGGCCTAATTGTTTCCTCGTTATCAACACCAAAAACCCTCCTCAAATTAACGCCTACTTTTTTCAATCCCTCCAAAAAAAACCCTAGCAAAACAATGATGCGACACCGGCAAGAGAGTGAAGAGGAAAGATCGCGTCGAGAAGATCAAGATAAAATTGATTATACAAGGAGTTTGTTATTTAATGATTTTGCAATTTCATGCAGCAATTTAAGAATAAATCGAACTGCCTATCGAGACGAGATATCTAATGATACAACAAATTACGAAGATATAGTCTAAAAAGGTAAAGATAGAGTAAGGTATTATGGGTTTGAACCTCTTGAGTCGCGTGGAAGTGGGAATGAATCATTATATCGGGCGGTCATCCGCGGGCTCTTGGCCGAGCAAGCGGATAACTATGTGAAGATTTACAAAACTGGAGTTTTCAAAGTCTGCATACATTTTTTTTTAATTTTAGAATCACCAGAAAATGTATTTCAAGTATGCGGGATAATTTTCGAGTGGTACAGTAAATCTTTTGTGTAAAAAGTTAAAGTGAAAAGTCGAGGGTAAAAAGTAAAAATATTATTCGAAAAAATTACCGGTTGTCACAGTCTACCCTTCTTGAAAGAATTCTGTCCCGGAATTCAATTTATGTTCTCAGATTTATACAGTAAATCTTTTATGTAGGAAGTAAAAGTAAAAATCGAGGGTAAATAGTAAAAAAATACCCTCCTTATAAATTACCGGTTGTCAAAGTCTACCCTCCTTAAATGAATTCCGTCTTGAAATTCAGTTTATGAAATATTAATTATTAATGCTAATGGGTCGTACTTCAAAAAAACTTAGCTAACAAGCTATATAACCCAAATGAGCTTAAACCAAATGCAGCCCATCACATAATCTAGTATTATACTAATACGATTAATATATCTGAATTTCACTATTACTTTAACATGTTACTTACGCACCTCTATCGCCTCCTCCCGTCAGATATGTCAAATCGACAGCAGTATACAACAGCGAATAATTGAATTACTTATTGGATTCAACTCTACTCATATCGACTATAAAATTTTTGATTTCAAACAAGAATGTATTAATGCAAATGCTAAAAGGATTAGCTGGATAAAACTTTCTTACTTATTGGGTATCAAACATGAAACATCTACTCCGAACAAGCTCTTCTTACATGCGAGAGTACTCCGAACAAGCATCAATCGAAATTTAATGTACTATTTGTAGACTTATAAGATTACGTGAAACTTTGATTAAATTGACTTTCGGAGTAGAAATTTAATGTCTAAACATGAAACTTTGATTAAATTGATCAAAATGACTTATTAGTCATTCTCAGTCAAAAAGTTCTTTTTTTGGTTAAACATCTTTTGTCCTTTTTCTCAAAACTACAAGTAAATCTTGATTTACTTGCCAATTCTATCCACTAATCTAATCGTAGATAATCATATCTGCACAATATAAAATCAAGTATAAAACACATTAATAAATAATTCGCCAATACGGAAAGGTAACCGAGGCGTTTTTTTCATGGGAACAAAGTTAAAAGTTATATAAAACGTCATATTAATTAAGTTAATAGTTTTTAAAATCATCACAAAATGTATTTCAAGTATGCATGATAACTTTCGAGTTGTACAATAAATCTTTCACGTAAAAAGTAAAAGTAAAATTCGAGGGTAAATAGTAAAAAATATTATTGTTTCCTCGTTATCAACACCAAAAACCATCCTCCAATTAACACCTACTTTTTCCAATCCCTCCAAAAAAACCCTAGGAAAACAATGATGCGACACCGGCAAGAGACTGAAGAGGTAAGATCGCGTCGAGAAGATCAAGATAAAATTGATTATACAAGGAGTTTGTTATTTCATGATTTTGCAATTTCAGGCAATAATTTAAGAATAAATCGAACTGCCTATCGAGACGAGATATCTAATGATACAAAAATTATGAAGATATAGTACAAAAAGGTAAAGATATAGTAAGGTATCATGGGTTTAAACCTCTTGAGCCGCGTGAAAGTAGGAATGAAATGTTGTATCGGGCGGTCAGTCACGGGCTCTTGGCCGAGCAAGTAGATACCTATGTGAAGATTTACAAAAATGGAGTTTTCAAAGTATGCATGCATTTTTTTTAATGTTTTTTTAATTTTAGAATTATCAGAAAATATATTTCAAGTATGCGGGATAACTTCCGAGTTATACAGTAAATCTTTTATGTTAAAAGTTGTTAGGTTCCCATTCATTAATAACATAAATAAAGAAATAAGGTAAACAGATGAGGTGGATGATTACTTCAATATGTAAAATAAAAGAACAAGAGTTTCCCTAAGAGAATAAAATAACCAACAATATAAATCTTGCTATACATGTCTTATTTATAGTAATTAAAGCTAGGACAACACCACTAATTCCTTTCATGGCTAATGATTGGCTTTGCATGGCTCATGGACTTAGTAACTAGTAATCTTAACATAACATAGTAAATACATAAGCATCCTATTACAACGTACTAATAACCGACACTTGACTAGTAAATAATTAACAAAGTGTCATCCTAACAAAAGTAAAAGTGAAAAGTCGAGTGTAAAAAGGAAAAATATTATTCGAAAAAATTAACGGTTGTCATAGTTTACCATTCTTAAAAGAATTCCGTCCCAAAATTCAATTTATGTTCTCAGAGTTATACAGTAAATCTTTTATGTAGAAAGTAAAAGTGAAAAGTTGATGTTAAATAGTAAAAAATACCCTTCTTACAAATTACCGGTTGTCGCAGTCTACCCTCCTTAAATGAATTCCGTCCTGGAATTCAGTTTATAAGATGTTAATTATTAACGCTGATGGGTCGTACTTTAAAAAAAACTTAGCTAATCTATACATACTATTAAAAACGAGTTTGTGCTGATGTCATAAATTCAATTTTTCATTTTGCTATTCTACCAAATTAAGTATTTTCTTTTTTCTTTTTTTCTTTTTCGTTTTACACTCCTTGAAAATTGAAAATGCCAATGGTACTACCTAACAAAAGTAGGCTTGCAGTACTTTTTTTAGTCAATTTCTTAAAAATAGGAGATGAGCTCTTTAACCAAGAATTTGAAATTCAAATCTATCTTCATCTTCTTTTATTTGACGTGTTTGTGTTTCCAGCTGTAGATGAGTTGATTAGGGTTTGTAATAGTTTATATTTTACATCAACAAAGACAATATCTACTTTTATTGAATCTATTCAGTATGATCGATAATCTTCGAGGTATATATCTTAGTTTTGGATCGGTTGATTATAATTCAAGTATGCCGTTGTTTTGTTTTCGTTTGTTTCTTATATGCTAATGTAATGGTGGAAAAGATGAGTCTTGAAAAATAATATATAATTTGAAACATTGTTTCTAATCCATGAGGTGTGTTGTCTTCTCCTTTTTCAACCTTACAAGGTAATTTATAAAATTTATTGAACAACTGGTACAAGATTATAAAATTTGTAGCTTTTGTATGAAAAAAAAATGTTTACTTTTACATTATTCAATCAATCTGCAGGAAACTTTTGATGAAAATATTGTTTTTTAGTCAACTATTTGATGAATTGTACAGATACAAATCTCATTATTGTTGATCTGGTAATATCATTTTCACTTGTGAACTACAAATAATTTTACAATACTCCATCTCAAGTTGACTTTATAAAGTTAAAATTTGACGTAATAAGTTATAAGAGTTGGGGTTAAGATCAAATAGGTAATTAGACTTTAACATGGTTCTATTGTAGTAGTATTACTTATACTATAGGCATTTGTGATTGATGAGTCTGGTCTATTTGTTTTTGTTTTCTAACGTTGATAACACAGGCTACTGCGTCGCTGCGAGTTCTTTTTCCACATTTAGTCCGTATTAATTCATTATATATATACTTTTATGTAATAAACTTTACAATGTTTCGGTTATTTAGATGTAATATTGACATCAGGTTCAAAATTTTTAGGATCAATTTTATTTTTAAATATAAGAGTGATTTCATTATGCAACTCTAGGATTGATTTGATTTTTGAAGATGTATTATTGACAAGGTCATTATATGTGAAATCAAATATAATTCTTTCTATTTTTTTGATTTGCTTGTTGGTTAGATCCACAATCAAGTGAGTTTTTTTTTTTTTTTTTTTTTTTTTTTTTTTTTTTTTTTTTTTTTTTTTTTATAAACTCTATATAAATACTTGCTTAGACATCTTTGGTGATGTTTGTTTCATTAAGATAACATCATACCCGCGTTGCAGTGGCAAGTCCCTCTAATCAAGTCTTTGTTCTTATCTCAACGGATGTTTATTTGTTAACCACATTTTAACTTTCACGTATATATAAGTACATTATCGTATTACCTGTAACAGGTTGGTTGCCTATGGGCAAGACACGAATGTGGTTGTTTGGATTGTATCGAGTTGGTTTGTTCTGTTCTCCACAAATATGTTGAAGATTTTATCAAGTCAACATCTTTTCTATTACGTGAAGAGACATTGTACTCAGTTAGTTAGACTACTGTATTTTCAAGCTCTTTATATTGCTTAAGATTTCTCAAATACAGTTGAAGGTGTTTCAGACTAACATTTGGCATGGGTTTTAGTAATACACCTTGACAAGAGTGATCTTAATTGGTCGATATAATTATAGCTTAAATTCACATGTTGTCTTTCATTTTTAATCCGTTCCATTATTTAGGAATTTTAGTATAAAATATGATTTGTCTTTTTCTCATTTATTTGTTTAAATATTGGAGTGACCTAAACCTTTTTTCTTACCATAGAGAGTGTCTAATTAGAGCACAAGGTGTAGATGGCAAGGTTTGCCTCCCCATTCGGGTCGCACGTATGCCACATCACCCAACACCTCTTCACAACAAATCCCCTCCTTACCAAACAACAAACCTCAACTTCTTTATTAGGGCCTCACATCTTACACATTTATTTATTTTATTCATTTCATTAAATAAATTAAATTCATTTCACAAATACTTAAAAATAACACAACATATTAATTTTATTTCATCCAAATTAAAAAGTTACAATACAAAAAATAAACCATACGATTTGCGAAAAAAAAACATACGATACGACACACAAATAAAGAAACGGATAAATACGATATGCAACATCATCAATAATTTATAAAGACTTATAATTATTGATGAGTGCTGACTTTTCTTCCCAAACTTGCAATATTTGTTCTCTGACCATTCTCAATGCGACTTGAAGTTCCAAATCTATTTCATCATTTCTTAAAAGGGTTTGTACACCGACCATGACTATTGGTTAGTCTTGAGGCAGCTCACGTAACCTTTCAACCTCTGGAGCACGAGACTCCCTCTGTCGAATAATACGAGCTATCTCACCTAACAAGTTGTTATTCAAGTTAAGTTCATTTTCTTGTTCATTGCGTAATCGGGTAAGTATTCTTGTTTGCACCTCAGCTGGTTGGTTAGCCATAGTGTGTGTGTGGAATGTAGTTTTAGTTGTTCGACAATAAGAAGTTGAGTAAAGATGCTATTTATACAGAAACTAGCCGTTAGATAATTTTATTGGAGAAACTAGCTGTTAAGCCTTTTATTCAAACTCAAACTTAAACTGACATAACATCACAAACGAAACGGAAATACTTAACATAAACCAACACATACAGGAATACAAAAGCCATTAATCCATAAATCTGTTCCAGGTGGTGTTGTTTCTCAAAATCAACCACACGTGAAAATATTTGAAATCTTTCCCACCATTTCGTTCTTTGAAAACGTTCATTGCATCTTCAAGACGAACATCTGGCTCACGTGTAGGCTGCAAATTCAAGTAAATTTCATGAAATTTTTGGCAATCACAGTTCATTCTTGCCCACTTACCCGTTAGCTGGTTTTTGCTACGAAAAGGACCGTCTAATTGTTCATTAAACTTTTGTGTTACGACTTGCCAAAAAGGTCCTTCGCTGGCATGGAATTCGTGAACGTTTTGCCACATCTCGACTAGCCAGGTTTCTTCTTCAATAGACCAATGATTTGCCATTGTAAATTTCTTTAGAAAGTGAAGTGTGTGCAAAATTGTATGATAATGTATGCTTTATATAGGAGTGTATAAACGTTTAAGATTCGAATTTCAAACCCTGAGCAGGATAATTTTAAAATTTCAAATTTCAAAATTTCAAAAAAAAAAAAAAAAAAAAAAAAACAATAAAAACGTGTGCAATAAACATTTAATATTCAAACGTGTTGAATTCAAATTCACATAAAAGGGCGGTTAAACGTTTAAATTTGAAACACAAATTCATTAAAAACGTACACATAAAACATCGTTGCGCAACGTTACAACAATACGGAAAAGAAATACACACGATACGGAAAAGAAATACACACGATACGGAATTAGTTAACATAAAACACCATTACTCATCGTCTCTGTTCCATGCCAACGTGCTTCTCAGAGCGAACCACACATGTTGATATTTAATCCCTTTCCCATAGCGTTCATAATAAATTCGGTTTGCATTGCTGAGACGACAAGGGTCTTGACTTGTACGCGGCAACTCTTTGTAAATAGCATTATAGTTACGACATTCAAGGTTCATTCTATTCCATTGAGCCGTAATACTATTTTTATTACGGTACTCACCATCAGTCTGATTGTTGAACCTTTGTGTAACTGCATTCCAAAAAGAACGTTTATTCACAAGGTCTTCATAATCGTGAACTTCAAGCCATACGGTAGCTAGCAAGTATTCTTCTTCCATTGACCAACGATTAGCCATTGTAAAACTGAATGGTAAATATTGAAGTGTGTGAAAAACTGAATGGTATAGTATGGTATTAATATGGGTTTATTGAAAGCGGGATAATTTTAAAATTTGAATTCAAAATGAAAGCAGGATAATTTCGAAATTTGAATTCAAAATGAAAACGGGATAATTTCAAAATTTGAATTCAAACCAGAGCGGGATAATTTCAAAATTTGAATTCAAAATGAGAGCGGGATAATTTCAAAATTTGAATTCAAACCAGAGAGCGGGATACTTCCAAAAATCATTCTATAAATACATATTCTTAGATGCTGAATACACACACAATTCACACAAAAATCATCTAAGAATTCTCTTTTCTTCTTCAAACACAATGTCATACAACGCATCACCTGAAAATGAATCGGTTTACAACACACCACCTGAAGACAATTGCCCACAAAACACTCTGCCACAAGATCTGTTTCCGATGTTCCAATATGACAACCCACCACCTGCCACTCCACCAGGAGTTTTGTTTCCACCAGAAAACAATCCACCACCAAACAATCAACAACCGAACTTTCCACTTGAAAACCAACCCAACATTCGTGAGTTGACTGAGGAAGAACAGTACGAGCTGGATATGCAAGTGTATTTAGAGTTTGAGGCTGAGCAAGACCGTCAGTCAAGGGAGCGTGAGGCGTACCTCAAAGGGAAACAGGATCGGAGAAACAAACAAGCAGAATGGCGATGGTCGAAGGGACTTCCACCTGTGCCATCGAGTGAGGACGATTCGAGTGCCTCCTATTCGAGTCAAGAGGGCTATGTGTCTGATGATTCATTTAATTGAATCGTAGTTTTTATTATCGTATGGTAGTTTATGGTTTTTAATTTCTGTTTCTTAGTTTAATGTTGTTATCATATTTGTAAAATAATTGTATGTTGTTTCAAGTTATGTCAATCCTATGTTTAATATAGTTGCATTAGTATTTACACAATACATTCTTACAAAAAAACTATCTATTTCAAACTATAAATACATTTTACAATTACAAATATACACATACATTTTTAAAAACACCAAATTATACAAATAAAATCCAAAGAAAAAAAAAAGAAAAAAAAGGGATGTCAGAGGATAGACGAAGAGGGATTCAACGGGGAAGAACGAAGAGGCACTCTTGGTGTAGTGAAGAGGAATGGCTTGCCGTTGCCTCTTCCATGTCGGACGGCGAGCATGCATATGTCGACTACACCGGGTGCTCTTAGAGACTATTGTGGTGACTTCAAAGTTTCTTTTAATTGTAGTGATAATTTCATCATTCCAACAAGTTTTAGCAAGTCATAAACATTACTTATGTTTTAATTATACCGAATGTGCAATCATTCCAAAGTGAAATTCCCTAAAATTCTTTTGTAGTCCATGTTGAACACGGGTTATGAGCTAGTAAGCTATATAACCCAAATGAGCTTAAACCAAAGGCAACCCATCACATAATTTAATATTATACTAATACGATTAAAATATCGAAATTTCACTATTACTTTAACATGTTACTTACGCACCTCTATTGCCTCCTCCCGTTGGAGATTTCAAATCGACTACAGTATATAACAGCGAATAATCGAATTACTTATTGGATTCAACCCTGCTCAAATCCACCATAAATTTTTTGATTGCAAACAGTAATGTATTAATGTAAATGCTAAAAGGATTGGCTGGTTAAAATTTTCTTACTTATTGGGTATCAAACATGAAACATCTACTCCGAACAAGCTCTTCTTACATGCGAGAGTACTCCGAACAAGCATCAATTGAAATTTAATGTAATATTTGTAGACTTATAAAATTACCTGAAACTTTGATAAATTGATTAAAATGACTTATTAGTCATCATCAGTCAAAAAGTTCTTTTTTTGGTTAAACATTTTTGTCCTTTTTCTCAAAACTGCAAGTAAATCTTGATTTTACTTGCCAAATCTCTCCACTAATCTAACCGTAGATAATTGTATCTGCACAATATATAATCAAGTATAAAACACATTGATAAATCATTAACAAATACGGAAAGGTAACTGGGGCGTTACTTAATGGAAACAAAGTTAGAAGTTATATAAAACGTCTCAATAATTAAGTTAATAGTTTTTAAAATCATCAAAAAATGTATTTCAAGTATGTAGGATAACTTTCGAGTTATATAGTAAATCTTTCATGTAAAAATTAAAATTAAAAGTCGAGGGTAAATAGTAAAAAATATTATTGTTTCCTCATTATTAACACCAAAAACCCTTCTCAAATTAACGCCTACTATTTTCAATCCCTCAAAAAAAAAAAAAAAAAAAAAAACCTAGCAAAACAATGATGCGACACCGGCAAAAGAGACTGAATAGGTAAGATCGCGTCGAGAAGATCAAGATAAAGTTGATTATCCAAGGAGTTTGTTATTTCATGATTTTGCAATTTCAGGCAGCAATTTAAGAATAAATCGAACTGCCTATCGAGACGAGATATCTAATGATACAACAAATTATGAAGATATAGTCCAAAAAGGTAAAGATATAGTAAGGTATCATGGGTTTGAACCTCTTGAGTCGCATGAAAGTAGGAATGAAACGTTGTATCGGGCGGTCAGCCACGGGCTCTGCCGAGCAAGCAGATACCTATGTGAAGATTTACAAAACTGTAGATTTCAAAATATGCGTACATTTTTTTTTAATTAGTTTTTAATTTTAGAATCATCAGAAAATGTATTTTAAGTATGCGAGATAATTTCCGAGTTGTACAGTAAATCTTTTATGTATAAAGTAAAAGTGAAAAGTCGAGGGTAAAAAGTAAAAATATTATTTGATAAAATTACCGGTTGTGACAGTCTACCCTCCTTAAATGAATTCCGTCCCGGAATTCAGTTTATGAGACTTAGCTAATAACCTATATAACCCAAATGAGCTTAAACCAAAGGCAACCCATCACATAATCTAGTATTATACTAATACAATTAATATATGTAAATTTCACTATTACTTTAACATGTTACTTACGCACCTCTGTTGCCTCCTCCTGTCGGAGATGTCAAATCGACAGCAGTACATAACAACGAATAATCGAATTACTTATTGGATTCAACCCTGCTCACCTCCACCATAAATTTTCTGATTTCAAATAGGTATGTGTTAATGCAAATGCTAAAAGGATTGGCTGGGTAAAACTTTCTTACTTATTGGGTATCAAACATGAAACATCTACTCCGAACAAGCTCTTCTTACATGCGAGAGTACTCCGAACAAGCATCAATTGAAATTTAATGTACGATTTGTATACTTATAAGATTACCCGAAATTTTAATTAAAATGATGTTCGTAGTAGAAATTTAATGTCTAAAGATGAAACTTTGATTAAATTGATCAAAATGACTTATTAGTCATTCTCAATCAAAAAGTTCTTTTCTTGGTTAAATATTTTTTGTCCTTTTTCTCAAAACTGCAAGTAAATCTTGATTTACTTGCCAATTCTATCCACTAATCTAACCGTAGATAATCCTATCTGAATAATATATAATCAAGTATAAAACACACTGATAAATCATTCACAAATACGGAAAGGTAACCGGAGCGTTACTTCATGTGAACAAAGTTAAAAGTTATATAAAACGTCTCATTAATAGTTTTTAAAATCATGAGAAAATGTATTTCAAGTATGCAGGATAACTTCCGAGTTGTACAGTAAATCTTTCATGTAAATAGGCAACAAAGTGGTAAAGAGAGTTATATCATGCAAGTAATTCCTTAAACTAATGACCAAAGTGCTTGCAACAAGAACACTGCAATAGTCATAACATCAAACATAAATGTTTGAGTTCGTCATATGTTGTTGTTTGTTTTGGCCATCATCAGTAACAGATAAACATAACTACAAGATTTATTATTACCGAAATTAACAAGTTGATACAAACAGAATCATAAATCAAAATGGAAATAATAACTTACCGAAACGTCGGCACAAAATAACAATTGGAGTGTACATGGAGAGAATTGTCCATCCGCTCCCATTTGTTTACTTGACCCATCACTATACAAACTCAAAGCTTGAAATTTCTTAATAAACCTATCCGCATCCTCACCATTGTAACACAATCTCAAACCTTCACCTTTATTGTAAAACCCTATAATTCAGAAACCTAAATTTTCTAATAAATTTGAAATTTTATAAACTATTGGACCGAATGTGTAAATACCAACATAACTTATAATATACATATACATAATAATAAATAAAAAAAACTATAAAATTCAATACCTTTTAAACCCATATTTAATCCTTAACATTGAAAGCCATTAATCTTTTTTTTCTTAACCGGCCCCCTAATTGAACCCAATTAAAACTCTTTAAAACCTTTATTTAATTCTATAGCAAGCCCATTTAGATCTCAGTTAATGGGGCTTTAAAAATCCTAAACGGTAACATTAGAATGGGAGTTTATTTTGGTGACTATATAACCGAGTTCTGCTTGTTTATTCTACTCCCATTTGACACACCCAAACACCATACGAAACAGCAATCGACTAGTGCTGCTTCTTTTATTTTGGGTTCGATCGACGAAGGTGTTGGTTTTGTGTTTCTGTCTCGACTCGTCTCCAAGGTATCGACTTTTCTCGTTGTTATTTTTCTGTTTATTCGACTTATCATTTATTATTCAATCTTAGATCAACAACCGATCGACCCATGCATCGACCCCATAAATTGCATAAATCGAACTTGGTTATTCTTTTTACAAACTGTTTGGTCGACCCATTTATAATTAACCAAATCATTTAAAGTTTCCCATGTTCGACCCTTCGTTTTGGTCTATATGTCGACCACAAAAAAAATCATAAGAACATGCTATATTTGACACTTTTCGGCAGCTTTATATCGACCCTTACTTATTTTAATCCACTCAAGTAAATTTTTCGACCACATAATGTTTATAGCGACCCATTTGGGTCACAGCTTGGTGTCAAGATACTTTTGGATTTTGCTAACTATATATTCAGTTTGAGTCTCGAATTATTAGTAGGTTGCTACGTAATTAATCTTTGTTTATTTGATGTGGTCATATGCTAAATTTTGTAGCGTACAAGTCAAAAAAGGAACAAGGGTGTTGTTAGGAATACAATTATTCCTATAGAAGACTCGGTCACCTAATTATTGTAATAGCATTGAGTTAGCTCGTAGTTAGTTTAGTTATTAGTTAGAAGTAGATTAAGTAACATCATGGAAGAAGGACGGGTCTTTACCCACTGTATGCCTGATCCACAGCCCGGGTGTGGGCGTTTTATCATTTGTTTATTAGGTAGTATAAATACCCCTCTCCACATGTGGAGAGGGTTGGACCTTCTCATATACTTTAATCTAACATCACATTTTCTCTCTCAAGGTTCCAAGTTTTCTCCTCTTTCTTCTTTTATCTTAACTTAAATGCCACACTAATCACAAGTGCCATCATGTTTGTGACTTGATTGATATTCTACAATTGGTATCAAGAGCCAAGGTTTCATCTTAGGGCCTTGGTGAATCTTATTTGGTGTGGCTTGTGTAGTTTTGTGAGTTAGTAGTGTTTTTCTTGAAAACATCTTGGTGTGAATTATCTAGGGTTAGTTGACATGTTAGAGGTGTACTTATATGGTCATTTGTAGTAGGGTTACATTATTTCTCAGTTGGTTTTGCTAGTTCACACATATTTTCGAATATTGGATTGGGTTTAGGTCGAATTTCTTAGTTGCGATTAGCTATATTGTTTCATTGATTATCTGCGGTTTCCTTCTGATTTCTGAGATTAGTTGTCTGCGATGACTATTTTGGGTTAACGGACAAAACGCAAGGATAGTGACAGATTTGGACTATTGTTGACTGCGACTAGTTCCTGCGGTTATGTTAGGTCACCATTTATGTAAACACAAGTATGATTGATAAAGAAATAAGATGAGAATGAGAGGTGGTTGATTATAAGACAATATGAAAGGTGAGAGTGCAAGAGTTTCACTAAGATAATCAAATAACCAACAAAATAAAATGTAACATAAGGTTTCTATTTATAAGGGAGGAGCTAGGGCAACACTCCCTTCCTCCCTTATCCTTTCATACGTGGGCTTTTAAGGCCTCATGGGCTTTTATATGTTGCCCATTAACTAAACAATAATCATAAACAATACTTAAGCAACCTATTACAAAATGTAATGACCGAGACTTGACTAAATACTAAAGTATGATCCCAACAATCTCCCCCTAAGGGTCGGTCATCACGGTTGCTCGACGTCTTCATCTTTGTCGTTCACTTGTGACATGTAAAACTCTAGACGTCTTCAAAATTGGTTGAATGATGATGAATATACTTTGCTCTTTGTCTTTGTTCTTTGGTGATGATGTAGTGATTAGGTTATGAAGTTGTCTGCCGTTCGTCACTCCTGCGTCTGTGGTGGTTGTCCGCCATTCCAACATACTCATACATCTTTAGACTTTAATCTTTCACGTACAAGAAGTTCCTTTACATGCATTGAGATCTTTTGTCTTTATACTTTGTAGATTCTTCTTATAGCCGTAGAATCTTTCTTTGAACTTGTTGCTAAAGATCTTTGGGGGAGCTTTCTTTGACTTCTAGATGTATGTATGAGCATGTTGGAATCTACCATCATGGAAGTGAGGTACCTGCGAGTAAACAGTTAGCAATAAAACAACCGGTACTTACGGATAAGGAATTAGAGCTCATCAACAGCATATTGTGAAGACTCCTTCTAATCCTTATCCTGGCCGTTCCCATATCAGATACTCCCGAAGGAGCTTACGAGACCTACTGAGTAGCTCAATGACTGGGTGAGTCGCTGGGGATCACTCCACGACTGTAGACCGTAATGGAACCACCACAAACACTAAGCGTAACCCTTGTGGGGTTACCGAAGTGACCTGCTGTCAGGGCTGTTTGATGTTGACCCTGGCAGGATTTCCGTTCAATCATTGAGAAATACTTAAGTAATCCTCTCATAAACGTTCTCGGCAGATTGCTAAGATCTGCGAAGGACTCGATAGTTTACAACTGATGCCCATTGAAGTAGAACACCAGTTGTAGAAATACTAAGTGTTCCTAAGAGACCTTTGATGTATCTCAAGGCTCTAGACTCTATAAGTGCTCACCTAGGTTTCCTATGCGGAGACTGGGGATGAGTCTCCTGCTTCAATATCAACCGTCTCTAAGAGATAGGTCGATAGATAACGCAGGTTCCCCGTGAGAATGAAACAAGCTCTTTTAAGAGAACTTGAGTGGTTAAGAAGGTTTAGTGCATTGCGTCACTGGGTCCATGACGACTTAATCTTCAATACCGGCGTCGCCTTAGCAACAACCAGTAGCATACGTATTGAACCCGGTGTCTGCCCTAAGGTTGAATCATCTGGAGGGCTATTTCTTTTCACCCTTTTCTTTACTTTTTTTTTTTAATTCTTCAACTCCTTCTTTCCCTTTCATTCATTTCTCCTTTTTTCGTATCATACCTAAGGACTTCTACTTCTAACTAATGGTGATGTCCTTGGGTAGATCCCTCCGGCTCTGGCGGATCATAGGACGAATATTCCTATCTTAATCACCTTATAACTCCGACAGTAGCCAAGAAACCTTTGATAGAAAATCTCTCAAAGTGTTTGGGATAATCAAATATTTTGGTTAACACTTTGAGAGTTTTGTGTTCACTTTTGAAGGGCTCCCCCTGCACATGTGCTCATAAGTGTTTAATAAATTTGCACATGCGGGAGGAGCAAGCACTTTTGAATTGATCCACTTTCCGTGAACAAGACCGATTCGAGACACGCTTACATCACTAGTTAGACTAGCTTGAAATTATTACCCGGCCTGGTCAAGTCCACAGAAAGTTTCTCGAGACGGTACATTTCTACTAAGACTAATCCTTTTCGAGACATGCTTACGTGGTTAGATAAAGAGATACATTGTCAGCTTTTAGGTGACAACTAGCTCTAGTATCTAACTTGATGTTATTACCCGTCGAGGATAAGTCTTTTCGATATTACTAACATTTATTGCCTCGTCAATTCCTGGGTTAAAACTGAGTCTAGCTCGCACATGATACAACTTTTAAGCATTGACTTCGTATATTTTAATCACTTTTTCATTTTCTCCCCCTCAAAAATAGCATATAAAATGATGTTTTTGATAATCTTTTAGATTAAAATATGCCTTTTGAGTCTTACGGGGAGATTCACCAAGAACTTTTGATTTTAAGCAAAGTATTTTGTTTTGACAAGTGCTTCCCCTCAACAAGTGATTAGGTCTTATTGAGGTGAAATACTTGTCCTTTTGAGCAGAATTATGAAAAATAATAAATGTTTGATTAATTCTACTCAAAAGTAAGAAGCCTTCGCTCCTTATATCAGGATTGAGGCACTGATGCGTACCTCAGGGTCCTTTCTTTACAAGTACTGGTTGTACACTGATATGCGTGCACAAACCATTATGAAGTAAATTATTGACAAATCAAATCAAACTCTTACAATTTTACTACCAATCAGGTCTCTGAAATGTCAACACCGGAAACTTTTGTCTTCCTCCAACATAACTTTCCAATCTCCTGAACTGATCCCTGCGCTTCAATCTGTTCTCAATCCTTAAGATGAATCTGCGAGCATCCCTGGCTTCATTGGTGTTCCACCGTTTGGATTTTCCCAGTTCTATGTCATTGATTCTGCCTTTGATCCCATCTCTGACGAACTTCAGGGTTTCATCACAGAACTTATGAATTTCTTCATAAGCCATGAAGCAGTTGCGACCGTTAATGCTGCGGTAGGTGAACCCAAATGGTTGTCTGATCAAGGTGTACTGAGATAGATGTGGAAAGTCGGGGATGTCGAACAGGTTTGGTTTGGTGAGATTGAGCTTCTTCTGATAACTTTCTACTCCCAACTGAAGATCTTCAACTCTTTCTCTTATGACAATCTGCCTGATGAAGATTAGAAGAGCTTGGATAAAGGCAAGCTGCTTCTCTTTAGGCAAGCCACAGAGTTTTCCTTGAACTTTGAGTAGATACATGTCTTCGATGTCGTTGAGACGTAGTCGTGGAAAGTCAGACTCGGAAATATCGTACTCCTTTTCATCAAGTCTTTTCAGTGTGATTTTGCTGAGGAAGGGGTACCCAAAGAAAGTGACAGTCGAGATGAATTGAATGGAGACTATCTTCAGATCACTTTCTACTTCACCCATCGTTTGATTAAGTCTGCTGCTTCGATAGTACTGTGCCCGGTTGCTTGGCCAATGATGTATGCCATAAAGAGCATTACGGTCATATTCAACAACTTTGTCAACGAATAGTGCTGAAGCTTCTTCTTCGATGGCATTGTTGAGATATCGAGCTGCAGGGAGAAAGGCGAGTGAGGTAACGTACTTCTTCTCAATCTTGCTGCCAAGTTTCAGAAATTCTAAGTCTATGTTGTAGAAGAACTTGTAAGGGATCTTTGGTTCCTTAGGCTTCCCAATCATCGGTAGTAGTTTGGACCAGTCAGTAATGTAAGGTGCGGTTTTCTTGGTGACCGGATCGACATATGATTCAGGATTGATCCAGTCAATATTGCTTGACATAGCTCGAGCAATATTTTCCAGATGGTATTCAAGCTCGATTGAGTTGGCAGACCTATCTTTCAGAAGATTGAAAGCATCATTCTTGATTCTTCGCAGCTCTTTCTTATTCATCTTTTTCATCTTAAACTTTTGTTGAATCATTTGAGCATACTCCACTGTTCGACCATCTTGAGGTTCATGATTGTCTTCCAGTGGTGGTTGCGAATTGATCATCTTTTCAAACCAGGAGTATTCGGCACTGTTGTCTTGATCTAGCCAGCTAAGAACTGTTTTGGGTTTCTTTGGTTCGGTGCCTTTTGATGAGGTGTCTGGTGTGGGTTGATGATGCTTTCCTTTCTTATCTTTCTTCTTCTTCTTAGGAGACGGTTCTGGAACTTCATCGGGTTGAGGTATGTCGTCACCACCGGTGTATACGAAATGGTCGTGTGCCTTGGGAGCAGAACCTGATGCCTTCGGTTGTTGTGAGGAAGTTGTTCTTGTTGGAGGGATTACCGGTGTTTTGAACTGAGATGAGGGTCCTTCGGTTTGTTTTTGTTTCTTTGCCTGAGAATTCGGATCCCTGTCTTCATCATCTCTTTGACGTTTCAGCTTATCGGTCTCTGTGCTGCATGTATCTTTGTTCATTTTGTCTTTTAGTGCTTCCAAGACTTTGGCTTCTTCATGAGTCAAGGTGAACTTGTTTGCCAGCTTTTCTAAGAGTTGAGCTTCCAATTCATCCAGAGATAGCCCTGGTAGTGGAACAGTGGACTTGTCAGCTCGAAGAGTGAATGTGGTTGATCGGATCACTTTCTTGACTGCTTGCTCTGCGAACTTGGTGAGTTCGTCTCTCATAGGTGCCAGCAGATCTTTCAACTCAGCAACCAGGTGTTGTGCCATGTATTCTTGTGCTTGAGCTGCTAGTGCGGCTTCCAAGTTCTCCTGTACGTCTTTAGCTAAGAAAGTGTCAACTTTGTCTTGAAGCTTTTGGACGTTCGAGTTCAGCTTAGTCAATTCAGCAACTTGGGTTACAAGTGTTGCAACCTGATCTTCCAATTTGCTTCTCTTCTTTTCATGTACTCTTTTGAAGGCTGACTTGAGTAACTTTGATGCAGCAGAGGCTTTGGTGCTCGGTTTCTTGATTGATTTGTCATGTGTTGATTCAGATGCAGGAGGGGATGACTGTGATGATTCAATGATGGTGGTAGAGTCTTTGTCATCACCTTTCTTTGTTTCGGGTTGTTCAGCTTTCTTAACTTTGGCTGCTGCTTCTTTCACCCTAAGTTCTTCTGCCAGTTTTTCAGCTTCAGCTTTCAGTCTTAGCTTTTTAGCAACCCTGGCTTCTTCTTCTTTCTTTAATATCTCTTCAGCCAGCTTATCAGCTTCTGCTTTAAGCCTTAGTTCTTCAGCCAGCCTGGCTTCTTCTTCCTTCTTAGACTTTTCTTCAGCCAGTTTGGCTGCCTCTTCTGCTTTCCTACTCTCTTCCATTCTGATTGTTTCTTCCAGTTTAGCTTGAGCAATCTCTTCAAGTCTGGCCTCTTCAGCTTCTTGTTTTCTTTTCAGTTCCTCTTCCTGAGCCCGTTCTCTACGCTCCATTTCTTCCACAGACATAAGTCTTGGAGCATCAGTATCCATGGGATCTCCCTCTTCTTCCTCTCCCATTGTCATTTCAATGCCGGTGGGAGACACTGAGGGATTATCATAAACAACTAAGTCTGAGGAGATTCCTGTGGTAGGCTCAGGAATGCTGCTTGACCCGCCAGCTTCGGTGGTCTGAGAGAACACTGGAGGTGGAGGTTGATCAGCATTGAATGTATCAATTCGGCTGTGAAGGAGACCGAGGTTGAGAGCCCGTTCATTTTCTTCTTCGACTGAAAGGCCTTCAGGCTCTTGTACAGCTGTAACTGGTTCCTTCATCTTTTCTCTTCTAATCCTTTCCTCTTCCAAAATCGTCTGAGCTTTGGTGAATGGACGTTGATAGAGGTGTGCGGGGGATTCAGCATGATCAGCAGATTCGTCAATAATCTTATCCCAATCTTCGAACGTCAAATCCTTATCGTCAATTTCATCAAGATTGACTTTCTTGGTGATATTGGCATAGGCTTCACTGTAAATAGGACCTTCGTCGGATTCGGTTTGTTCAGAGTCAGCAGGTTTTGGAGAAGGTGGAGGTGAGGGAAACCAGCCAGGTTCAGCAGTAGGTTTCTTTGCAGGAATTCTGACCTTAGATGATGGCTTTTTCTTAGGTTTGGACTTAGTAGAACTTTCTGAGCTGCCAGATTTGCTACCTTTCTTACCTTTCTTCTGCATGTATGAAGGTAGAGCAGCTTCGTCCAAGAACCCAACTTTCTCTGCTTCAATGGCTTGTAGGTAGTACTTGTAGTTATTTCCAGCCTTGACATTGTCAGTTAAGAGGCTATCAGGAAGTTTCTTTCCCTGTTTCCTTGTACTTGTATCCATTCTCTTGATGACCTTAAGTGTGTCCTCATTCTTGTATGTATGCTGAAACTCATCATTCAATCTTTGAGGAATGTCATCATATTCATGGAGGAAGCTTGCAATAAGAAGTTTGGTGAAACGGACGAATGGAATATTGGTCGTTTTGCGTTGTATGTGCCACACAATGTCTTCCCAGATAATGCTGGCATAATCAACCTTCTTGACATTAGCAATAGCCCAGAACAGCTTGAGATGTTGGAGCTTAGGGTGTTCATGGCCTGTGTCTCTGCCAGATAGTGACTTGGCAATTATGATGTAGAGAGTTCTCCAAGGCTGTGGAAGAAATCTGATATTGACCCTAGAGTGCCTAGTAATGACCCCTTCAGACTCATCATACCCAATATCTCTCAGCCATTCTATCAATTCTTCTTCAGTGGGAACTTGGTCATACTTTTCATTCGGTTCAAGTTCGGGAAGTCCAAGAGCACTACGGAGAAGATCCTTGTCGACCGTGACTTGTCTCATGTGAAGCATACAAGTAAAGGACTCTTCCAGGAGGTTCAGGTGGATTGTGTGCCAAAACTGATGTATGTAGAAGCATGCCACTGCAGCAGATTTGGTGAGTAGAACTTTGCACGGGTGATAGATGAGAGCATCAACTGCAACAAGGCAAGAAGACTCATTGCATGTAAGTTTGTTGAAGTTGACTCTCAGGTTGTTCCTTCCTATCTTTCTGGAGTAGTTTTCAGGAAAGGTATCTTCCCATGCACGAATGGGTTCAGGTTCTGGTCCGTATGGGATGTCATTGTGTTCTGCCATCTGAATAGATCATAAACACACAAACATGACAATTGTTGATGATGTTAGCATAGACATTCATTGAACATGTTTACATTTGCATGTTTGACATTGATCAGTGGGGGTTTGTGTGTGTGAAAACTTTTGATATGTGACAAACTTGAGTTATATTACTTGTTAGAAACATAAAACAATTCAGTTACAACATAAGTTTATCATTTACAACAAGTTACACATTGGAAAATTTCCAACACTTAGAAAATTTTGGAATTTGACAAGTTTACGCGTAATTTGCTGTCTTTACGCGTAAACTGACTTAAGCGGAAGTATAGAAATGATGCGTAAGTGCAAAATCTACGCGTAAGTTAGAATATTACGCGTAAAGTGAAACTTACGCGTAAGATCAATTTTACGCGTAAGATAAGTCTTAAGCGTAGAAATTGAAGATACGCGTAGGATTACCCTTAGGCGTAAATTGCAACTTATGCGTAGGTAATGACTTACGCGTAAGTTCTAGACTTATGCGTAAGGTCAGAACTTATGCGTAAGAACAATTTTATGCGTAAACTATGTCTTATCCAAGACACAATTTGTCCACGTGTCGAATCTTACGCGTAAGATTCAATCTTACGCGTAGGATGAACATTTAACGCGTAAAGACACCTTTTTCCAGAAATTCACCTTAGAAATTCGAGTTGTATGTTTCCTGAAAGTGCACAAACATTACTACTGATCAATAACACATCCAATACACTTAATTCACACATTTTAACGCGTAAACATGCTAAATGCAATCTTAACGCGTAAACACGCATGATCACCTAATCACAACCTTAATCAAACGTGATTCTGGGTAGGAATAAACATGGGGCAAGTGATACAAACATCATAAGGATCATATGTTTCAAATAACAACACAAATTATCCACAAAATCTTAGGATTGAATCTGCTAGTGACCTTCGAACCCTAAACCTTAGATTCAAGAGCAAAACATGATTAAGATCTAATTAAAGCACGTTCGAATGATCCTAGGCATACACAAACATTATCCCCATCACTAATTACAATCCTATAGCACAAACTCAAGAACCCCCAATTCATACGCATGAACCCTAATCTCAAACTTGATCGATTAGTGTTTCTGAGTGTGATTTGAGTGTGAAAACATGTTACTAATCAACAATAGACCATTTCCCAACAATCAAATCAATCATAACATCAATAATTTCTGGGTTCAAGATTTTACGCACAAACCTAAGAGAAGTCTAATCGATTAGAGAGATTTAACCGTTGGATCGTTATGAAATCAAAAACCTTTGTTAGAAATTATGATCAAAACAAGTTTATACTTACAGATTTGAAGATTGTTGCACGGATTAATCAAATGAATGTGGGTCGTTGATTGTGTAGGTGAGGGTAGTAAATGTTTTGCAGTAATAGTAATTGTGTTTGGTCAAATCTTGTTTTGACTGAGGTTATTACAAGTTACACAAAGTGACAATTTTAGTCCCTTAACCTAACAAAACATTCAAACCTAATGCCTAACCATTTTAACACATTGTAGTATTTGTATATTAACTCCAAGAAATGATAAGAACAACTTGTCGTACTCCCCCTCGACCTTAGATCATGGTAAAATTAATTGGTTTTGATCAAGGAGAGTAACCCGAAATCCTTTTGAATCAACACTTTTGATGAAACATATTATGTTTTTGGTAAAATGCAAGTATAAAATGTAAAATATATTTTAAGAAATTAGTAAAACATTACTTTTCCTCCCCCTCAACACTTGTTTTAAACATTTGAAGACATTTTATATAAATAGTGTTGAAAAGAGATGGTTTATACTTGCATTTTTTTTTTTTTTTTTTTTTTAAAGGTAAAATGACCAAAATATATATATATATATATTTTTTTTTGAGTTTTTGATATGTTTTATATTTTTGTATTTTGTTTTTGAAAAAGATATTTACAAAGATAGTTTTGATGTTTGACGATCAATTGTGTTTTAAAAACTTTTCCAGATCCTCTGGAGTCAAACATCGCATACCAATTTGGTGAACTAAACTAGCAAACCTGGATGGTGCCAAGGATATGGTAAGTAAGTCCGCCAATTGGTACTCAGTTCCAACAAAATAAAGCTCAACTGTACCCCTTTCCACATGCTCATTGATGAAATGATATCGGAGATCGATGTGTTTGGATTTGCAATGATGCACAGTGTTGCAGGAGATAGCAATTGCACTCTTTGAATCACAGTAGATAGGAATCCTGTTGAATAGGTAGCCATAATCCTTAAGTTGTGATCTCATCCAAATGACTTGAGCACAACAAGCAGACATGGCTACGTATTCAGATTCTGTAGACGACAGTGAAGTGCAGTCCTGCTTCTTAGATTGCCATGACACAAGTTTGTCTCCGAGAAATTGTAATCCACCAGATGTACTTTTGCGTGTGTCTAAACATCCTGCATGGTCAGCATCTGAAAAAGCAATTAGTTCAAAGCCAGAATCCTTCGGATACCAGATCCCCAAGTTAATGGTTCCCTTTATGTATCGAAGGATTCTCTTGACCTCACTGAGGTGTTTTTCAGTTGGTCTGGACTGATAGCGGGAGCACATGTAGACAGCAAATACTATATCAGGTCTACTAGCTGTGAGATACATGAGGGACCCAATCATACTTCGGTATTTGGTAGGGTCAAATGGAGTCCCATGTAAATCAGCATCTAGTTTTGTGGTATAGCCCATTGGTGTATTATAAGTATCACAAGACATCATTCCATGTTTCTTTAAAATTTCAAGAGCATATTTAGACTGATTTATAAAAATTCCACGGGGTGATTGATGAACTTGAAGTCCTAGAAAGAACGAAAGTTCACCCATCATGGACATTTCAAAATTATCTTTCATTAATTTTGCAAAATCATTAGAGTAACTTCTGTTTGTTGAGGCAAAAATGATGTCATCGACATATATTTGAACAACAAGTAAGTCCTCCCCGTAGGTTTTTGTAAATAGTGTGGGATCCACCGATCCTTTAGAAAATTTATTGGCCAATAAGAAAGTAGACAGTTTGTCATACCACGCCCGTGGGGCTTGCTTGAGTCCGTAGAGTGCCTTTTTGAGTCGGTAAACGTGATTAGGACGCTCAGGATCAACGAAGCCTTCAGGTTGGCTAACATAAACTTCTTCACGGAGATCTCCATTAAGAAATGCTGTTTTGACATCCATTTGGAAGACTACCATATTCCTGTGTGCGGCATAGGCCAAAAAGATCCGAACAGCTTCATGTCGAGCCACTGGAGCAAAGGATTCAGCAAAATCTAGACCTTCCAGTTGAGAGTATCCTTTCGCTACCAGACGTGATTTGTTTCGTATGACAGTGTCTTCAGCATCAAGCTTATTCTTCCATATCCATTTTAACCCAATGACAAAGACTCCGTCAGGTCTTTCAACTAATTCCCAGACTTCTAATCTTATGAATTGCTGAAATTCCTCTTGCATAGATTCAATCCAGTTGTCATAAGTCATTGCATCTTTAATGTTCTTGGGTTCTTCATGACAAACTGTGAGTGCGTAGATGCAAGTTTCTCCATCTGTGTGAAGTCGTTGTCTTGTCATAACTGGTGCATCTGGATGGCCAATAATATGAACTAGAGGATGGTCTCGGGTCCATTTGTGTGTTGAAGGGTGTAGTTGATATGTATCTCGCATGTTGGCAGGATCCAAGTTGCGTGTTGACGACTCAGCTATATCAGGAACTGTAGTAGCTGGTGCAAACGGATTGAAGAACGCATCAGGATCATGCTCTGCGGATTGTGGAACTGATAGTGGTGTTGGATCTTCAGCTGAGTGGCGGGAGTTAGAAACAGTTTGTTCTACTGTAGATGGTGAAGCAATTGGAGGACCGTCTCTCTCAACAGTTGTTGAAGTTTGTTGAGGTGAGTCTGGTACATGAATATTGTCAGGTTGAGCAGCGGAAATTGGTGAGACCTCAGTAGGACGGTTTTCAATTGTGTCATCAAATAGTGGAGCAAACAAGGTTTCTAATTCTTTGCGGTTAAGTGGCAATGGTTCAACTGAAGATGCCGGAGAGTTGAGACGGTTGAATTCGGGTCCTAAGCTGTGTTGCTCAGAAGCCATTTGTGTGAGCTCATCAAAATTAGCGTGAATGGTTTCTTGAATTTCTCTTGTTCGACGATTCCATATCCGAAAACCTTTAGAATTTTCACAGTATCCAACGAACACTCCAATGTCAGCCTTTGCTTTAAGTTTACCTAAATCATCACGATCATTTTTCGGATAACAAAGTGCTCCAAATACATGAAAGTAATCGATGTTCGGTTTCCTTTTGTGAACAATTTGATATGGTGTTTTGCGATGGCGTTTTGTGATCATGCAACGGTTTTGAGTATAACATGCGGTTGAAACAGCTTCTGCCCACAAGTAATCAGGTAATTGAGCATTAATCAACATAGTTCTAGCAGCTTCCACTAACGTCCTGTTGCGTCTTTCAACAACTCCATTCTGTTCTGGGCTTCTAGGAATAGATGTTTGATGTTCAATTCCTGCTTTCTCATAAAATGACCTAAGTGTCTGATTTTTGAATTCAGTTCCATTGTCAGTTCTAACTATTCGTACCGTGTTGCGTAACTGAACTTGAATTTTAGTGAGAAAGGTGATGATCATTGAAGGAGCCTGATCTTTACTTCGTAGAAAATAAACCCAAGTCCATCTGGAAAAATCATCGACGATTACTAGTATGTAGCGTTTACCGTTGATACTTTGAACACGCATCGGTCCACACAAATCCATATGAAGCAGTTGTAGAACATGATTCGTACTGTGCTCAGGTTTTGAAGGAAAATGAGCGCGAGTACTTTTTCCTTGTTCACAGGCAGGACATAAGTGATCTTTGGTGAAACGGAATCTTGGAAATCCATCAACAAGTTTGAACCAAGCAAGGTCAGTCATAGTTTTGAAATTCAAGTGTGAAAGACGTTTGTGCCATAACCAAGATTTAGTCGATTCTGCTTTGGAGAGAAGACATATTGGAGATGTTGCAATCATATCTGACATAGAAATTGTATAAAGGTTGGAGCCACGTGAGCCAGACATGAGGTCGTTTCCTTGTAAGTCACGAACAAAGCAAGTTTTCTCTCGAAATGCAACTTCTAGATCTCCATCACAAAATTGACCAACAGAGAAAAGGTTGTGTCCAAGTCCTTCCACATAGTAAACACGACTTATTTCGATGTTCCCACTTACATAGTCACCATATCCCATGATTAAAGCGTAATGATCATTCCCAAATCTGACAGTGCCAATGAACTTTGAGACAAAGTTGTGTAACAGTTTGAGATTGCCTGTCATATGTCGGGTGCATCCGCTATCAACAATCCAGAGAACAATCTGTACCACCTGCATCACCAGAAGAAGACACGGATGGAACAGAAGTAAGGGTGGAACCCAAAGAAATTGTGGGTTCCTGTTGGTTAGAAACACATGTATTCAACAATTTAGGGATCCATTTAAAGTCTGGTTTGTGTTGTAACCAACGTTGCCAATTCCAACTAGTATTTGCTTTCTTAATGTTAAATGCACTAGTAGTTGGCTCTGTCCTAGATTTGTTCTCGGCACTTATGGGGGTAACTTCAACATCATTAGAGACCGTAGAAGACGGCTTTCCTAAGTTAGACTTAGAGGCAATAATGGGCCTAGAAGGAATGCGTGTCCTACGTTTCTTATGACGATTAAGTAGAGAATTAGCTAAACATTTAGTATGATCACCAGATGATACGCTTTTACGACAAAACACACAAGATGCATTAATATTCAAAACATTCAAAGGTTCATCATTCGTTACATTTAGATTTTGATTACAATTTGCCAGATTAGAATCTAAATCTGATGCAACATGAGTTTTATTCAAATTCCTAAGTTGGTCTTCTACTTCTTGAGCTTCTAGTTGTCCTCTCTTACGTTGCCAGAGCCTATTCTTCTTTTTACTGTTTCGCTTGGGTCTGCTAACGCTAGTAGGGGAGACTAGTCCTGTAGAAGTGGAGTTTGCAACATTAGTATTTTGAACAACCTTTCCTTTATCAGTTTTGTCTAATTTATACATTCCTGGTGCTATCACCGTGGTGTCAACCATCTTTCCTTTTTCAAGTATTTTGATTTTCTCTTTCAACTCGATGATGATGTGATTCTTATCCTGAATATTAGACTCAAGTATACCATTGCAATATTTGATGTCTATGTGGTTTTGTAGAAATTCGTCATTTTCAATTTTTAACTTCGCAATTTCTTTCTCGTATTTGAGACACAAACCTTTTAAAGACTCATTGTTTTTGCAAAGTTGACAAGAGTTTGAAACATTGTGACTTTGAAGCTTCAATTCCCTTTCAAGACTTTTAGCTTGACACCATTCAAGCCTTTGATTGAGTAGACTGATTTGTTTTGAAAATTGTTTTGTCACATCATCATTTTTAATTCTCAGCTTTTCGTTTTCCATTCTGAGTGTCTCAATTTCCTCATTCAACAGATTATTATCAACACAATGATCATACTTAAGCATAGAAGTACCAGAATTATAGAGATCATTCATGATAACAGACAAAATATCAGCATTGAGAACTTGTTCCAAGAGTCGATCAGCATCATTTTTTAAAACTCTATTTCTTTGCTTTTGAGCCAAAATCTCATTTTCAGTAGAGTTGAAAACGTGAATCATATTTTTCACCTCCTTTTGAAGTTCCTGATCCCAACGTGTAGCACAAAGACGGAGGTGTTGAACAATTGGCTTCATTTGTTTTTGAAAAATATATCTCTTTTCTCGCTCGTAAGCGGATTGAAAAGTTTCAATTTTAATTTCAGAATTACGTTCAATTGTTTCCTCCAAAATTTCGATGTCTTCTATAAAAGTTTTGAAATAATTTAAGACACGACACGTTTTTGGTAAAGGTGAAAGTTCACCGGATGATGGTAAAGGACCATTAATTTGTGCAACAGTTTGGACAGGAGCCGCATTGTGAGATGAAACATATGACTCAGTGATATACCATGATTTCTCAGGTAATTCTTTTTGAGTAACAAAAGATTTCGAAATTGGTGGAGCTTTTGAGTAATCATATGGTGTCCAGTTTTGAACATGACTCATTTTGGATCGACTCTCGTCTTCAAGTTCTTCTTCTTCCTCAGTATCAAAAACAACAGCACGCACAATCGTATTATCCATTAAATAATCCATACTGTAAATTTTTGGAATATCTTTGAATGCCGTGTGAAGAAACATTGAGTGGTAATCACCAAGTGCAAATCGTTTATCGGGTCTCGGTTTTAAAGTAAATTTCTGAATTGTTGTGACTGAGTTCCCATGTTTGTAAACAATGTTACGAAATTCTTTGAGTTGTTTTTCAAGATCAACAATATCGCCGAGTAAATCGTCGATATACTTCCTTTTTCGTATTTTATGTTCACAAAAATCCTTTTTACAACTTGACAATTCTGTTTCAGTTTTTGAAAGATCTCTTTTAAGACGTTCAACTTGTGTTTTTAATGCACACTTATCACTTTCAAGTTTTGAAATCAACTTTCCATTTGACTCAATTAAATCTTGCATTTTGCATTGAAGATCTTGTTCTTTGTTGTAAGAATCTTGAAAAGCTTTTTCAAAACTTTTAGCATGTTTAATCTTTTCTTCCTGATTAGAAAGCTGGATCTTATAACACTCAATATCTCTTGCAAGTGCTGCATTAGTTTCTTTTAAAACTTTGTTTTTCTCGTTGCACTTTGCAATTAGCAATTGCTGAGCATTCAGTTGTTTAGATAACATTATGAGGTAAGGGTCTGGATCAAATGATGGTTCATGTTGTTCTAAATTATCATGTTTATCATACTCAATAGGATCATCAAATGAAACAACTGTGTCATCATCAAATATGACAACTGTGCTTATTTGTTCATCTTGTTGAGATGATGAAGATGATTTAGATGGAACAACTTGCGCCATATCTGATTCAGAGGCAGAAGGTGAGACAATTTCATTAATAAAGCATTCATTGAGGTCATGTACCTGAGACAAGCCGTCAGTGTCATACACTGGACCTGAATCATTGAGCTTAAGTTCCTGCATGTTGGCCATAAGCATCACAGCAGCATTGGCTTCCAGATCTTCCATGTCATCATCGTTGTTCACATTTGCCATGAAGTTGTTATCCTGTTCAGGGAAATGTCCATCTTTTTCATCTTGAAGAGCCATAAGTAGTGCCTGCTTGTGAAACTTACTACCCCGAGTTCTCGGTTTGGGACATGCAGTCGCTATATGACCTTGTTCATTACAATTGTAGCACCACACTGCATTCCCTGAGTTGGAGTTCCTAGTAGCAACTGATTCAGACCTTTGCTGAGAAGATCCTGAGTTGTTCCTGAACCCACTATTGTTACTAAACCTCTGACCATTCCCATAACTTCCTGAAGAACTTCCTGAACCAGATCTACCATAGTTACGATTCTGAATTTCCACTCTTCCATCATTTACAACAGCTTGATTCCTTGTGTTAGAAGATGAACGTTGACGATTGTTTGTTTTGTTGGAGAATTTGCTGAAAGCTCGAGCAATAAGAGCAAGTCCCTGATTCAACGTATTAAAGTCATCATCGTCATCATCATTGGAGTTGGAGTAATACACAGCATCATTGTTGTTTAACGGAACAAGTTGAGTAGAATCATTCTGTAGAGATGAATCATAAGGGACCATTTGGTTCGAGGTGGAAGATTGTGGATAACTGAAGTAGTTCTGCTCTTGAACATATGCATGATTTGACAGTGGTGGTGGAGCATAGGGAGATTGAGCTACGAGAGCCAAAGAATTTGGTGTTGTTGTGGGTGTGTAACCTCCTCGTAGAGCTCGATCTTTTTCCACTTCAGGTTCATGGTGTTTCAGAAAGTCATACAACAAACCATATGGAGCATCATGAAGATTCTTCGTTTGACGAACAAATGTCACATATTTATGCCAATCAGGGCCCAGACTACCAACAAATTTGGAGTTCACAGCGATCCTTGGTACTGTGATTTTGTGACGTTCCAGATCATTGACCACATTTGTGAAACGATGATAGTAGGATTCAAGTGACTCTCCAGGTTCAATTGTGATGTCAGTGTATTCCATGTATAGCTTGGATTCCATGTCATCTTTGTTCAATTGAGTTCCTTCCATGAGGAGATGAACGTGTTCCCACATAGCTTTGGCTGTTTTCTGAGCATCGACACTTCGATAGATCGGATTAGGTATACCTTGAAGTATATCAGCCATTGCATACTGATCAGCTTCACGATGTAGTTTCTGTTCTTCAGTGAGTGCAGATTCTGGAAGGGGTCTATCACCAGGAGGATGTGGAGGATCAGCATTTGGATCACCAGCTTCAAATCTTGTTGGCCACTCAAATGGTCCTTCAAGTATCACTTGCTTTAAGAACTGCCCATGAGGTTTCTTTAATTCAAGAAATCTTAAGAATCGACTTGACCATTGAACATAATTTCCAGGTGTAAGCATTGGAGGTGTTTCAAGTGATCCTGCCTCATGTTGGGATTGTTGAGTTGTAATAACTTCACACATTCTGTCAAACCAGTGAGGTTGTTTGGAGGAAAACTGAGTGTTTTGTAGTGGCACTTGATATGGTTGTTGTTGAGGAATGAGCTGTTGTTGCATCATTAGGTAATGTTGTTGTGGATTGTATTTAGGAGGTTGTTGATTCATTATGTGCGGAAGGTATTGTTGTTGCTGATACTGCTGAGGTTGTTGTTGCTGATACTGCTGAGGTTGTTGTTGCTGAGGATAAGAGTGGGGGAAGTAGTGATTAGGTGGTTGAGACATCTTAGAACACTTGTGTAGAAATGGATCTTTGTAGAAGAATGAAATGCACGTTCCTTTGAGTAAGTTGCAAAATCCTTGGGGTAAGTTCAATTTTTACGCGTAACTTAATCTTACGCGTAAACTTTAAGTTATGCGTAAAGAGTAGATTATGCGTAAACTAATAGTTTATGCGTAATTTTTCTCTTTACGCGTAAGTTTAGGCTTATGCGTAAGTTTAGACTTATGCGTAAGTTTAGACTTATGCGTAAGGTTTAAACAACCAAACAAATCTTTTAAACTTATCCAAGCGTGAAAGATAACCGTAGTCGAAGTATTCCACTAACTTATCCAAGCTAGGGAAGTACTGAGTCACCGTTACACGAGGAGAAGATCGTTGATGAAGCTTACGCGTAAACTCTGGCAAGTTACGCGTAACTCTGACTTACGCGTAGAATCAAACTTAAGCGTAGGTTTAAGGCGTAGAAGAGCGCTTTACGCGTAGGATCAGGGTTTTAACCAATTTAACGCGTAAGAAAAGGGTTTTGGCCTATTTTACGCGTAAGAAAAGGGTTTAAGCCTATTTTACGCGTAAGAAAAGGGTTTTAGGCCAAAGTTATGCGTAAAAAGGACAAAAAGTACTGTTGACAGCTACAGAATCGTACTATTCACCAATATTACGCGTAAACTGGTCAGAAACTTGAAAAATCTCAAATTTTTGAAGGAAAAATGCCTAGAAATAAGGTACTTTTGATCAAATAACTTCACCAATACTTAGAAAACACTAAATATTGAAGATTTTGCTCCCAAAAACTAGTTTTCCAATATCAAAGAAGCTATAAAACCTTAAAAAAACCTTAAAAAACACAACTTTATGCAAAAACTAAGCTTCAAATCACTATATCAACCTTGAAACTTGTCCAAGTTTCAAGATTTGAGTGAAAGAAACAAAGAAAAATGCAAAAAGATGAAGAAATGAACACCAATCCCTACGTTAACCAAAGAAATACACTTCAAACTTCTAGTAGGCGAATGATACCACTTGTTAGGTCACCATTTATGTAAACACAAGTATGATTGATAAAGAAATAAGATGAGAATGAGAGGTGGTTGATTATAAGACAATATGAAAGGTGAGAGTGCAAGAGTTTCACTAAGATAATCAAATAACCAACAAAATAAAATGTAACATAAGGTTTCTATTTATAAGGGAGGAGCTAGGGCAACACTCCCTTCCTCCCTTATCCTTTCATACGTGGGCTTTTAAGGCCTCATGGGCTTTTATATGTTGCCCATTAACTAAACAATAATCATAAACAATACTTAAGCAACCTATTACAAAATGTAATGACCGAGACTTGACTAAATACTAAAGTATGATCCCAACAGGTTAGGTGGTCTGCGTTTAGTTTATGTGGTTTGCTTTTCTTGCGGTTACCACACTTGCAGTTTTGATCATTCTGCGGTTTGCTTCTTGCTGTGGTTAATGCCTAGCGTGTAACTCACCTTGTGGTTTGTGTACTCTGCGGTTAGTTGCTTCCTGCGGTTAACTCATATTGTGATTACCTCTCCTTGTGGTTACCTATTCTTCGGCTAACTTTCCCTGCGATTTGCACACCTTGCATTTAACTCCTCCTATGACTTGTGCATCTTGTTGCGGTTTGGTCCTTTAGGTTGCGACTCTCTCAAATTGTTTGGCAATTTACTAAGTGATGAGACTTACGTGATAGGTCAATCATTTTGCAATTCGTGAATTGTTGTAACTTTAGTCGTTTCAATTAATCTAATTGTGATCTGACGTTGTGAGTTAATCCTTACGACTTGACTAATCTCAATTGGATACATTGCAACTTGACTTGTCACAACTTAACACCTGATGCAAACTGTGACTCATCTGGTATCTCTCTATTAGTTTAATCTGCTGGATATATCTTCTGGTTTCTTTTGTTGACTTTAATAAAATCCCTAGAAAGAATCATTTCTCGGTTTAAGTCACAAAAGTTGTAAATCCTGTTTGAAGACTTTGAGATGTCGATAGTATCAGATGACATTCAAGTTGCTGGGTCCGACACCTGACCTCCGATGCTAGATAGGACAAATTATGAATCATGGGCACAAAGAATCAGATTGTATTGCTTGGGTAAAGAAAATGGTGAGAACATTATGCGATCTATCGATGAAGGTCCTATGCAGATGGGTACAACCAGATATGTTATCTCCACGGCTGAGGATGGTACAGTCGTCCAGGGAATTGATAGACCACGCACTTAAAATGATCTCAATGATGTTGAAAAGAAGCGCTATGATGCTGACATTCGAGCCTCCAACATCGTGATACAAGGGTTACCCAAAGATGTGTACAAGCTAATCAACTTCAACACTGACACCAAAGCTGTGTGGGACAATGTTAAAATGCTTCTGTCTGGATCGGAGCTAACCAAAGAAGACCGTGAATCTCAATTGTATGATGAGTTTGAGCATTTCAAAATGAATCCTGGTGAAAACATTACCGACTACTATGTTAGATTTCACAAGCTGGTTAATGACATGAGAATGATCAGAACGACAATGCCCAACATTCAACTTAACTCTAAGTTTGTGAACAACATGTCACCTAAATGGGATCGTTTTGTCACAGCTGTCAAGCTCAACAAAGGATTGAGAAACACAAACTATGAACAATTGTTTGCTTATCTACAACAACATGAGAAGCATGCTGCATATGATCGTCAACTAAGAGAGAAGCTCAATCCAACTGTCACCAATGAGTCACTTGCTTTCATGACTAGTATGGTGCCAACTACTCAACATGTGTCATCAATGGATCACTCATCTCTATAGTCATCGGCTGCCACAAATACCCATCTTGACTCAGGATACTCTCATACTAACAAGATGATTGACAATCTTTCCAATCAAGTGTCTCTGTTAGTTCAACATTTCAGGGCTGCACTCCTATCTTCCAACAATCAAAGAACTTCCTCCAATCCACATAATCAGGCTATTGTGGAAGACGGAAAAGTAATGGTACAAAACGTTCAGGGAAGACAGAATGTGAATCAAAGGAATGTTGTGCGGGGTAACTTTCAGAACAGAGTTGGAAATGTGAATCAGGGACAAGGAAGGCAACCAATGTGTTACAACTGTGGGGGTCTAGGTCACATCGCCAGAAATTGCACTCAGCCAAAACATCCTCAAAACTCAGATTACTTCAAGGACAAAATGTTGCTCATGTAAGTTCAAGAGAATGTAGTTGTGCTAAATGAGGAAGAATTGGAATTCATTGTTGGAGATGATGGGAAGACATTTGATGATGATGTGGATGAACAACCAGTTCAGGATTTAGCTCTTAATGATCCAAACATCTTCCAGGCAGAGGATTGTGATGCTTTCGACTCAGATGTTGATGACGAACCCACCGCTCAGACAATCTTCATGGCTAATCTATCATCTGTTGTCTCACCTACACAACAATCTAGTCGATCCAACTCATCCATCATATCTGAGGTACTAAAATTATATGATAAATGTGCTAAGAATGATGAACAGAAGACCTTCAATGACATACGACAAAATGTTGTTAGTGAATCAAATGTGGCTGAATTGGAAACCGTCAAAGTGTTCCCAAATGAGCAACATTCGGATAGCAACAGTAATTCTAACGTATCTTATGGAAAGTATTCTGTTGCGTGTGATAATGATGTGATGCATGAACAAACGATATATAACGAAGTACAACAAACAGAAGTTGCTGAATTAGATGTTGCAAATTTGGGAAATAGCAATATTGTCCCATATGAACAATATGTAAAGCATAACGTCGAGTCTGTTGTATCAAGTAATATATCCTCTATTGATGACGATATGTGTGAATTGGATGAGTACACTATAGTTGCACCTGATGACACCCTAATCACTAGGATAAATACTCTTAAGGATCAAGTAAGGTTCTATGAACAACGTGCTAAATTTTAGCTAACTGAACGTGAACAAAAAATGGAATGGCAAATGCATGCTTACATCACTGAACAAAATTTAAAGGAAATGGCCTTCAAACAAGAGATTAAATCTATTCAAAATCAACTTGATCGTGCTTTTAAGGAAAAACAGGAAATTCAGGATAGTTTGAATCTTCTAAAAAGTGAATTTCAAGAAAAGGAAAACAAACTGTTAAACGAATTTTCCAACCTTAAGTAGTTGAAAAACAAACTTGAAAACAAGTTGTATGTTCAAGGCCAAACATGTCAAACAGCTCAAATGATGGAAAATCACATTAAAATACGGGATAAGCATAGTGATAAGGATTTAGGATTGCCTAAAACAAACTTTCTTAAGAGCATTAGAGCCTCTCAACCTGCCCTCTATGATGCTAAGGTTATGCTTACTCCCAATCATGAATCACCAATTAGTTGGTCTGATAAAGAGTTGGATGAACTTGATTCTGCCGATAGAGAGAGATTTGATAAAAAAATGATGGATCCAAAGTGCATTAAACACCGAGTCATTGTTAAGCCCCATGATTATTATGAACAAAACCGAGTGACTATTTTTGCACCTCAAACTAAGTTAACACCAGAACAGGTATTTTGGCCTTTAGACGTTGAGAAAATGAAAGATGAGGAAATTAAGGCCAAGACATCCCAAAAGTTAGCTGCTCTAACGGTGTATCCCCCAACACACCGATGCACTTAGTTCAGCTGTCACTTCCCACGCAATGTAAAACTCTTATTAGCATTTATGTCCTGTGTCAAATGTTCACTGATTTTGATAAAACATGCAAAAAGAGAATCACACCAACGGGAATCACTGAGGGTGAACGGGGATTTGAGCTAACCAAAGAGTGTTACTTAACTGAAGTCATCCCATTTTTTAAACAAATCAAAGAACACTTTGAGGGTTTACGACAATCCCTTGATGTTGAGCTTAAGGAAATGAAAGAAGTGTTTAAAAATGTGGAAAACGAGTGTAAACAAAAAGCAATAGATCTTAAGCATAGTGAAATTGCCAGAAAAAATATTCTCATCATGAATGACAACTTGATTGCTAAATGTATTACACAAGATGTGTTTTACAATGCTACAGATTCTTCTCTTAATGCTTGTCAGTTTTATGAAATGTCTATTGCTTTGAATAACCTTCACAATCATGTTGTTGAGCTTGACGGGGAGAATGTGAAATTGCTTGAAAAAATTCAAAATGATGATCATGACAACATGATCAAGCATCTTTCTGAACTAGAAGTTGATAATCTTAACTTACAATTGAAATATCAACATTTAGAAGAAAAAATAAAATTATCAAAGGCCAAGACATCTTTGGATGCTCCGGAATTTGATGCATATTTTGAATTAGCAAAAAGGGATGAAAAAATTCAAGCTCACACGAACACGATCAGGTTATTGAGGGCTCAAATTGCCCAATTGAAGTCTCCCATGAATAATGTGATTGACACCCATAAACCAATGTCTGCAGATTCTCATAACTTTCAACTTCAAAACACAATCAATTTACTTAAACATGAAAATGATTGTTTTCAAGCTGAAAATTCTAAAGTTAAACAACATTACAAAGAGTTATATGATTCTATCAAGATCACTCGTGATAAAACCAATGAAAAAATAACCTCTTTGCTTAATGAAATTGAGAATCTAAAGACAAAGGTGAAAGGGAAAATGCCGATTAATGATAGTGACAATATCGATTATGTGGTTTGTAAATGTAAAAAGTATGCATGTGAGGCTGTTTTTATTCCTCTTCCCCTTAAGAACAATGAGCTAGTCCATAGTGATTACCTTAGACATCTTAAGAACTGCCTTGACATGACCCGCGAAACCATTGAAGAAGATAGAATGGTGAGACCATCTAATAACTCCCTATCGGATGTTTGCTTTCTTACCAAGCGTTCACAAGAGTTGTTAGAATATGCCATAGGTACATGTCCCAAGATTCCAAACATGCGTGATAAAAATGGCACATCCTCATCTAGGAATTTGAAGAAGCATGTTACTTTTGATAAACCTTTGGCTAGTTCTGATCATAGCACTTCACCACCTAGAAACTAAACAACTGTGCAACAATCTAATGTTCCCATCGTCAATTCTACAAGAGTAATCAATGTCACTAAAGCTAGCGGGTCAAAGCCTAAAGGCAATACAAGGAATGATATGACTTCGCCTGCTAAGAATGATCAAGGGAAGAAAGTAGAAGACCACCTTAGGAACAATAAGATTGATTTGAATGAAAAGAATCGTGTTGATTCTTGTATTTGCGTTAAACGTACTATAATTAATTCGAATTCTAATGCTACTTGTAAGACTTGTAACGGTTGTTTAATTTCTGGTAATCATGATGAATGTGTTGTGTCATTTTTGAAATCCTCTTATAAATCCCCAATTAAATTTGCTAAGATACACAAACTGGAAAACAATACCTGGAAAGCAACAGGAAAAGTTTTTAACAAAGTAGGATATCAGTGGAAACCTAGTGGAAGAAAATTCACTCTAGGAAATGCCCGAACCTTAGTCTTTAGAGGTTAAGAGATGGAGGGCTACTGGTAGAAAAGTCCCTTTATTGACCAAATGCCTTGATAGTAAGACACGTGATTCCACTGGCATCGGTTCATCTGTGAGAACCAATGAAAATACTGATCCTGTATCTCCTAAGTATGCGTGTGCTAACCTATTGGATCCCAATTACACTTGGGGATCCATGTTTTTCAGTTATCCATATCTGTCTGGATTCAAATGCAGGTCGTACAAATCATCCTGTGGTATTTGGACTCAGGCTGCTCAAAACATATGACTGGGGATCGCTCTCGGCTCAGAAATTTCGTGAAAAAGTTTATCGGGACAGTTAGATTCAGAAACGACCACTTTGGAGCCATTATAGGGTATGGTGATTATGTGTTTGGTGATAGCGTGATTTCAAGAGTTTACTATGTGGAAGGACTTGGGCACAACTTATTCTTTGTTGGACAATTCTGTGATTCTGATCTCGAAGTGGCCTTCAGAAAACACACATGTTTTGTTAGAGAATTGGACAGAGTTGATCTCCTCAAGGGAAGTCGTGGTACAAATCTGTATACCATCTCTATTGAAGACATGATGCGGTCCTCTCCCATTTGCTTACTTTCTAAGGCCTCAAAAAGCAAATCATGGTTATGGCACCGTCATTTGAACCACTTAAACTTCGGCACCATTAATGATCTTTCTCGCAAAGATCTTTTTCGAGGCATGCCTAGATTGAAGTATGAAAAAGATCATCTCTGCTCATCATGTCAATTGGGTAAAAGCAAGAAGCAAACTCATAAACCAAAACCCACTAACTCCAACACTGAAGTACTTCATACTCTTCACATGGATCTGTGCAGACCTATGAGAGTGCAAAGCTTCAATGGGATAAGATATATTCTTGTTATTGTGGATGACTATTCAAGATTCACATGGGTGAAGTTTTTAAGATCCAAGGATGAAACTCCCGATATTATTATCAAAATCATCAAGTAGTTGCAAGTAAGGCTCAACAAAACTGTTAGAATCATTCGCACAGACAATGGAACTGAGTTTGTTAACCAACAACTCACCCAATTCTATGAAAGTATCGGCATCAGTCATCAGAAGAGTATTCCTCGAACTCCTCAACAAAATGGAGTCATTGAAAGACGGAATCGCACACTAGTTGAAGCTACTCGCACTATGCTGACATTTTCAAAGACACCAATGTTTCTATGGGCTGAAGCTATTGCTACTGCATGTTATACTCAAAATCGATCTTTAATTCATCCACTTCATAACAAGACACCTTATGAGCTGGTGCATCTCAAGAAGCCTGATCTTTCTTTTCTTCGAGTGTTTGGTGCCCTGTGCTACCCAACAAACGATAGTGAAGACTTAGGGAAGCTTAAAGCTAAGGCTGATATTGGGGTATTCGTTGGATATGCGCCAGATTGAAAAGGGTACCGAATCTACAACAAAAGAACCCGAAAAATCATGGAAACAATCCATGTCACGTTTGATGAGCTGACAGAGCATACGGATTCAGGACACACCAGTTCTGAACCCTCGTATAATCTTTTATCTCCTGGACCAATAAGTTTGGGACTTGTACAGAATCCAATCATGTCACTCCTTATGTTCCTCCCACGAGTGATGAATTGAAAACTTTAATTGATCCTATGTTTGATGAGTACTTCGAGTCACAGCCACCTCTTGAACCGGCACAGCCGGCTGCTGAACCTAATATTATGGCTGTGAATGCACCTCATGATACAAATGGTCCATCTACCTCCATCTCTCTTGACTTAGATGCACCTGAATGTAGCAACACTCCAAATGAATCAATTATTCAATCGTCTTCTGAACACCAAGGAGTGGCATCTAAAAACTCATGGGAAGTCAATCCTTTTGTACCAACCGAGGAAGAACCATTTGAAAATGTTTTTGCACCTGAATCCTCCAACGAAGCATCCTCTTCAGAAGAGTCAAACAACACTATGACAGTTCACTATCCTCAACCCCATAAACATCTCAGAAAATGGACAAATGATCACCCCATGGACAACATCATAGGAAATCCCTCTCGACCTGTGTCCACCAGAAAACAACTTGCCACTGATGCCTTGTGGTGCTTCTTCAACTCTGTCTTATCCAAAATCGAACCCAAAGACTTCAAGGATGCCCTTACAAAAGTATCTTGGTTCACCCCTATGCAAAAAGAAATCCATGAGTTTGATCGTCTTGATGTATGGGAATTAGTACCACCACCTGAATGCGCGATGATCATTGCTCTTAAATGGATTTTCAAAGTTAAGCTTGATGAGCATGGTGATGTGTTGAAAAACAAGGCTCGATTAGTTGCGAAAGGATACAGTCAACAAGAGGGTATTGACTTTGAAGAATCGTTTACACCTGTTGCTCGTATTGAGGCCATTAGAATCTTTCTTGCCAATGCTGCCAGCAGTAACATGATTGTTTATCAAATGGATGTTAAGACTGCCTTCCTGAATGGGCACTTAAAGGAGGTAGTCTATGTTACTCAACCTGAAGGTTTCGTGGATCCAGAAAGACCAAATCATGTATATCGCTTGAAAAAGTCACTCTATGTTCTCAAACAGGCTCCGAGAGCTTGGTACGACACACTTTCCAAGTTTCTCCTTGCAAATAGATTTACCAAGGGTGTGGTTGATCCTACCTTGTTCACTAGGAAAACTGGAAACAACCTATTTCACGTTTAAATCTATGTAGATGATATCATCTTTGCATCGTCTGATTCCAAGGAATGTGATCGCTTTGCTATAGAAATGAGTTCCAAGTTTCAAATGTCTATGATGGGACAAATGTCTTTCTTCTTGGGGTTACAAATCTCACAAAACCGAGCGGCATCTTTATCAATCAAGCCAAGTATGCTAGTGACATCCTCAAGAAGTTTGGCTTTGATTCAAGTGATACAGTTGATACACCCATGGTTGAAAGATCCAAACTTGATGATGACTTAGCTGGAGTAACCATTGATCAGACCAAATACAGAAGCATGATTGGATCTCTCATGTACCTCACAGCAAGTAGGCCAGACCTTCTTTTCGCCGTATGCATGTGTGCCAGATATCAATCCAAGCCTACCAAAAAGCACTTGGAAGCTGTCAAGAGAATCTTCAGATATCTCCAAGGGACAATCCATATGCGTCTTTGGTACCCTAAAGACAATGCAATGGCTCTCACGGCCTACTCAGATGCTGATCATGCGGGGTGTCAAGATACTCGTAGAAGTACTTCCGGAGGTGCTCAATTCTTGGGTGAGAAACTTGTCAGCTGGTCGTCCAAAAAGCAGATGTGCACTTCAATATCGTCCACCGAAGCTAAATACATAGCCATGTCCTCGTGCTGTGCTCAAATTTTGTGGATGAGATCACAATTATCAGATTATGGGTATAACTTCAACAAAATCCTAATGTATTGTGATAACAAAAGTGCCATTGCCCTGTGTTGCAACAATGTCCAGCACTCCAGAGCCAAGCATATATACATTCGTCATCACTTCATCAGAGAACAAGTGGAGAAAGGGATAGTGGAACTCTACTTTGTGAGAACGGAGTTTCAGCTGGCTGATATATTCACAAAGGCTCTTTCTCGGGAAAGATTTCAGTTCATTCTCCCACGACTTGGGATGAAGAGCCTCACTCCAGAAACTCTTAAGTCTCTCCAGGAAGACAATGATGATTGAAGGATTGGCTTCACTCACATATCCTTTGTATATAAGATTTATCAAAAAGAAAATAGAAAAATATAAAACCTATAAAAACCATAAAAATATGAAAAATCATATAAAATACAAAAATATTCTTCTTACGACATGTCTCTTGTGTAATCAATATTATGTACATTTCTAGAAATGTCATTCAATAATGACACAGAATCATACATGTGCTTGAGCAAGAGTTTTTTTGTTTTCAAATAATGTTTTTTCTAAAACATGTCGTATCTCAAAATATTCTTAAAAAATATGGCTTGTAGTCATTTCAGGCTACAACCCGGACTTCAAAAATAAGGTTTGTTATTACTTCAGATAGCAACCCATTTTTCAAAATGGGGAAAACACGTCGCCAAAAAGATGGTTGTTCCTTTTACTGGGCGAAGTTCACCTAGGCATGGATTATTTTATATCCATGTTTCCTCGATCTAATGTACGCTTCAGTGCATTATTTCTTGATAAAGAAGATAAATCTTCTTTTTATCACCAAATACTTTCCCTTCTATGATTTTTCCGGAAAGTATTTGTGCAAAACTTGGTGGTACCATGAGATTTTGATTAAAAATCAAACTGAACTCAAAATTTTGATAATTTTTTTCACTCAATCAATGACTTTAATATTTTATGAAAATATTTCAGTTTTCACATCCGTCATTGATTGAGGGGGAAAGTGATTTCTCAAAATTTTATGTATCATCAAAACTCTCCGCTCCTTGTACAAAACCTTGCAACAAAACACTTTGTGATGGTTATGTGTCAGAATGAGAAATTTTCAAAGAGTTTTCAGAAATTATCAAAACTTCAAATTGTTTGTAAACTCATCAAATCTGACACATAACAACCTCCCTCACAAGTTGAGAGGGAGCATGAAAAAGGTTCCTTTTAATCAGAAAATATTAAAACTTACCGCATTTCTCTCCCAAACGTTTTCTAAACTTATTTAAATCAATTGAGATCCAAAATCTCAAAAGATTTGAAATTTTTGATCGGGGGAGAGAATGTGATTTAAATATGAAATCTGATAATCAAAAGTGATCTTTTGGACTTAATAAATAGGCTCCCACATATGTGCTAAACACTTTCGGATATCGATGCACATATTGAGGGGGAGCAAAAGGCGTTTGTGGAAGTAATACCAATGACCGACCATTTATCTTTATGCATGGAGTTATAAGGATGGTTAAAGTTAGGTATGAGTTCCCATGATCCACCAGAATTGGAAGGATCTTCCCAGGGACAATCCATAGATAGATTAGAAGTCCTTAGGAATGATTGAAAAAAGGAGTAAAGTGAGAAAGGGAAGAGTGCGGACTGAGATAGAGCTAGGACTGGAACAAACCCAACAAGGTTCTAGTAGTGAAGTCTTGGTAAGCACTGAAGGGGTTGAAGAATGAAAAAGAAATGAAATGAGAAAGGGTGAAAAGAAATAGCCCTCCATATATTCAACCTTAGGGCAGAAACCGGGTTCAATTCATAATCTACTGGCGGTTACTAAGGTAACACCGGTATTGAAGACAAGACTTCATGGACCCAGTGACCACTAAACTTCCCAACTACTCAAGTTCTCTTAAAAGAGCTAGTTTCATTCTCACGGGGAACCCTGTGCAATGTATCGACCGCTCATTGCGAGCTATGTTGATACCTAAACAGGAGACGCCTCCCCAGTCTCCAGGAGCGGATCAAAACGCACTATTGAGTCTAGAGCCATGAGATCATCCATAAATCTCACTAGGACACACTTCCAATATGCTTATTGTTTCACACAATGTGGAAAATAAAATATAATATTTAGAGTCCTACGCATTATCCTTGTGGTATTGCCAGAACATCAAAGTGATATGAAAATATTCACAATGAAGATGGAAATCCTTCCAGAGCGAACATCTTTCAAGCTCTTGATAGGTGACATGTCAGATCCATCTTGGATCAATGATCAAGTGACAACTGGAAAGAAAACAATGGTGCGATTCAAAATTGGATCAAACTTGTTCCAGGATATGGATTGACGGATACTTTTGCTAAAACCTTTCAATGTGCTCACAAACTGATTTTTCGAGCACATTGATTGTGTACAATATTTCAAACAAAAGTATTTTTGATGGAGATGTGATTCTGAGCATAAAACACTCGTCGTGTCTCAAAAATTGTTTATCATATGACACGCGAGTGATTTCTATAAATCTATTTCTCATCAATCCGTGAATATTTATTCACCGATTCACTCTATCGTGTTGTCTGCTTTGAGATGTTCCGATATGAGAACATGCTAAGTATGAAGATTCCGAAGTGGATTATTTGGAAAATTCATTACTACAAGCTGGAAATTCCTGTCAAGGAGAGTCTTCTTTAAAAGAGACTCTACCTGATCACAGGTCGGTTTTCACAAAACCGGAGGGTAGTCTGTCCTCGCAGAACGAATCACAAAGCCATATTCGTTCTCTATCTTTATTGCTAACTATTTTATTTCAGGGACACATATAAAGATGGCGTTGATGGCTCCTATTTCCAGCTGAATCGGGTCAATCCATACCTCATGCTCACACATCCTCCTCACTATCAATGATGAAGAGAGACTTACTACAACGAATGTTGAGAGACTACCAAAAATGTTTCCGCAACTCTGATGAAAGGTCTCCTGATCCACAAATCTGATGTAAAGTCTCCTGATCCAGAAGGGTGTGAGCATGATGGTCCTTAAGTCACTACTTCACATGAAGGCGATACTACTGCGGATGAGCTTGGAGATTTAATGTGGCTTATGATCTCAAAGAAGCTCAATGATCACACATTCCAAAGGAACTCCAAATCACAAGTTCATTGCTTGAAGTACAAAGTGTGCTGAAAAGTGAAGAATCAGAATCTACGAGCTACAAAGACTTAAGAATGCTTGAAGATCAAAGAGCTCAATTTCCAAGGTGACCTCGCTTAGGGGGAGATTGTTAGGAATGCAATTATTCCTATAGAAGACTTGGCCACTTAATTATTGTAATAGCATTGAGTTAGCTCATAGTTAGTTTAGTTATTAGTTAGAAGTAGATTAAGTAACGTCGTGGAAGAAGGACGGGTCTTTACCCACTGTATGCCTGATCCACAGCCTGGGTGTGGGCGTTTTATCATTTGTTTGTTAGGTAGTATAAATACTCCTCTCCACATGTGGAGAGGGTTGGACCTTCTCATACACTTTAATCTAACATCACATTTTCTCTCTCAAGGTTCCAAGTTTTCTCCTCTTTCTTCTTTTATCTTAACTTAAACGCCACACTAATCAAAAACACCATCATGTTTGTGACTTGATTGATATTCTATAGGTGTATTTGTTTATAATAATCTAAAAGGATGTGTATTCAGTTTAGTGAAAAGAAATGTGTTTGGTTTTTATTAAAGGGTCTAAGCCACAATTTAAAAAGGGGTTACGTTTGTTTTTGTAAATGGGCCGAAGGCCATAGTAAACTAAAGGGTGATTTGTAATTAATAAAACTAATAGGTTATGTTTATTAATATTAATTTATTTAGTTAACTAGCCTATAGACCCGTGATAAATCACGGGTGGCTAATAAAAATTTACTTAATAAAAAGGTCCAAGTTGTGAACTTGTGATACGAATAAAATTAAGCTATAAAAAACAAAAGGAGAAAAAAAATTGATAAATGTGTAACTTTGTTCAATCTTCACAATAAAAGAAAACATCAAATGTAGCTCCTTCATCCTTTTAAGTGAAAAAATGATTAGTAGTACAGTGGATTGACATGCAAATGCATTAAGAAACCTTGCAGAGTAGTCTCAGTATGTCTTGTAACCAAATGAAGTAACAAAAACACAAACGTAACCACAAGTGTGGGAGTTAATTCACCACATATTTATTGAGTAGAATATATAAACTTTTTAATTGCTTCTTTACTTAATTAATGAACAAACACCATTGTACATGCTAAAAAAAATTCAAACATACATCACAGAACTCCCACAATCGACTTTTTTCATTCCCCACAATCAGACCGTTTGAAAGGCAGGGTACGAAAGCATAAGTGAATTCGTCGATTTCGAGCCTTGAATATAACCAACATGATTTCGTTTAGCAACTCTGTTCAAAATTAAGTTTAGACACAATTAACTTGCAATAATCCAAACTTCATTGTCTTAGCCTACAATTTGGATAGAACTGAAGGTAATGTTTTGATGCATTAACCACAATTATCTACCATAAGCATGCATCAATTAATAAGAATTTTAACATTATATACTAATAGTAGTGAGGTCTAAAACATTGTTGTATCATATCCTTAGCAGCGGGTTAGATTGGGTTTGGGTAGCAACGGGTATATGATACTTGACGCCATTCAACATTGTACATATAAGAAGAAATTTAATTGTCCAAATTGAAACAACGAATGCATCATAAAAATCTTAATATTTTACGATGTACATACTCGATGATAACTACTTTCTGCATCCCGTATAAGAAGCTAATTCATTATAGTCTGTTGCATCTCCAAGCTCAAGAGGCCCGATATCACCATATGTCAGCATCATTTTTTCTTGAACTCTACAAATAAAACCAAAAAACGTAATCAAGTTGCATGTAAGCAAGTTCATTAACACATAAAATTTAGTCATTTGTACCCATATCTCATAGTATTCATTACTCAATCTGTCACACCCATCCTTGTCATGCATGCAGTAAAGGTTGATATACATGATCAACCGATCATCATATTTTAAGACAATTACATGATAGGCAAGAGCACATAAGGGCCCAAGAAGTCGCTCAACACCCTTTATATCATCATCGACCGTAAAACCCGCAATATTATGTTTGAATAATTGACATTGGGAAACCGTAGAGACTAAATCAAAAAAGAAAACAATCTTAAGAAAAATAAATAACACAATATGCATAGACTCCTGTTATATCAGCCCAATCCAATATTATGATTAAGTATCGCTAGATACTAACATGAATGATACCAACAAATATTAACACCTTCTCTCTTTAAGTGAGGGTTTACATATACCAAAAATGACATCAAGTACTCGTAACAGTTAGCAAACCCATCAAACATAAACTAAATTGCAAGTCTAATGGGACCTAAAACCAATCAATTTTCACCTTGAATGTAACATGCCTACATAAAGACCTCTAAAGAAACATTCGTAAAGACCTCTAAAGAAACAATTTTAAATAAAAAAATAGTGAAACATAAATTTCCATAGCTCATACAGTCATGGTTTTGCAACACTAACCCGAATCTCGAACACCATTAACTTTCCATAGTAATTAAACAAACTACTGTAAAAAAACCATTATTTCCAAAGCTCATACAGTCATTGTTTTGGAGCACTAACCCGAATCTTGAACACCATTAACTTTCCATAGTACTCGAACACCATTAACTTTCCATAGTAATCTCAAACACCATTAGCTGTGAGAGTATGCAACTGCAAAGAAAAAAAAAAAAAAAAAAAAAAAAAAAAAAAAAAAAAAAACTAAATAACCCACAGAAACTTATTTGCTTGATCCCATCTAAAATATCAATCAATCCGCATATTAAAAATTGAGAATCAGTACCCACAAAAAAAACCAACATAAAAACTAATAATCAAATTGAGTAATTCTTTTGAGTTATGAGAACCCACAAAAAAACTAATAATCGTTTTATTAATCGATCCATATACTTATGAGTACCCAAAAAAAACCCAACCCATCAGATTGACGTAAAACACTGATAATTAAACATACCTTGTACCAATTTGATTGGATGTTAATATACCCTCTATCAAATCGAATTCATATTGAATGTGAATTGTAAAAAACCAAGACCATCAAATTATGAGTAAACATACCTTGCACTGTTTTGATTTTTGGAAGTTTAAAAATTGAGATGAAAGAAAAACAGAACAATTAGATGTTGAATGATATTGAAAAAATCATAGATGGCAATATTGCTTGATTGTTGTTTGATATTGAAGGAAGGTTGAAACCCAAAAGAATGTCAAGTAAATGCTGAGAGAAATCAATTGACAAATGACGTGGAATTAGTGAGTTGACTTTTACTGCCATCGTGGCTTTAATGAGGTGGCAAAATTTCAAAAAAACCTTTGTTTATTATATATATAGATGTGTAACATATATTTTTGGCTATTAAAATGTCAGACTAACGTGATCTATATTATTTGAACATAATAATAATTGGTGCGTTTCTGTTAAATAAACTTAATGACATTGAACGTATTTGAAACCATAAACCTAATGACATTTAATACGTATTTGTAACCCCAGTTAATCATTAAATGGCATTTAATATGATTTTAAAACACTAAGTTGACTAAATGTAGAAACTTACTAAATATGTTAGGAACCCTAATCCGTGTAGATTCGTTGAAAAAACGTAACATCCATTGATTCGTTTACTTTCCGTTTAATTGCATTAAGGTACGGATATTCAGTCTTACTTTTAGACATTATTTCATTTGCATTTCGTATCGGTACGAATATTCTGGATACCCACTTCTCTTTACATCATTATCGGTTGGTTCGTTTGTTTAATTATTCGTTTATCATGATTCGTATTCATTGACTTTGATTCGTTTACTTTGATATGAACCTTTGATATGAACCATTGATTTGAACCATTGATATGATCCTTTTGTTATGATCCATTTGATATGATCCTTTTGTTATGACCCATCTGATATGATCCCTTCGTTATGACCCTTTGTTTCGATCTATTTGATTTGACCCATTGCTCAAGGTACTATTCCTAGCCATGAAGGTAACATGGCCATGTCATCGAGGCACCAATGGCGTGACACTTTCTGTGGAGGTGTGATTGATCCACGACGTTTCCCTTATCTGTATCTGTGGCCATTATCTGAGTATGTATGCTAGTCTTGAGCTAGTGTATGTGCTAATCTGTTTTGCAAGGGAGCGTATGGATGCATCCTAGGTAATGTGTAATGATATCTGGTGATTGGTAGGTGCGTGACCCTACACCCCATCATAATCTGGTACATTGGAGTCTGCAACTCCATGTACAATAAAGGAATTGATGGTATAATGTATTGTGAAATGAAATGTTTGATTGATTTCTTTGGTACTTGAGCAACTTCCGTTACTATCCCTTTTACTATTTCTGTATTATGCTTTGATTGCCATTTTCATATGACCTTTCACATTCTTTACGACCTTACTGTCAGCAGGTTCACATTGGATTGTTTATTTATTCATTTATCCTTCATATGTTTATATATGTTCACTGAGCGTTAGCTCACCCGCATTTTCTTTTCCCTGCGGCAGGTATCAAGTTGGAGGCTGGGATTGAGTGATGAGAGTAGGAGCTTTTAGTACACCAACCCTACCTTAGTATTCATGGATTTTATTTCAAATTTATGTTTAGTTATTTCATTTCTTTTATAAGTTGATTTTTAATTATATTTGTTTCATTAGTCCTTTTAGTATCAAGATTTATAATTTATTGAGCTAAGTCTTCCGCTTGCACTTTATGTTCTGAAATGACACCATAATGTTACACTTTAGACCCTTGTCGGGTTGGGGTGTTACAATTATGGTATCAGAGATTAGGTTTGACCTGTAGAGCTTAGGCTATGACCAATGAGGATTAGGTAGACATTAGGCTTCCTTCTACTTTGACGCTTCCTTTTGCTCTTACTGTCTTCTTTCACATTTTGATCTTCATCTTTGATTTTTGTCTTCACTGATTCATTTATTCATAGTGGGAATCTTATCATGTTTCTGAGTCTAGAAGTGCGGTTCAATGGAGCATAAGATTGGTGACTGTCCTAAGAAGAAGTGGGTTGGCGGTTCGTGAATTCCTCGGTTCATTTTTTTTTTCATTTATGCTTTTCATTTTACGTCTTGATACATTTCTCTATTTTTTGTTATATTTTTGGAATGTCTGATTTGAACCTGCTAATAAATCGAAGTCGGAATTTAGCCTTATCATGGTATCTGCTTACGATTGTGATCTTTTATATGTTATATATATGTGTTCCGTATCTGTTGGATTCATTTTTAAATGATCGGTCATTATTGAAGAATCTGAAACGTTCTGAACCTTCAGAATCAAGTCATGAGAAACTAACCTTCCGTTCGTTCGAATCGTTTTCAATTTCCTTTCATAATCTGGTATGTATCTATTCGGTTTTTTTCAATTTCGTGGACGAAATTTTATTTTTAGAGGGGAAGAATTGTAAAACTCTAAAATTCAGAAACCTAAATTTTCGAATAAATTTGAAATTTTATAAACTATTTGACCAAATTTGTAAATACCAACATAACTTATAATATACATATACATAATAATAAATAAAGAAAACTATAAAATTTAATACCTTTTAAACCCATATTTAATCCTTAACATTGAAAGCCATTAACCTTTTTTTCTTAACCGGCCCCCTAATTGAATCCAATTAAAACTCTTTAAAACCTTTATTTAATTCTATGACAAGCCCATTTAGATCTCAGTTAATGGGGCTTTAAAAATCCTAAACGGTAACATTAGAATGGGAGTTTATTTTGGTGACTCTATAACCGAGTTCTGCTTGTTTATTCTACTCCCATTTGACACACCAAAACACCATACGAAACAACAATCAACTGCTGTTGCTTCTTTTATTTTGGGTTCGATCGACGAAGGTGTTGGTTTTGTGTTTCTGTCTCGACTCGTCTCCAAGGTATCGACTTTTCTCGTTGTTATTTTTCTGTTTATTCGACTTAGCATTTATTATTCGATCTTAGATCAACAACCGATCGACCCATGCATCGTCCCCATAAATTGCATAAATCGAACTTGGTTATTCTTTTTACAAACTGTTTGGTCGACCCATTTATAATTAACCGAATCATTTAAAGTTTCCCATGGTCGACCCTTCGTTTTGGTCGATATGTCGACCACAAAAAAAAAATATAAGAAAATGCTATATTTGACACTTTCCGGCAGCTTTATATCGACCCTTAATTATTTTAATCGACTCAAGTAAATTTTTCGACCACATAATGTTTATAGCGACCCATTTGGGTCACAGCTTGGTGTCAAGATACTTTTGGATTTTGCTAACTATATATTCAGTTTGAGTCTCGAATTATTAGTAGGTTGCTACGTAATTAATCTTTATTTATTTGATGCGGTGATATGCTAAATTTTGTAGCGGACAAGTCAAAAAGGGAACAAGGGTGTATTAGTTTATAATAATCTAAAAGGATGCGTATTCAGTTTAGTCAAAAGAAATGTGTTTGGTTTTTATTAAAGGGTCGAAGCCTCAATTTAAAAAGAGGTCACGTTTGGTTTTGTAAATGGGCCGAAGGCCATAGTAAACTAAAGGGTGATTTGTAATTAATAAAACTAATAGGTTGTGTTTATTAATATTAATTTATTTAGTTAATGTGTAACATATATTTTTGGCTATTAAAATGTCGGACTAACGTGATTTATATTATTTGGACATAATAATAATTGGTGTGTTTCTGTTAAATAAACTTAATGACATTGAATGTATTTGAAACCATAAACCTAGTGACATTTAATACGTATTTGTAACCCTAATCAATCATTAAATGGCATTTAATATGATTTTAAAACCCTAAGTTGACTAAATGTAGAAACTTACTAAATATGTTATAAACACTAATCCGTGTAGATTCGTTGAAGAAACGTAACGTCCATTGATTCGTTTGCTTTCCTTTTAATTGCATTAAGGTACGGATATTCAGTCTTACTTTTAGACATTATTTCATTTGCATTTCGTATCGGTTCGAATATTCTGGATACCCACTTCTCTTTAGATCGTTATTGGTTGGTTCGTTTGTTTAATTATTCGTTTATCATGATTCGTATTCATTGACTTTGATTCGTTTACTTTGATATGAACACTTGATTTGAACCATTGATATGATCCTTTTGTTATGATCCATTTGATATGATCCTTTTGTTATGACTCATCTGATATGATCCCTTCGTTATGACCCTTTGTTTCGATCTATTTGATTTGACCCATTGCTCAAGGTACTATTCCTAGCCATGAAGGTAACATGGCCATGTCATTGAGGCACCAATGGCATGACACTTTCTGTGGAGGTGTGATTGATCCACGGCGTTTCCCTTATCTGTATCTGTGGCCATTATCTGAGTATGTATGCTAGCCTTGAGCTAGTGTATGTGCTAATCTGTTTTGCAGGGGAGCGTATGGATGCATCCTAGGTAACGTGTAATGATATCTGGTGATTGGTAGGTGTGTGACCCTACACCCCATCACAATCTGGTACATTGGAGTATGCAGCTCCATGTACAATAAAGGAATTGACGGTATAGTGTATTGTGAAATGAAATGTTTGATTGATTGCTTTGGTACTTGAGCTACTTCCGTTACTATCCTTTTTACATTCTTTACGACCTTACTCTCAGCAAGATTACATTGGATTGTTTATTTATTCATTTATCCTTCATATGTTTATATCTGTTCACTGAGCGTTAGCTCAGCCGCATTTTCTTTTCCCTGCGGCAGGTATCAAGTTGGAGGCTGGGGTTGAGTGATGAGAGTAGGAGCTTTTAGTGGACCAACCCTACCTTAGTATTCATGGATTTTATTTCAAATTTATTTTTAATTATTTCAGTTCTTTTATAAGTTGATTTTAATTGTATTTGTTTCATTAGTCATTTTAGTATCAAGATTTATAATTTATTGAGCTAAGTCTTCCGCTTGCACTTTATGTTTTGAAATGACACCACAATGTTACACTTTAGACCCTTGTCGGGTTGGGGTGTTACATTTATCACCATCACCTTCTGCATCTTCTGAAACATCCTTCACAACACATTCTTCACCATTCGAGTCCCTACGCCTTAAAGTGCCACATTCCACTTCTCTTTTCTCCTTTGTTGATACAACGCAATCACCATATTCTTTAACATTTGGATCCCTTACAACAATTTTGGTTTTGTTCTTATATATATTGGATGAATTACTACTATACAGAGAGTTTTCAGAATCATATGGACTTTGGTATGAATAAATGTCTGTATAATCATATAAACTAGGACTAGAATTCGGACTTTGGTAGGGATAATAAAAATATGAAAGCCCTTCATAACCAAGACCACCAAAACTATTGTAGTATCAATATTCATATCCATAGCCATACATACCATAATAATACACACCATAACTACCATTATACATGGCATTATAATTGTTATAATAAGTTCTAATCTTCCCACTCATTTGCTCTTTTGAAACCGCCTTCTTCACTTCCACACGTTTGTTCTTCAATTCATAAAACCTATTCTTCAATACATTATCTGCGGTATCTTGTGAGTTAACTGTAACAAAACCGAGCCCTTGTGGCCTACTAGTCTCTTTATCAACCATCACCACAACATCCTCAATAGGACCAAATTTTTCAAAGAAAGCCCTAAACTCCTCTAATGTTAAATCAGCATGTGACCCACCTACGAAAATCTTTGTCACATTACAATACTCATTATTCTGACACTCATTGTTTTTTCGATTAATTTGATCAAGATTGCATTGCGTTTTAGTATTGCCATCCTCTTACATTAATCAGCATGCAGTCATGCACTATAGTTACATAATTACTCAAGATAAGGAAACAAGAAAACAACAATACAACTAAAAAAGTGATATGATCATTCAATTCAATTTATGGACAAGAAAACATGCATATGATAATCTTTACCAGGTACAATATTAATAATCGTAATGTTTGCTGTAAATTTTACCTTTAATAGAAATTTCTTGAGAAAATCCTTTGATCGAATCCATTGTGTAAAGGTATTGTTGAATCGGATAAAACCTTCAATAAATAAGAACGATAAAAAGAAACATGAATAAGACCTGGCTTGGGCTTCTTATGAGTTATTAATATATTAATAAATAGAGTTATAGTAGAATTAGTATTCTCATAATAAATTTAATAATAAGAGAGTAATCATCGCTAGTCATGGTAGTTGATTAATTTCATTATAGCCCATAGTCTTTTGAGAAGTTTGATATCTGAGTGGACAACGTTATTAGTCAACTTGTAAGGGCCCATTTGGTTTGAGGTATTTTGGGAGTGTGCTTGGAGTGATCGTAAAAGGTAGTTGTTTGGTATGTGTCTATGGGCCCCCTAATTTGAGATGAAAGATGAAAATCCTACATCCACAAATCATGAGGGAAAGTCCAGGATTTGCCATATATCCTATTAGGATTAAGAAAAAGGATCGGTCACCCCATGTATTTTCATACTTAGCGTAGCTTTTAGTTTTGTTAGTATACATTTAGTTATAATAGTATTAGTTTAGATATAGTCTCATCGTGGAGTTGAGTCGGGTCTTTACCCACTGTCAGCTCACTACACAGCCTATGTGGGGCGTATACAGTAAGTTTATATATACCCTTTCCCACACAAGGGAAGGGTTGGTTGATTTCACATAATACACACACCCACAAGGTGTTTTCTCTCACTAGAAATCTTCCCTTCTCTCTCACTTTATCATTCTAACTTTTACCATGGCAAACTTTATCTTCTACAATCCAAGACCTCCCGAATCGCCACATAATCAACCATTGAATCGATCCTACAATTGTTACCAGAGCCAAGGTTTTACTTATTATCGTTGATTTTTGTAGTATTTTTCTTGTCAAAATCTTTCCAAGTTGTTACTGCATACGAATATGTTTTGTTTTCTCTCAATGTTTACATGTTTTGTTAGTCACAACTCACAACATTTTCTCAACAGTTTTTGGTACAGTTTAACATGGTACTGGTTCTATACAGTTTTACACGGTCAAAAGTCTTTTGCTTTATGCTTTTTCGAGTTGCCTAAAACTGTTTTTATGCGTATCACAATTAAAGAAGAAGGGGTCGACCGAGTGAATCGATCGATTTCATTCGATCGCCCTTAATGGGATGATTCGATCGCTGGACGACAAAACTTGAAATTGGTCGTGTGGACGATCGATTGAATTTGTGTGTATATTTAAGTTTCTAACCGTTTAACAACGGTTTAAAGTATATATAAAAAAAAAAAAAAAAAAAAAAAAAAAAAAAAAAAAAAAAAAAATCAAACATACTAGCCGTTGCATTCAAAAGAAAAAAATTAGCACACTATAAATACCACATATTAACACAACATGTTACACACTTAAATTCAAAAAATCTCACTTATTTCAATTCAAAATGCCGTGTAATAAACTCCCTCATACCGTCGAACAACTTCAAAATTGGGTCAAAAACCAAGCCGAAAAAGATGACACGACTCGTCAAGAAGCTATTGTCGAAGTTATTAACAGGTTTGAGCTCGCAAAGGCACTCAAACAACGAATGAGATCACGATACACAGAGTGCGATCACATCTTTGACGACAGAAAATTTGTGATCAACTAGTTTTTGTACGTGAATTTCGCAAAGATCATGCCGTTGTTGAGACATTGCCTGACTGTGTGAGTCAGATACATGCCCAAAAAGCAAACAAGATTCGTTGGAGTTTTGAAGAAAATGTGGAAGCTGGTATGGTTGAACAAGAACAAAAACAACAACAACAATTTGTGCAAGGTGCATCGAGTTCATTTGCACCAAGAGTTGTTGAGCAACAACAACATTAACCTCATCTGTATCACTTTCAGCTAAGTTTTGATCCCCTTACTATGAGTAACCTCTATAGTTTTCGGTACAGTTTAACATGGTACTAGTTCTAAACAGTTTTAATGGTACAGTTTTACACGATCAAAAGTCTTTTGCTTTATGCTTTCTCGAGTTGCCTAAAACTGTTTTTATATGTATCACAGTTAAAGATAACAGCTTCATGTATCTTATTTTTTTGTGAACGGTTGAAACCATCCCGTGAATAATACTGGTCGGAATCTAGCCGGAATCTTGCCGTTTGGTAGGTGAGTTCTTAGTTGTGTTTTAGGTGCAGTTTGGGAAGTTATAAGCAGCAATTTATCAAGATTCTTTGTTGCATTTTGGTGTATTATCTGAAAAGGAAAAGGACAAAACTGGGGTTGAAGGTGACATTTTGTCTACATGCTACTGCGATTTTCCCCAGTAGTATTTTTACTGTTTCTAGCGATTTGAAGATTTTTCATGACTTTTATGAAACATAATGCTGCCAAAATCTCTTCAAAAGTGGCGATTTGTCTAAACTTGCGAATTGTCTACAAAACAAAACAAAAGAAAATGAAGATAAAGACCAAGTTGATCCATAAACCCAAACCAAAATCTAATCCTACACCCTGTCATAAACAGCTAACGCAAACAACATGTAGCAACAACAAATCCAACACCACTTTTCTAATCCTCTCTCCAGTATCACAACTACATCAATATCATAAATTACATATTCTCAACTCTCATCTAAAATCTACCAAGACTTAAACTAAATTCAAAACCTCGATCTCAGTGTAATCTTTTCGTGTATTGCAACATATCCAAGATCTTAAAGATCCATATCACGAAAGATTAAATACATCACAGATCCGAAAACAAATCGAATGTTAACCAACAAACAACAAAAAGGATCTCAGTTTGTGTTGTATGTCAAAAGTAAACAATTTTTTAAAAGGTATACCACACAAACTCATCATCGATTCAATTGAAGCATAACTGCTATGTTAATATACAAATATTAAAAGAAAGTCATATAACAAATCTATCATAAACTTTCTTTGATTCAAGTCAAAGTAACACAAGACCAAAACAAAAACGTTAACTACAAAGGAGAACCTACCCGAGAGCTTTTGAAAGGATCTAGAAGTCTAAACCTTGTGTTCTTCGTGGGTCCATGCTTCGGTTGTGTTTGGAATGATGATGGTGTGAAGTTGAGATTTGATCGGATTAATAGTGATGATGGATATGAGATCGATTGTGTTTTGATGATGATGTGTTGAGATGATGATCTAAGTTCTGAGATGAGGCGTATTTTGATAAGTGTGTTTAGGAGAGAGGCAGAATGTGTAAGATTAGGGTTATTGCAATGAGTGGGATTAGGGCAAAACTTATATTTAACTGCTTATGAAGTGTGATGGATTAGGTATTATAATTTCATTTGTAGTTGGATTGGATTTTGGGCCTAAATGTGTTTATCACTAATCATTTTTTGAGCTGGGTTGCAATTAAAAACGTGGACTGGACTGTCGCTACTAGATATGCATATTACCTTGGGCTGAAAAATGAACTTGGCCGATTAAAATTAATGGGCTGCAAATTTTTATCATGTGTGATAAATACATAAATGTGGTACATTATTGGTATAAAGAGGAGTATTTCGGTTACAAATTTCACAAGGTTTCACAAAATGATTGGTATCTTGTCAAAACTTAACATACAAAACCCTAGTTCGATATGCGGAACAGGGGGTATCTAAAGAATTAGGGCATATCACAAACTCAACTATCAAACCAAATCACATTAAAACCATAAAAAATGTTATTTTTTTTTGGTATTTCACTGCACGAGATTATCACGAAGTTTACTTGGTATCCCTTATTTGAGAATGAAGTAGGTCTCACGAAGGCGCGTACTTATTTTATCTTGAAGTCGGGGTTGGTTGGATGCATGACTTTCAATGATAACTTGCTCGTGCTTAACATTTACGTTGAAGACTTGGTTTATCTAGTTTCCAAAAGTCGGGGTGGATGGTTGAAGACCTGGTTAACTATCACTTAAAGGATTTACATTGTAGTATTCAGTGTCACATGCAAAAGACGATGTGGATAATTGCAAGAGGTGATGATAGTCTCATACTTTGTCAGGATTGTATAGAGTACTTAGGGATTTGCATGGTGCACAAATTCTCTACACCATTCTTCCAACAACAGTGCAAACTTAAGTAACAAATTTGGGGAATTCTACTTCATTTTCAAGTTGGGTATATCGAGTTTACTTCACCAAGTGGTCACAGAAATAGCCGACAGAATCACGTGGTTGGTTAAAGAGTTGATTTTTCAAGATGTTTGCTTCAGGCAAGATCTTCACGTGTTTATGGTCATACACGTCAATGATGCTTCCGAATGTTTGAAACCATCATGGGGGAGAAACGTGTACTATGATGATATAAGGTCAACCTCCAGGGGGAAGTAGTTTATACTACCTTACTTAGTATGGTTTGTGATGTATTCTACATATGTGAGAAGAATTGTTGCTGATCTCTTACATGTTTCCCCAAACTGATATTCACCAAAAACCAAATTTGTCATGATACATTATCATTGTCTTACAGTTTCTTCTTGGTTTTGTAAAATCCCACGAAAGAACCTATTTCTTGGTTTAAATTATAGATTTGTAAAATCCCGTCCTAGTCAATATCATGTCAAACATTTCAGATGACATTAAATCTATTTGATGAAGAACATTCTCAGGTAGGTACTACCAGGGACACAATCTCTACCACTGATGATGGAACTATCCTGGAGAAAGAAAAGTATATTTTCGGATCTTAATTGATTCTGGTGCTACAGTTTCAACTTCGAAGAAGGGATAAAGTGTGTACTTCATGTAGTGGACGAGTTTTGATATATTTCATGGCATTTTGGTTATAACGAATTTTTACAGGGCTATGCGCTTTTGACAAAGATCTAGATAAAACCATTATCAAAGTTCATTCAAAACATCAAAAAAGGCTAGATTTGGGCATTTAAACTACAAGATGTGACTACGGAGTTAATTCATTATTATTTATTTGAGGTTGAAGTAAAATTTCATGGATGCGTGTACTTAGTATATGAAGATATCAGGGTTGGTTGGATGAAGATTCTTCGAGATCCTTGCTCGAGCTTTTAACCTTTGCAATGATGATGACTTGGATATCTAGTTATTTTGGCAATTCTTCTTTTCTATTACCACAAAATAACTATCACTTTAAGGAGTTACATTGTAGTGCTCAATGTCACAACTCACACGTAGTTGTCGATAGTCAAGAGGTGATGCACGTCTTATACTTGATGGTTAGTTGGTTAAAGAGTATGGAGTACTTAGAGATTCGATGTTGCACGAACTCTCTACATCGCTCTTTGTCACACATTAGTGCAAGCTCAAGTCACAAGTTCGGGTTATTTTACCTCAGTCTCAAGTTCATCATATTGGGTTTTTCTCCATCAATAGTCACGATAAAGAGCCGATAGAATGATAATGGGGTTGGTAATGAGCTAGCAGAGAGAAGAAGAAAAGAGAGAAATGACATTTGAACACATCAGTTTAAGCCTCGTTCTTCAAATATGACGTTTGAACAAATCAGTTCAAGCCTCGTTCTTCAAATATGACGTTTGAACAAATCAGTTCAAGCCTCGCTCTTCAACACATGACGTCTGTTCACATCAGTTCAGGCCTCGCTCTTTAACATAATGGCGTCTGCAAATAACACTTTAGGTCCCGTTCCTCTAAGAAAAGAAAGGTGTACGTTTCAATGCGCTTTATCTTGGGAAGAAGAGAAATCTTCTTATTTATGACCATTCTCATCAATAAGCTTCATGCTTTTCCCATGTTCGTACAGTCATCAATTGGATCAACATACATTGGATTATACTTTTGTGTTTCACTTATTCAATCAAAAATTGCAACAAGCATATGCAATATTTAAGGGGGAGAAGGGTGAATAAACTACTTGTTGATTGATTTTGGGTCTATCAACATCTTCTCACGGGCTGATATTATTAGTGATGAAGGGCTTCCAGTTAATGCTTCATGTACACATCAGTATAATGATTCTGATTAATCGTAACCATCATGGGAGAGAAATGTGTACACTAGGGATGCACAACAGGTTCACGTGATGGGGCTTAATCATTTATTCCGGAGTTGATATCCGCAGAGATGATCAGTGCTTCAACCTGTTACTTTTGTGTTATCTTTTCACCAAAGTACATCACGGGCTGATTAATTGTAACCATCAGGGGAGAGAAATGTGTACATCAAGGACGCACAACAAGTTCACGTGATCGGGCTTTATGTCTTATGAAAAAATTTAAAGATGATCAGTGGTTCAACTTGTTACTTTGGTGTTATCATTCCATGTGTACGTCACGGGCTGATTTGGTATCTGTAATATAACTGGAATGCATTTGGTGAAATGAAGATGTTGATATTCTATTCCCCAAATGGACAACCTTGAAGAAGGTCGAGTCTACAGTCTGTTATACATTTTCCACTGCATATTAGAAGACGAAAGATGATATGCGTTTAGTTATCAAAAGACTTCTTCATATTCAAGGCACTCATCTGAAAGGTTGCCATTTTAGGGGAGAGCACTAATTAGGGGAGAGTGAAAAGTCTGAGTTAATCCCTAATTAGATGTGCTCACAGTGTTCTTCAGCAAGTTGATTCTTACATGATATATTTGAGCCAATTGTGTTCTTCTCACACGATTTCAAGTATATGTGCCTATAATGTATTGCTGAGTATGAGGTATCAAAACCAGAAAGGGGGAAGGAGACATACATCTGAACACACAACGAGTACACGTGATGAACCTTATACTACCTCGTAATTGAAGTTATTCTGGGAAGACAAATGTCATAACTGCAGAGAAAATCAGTGTTTTAACTCATTTATTTTGGTGTATTATTCCAATTACGCGGGGGAAGAGATGTAAGAAACATTTTCTGATGATAAAAGAGGTACACAATAGATTGAGTTTGTACTTCGGGTTTTTAAGCTTCATATAAAGAGACTGATTGCATCACTTCAACTACTTGGGGGAAGTGGTCTCTTGATACCTTTGGTATACACTACTTCAGCCTTCAATGGGAAGAAATATGAGAAGAATTATTCAAGAGTGAGATGATACATTGCTGATCTTGTTAATGATCCCCCAAACGGACAATCACGATTATTATTCTTAAAAAGAGCAGCAATATTTGATGTGGTGTGCTACGAATTCCGCTGTACACTTAACTAATGTAAGCTTGAAATAGAGCTTTGAAACTGCTCCAAAAGAAGATTGTCGGTTTTGGGGGAAGCTACCAAAGCATTACACAGAAGAAGGCTTTCAGACGATTATTCAGGAGCCTTGAAAGCTTTAGTGGTGATAGTTCAAAAAGATGTTGACAAGGACATGGGTGATGATGAAGAGGGTGAAGCTGATATGACATTATTGGTTGACATACGAAATCTCAAGAAATGTTGTCTTTGAAACTACCAAAGCAAAAGATACAGATCTAGATGACCTGATCAAGGCAACAAAAGATAGTTGAAACTTCCATCAACCACCTCCAACTCCGATTAATCAACCCGAGAAAGAAGGAGGAACTAGCGGCACCCAACCCGATCCGGTCATTCAACACAGTAAGGTTGGACCCATTACTATTGTTCCCTCTTTAGATCCGGTTAATCAACCCAGTAATGAAAAGGAAAAGAATGTCATCAACTCACTCTTCACCTCAAACATCACATACAACATCTATTGAGCTTACAATTATGGCTTTGGAACAACTTAGTTTCGAACCCAAGCTTGCAGTTATGGCTTCTAAGCATACCTGCTTAGGACCCACAACCAACCGTCTAAATTTTTCTTATCATTTAGATGTACCACCACCCGCATTTACTCGTCAATAATTGGAAAGTTTATCTGCTCCTCTGTTCACCAAGAATGTCGAATAACGTGCTCCAAATGTATCTAGTGTTTTCGCTACTTAACCTTATGCTATTCCAATTCAAGATACACCTAAATCTACAACAACAAACATTGCTGCAGACAGTGTTGCAAAAATCGGCCTACAAGGCCGATTAATCGGCGATTACAAGCTGAACGGCCTTGGACCTTGGAGCGAATTACAAGGTAATCGGCCGATTAATCGGCCTTGGACCTTGGAATCGACGATTAATCGGTCAAAAATCGCTACACGGCCCTCGACCGCCTCGGGACCGATTCACGATTTTTGCAACATTGGCTGCAGATGCACCTCCAATCGATTTTCCAACAACAGAATAACTAATTGATGTAATATGATAGTGGTAAGTATATTTTCCGAAGAAAATGCAACGAATGCAAGTTCCCGGGTCGTTCTCCCAACGAAGGTTTTGTGCGATTTGTCGATTCGTTAACGTGTAAATGCGATAAAAAGTTAATTTGTGGGTCTTTAAACTACTGATACTGAAATAATAAATAAACAAGTAAATAAAACACACTAAGTGAAAACGTAAAGTAAAATGTAAAATACGTAAATCTCAGGCTATTCCCGAGATTTCTAAGGCAACTACTTAAAATAAAAAGGCTACACGTGAAAATTAAGTTTTATAAAATCCTAAATGTAATTAAAAACATTTTGAAAAATTAAAAATATTTTTTATGGTTTTTCCTTAATTTAAATTAATTAAAAACTATTTTTTTTTTCTTTTTTTTGTATTCTTATTGTTTAATGATTTAAATTGCAAATAAATATGAAAAATAACTTGGAAAATACAAATTAAGTTTCAAAAAATCTAAAATAACTTAAAACTATTTTTGAAACAGAAAAGATATTTTTATTTTGGCTATTTGTTTAATTATTATTAATTAAAAACTATTTTTAATTACTTTAATTATACTAAAAATGCAATTAAATGTAAATATAATCTAGAAAAATGCAAATTTACTTTCTAAAATTCTTAAATAACTAAAAACTATTTTTAAAATAGAAAACTTATTTTTTTGGATTTTTATGTAATTGTTAAGAATTAAAATAATTAAAAATGATTTAAAAAGTGCTAAAAAGTGATTTTAATTATTAAAAGTACCAAATAAGCTAGGAAAAATCTGAAATTTTTATTGAAAATCTAAAATACTATAATAAGCCTAGGAAAAATATAAAAAGTTAGATAAGACCACTAATAAGCTGAATGGGGCAAATAAGCAATTTAAATAAACACTAGAAATAAGCAAATAAGCACCAAATGCTACCAAAACATCAAGATATGTTCTAATAACTTAATGATGCATAAAAAAACAAGAAAAGTTCAAATAAGCACTAGAAATAAGCTGGAAAGGAGTTGCACAGTTTAAAAAAAGCACTTGACAATAAGAAGTTGATAAGCAGAATGCACAAACAACTTACAAATGGTTCAAGTGGCTCAGTTAAGCACTAAACAAGTTATTTCAATCAGCAAACCACTCAGAATAAGCCAAATAAGCACAATACAGATTGCAATGTTATGACAAAAACTAGGTTCACATGCCCTACTTTGAGCTTAATTTTTAGCACTCTAATAAGCCAATTTTTGGAAAGTTAAGGGGGCAAAAGTAAGATAGCACTATTGAGATCCCAAAAAAACAAAAAGCCCTAATTCTAATGCTCAATTGATACCCTAAAATGAACCTAGTTCAGGTCCTGTTTGGACAGGTCTATACTTTTGTTTTGACTTTTTAAGTGCAAAATTAGTTTGACTAAAGTGAAATTCTATTGATCTAATCTAATCATAAATGTAATATTAAGATAACTTATGACTCAATTAACCTAAGTTTATCTATAATGTACCTATTCTCTGACACCTTGGAAGCTTCTAGATAGATCTTAGTACGAGGTTTCATTTATTGAGACGAGGTAATAAATGGGGTGCAGGGTGAAAAGGAGTGGGAGAGATGTACAGTAAAAGGGCGCTTGTTATTGTTTTAACCTTTTTTTGACCAAGCCTGGGTGTTGACCGAGTATAGATAGTGGGAATTGGGTACCAGGGTATAGTATAAAGGAGTTTTGGGCTTGGTTTGTAGTTGAGCTTGGTTTAGCAGGTGGATTAAAGGGATTTGGGTTTTGGTTATTTTTAGGTTAAGTTGGTTTTGGATATTGGTTGTAGTAGTAGTGTAGCAGAGGGACTAAAAGTGCACTTTCTGAAATTATGAGGACCAAGGCTGCCATTTTTAATAATCACTATCCAAGGGTCATTTCTTGATAATCTCTGATTCGTGAAGGGCCTCGTTGTCAAATCTTCAAAATAAATACTTCAAAGGACTAAATCTGAAACTTGACAAAAGTTGGAGGACTATTCTTGTCATTCTCATCAAACTTCCACCAAAGATCATTTTTGTCATTCTTCGAATCTTTAATGATGTTTCAAGCTTTCTTTGACCACTAAGCTTCCCCGGCTCTGGCTTTTGACACTTTTCCATCTCTCGTGCTCGTTTTGTCATTTTCTCGTGATTTTTCGTCCTTTTCTTACATATCCGTTCCTGCACACTGACAAACACAATAACATACATTATTTGGCAATTTTGGTTAGTTTTTGGTTTATTTAGTCATAATTTGGACAAGAAAAGGTGAGTGAAATAGCACTCACCAATAACAAACTTCTTTCAACTACAATGATACAACTACTGATCAACAAAATCATGAAGTACCCACTCTTGCAGATTATGACAGACATGCTTTCCTCAATCCATTTGCACTGGCTCTAACCGTTCTTGATTTAGCAGAGTCATCTTCTTGCAATTTGGATCCGTCTAAAATGCATACGTTCTACCAACTTCACCCCTACGACACATCATTGGACTCTAATATATCTGGAAAAACATATTGTGCTCAAATATTATCTCATCAAGGAGCATGTCGAGAAGGGTACTATTGAAGTATATTGTGTGGGAGTCAGGCGATAATGATCTATCTAATGAAGAATAGTGGTGGTAATTCTTCATGTATCCTTTTGTACATTTACATATACCTGATAAAACCATATTGTAAATAGAAAATTATTAAACCTACAAAAACCATGAAAATCAGAAAATATAAAAACTCCAAAAATATTCATCTCGCGACATGTCTCTTGCATAATCAATATTATGTATGTTTCTAGAAATGTAATTCAATAATGGCACGGATTCATACATATGCTTGAGCGAGAGTTTTTTCTATCTTTTAAAATAATGTTTTCTAAAACATGTCGTATCTAAAATATTTCTTTCAAAATGGCTTGCAGTCATTTCAGACTGTAACTGTTAGAATATAAGAATCATGACAATCATATAAACAGGTAAACACATATGCGGAAGCGAAGGAACATCTATAACACATAATAGATTAACATAAATTAAATAGGAACGTACCGTGGTGATTCTAGCCCGAACAAGAATCAAAAGCAATTGTCTTTAACAATATGAAGAACCCTAATTAGGGTTTATAAGGATCAATGAATAACCCCTTACCGTTTTGTTATTCGATCCAAGATACAATCAATAGTGTGATTGTACCATGTTCTTGTACACACGTACTAATAGCGATTCGATGTGAATGCTAGTTCCTGAATCACAAATAAAAAAAGGTGTCGAATCCTTTTTATATTATCAACTTGTCGAATCATAATTCACTAAATAAAAGATAGTATAACCATGCATGCAAATATCTATCATATACAATTGCATGCATGACAGATGTCTTTATTATGATAGATCGATCACCATGATGAAATACAGTGAATATATTAATATATGAAAAGGTTGTGTGTCGACTTTTCTGGTTCTCTATCATCGAGAATGAGACTTAAGATGTGTATATATAGCATTTAATCTTGTCCAACAAGTCATTGCTAGCACCTCCTTAAGTTTCAAAACTCGACACTCAACCCCCTTTCTTTTTCCTTGTTCGACCCTATAAATATTTGTGATTTAATAATTAAATATAACTATTTATATATTAATTATTTAACATCGATTCTCATACGCAAAGTGTGCAATCCCGTGGTCTCAAGTTCGATTCTAGTCATACGAATATTAATATTTATCCATAAACTCTAACAGTAACCTGGTCTTAAAATTATTGCTTGCTATTATTTCAGATAGCAACCCGCTTTTCAAAATGGAGAAAGTACATCACCAAAAAGACGGTTGTTCCTCCTACTGGTGAAGTTCACCCGGGCACGAATTACTTTATATCCATGTTTCTTCGATTTAATGTATGCCTCAGTGCGTTATTTCTTGTATAAGAAGAGAAGTCTTCTTTGTAGCTAAATAATTTTCCTTCTATTTATAATACTTTAATTCATTATAAATAATAATTGCTTAATGTCCTTTATCCAAATACTAAATAGATCAATGCATGATAATTCTAGTTAATGAATTTTGTCTCAAGTAATAACTTGTTGACAATTATGCCTCAAGTAATGACAGTCATACTTGTTGACAAGGCATTATTTCAACTAACTTTGATCTATCCGAATTTTGAGAATACTTCTTTCAAGAATTAAATAATTAAAATTCTTGTATGTGTAAATCCAACAATCTTGATATAGCCACATAATTTTTCATAACTGGTGTGATATCCTCAATCACCAACTTATGACAATCAAACTTTCAAACCTTTTAAAGTTTAAAGTATTCTAATTCTTTAATGTTTAATGCAACTATGCTCTTAGTTGAGCACAACTAGTTCTTATGAAATCCTTCATGACTAGTTATTGAGTGTCATCTCAATTAAACCAGCATCATTGTATATTAAACACAATATGCTCTTTAAAATTTTCGTAAACTTAATATCCATAGTGTAATGTTTAGGAGCTATTCCAGGTTGAGGATCATTATTCTAATTTCAAACATTTTTCATTAGAATATCTATTACACAAGTTATATAATAATCTTTAATTGGATATCAAATATTGTCAAATCATTTAAGCACTTAAGCATGATACAACAATAATACAATGCACATGAAAATCCTTCAGTCAAACTTAGATTTTATTCATGTTTGATCTTTACAAATATGTATATCCATTTAGTCATCCAAATAATATATCATATTCTATTTACAATTTATTTACCGCACTTGTTCATTTAATAATAAACATTAGTTTTAAGGTTGTATGTTTTATTTCCTAAATCTTTCAAGTAAAGTTTCATTCCAAATTAAGTCTAACCATTTACTTATATGGAATGTTACTCTTATATGTTATACAACATATATGATTTAGTAAATCAAACATAATACTCCCACTAGCTTTCAGGAATACTTAGAAATTACCTTATTTTAATTATAAACCTAAACATAGATTTAATAATTTATCATAAGAATAATCTCCTAGATGCATGCATTTATCCATTCATGGATTATTGCATTTTGTACACTTCCAAAGATTTGCATGAATTCATAAACTCCTTTTTGATTACTTATCGTCCTCGCTCAAGTAATTATTCAAGAAAGAGTTTTGATATTCCATTGTCAAATTTCACATTCATGTAAATATGACAATTACCATCTTTATATCTTTAATGTACTTAAGAAAGAGTATTCAATCATAGTTAATTGCTTAAGTATGATTAATAATCTTGTCATAAGATATTCATTAAGATATGTGTACAATCTTGTCCATATGATTTCAACTCAAAGATTTAACCACTAGGGTTACATTATCTTTGAATAAACTCATCATCATTCTCTAACTATTAAGAATTAAGATAAACCAAATTTTTTATAAATCTGAATATCTTTATGAACTGCATCTTTAACATTCATAATATGAGTAATTCACCCAATTCATTATTTTGGTAATACTACATCATATAATCGTCAGTATATTCATTAAATATATGAGATATCCAAGTGGATCTATGAATGATAATTCCATCATCTTGAGGTTTATCATTTACATGTTAAGCCTCATCATGATTTTAACTAGTGTAGTTTTAGAAGATTATGTATCTTGTAATTCTATCTTTTCAAGATAAAATACTCCCACTTGGCTTTAGCATTATATAGAATATAAGTACTTAGCAATTAGAGCAACAATCCAATTTTCTCTTTTAGGACTTTACAAATACGCATTGATAGCTCTTTGTTAATAACCTTCACATAAGTAACTTAACAAATTTAGAACTTCAATTTTAAGACTTAATGTGATTCATCACATTTCATAATTCAATAACGTCTTATTAATCTTCTAGGAGTCTAATTGAGTATATTCAAGCCATACTCAATTTCTAACCTTGATAACTTTTAGAAGAATAGAAATCATAGTTATTTTTAATCAAACAATCTAACAAGAGTTTGATTCCCTAACTGAACATACTATCCATAAGTGGTACTTCAATTAGAATTAATATTGTAAGAAGATCTAACAATATATATAAGATAACCATATTCCTGTTGGCATACTTATTTACCAATTAAGTCAACTTAATGGTATAATAGTATTTCCAAACCACTTGCATGCTTTATAACACAAGTACTTTTGACCAAGTCACTTCATGTTTATGTCTTATAAAAACATAAACTTGTTATAATCCCACTATACGTTATTAATCATTGATTAACTCAATGACTTCTTGTATATGTCTTAATTAAAAGACCATAACAAGCTAACGTCTAACTTAATTATAAGTCTTGTAATACTTAGAAGACTTCATATTTATAACTATACAATAAAGTATAAACATGTATAATTAAAGTAATCATGAACACCATCATTTGGTTTCAATAATATTTTCAAGTTAACACACTACTTTATTTATTTATGTCATTCTAAGAATACATAATTATTGAAGTAGTATTATATTACTTCATGCATTTATGTCATTCCAATAATACATAAATATTAAAGCTGAAGTAGCATTGTTATTTGACACATGTGTTCTAATAGATGTCTAATTTAGAAACTGTAAATTATCCATGTTGGTCTCACGCATACATGGAAATTCACCTTGTTGTTAATATTTAGTCTGCGTCTCACGTTTACTAAATTATAACACCAAGTGTTTCTTAGATTAGATGTATTAATCTAATTAAAATTATAATCTCTTACTTTGCAGTTAAGAGAATCCTTTAAATCATATTCTTATGTGTTGTACTTTGCACATAATGAAGATTTCTCCCACTTGTGCATGGTACAACACCATGTATCATATAAACAACACGCACGCGTTTGTTAATGTGAACAATATGATTTGTGTCATTAACATAACTTAGTAGATATAGAGTTTACTCAATCAATCAAGGAAACGTACATGACTATCCTTGAAAATATTACTGTCTATATTTGGAAAGTAATTACCTTGAGATATTCAAAAGATAATCTAAGTTACAATCAAGACAATAAGTCTTGTAACTCCCACTGAATTAGAGAACTCATAATAATCCCTTATTCAGCCATAAGAACACACTACTCCCACTGAATTTGACAACATTGTAAATGTTTCATTAATCAGTGAAGGGAAATAGTTTACTTGTTAACTTTCCTACATCTTTTAAGAAAACCCATTCAAACAATTATATAGGTTATAAAAGGATGTAATCTACTACATAAGTGTGATTCATCACATTCCAAATTATTAACTTGAAAAGGCTTGGGCATGCAATTTCTTCCTGTATAGATCTACCATTCCAACAATTGTATGTAGTATCTTTAAATGGTCAAATCAAAACAACTAGATAAAATAATCTAATTTGTCTTTTACCATTATGCAGTAATCAGTCTAGCTTCTAATTTAATAACTCATAAGGTGCATATACTCTTACTATTAAAGTTTGCTATGAGTTATGTATTTAGAATTTAGACAATTCTAATCATCCTATTATACCTTTCTCATTCATGAAAAGGAATAGGATTTAAGTCTCACACTTCTCGTAATGGAAAGAAGACTATATTTATTCTTTTTGTAAATATTGATTCTAACCAAAAACCCAAACGGGTGTAGATCAATTAAAAGAATAACTTACGTTTACGGTTTTGAGTTGCATTAATACATTTAAAGAATTTTACAAAATTCCTTTTTAGTATTTTCGATAATTTATATTTCCAAGAAAATATAATACCCAAGGTTATATTCATATAACCAACTAATTTCTTGAAAATCTAGGATCCAACTTTACATAGATTCCACCACATCAGTTGATCTGCTAGTGGTGAAAGTATAAAAGATGGTAATCTGTCGAACAATAATTGGCAAACACTTTTCCAATTCCTAGATCATTATGGGATTTACATCAAATTGATTCATCAATTTGTCATGTAAGCATGTTTCATCCCATCTCATGCCTTAAGCTCTAGGTCTTACGCATCAACTTAATTAAGTCGTCTAACTTAGAAACTGCAAATTCTCCATGTGTGGTCTCACGCACACTCGGAAATTTACCTTGTCATTAAAATTTAGCCTGCGTCTCACGTTTACTAAATAATAACTTCAAGTGTTTCTTATAGTTAGATGGCATGTAACTTAAATTTTAGGGTATAAATTTTTTGATGTGAAAATCAAAACATGTATAAAGATGCATGCACTCATCTTTATAACATAAGTTTTCATAAAAACTTTTTATATCCAATTCGGGAAATTAATACACAAAGTTTTACTTGAGGTTTATGCCAAAACCCAGATATTCTTTGAAAACTTATAATTTTACTAAGTGAGTTACTACTATTTTCAAATTTATCAAGTTTACAAATTTCTTCCTTAAGTTTGTTGTTTTCACTTCTAAGTACTTGACATGATTTACATTCTTCAAAAGTTTCTTTACCTTTCTCAAGTTGATGTATTTTAATTTTTAGTTCAAGTACTTCATTTTCTAATTGGTTATTTATGTATTTTAGTGATTTGTTTTTAGCCATAACTTGTTGTCCTAGTTTGCATAATCTATTGTATTCACTATCTAAGTCTTTTTCATCTAATGATAAATTTTCATCACTAAAATATTCGGTTTCGGAACGTACCTCACTTGATGTTTTAGCCATGAGACACTTTTCTTCCTTTGTTGTTTCTTTCTCATCTTCATCACTATCACTCCAGGCACCTCCAACAAACGCTCTTTGATTTTGATCTCTTGTCATCATTGGACATTTTCCAATAAGGTGATTCGGATCATCACACTTGAAACATTTTCTTTCATTCTTGCTATACTTGTCATCATTATTCTTTTGAGATGTTCTTCTTTCATCGTGTGGTTGTCTAACGAATCTTCCTCGCCTTTTGAAGAATTTCTTGAAATCTCTTACGGCCATGGCATATTCTTCGTCTTCGCTTTCGGAAGATGAGCAATCTTCGTTGTTGGATTTCTTTCTAGCTTTCAATGCGATTGACTTGCTTTGCTCTCGTTTCCCTTTAACCATTTCGGAGTCCTTCTTTATTATAGCTTCGTAGACTTTTAAATTACCAATTAATTCATCAAGTTGTAGCGTTGACAAATTCTTCGATTCTTCAATAGCCGTCACTTTAGCTCGCCATTTTGGGTGAAGAGCTCTAAGAAACTTCCTAACAAAATTCTTACTAGAGAAATTCTCATCAAGTGCTTTTAAACTTGTGATTATGGTGTTAAATCTAGCAAAAGCATTATTAATTGATTCCTCTTTCGGAATCGTGAATTGCTCATATTGTTGAACAAGTAGATCTATTTTGTTATCTTTGACTTGATTATTACCTTGGTGGGTTATTAATAAAGAGTTCCAAATTTCTTTTGCGGTTTCACACATAAAGATCCTTTCGTACTCTTTACGTGGTAGCGCATTGTAAATAACCATTTTTGCTTCATTACTTTTAGCAAGTTTTCTTTTTAAATCATCATTTTGTTTTTCAAAAGGTACGATTTCATCTTTCTTAGTTTCGGGATTATTTTGAATAGGTAAAAAATCACCATTGGTAATAATATGCCAAAGATCTAGATCTTTTGATTTCACATAAGTTTCGAATCGATATTTCCAATATAAAAATCCATCACTTTCAAATAGTGGTGGTCTTTGCATAGATTGCCCTTCTAAATATTTTTCAGATTCCATAGATCGTTACAAGTTTTAAAATACAATATATTTTAAAGATCTTGCTAGACGTGGCTCCTGATACCAATTGTGGAAAACTAGAAGGGGGGGTTGAATAGTTTTGCGTCCTTTTAAATTTATAAATACAAGTTTGTTTTAAAAACTTCGATTCTAGTTTTATGTGAATTCAATACTTGCACTAAATGAACAATTGTATGGTAACTAACTAACTAAACTAATATAGTAAAGGTAAATAAATAAGTAATGAGAAGAGTTAGAAAGATCAAACCACAACACAAGGATTTATAGTGGTTCGGCTACAAGGACACCTTCCTTGTTCCTACTCCACTCCCCGAGTCACCTACTCGAGAGTTTTCTTCACTATGTCAACAAACTCCCTTTTGGCGGAGAAAACCTTACACACCAATTTACACACCATACAACTTCACAACTTGATCACGCCTTCTACACAACTTCTTCACACCAATATACTACACACCAATCTTCTTCACAACTATCTTCTACACACCAATCTTCTACTTCACACCTATCTTCACAACTATCCTACTTCACTACTTATCAACTTCTATTATCTACACAACTAATCACAAGCACAACACAATATTCACAAATGAATATATATATACACTATGCACAACTATTCTTCAACACTTCTTGAGCTTGGTTGTAGAGAGAGTGTTCTTCTTTTGCACTTTTAATGAGAATGGAAGATTAGGGATTGTATCACTTGAAACAAGGATTAATATACTAATGATCAAAGCGTTTTAGAGGATGTTTAGAGAGTTATAGATCTGAAAATTTCGTGCAAAAGGTAGGGAAAAATTCCAGAATTAAGGTGGTATTTATAGGAGAAGAATTCTGACAGTTTCTGACAGGGGAGCCTGGCCGGTCCCCTTAAACCATGGCCGGCCCCCTTAAAATTAAGGGGACCGCCCCTTATAATTAAGGGGGCCGCCCAACTGTAACGGCCAGAAAACTTGTCTTTTAGTGGGGAAAGTTTATTTGATGAAAAACTAACTGATTTTGGTTAAATATTTGAAATCATATATTTAGTATGATTAAAACATTTTTCTTTATTACCAAAAGTGTTTTTCAAAAATATATAATATGTTTATATGATTAAATAAACTTTGTGTTAGTTAATTAAATATCCCTTTGATCATGAGATGTATTAAGCACTTGTTTATCCATACCTTAAGTGATTAAGTTGGATATAGTGATATAAAATCTTACGATTGACGAGTTTAGATTTTGTGATCGTCAAAATATAGAGATATCGAAAAATATAAATAACGTTTTCATACATTATTTATGTCAACACACATGTCCATTTAATATTGTTGTGGTTCATGCTCAATTTCGTTCTTATAAACAAATTTGGATCTCCCTTACACTTATCTTTTGCAAAATACCTTTATATGCAATTAAGACGAAGTTAAAAACAAAATAAAGCATTTTCACAATTTACTTTGAAACATGAGCCACAAGCAACAAAAATAAAACATGCATACGGAAACAAATAAAATAAAACAAACAAACAGACAAACAAATAAAAACACACAAAACATGGGTTGCCTCCCAAGAAGCGCTTTTCTTTATTTACGAGTCTTGTAGCTAGACTCAAGGTCATGGGTTACTACGTGATCTCATCGTTGGTTTCACTCTACGATTGTAAATATTCTTTGTAGAAACCAATCACCTTTTTCTCAATCGCCCCCATAATCCTTTGGGCCAATTCCTTATCGACTTTATACCTTGGTCCTAGGGCTAAGCAATCTTTGTAAAAAAGACTCCTCTTTTCCCATACATAATCCATGCCCTTTTTCTTATCCTCTTCATTGATGTCCTCAAAGGCACCAACGTCGTCCTTATCAAATTGGGATATAAAGCAAAATTCTTTCATCCTATTAGGCATCCTATAAGTGATACTATCAGTGTTACTTGCAAATCGGATTGTTCTTTCTATCTCATCATATTCCAACTTAGACTCCTCAACAAACGGTTTGCCAAACACAACATTGGATAATCGACAATCAATAACATTAGCAAGATCCTCCACAATCATAAAGTCGGTGACAAAAGTGAAATTACCAACAAAGACATGTAAACCTTTAACTCTCCCGACAAAGTTACAAACTCCACCGGGGTATTTGGGATCTCTTCTAGGTTCAAGTCTTGTTTTCACAATGTCATTATAAACATTTGAGGACATGATGCTGATTGGGGATTTAAAGTCAATGTAAGCATTTTCAACGTGTCTATACCCAATCATACATGGTATTTTAGCATTCTTAGGATCGCCTCTCTTTATCTTAGGTTCGATTATAGTGAAAGGAGATCGCGGGTTATCAATAAGATTATTATAATATGCAATCTCCTCCTTAGTGGGGTATAGATTAAAGTAGTCATTAAACTTCGGATCTATTTCCTTCTCTTCTAGTCCCTCAACATCATTCACAAAGTCATTAGGCCCTAGGTCCTCATTTGAATACAAGGCGGTCGCTAGGTCACTAAATGCATGTTCGAGCTTAACCTTAATCAACCTATTAAGCTCTCTAAGCTCCCTAATCTCACTCTCAATTTGTTCACGTAACACAGCCACTTCTCTAGGGGAAAGGGGTGGATTCGCGTTTTCCATAATGGTCAACGGAATAGTCAATGAGTTTAATTTACTAACAAAGGCACAAAGAGAAAGATAGACTAAATAAATCCTAAAAATAAAAATAAAATCTTACTAGAAAGGAATCTAGCAAGTAGACCTAATAAAAAGAGATTCTAACCTAGACAATAACTATTCCCCGGCAGCGGCGCCAAAAACTTGATACGTGGGAATCGCACCAGGCTTTACCTCTCAAGGGATCTTGAGAAGCTTACAACCCCCACCAGGCAGTGTACCTGATCGTTGTAGTATATTATAGTGACAAGTACCGGGGGATTGATCATTCAGCTGGGAATAGTGTCGCTAGGATTAGAAAACTTAAATACTAGTTCTAAAGATGAGGGATGATTATTTTTTGTATTTTTATATTTTTTAGAAAGCAAGTAAAAATCTCGGGTTTTAAGGATTTGGGCGGAATTAGTTGCTAGTCAACTAACCCAATACTAAAGATGCAATCAAAATAAAATACTAGAAATGAAAATAAACTAAATTAAACTAAAGTTGTGAGCAATAAGTGGAGAAGATGTGTTTACTTAGATTTCAGTACTCCCTAGATATCTTTTACACGTTAATTACTTGTTATAGTTGCGTGGATGACGGATTGTATTCCTTAATACCATTCAGGGGGTGGCGCACTTAATTCCCCAATCCTATGAGTGCCTACTTCACTCCTATGTCGAGCCGGCTAAGAAGCTCCTAACATAGGATCATTAGAATTTACTCATGCATTAAATACAACCAATAAAACCTAGTGCATGTCAGTTCATGTTTCCTAAGACGTTCAAGCATGTTACCATTTGGAGATCTGCCAGTTTTCTTAAGCCTAACATCGAAATCATTCATCCAATACAACCATAAACAAGTAATGAACACATAATTAACATCTAGGTTTCATTAGATCCAAGCAAACACAAGATAGATCTAGCCTAGCATGATGGAATTAAGACAAGAACAAGATATAGACAACCAACACATAGACATATTGATTGAATTAAAAGAACACTTATCTCAATTACACATGAAAGGGTTCAAGGGCTGAGAACCCTTGAAAAACCTGTAAAATTCGTACTAAGTTCGGCCTTAGGGTTTCTCCAAAACTTCTCTCTTTAATGTGTAAAAATTAGAAAACTATATATAGGAAATAGGGTCTGACGGCGTCAAGACAAATCTTGTGACGCCGTCATCTCGCCGCCAAAATACTTCTCGGACTGCCTTGATCCATTTTTGACGCCGTCATGTGTTATGCATTTCCAGGCCGTCATGCATTTTACTCTTGACGCCCTACTTCGTGACGCCGTCAATTCTGTACTGGGTCGTCATGGAAATTACTCTTGACGCCGTCACCTACTGTTCCCAGCAAGGAAAATTAAGACTTTGGCGTTTTCTTCACTTTTATGCTCCAAAAATGTCCGAATTGCTTCCTTTTCCAGATTTCACTCCCAAAGTACCTAAAATCACAAAAGGAACGATTTAGGGCAATATTTGATCAAATAAATTCAATTCCGGGCTTAAATGACCCCCTAAAAGTGGTTCATTTTTCGCCTCATCACTTTCTCCTCTCATCATCATTAAGATCTAAATGTGGCTTTTTCACCAACAACTTTGTTTCTGAGTCTTCCACCATGAACTCAAAGTTGTCATTTTGGATGATTTCCCACAAGTCAAGATCTTTGGACCTAACATAGGTCTCAAATTGGGTTTCCCAAAAGCAAAACCCATCGGTTTCTAGTAAAGGTGGTCTTTGCATAGAACACCCCTCAACATAGTTCTCTTGAGCCATGGATCTATACTCTACTTTACCAAAAATCTTAGTTAGGATTTTAGATTTTTGGGAAAGAAGTTTTTGACTTAAAACGACTTCTCGAGAAGGATTTAACGCTCAAAAACTTGAGTACACCGCTCTGATACCAATTGTATAACCGTAGAGGGGGGTGAATACGGTTTCTTTGACTTTTTAGATGTTTAAAAAACTTTAAGCCAAAGAGAATACCAAATGGTTGTACAATAATCCAACAACCACTAACACAACCAAAGTATATAAAGCAAGTAAGAACACAACAATATATACTGGTTCGGGATGGGGGGGGTTTATACCATCCGTACGTCCAATTACGAATCCGCGACTCTGATACTATTCACTCCACCGATATTCATCAATATCGATGCTCACAAAGAAGGAGTTACTCCCCAACGGTATTCCGCCCTTAAAAACCACCCAAAAGAATCTCGTGATTCGACTTCACCTAAGGGTCACCAAGACTTCCCACCGGAAGTATCAAACCCCAACTAGATCCCCAATGATCTAGGCTTGGTCACCAAGACACAAGACTTCCCTTACAAACAATTGAATGAATATAAATTTCTTTGAACCAAGCCCTAATCTAACCTAGTGACTCGATTCTAATAGAAAGGGTATAGATAAGAAGACCTCGACACAATCACAAGAGTGGATTAGCTTCTTGTGATTCTTCCCTTGCAAAGAGATGTGTTCTTTCAAAGATGTTAGTATGAAAACCAAGAACACAAGATTAGAGATAGAGATAAAGATAGAGATTTGAGAGTGTTTAGAGAGAAAGAATCTAGAGAGAAAGAATAATGGCAAGGGGTGAGGAATACAAGAGGCAAGGCATGGTATTTATAGGCAAAAACTCAACTTGGGAAAATTTTACCGAGGCCGGCGCGCTGCCCACGCGTTGACGCGTGGGTGGCACGCCAGACACCCAGGGAAAATTTTCCCAAAGCTTTGGGTGTTGGCTTTATAACCCCCAAATGTTCTTCACACTAAACCTTAACATTAATCAATCTAAGTTTACCAACTCAAATAGCCAATTTGGAAAATGTTTTGTGAAGTGTGTTAATACAAATATCACCTAAAAATGTTATTTATATTTTACGATCTTTGCTAAGTTTTGTTAACGACAAAGTGTAAACTTTAGTTTTTAGTAAAACATAATTTTAGTTTAAAGACTTGCATAATTAGACATTTGCTACATTTACATTTCATATAAAACACAACATTTTTATATTTCTTAAAATAGAAATGTCACATCCCATTTATGGTAAGTTTGTGTCAAACACATCAATATGCATTTAAGGAAAGATTGTGTGTTTGACTCACCATAAGTTTTCTGACACAAGTAAGTGTTTGACTAGAAATAAGTTGATGTGACTTTGGTTGGTTTGGAATGATTTATTGCAAAACTTAATGTCAGTCTTGGCGGATCCTTGGAGGTACACGGGCGGAACCCATTTGAGGGTTCCGCCGTATCCGCCAGAGCTGCTGAAAGTCTTGCTATAAATACCAAGACATTTCTTAGATTTTTCCTTTATCACTTCTTATTACATTTACACATACACATTCATATCATTCATCTAACCCTTTAACATTTCATTTTTGTGTGAAGATTCTTTTGTAGCAAAGAAGTTCACAAGTACATATAAAGTTACAAGTATTCAACACAACGTTGCAAGACTTGTTAGCTTAGCATCGTGTAGACTTTGTGTGGTTACACTTCATTTGATTGTGTGTTTTCAGTTGTGATCGGTTAGTATTTTAGGCCTTAAAATACATAGTGTGACGGGAGTTGTTGTACCCTTGTAAAAGAACTAACGGGAGTGGTTGTACCCTTGTAAAAGAACTCGACATCTAGCTTAGTGTCAGTAAACGATTATAAGCGACGTGTAAGGTTTTCTCCGCCGGTGAAAGGAGCTTGTTGACTAGTGAAAGAAACTCTCGAGTTGGATACTCGGGGCGTGGACGTAGGGCAAGGAAAAGAGTCCTTGTAGCCGAACCACGATAAATACTCATGTTGTGGTTTGATAGTTTCTTTCTTTATCTTGCATATTATATATTGTGTTTTGTTTAGATCTTTGATTACACGAAAGTTTCAAAAGATAATTAAATTAAAAACGGTAAACTATTCAACCCCCCTTCTAGTTTTCCACAATTGGCATCAAGAGCTACGTTACTCAAGCTTTTAAAATAGATTGTGTTTTAAAACTTGAAACGATCCATGGATTTTGAAAATTACAAAGAAGGGCAATCTATGCAAAGACCACCACTTTTTGAAGCAAATGGTTTTATATATTGGAAAAACCGTTTTGAAACTTACGTGAAATCTAAAGATATAGATATATGGTATATAATCATTGATGGTGATAATGTAGCTACAAATAGTAAAGATGAAGATCAAAAGAAATTGATTGCTAAAAATAATGAAGCTAAAATGATGCTTTACAATGCTTTACCTAAGAAAGAGTATGAGAGAATCTTTATGCGTAAAACCGCCAAAGAAATTTGGCAATCTTTAATAGTCAGTCATCAAGGAAACTCACAAGTTAAAGATAACAAAATTGATCTTCTTATTCAACAATATGAACAATTTGCTATTCCCGAAGATGAAATTATTGATAGTGCATTTGCTAGGTTTAACACTATTATTACTTCACTTAAAGCATTTGATGAATCTTTTTGTAGCAAGAATTTTGTCAGGAAATTCCTTAGAGCACTCTATCCGAAGTGGAGAGCAAAAGTGACGGCAATTGAAGAATCCAAGGATCTTTCAAGTATGTCACTTGACGAGCTAATTGGAAACCTCAAAGTTCATGAAATGGTAATGGAAAAAGATTCGGAAATAGTTAAAGGCAAGAAAGAAAAAGTTAAGTCTATTGCCTTAAAAGCTAGAGTCCAATCAAGTGATGATGAAGAATCTAGTTCGGATAGTGATGATGAAGAATATGCCATGGCCGTTAGAGACTTCAAGAAGTTCTTTCGTAGATGAGGGAAGTTTGTAAGGCAACCTAAAGATGACAAGAAAACCTTCCGAAAAGATCATGATGATAAGAAAGGAAAGGTTGAAAGGAAATGCTTTAGGTGTGGAGACACAAGTCATCTCATAGGAGAATGTCCAAAACCACCCAAAAGCAAGTCTCAACAAGCTTTTGTTAGTGGTGCTTGAAGTGACTATGAAGAAGATGACGATGAGCCAAAAAATGATGAAATTGCTCTCATGGCTCACGACTCAAATGAGGTGTGCCTCAAAGTATGTTTGGAACCGGATGAATGGAATAAAGATAGCGGTTGTTCAAGGCACATGACGGGTAACAAAAGCCTCTTCTCAACTTATCACAAATGTGATGGAGGTAATGTTACTTTTGGTAGTAAAGCTAAGAGCAAAATCATCGGAAAAGGTACAATCTCTCATGACTCTCTTTTTATAGATGATGTAGCTCATGTTGATAACTTAGGTTTTAATCTCCTTAGTATTAGTCAACTTTTCCGTAATAAGCATAACGTCCTTTTTAGTGAAGATGGAAGTAAAATACTTAAAGATGGCATAACCATAGCCAAAGGTGTTCTTAAGAACAACATGTATGTCATGAAGATGGATCAAACATCTAGAGACAAACGTTGTCTTACTTCATTAGATGAATTTTCAACTTTATGGCATAGACGTTTAGGACACGTTAACATGAGACTAATTCAAAACCTCTCCTCCAAAGACTTAGTTTGAAACCTACCCAAGTTGAAATACGACCAACACTTTTGTGATGCTTGCAAAGTTGGTAAACAAGTTCAAAATAACCATAAGGCTAAAAATATGGTTTCCACATCTAAGTGTCTAGAACTTTTGCATATGGATTTATTTGGTCCATCCGCTATACAAAGTTATGGACGTAACTTCTACACTTTGGTCATAGTAGATGATTACTCAAGATATACTTGGACAAAATTTTTGAAAAGTAAAAATGAAGCTTTTGATAAATTTGAGATTCTAAGTAAGAAAATTCAAAATCAAGTAGGGTCTAGTATTGTGTCTGTTAGAACGGATCACGGTCGTGAATTTGATATTGAATTTCAATTTGGAAACTTTTGTGATAAAAATGGTATTACTCATAACTTTTCGGCTCCACGTACTCCTCAATCTAATGGTGTAGTAGAACATAAAAACCGGACTTTGCAAGAGATGAGTAGAACAATGCTTAATGAACAAAACATTCCACAAAAGTTTTGGTGTAACGTCGTTGACACATCAACGTACATTTTAAATCGAGTCTTAATTAGACCATTTTTGAATAAAACTCCTTATGAACTATATAAAGGTAAAAAGCCTACATTAGGATACTTTAGAGTGTTTGGGAGTAAATGCTTTATTCTTAACACGAAGGATTATCTCACCAAATTTGACCCAAAGTCTTATGAAGGTGTATTTCTTGGATATTCACAAAATAGTAAAGCTTACATTGTTTTAAACAAAGAAACCTTAGAAGTCGAGGAATCGTTGAACGTAACATTCGACGAGAGTCCACCTTCCTCTAAGACATCACCTTTGGTAGATGATGACTTAGTTGAAAGTCAAACTATTGAAAATCAAGTGATCTTAGAAAATGACACGGAAGATGAACCATTAAACAAAGAAATTGTTAATGTTAAACAATCCAAAAGTCATCCATTAGATAATGTCATAGGAAAAATAAATGAGAGAACACTAAGATCTAAAGCCCAAAATGAAAGTAACGACTTTTGTTTCGTGTCAACCATTGAACCGAAAAACATTAACGAAGCCAAAAAAGATGAGTCTTGGGTAATAGCCATGCAAGAAGAGTTAAACCAAATTGTTAGGAATGATGTGTGGACATTAGTTCCTCAACCAAAGAGTCAAACAATAATTGGAACAAAATGGGTCTTTCGTAATAAAATGGATGAAAATGGAATTGTGTCTAGAAACAAAGCTAGGCTAGTAGCACAAGGATATAATCAACAAGAAGGCATTGACTACGATGAAACTTTTGCTCCGGTTGCTAGGCTCGAATCAATTAGAATCTTACTTGCATATGCATGTGCACACAATTTTAAACTCTTTCAAATGGACGTCAAAAGTGCATTCTTAAACGGGTTTATAAATGAAGAAGTGTGTGTTGCTCAACCACCAGGCTTCATTGATTTTGAAAAACCTAATCATGTTTACAAACTTAAAAAGGCTCTATACGGACTTAAGAAAGCTCCAAAAGCATGGTATGATCGACTTAAAACCTTCCTAGTTGACCATAGGTATACCATGGGCTTAGTTGATAATACTCTCTTCACTAAGAAGAAAGGTTCACATATTATCATAGTCCAAATCTATGTTGATGACATTATATTCGGATCAACTTGTCAAGAATTATGCGACGATTTCTCAAAAATCATGCATGACGAGTTTGAAATGAGTATGATGGGAGAACTCAACTTTTTCCTAGGACTCCAAATTAAACAACTAGAAGATGGTATCTTCTTTAACCAATCTAAATATATTAAGGACATGCTTAAGAAATTTGGATTAGAAGATTCTAAACCAATCAAAACGCCTATGTCTACGGAAACTAAACTTATCAAGGATGAGGAAAGTGAATCCGTAGATAGCACTAAATATAGGGGTATGATTGGAAGTTTACTTTACCTAACGGCTAGTAGACCCGACATTATGTTTAGTGTTTGTCTATGTGCTCGTTTTCAAGAAGATCCAAAAATAATTCATCTTGAAGCCGTTAAAAGGATCTTTAGATACATTAAGGGTACTACACACTTAGGATTATGGTATCCCAAAGGAACGGGAGTAGACACCATAGTGTATGCCGACTCGGATCATGCTGGTTACTATGTTGATAGAAAAAGTACAAGTGGTACTTGTACCTTTGTTGGACATTGTCTCACTTCATGGTTCTCTAAGAAACAAACGTCTCTCGCTATTTCAACAACGGAAGCCGAATACGTATCGGCCGGAAAGGCATGTCAACAAGCTCTTTGGATGAAGCAAGCTCTTGTCGACTACGGAATTCAACTTAACGACATCACCATTCTTTGTGACAACAAAGGAGCCATTGATCTTAGAAAAAATCCAGTTCAACATGCTCGTACCAAACATATTGAAATCCGTCATCATTTCCTTCGTGACAACGTTCAAAATGGAAACATCTCAATTGAGAAAGTTTCTTCCGAAGACAACATAGCCGACATCCTCACAAAACCTCTTAAACAAGAACCATTTAACCTCCTTAGGCTAGGCTTAGGACTTATGGAACTTATCTTGTAGTTCTAGACATTAGACAAAAATCACAAAAATCAAAACAAACCAATAAGTCTTTTTCTCAGCAGAGTCAGCAGAACCCTCAGCCATAACGGGCGGAACCCTCTTTTCGGTTTCGCCGTTTCGGCCGACCTGCAGAAACTTCACAATTGTTTATATTAAACCAAACACCCATTATCTCATACCACCACTTCCAAACTGCTACTATTCACTTCACCATTTATCCACACCTACGAATTTTTGGTCCTTCCTTTATTCACATTGCTCATCAATCATCATTGTAAGTATTCTAAACATGATTACACTCCTGATCTGAGTCTAGGAATTCTATTTTTGCACAAAAACAAAAACTTGGGGTTATGCATTAACTTGAAAAACTCATGCATGAAATTAGGTGTTTAACAAAACTAATCATGTTCCCAATAGTTAGGAATTGCATTCTTACTAGTTATAAACATGTTTGCTAAAACACCCCATGTCAAATTTTTGCAAAAATTTCTCACAAACAGGACAAATATTTTTTCATCTCACATTGTGAATACAAAATAAAAACGTTATGTTTAAAACATCACTTGCATAACGTCTCTTGAATGCTAAAGGGAATACATAACTAATTTGTATTTTCGGGTACATTCAAACGAAGCTACATTGAACTAGGAGCATTTGGGTTATCTTTTGTTGTATAACAAAACTTGCATTATAAAACGTTTTTGAGCATCAAAATGAGTCAAGATAACCGCACCTCCACATTGTTTTCATATAGGCACACACTAGAACATCCACATTACAATTGTCGTTTACTTAGACTAAAATGTGAAATTTTATTTTTCTAGGAATCATCATGCCTCCTCTAACCCATTACGACCACAAGGACACCATTAAGTACCTACCCAAACACCACAAAACCAAAGGTCTTACGGAAGCTCAAATCAACATTTTCAAAGCCTTAGAAAAACGCTATGTCCATGAGGGTAGAACCATTGACCCATCCTTCCTAAAAGGTACAAACCTCCACACGTAACTTGCCACCATCAACTTTGAGTTTCTCTTAGAGATAGATGAGCCTACTTGTCCTAGGTTTATTTTAGAATTCTATGCATCCGTCACTCTCTCCACGGATGAGTATGGTCGCATGTCTATTAACTTCATGGCTAGTGGTCTTCAATAATCCTTCACTCTCAATGAATTTGCTCAAATCCTAGGTGTCCCAAACCGTGGTACTTGCATGTACTCCGACAAGCATACCCTCTCAACTCTTGACACACTCATTGACCGCATCCATCCCTATGATACCCCTCTTGTGTCCAAGGATGAACTTCGTGACCACCTCTTCATTAGGACCACCACCACTAGGAGAACACGTACCGGAAATGAGGTCAACAAGGACCCATATGGTATGGAACTCAATGAACTCAAGCCCAATTCAAGAAATGGGAAGAACTCCTTAGAGCCAATGTCATTAGCACCATAGGAATACGGGATCATATCAATGTTTGCCTTTGCTACATGCTCTACTCCTTGTCCGTTAGGCAACCCTTCAACCTTGCCTACTACATGGCCAAGAGAATGGCCGACATTCCCGTGCAAGGCATAACAGCTATGCCGTATGGAATGCTCTTGACCCGTCTCTTTAGGTTCATTTCCCCCATTTCGGCAACCCCTAGAGGTCTTCGCATAGACTACTCTCTCATTCCACACACTTTTGTCCCACTAAGTGATAAGAGAGTCTACAAAGCCCAAGGAAAACGTCCTCATCCTCCTACCTCCTCATCATCATCCTCAATGAGTGAAGATGAGACTTTGCCTAACTCTAGGCTCCCACCTCTAGAATACCTTTCCCAACTTCTGGATATTCCAAATGAGTCGGCGGAGTTCAAGCAAACAAAGGGGATGTTCAAAAATCTCGGGAGATTCCTTGGAAAGCTCAAGAAGAAGATAGACCATCAATGAGAGCGGGTGTGTAGGAGTGTTTGGTACTAGGTGCTATTTGAACAATTTGGTTGTTTAAACAATATGTGTTATGTATTTGTGTGTTGGTAGGATATTTGGTACTATTTGGAACTTGTATGAACTAACAATGATGCAGGACCACAACATTTGGCATGTTGTCAAATTTTCAAGAATATGAAAAATTTCACTAAGTATAGTGAAATTTGCTAGCCCCCGGTCAAAGTCCAATGGTATGCGTGTTTACATGTCCAATTTTTGCATTTCCTAACCAGATATGAATTATATTTTTATTTTTAGGAGTTTTCGAGAAATTTGAAAATCGTCTCGCGGGTCAAAACGTGGGACTGCCTTGTTTTTCAGGACTGGCGGAAATGGCGGTACCCTCAAACGGGTTCCGCCAGTGTAAATTTCTGGAATTCCAGAAATGGCCCAGCGGATCAGCCGGAACCCTCAGAAGGGTTCCGCCTGTGTTCTCGCAGGGTTTCGCCAGACAACCTGCAAATTTTCTTGTATTTTTCAAACTTTCAATTTCCATAATACTTTAAAACAATCTTTTAGGTGAGAAACTCATCCCTTGTTAGTTAATAACATCATTACATTGTTTCTCAGCCTCTAGAACTCATAGAAAACCATTTCCCGCCAAATTTCAAACTTAGCCATAACCACCTCAAGGAACCTTCACCCTTAAGGGAAGGAACCCTTCCAAAGGTTCCTTGCAATCCGTGAAACATATACCTTCAACCAATTTGACAAAACCACTAAGCATTTAGTGCAAATCTTTGTCTTCTTCCTCCACTATTTTCATTGGATTGACTTCAAATGATTTGACAACCTTCATTAATCTTCCAAATCATTAGTAACCTCCATTTTTGTATGGTTAAACATCAAATCCAAACACTCTTTCCCATACTTCTTCACCTCTATAAATTTAACCATCTTAGAACGCCCTCAAATCACACCATCACCATCATAATCCCTTCTCTTAAGCTTCTAAACCACAACTTTGACAATGACAAAGTCAACAATCACCTCTCAACCATCTCGACCCATTCGGAGAACCGGCCGCATAAGTGTGAAACCAATTTGGTCACACCACACAATCAACCTAAGTTCTTCATCTTCGGATGAATTTTCCTCACCCATAAAAAATGAACATTTTTTAAACCTTGCATCTCCAACTCCATCACCCAAGGGACCCAATGACTTCACTACTCCACCTCCAACAAAATCACCCATTGACCCAACTCCACCAAGTGCACCAATCCAAACATCCAAAACTCCATCACCACCAACACCACCTAAACTTTAACCAATGGAGTTATTTGGGTCTCCTCCAACATCACCACATCCTTTTGTACAAGATCTCAATGATCTTCCACCAAGATCAACAAATCCACCACCTTTGACAAATGAAAAACCAAGGCCATTTCTTGACCAAAATGAGGCTTTTGACCACAATCAACCACCACAACAAGAGTCACAACAACCAAAACCATTGTTGTTTCATCCAATCTTCAAAGACATCCATGGTCCTCTATATGGATAACCTAACTTTGAAAACCATGATCACCCAACTCCACCACATTCTCAATCCAAATCCTTTGAGTCTTTCTTTCCTTCTTATGAGGAAATTCAAAGAATGGTCAAAAATCACTTCCATCAAGCAATGGAGCTACCAACCACCTTGCTTGACTCCATACAAAACCCATCCTCCACTCAAGAAACCAACAACAACCCACCACCACCACCATCATCAAATGACCCGCTTCCACCCACTCATCACCATGTTTGCTCACAATGTGAGCAAATGGTCAAAATAGGTGAAAGCATCAAGATGTTGCTTCACAAATTTCAAGATGAAACCCGCTTTGCTATACAACACATCATCGAGCATTTGGATGCTCTTTCCCACCCAAACCAATCCTAGACCAACTTTGGAGGCTTTTTGCCCCATTTAGGAAATGTGTTGAATGACTTCTACTTATAGAAGTAGGATCTTATTTTTCTTTTATTTCTTGGTTATTTTTTATCTTTTATTTTTATTTTTAGAAGTAGGAGGATATTTTTCATTTCTTGTCTTTGACTTTTATAAAGTCAAATTTTACTTGAAATGACATCTTTTACTACTATCTTATTTGCATTGTTGGTTGATCATATATGAGTTGTGATTGTGGTTGCTTAAATTCTCATATAGTGTGGTGACTACAAACTTGATTATGTGTCATTATCACCAACTAACCATTTTTTGTAGGTTCAAAATCCATGTTTCCCATCTTGGAACTCCTTTTAGGGGGAGTATCGACCAGGGGGAGCACGTGCATAGTTCCGCTTCGCTACTCTTCTTTTTGTTTCGACAAAAATGGGGAGAAAGATATATAAACTTATAAACTTAAAATGATTTTCATCACTTAAGTAAAACAAGTTTAATATAACATTTTTTTTAAGTCTTAACACTAAAATTTGTGAGTTACTTAAAAACAAAGTTTATGTTTTGTCATCAACAAAAAGGGGGAGATTGTTAATACAAATATTGCCTAAAAACGTTATTTATATTTTACGATCTTTGCTAAGTTTTGTTAACGACAAAGTGTAAACTTTAGTTTTTAGTAAAACATAATTTTAGTTTAAAGACTTGCATAATTAGACATTTGCTACATCATTTCATATAAAACACAATATTTTTATATTTCTTAAAATAGAAATGTCACATCCAGTTTATGGTAAGTTTGTGTCAAACACATCAATATGCATTTAAGGAAAGATTGTGTGTTTGACTCACCATAAGTTTTCTTACACAAGTAAGTGTTTGACTAGAAATAAGTTGATGTGACTTTGGTTGGTTTAGAATGATTTATTGCAAAACTTAATGTCAGTCCTGGCGGAACCTTGGAGGTACATGGGCGGAACCCATTTGAGGGTTCGCCGTATCCGCCAGAGCTGCCGAAAGTCTTGCTATAAATACCAAGCCATTTCTTAGATTTTTCCTTTATCACTTCTTATTAAATTTACACATACAGATTCATATCATTCATCTAACCCTTTAACATTTCATTTTTTGTAAGGAATTATTGAAGTCAGAATTAATACTGCTGACTAATACTGCTGATAGGTTCCTGCAGAAGCTTAGAGTTGTTTCTGCTGATGACTGGTTTCTGCGGACGGATAGAGATCCTACGGATAGAGTTAATCCGTGGATAGAACTTATGTAATTTAGGACAAGATATGTAGAATATCTTTTATTAGTTTATTATTATTTGTTTCTTGTAAGAAATGTTAGGGTTTCCATTAGTATATAAGGAACCCTAGGTCATTGTATTATGTACGAGTTTCATAACATTGTTAGTAAAGAATATAGATCCATAGAGGATCAAAAGTTTAGTATACAGTTTGTTTTTATATTCCGCAATAACTACAGTCTCACAGAGATTATCGATTTAGTCTTACTGGTGATTACATTAGTAGGCTAACGATCTATTGGCTCGAGATCTATCAAGATATAGATCCTAACAAGTGGTATCAGAGCCACGAGATACTCTCTGTAACCTCAACACAATCACATAACTTTTCACTTAGTATCAATGGGAGACAAACCAGGCAGTGATGTCACTCTCTCAGAAGCAGGCTCTCTCACTCAACAACTACAACAGGTGGCCTTCTCAAATAGCAATGCCAAGCTTCCTTTTCTCAGGAAGGATGAGTATGAGATCTGGGCCATGAAGATGCAAAACTAGATTGCAAGTGTTGACTATAACCTCTGGAATATTATCCTCAATGGCTGCCGCCCTAAAAAGCAAACTGTAGATGCTGATGGCAAAATTAAGATTGTGGAACCTGTTTCTGCTGAAGAAATTCTTGCTATACAAAGGGAGAACAAAGCAAGAACTATATTGCTGCAAGCAATCCCTGATGACCACATGGGAGATTTTCATTCCATGACTGATCCAAGAGAAATCTGGTGGGCTATAAAAGCTAGATTTGGGGGGAATGAAGAATCAAAAAGGATGAGAAAGAGTATGTTGAAACAAGAATTCCAAGAATTCAGAATAACTGAAGAAGAGGGTCTCCACAAAGGCTATGATAGGTTTCAGAAGATACTGAGTCAGTTGAATCAGCTTCTAGCCAGACCTGACAATGAGGAGGTGAATTCCAGGTTTCTAAGAGCCTTACCTCCCTCATGGTCTCAGGTTAGTATATCATTGAAAACCAAAGGTGGCATGGACTACCTTAGTTTTGATGACTTGTACAACAAACTCAGAGCTTTGGAAGGCGACATCAAGGGACACTCTCCATATGCAGCAACTCCTTCACAATCTGCATTTATCAGCTCTAACTCAAACTACATGCCACATACCTACTCAAGTCCATCCCTATTACCACAAGTCTACTCAAGTCCATCCACTTCAAGTCAAAGTCTTCCCATTACCACATTGTCTTTTTCAAATGCTAATCCAATAACTCATCCAAAGATTAGTAATGTGATGGAAGATGTACTTCATTCATTTGTTGCTGAAGTTGATAAACAACAACAAATAACTTATGAAGATTTTGAGCAGATTGATGAACTTGCTTTAGAAGAGTTGGACTTAAAGTGGCAACTGGCTATGCTCTCACTCAAGGTCAGAAGATTTGAGCAAAAGGTTGGGAAAAAGCTCAATGTTGATGGTAGAGATGCAGCTCGGTTTGACAGGAGAAAAGTGAAGTGCTATGCTTGTGGAGAAATTGGCCATTTTGCAAGAGAGTGTACAACCAAGAAGGGTGAAGCTAATACCAGATATTCAGCTTACAAGAAGAAAGAGGTGGAGGCTGGAGAATCAAAAGCCTTGGTAACTGCTATAGATGCTGGTGTTGACTGGAATGAGCATGAAGATGCAACAAGCAGTACTCCTCAAATCTCCTGCATGGCTAGTTGTGATGATGACTTTGGCTTCATGGGAATATCTCCTCAGGTATCTACTTGTGTTTGTGATTGTGATTCTAAATATACAACTCTTAAAGAAGCTTATGATGAGATGAAACCAAAATATAATGCTTGTTTTATTGAAGCTGCTACTTACAAAGAAGCTTTTAAAACCTTAGAACAACAGAAGATGTGGTTTCAGCAAAATCAATTGGCTTATGAGGAAAAGATTAGAGTTTTAAGTAGAGATTTAGAGAATACTAGCAATGAATTAAAGTTTGCTGAAAAAGAAAAAGCTAGGATTGAATCTGAGAAAGAAGTTTTAAAAGATAAGCTGGATAAAGAAATTGCTTTACATAAAGAGTGGCTAGTCTCAGGTGATAAGTTATCTAGTTTTCTTTATGGAAGTCAATCTGTAACATCTGAGTTTGGTTTAGGTTTTAAGAAATATGTAGGTGTAGAGGCAAACCATCATTTTGATAAGAAAAGTAAAAATAACTCTGCACCTATAAAGTTTTTGAAAGAAGGTGAGATGCATGCAGTACTAGGACCTATTAGAGGTGTATTCATGCCTACCACCAAAACCTCTGACTTTGATGGTTCACACCATCTGTTTGGCAAAAAGTCTAAAGACTTGCCAAATAAGTCTGAAGACTCTCCAACAATAGGAACCCTTAAGCCTACATCCTATAAGTTGGACTTACCAGAATCAAAAGAAAACACTGGCATTAGGATCAATGACTCACCTGACTCTAGAAGTATATCTAGTAATGACTCTAACACTTATGTCTCTTGTTCTTCCAGGGACAAGGCCTTAGAGACCTCTAGTTATGCCAGCTGTGATTCCAAGACCAAGTCAGACTCACCCTAGTCCTCAATAAAGCCTTCTGACAAGTCATCTTACAAGTCTGTGGACTCTGAAGTTGCTGCTGATGAAGTTCTTTCTAAGACAGCCTCTTCTGAAGACTTGTTATTTACTTCTTTTGAAAACAATTCCTTTCAGTATTTGCAAAACAATTCTATTTCTGGTGTTTCTTTGAATAATTCTGTGTTTAATAAGACATCTTTTGGATTTAATAAATCTTCTAAGAAGAAGAAGTATTTTGTTTGTGGTAGCAAATTGCATTTGATTAAGGATTGTGATTTTCATGATAAGAGGATGGGTGTTTCTGTTGTTAATAATAGACCTAGACAAAAGTGGACTAACACTTGTACCAAACCCTCTTTAGTTCCACAGGCAAATTACAACATCAGTAGAATGCATTCCATTCTTCCTGATTGGTCTGTTCCTTCTGATAGGTCTGTTTATGCTAATAGATATATGAATACCAATAAAAATAGATATGGGTCAAGACCATTTTATGGATTTAATCATTGGTATGGATATAATGACCAAATGTTTTTGGGAAGGGCTAATTGGGATTCTGCTGAAAAGTCCTCAGCAGATTGTTCTTGGACATATAAAAGGCCATATAGCTACAGGGATTCCAGGAACAATTGTGGATCTAACTCATCTTCTTGGGTACATCATAATGATCCACAGGGCAGGCTCAAGTCTTTCATGATTTAAGCCTCTTAAAATATTCATGTTGTTGTATATTAACTTTTTTTGTTGTAGGCACATCCTCTTCTTAATAAAGACTTAGGTATTGTTGATAGTGGCTGTTCAAGAAACATGTCTGGGAATCAGGAGAAGCTACATGACTTTGTATCTTTTAATGGAAGAATAGTGAGGTTTGGAAGTGGGGTAGGAAGGATCACTGGCAAAGGTACCATAAGAACTCCAAAGGTGGATTTTGAGAATGTCTACTATGTGAAGGAACTTCAAGGATTCAATTTGTTCTCAGTTTCACAAATTTGTGACAAAAAGCTTCCTATACTTTTCACTGAAGAGGGTTGTCTCATTCTTTCACCTGAGTTCAAAATACCTGATGACAATCATGTATTTCTAAAAGCTCCAAGAAATCATAATCTTTATACATTTGACTTGAATGATGTCAAGCCAGAAGGTGATCTAGCATGTTTGGTGGCTAAAGCATCCTTGGATGAATCTACAAAATGGCATAGAAGGATGGCACATGTTAATTTCAAAGTTATCAACAAACTTGCTAAAGATGGACTTGTTCATGGACTTCCTTCCAAGATATTCACTAATGAACATAATTGTGTTGCATGTAATAAGGTTAAGCAACACAAAGCTTCCTATAAGGCCATTGCTGCTGTGAGCACAATCTCAGAACCATTGCAGCTACTTCATATGGATCTTTTTGGTCCAACATCCATCAGGAGTATTGACCATAAGTACTTCTGTTTGGTAATCACTGATGCTTTCAGTAGATTCAGTTGGACATTCTTTTTGGTGACTAAAGATCAAACCTTTCAGGCACTTAAAGAATTTATGGCTCTCATTGAAAACCAACTTAACAAGAAGATTAAAGGTATAAGGTGTGACAATGGGACAGAGTTCAAAAATGCTCAACTTATTGAACTTTGTGGGTTAAAGGGTATTAAAAGAGACTATAGCACTCCTAGGACTCCACAACAGAATGGAGTTGCAGAAAGGAAGAATAGAACCCTAATAGAGGCTGCAAGATCTATGCTTGCTGACTCTAAGCTTCCCACTATGTTTTGGACTGAAGCAGTTGGCACTGCTTGTTATGTACTGAATAGGGTGTTGATTACTAGACCTCATAATAAGACACCCTATGAGCTACTGACAGGGAAGAAACCTACCATTGAACACTTGAAACCTTTTGGTTGTCAGGTGACTATTCTAAACACAAGTGATCACTTAGGCAAATTTGAAGCAAAAGCTGCTGAAGGGTATATTGTTGGTTACTCAGCTCATAGCAAGGCTTACAGGGTTTATAACTTGGCTGCAAAGAAGATAGAAGAGACTCTTAACCTGAAATTTTTGGAGGAGAACGAAAATGTTCAGGGAAAAGGTCATGAATGGTATTTTGACCTTGATTACTTAATAGATTATTTGGGGTATGCTAGACACAAAACTAACCCCTATGCAGGTATACAAGTGTCATCTTCTAATAGTGCAGGTACCCTACAGGATGATTCAGACAGTGATTCAGAATGTGATGAACCCACTATTGTTGTAACTACTCTACCAATTCAAATAACAGATCCTCCTAACAAAGAAGCCTCTGATGCCAAATCTGCTGATGATGTGGACAACTCAACCTATGCAGAAGATCTTGCTCGAATAAAAAAGCAAGAACATGCAGCTGCTGAGGAAGCTAAAATACTTGGTCTTGAATTTGCTCAAGACACTGAAGCACTCTTAAAATAAGCTGCTGTTGAAGAGAGCAGAAAATCTAGTTCTGCTGATACATTTGTTGATGCAGCTGCTGATTCTACTGACGGCGATTCTGCTGAAGTCATTTCTGCTGCAGTTCCTGTTTCCACTGAAACATCCACAAGCTTGGATGAACCTTATGGCAGGTTTCCAATTCCCTCAGATCTTGCTAATGTTGAGCAAAGTGATGGCATTTTTCAATCAGCTTCTTATGATGAAGACTTTGCTCCTACACTAACCAATCTTGATACCTCCATTGATGTTAATCCTGTTGCAACTAAAAGGATCAACACCATTCATCCACAAGATAATATACTTGGTGATCCAAATGCTATGGTTCTTACCAGGAGTGCCATTAAGAATACCATGTTTGGGCAATGTGCATTTCTAACTTATGTATCCACTCAGAAGAGAGACAATCACACAGATCAGAATGTAACACCCCCAATTCATGGATGCAGTGGAATTCGAACTGGGTGTTACTTGACGGCACAATAGTCACAATAATAGAAAACGAACTCCAATTGAGTCGTTTTAAAAGATTTATCATTCAAATTATATAAATATCAGAGATTACAAAATGAGGTCCCAATTGGTTCCATGTTTACAAATCACATTAAGTGAGTTTTTGAATGATAATAAAGTTTATAGCCCTCTTGAGTATCCGTGCCCTTCCGTACCATCCTTGATCGTCATGAACCTGAAATACATGCTTGAGAGGTCAACACAAAGGTTGAGTGGAATTCGTAGAGTTTAGTTAAATCGTTTGAACACAATATGTCGTAGTGTGAGCTATAGACTCACACTCATAGTTAGAAAACAAAATCGTTATTTATTTCACTAAGCTCATGCAACCAAAACATTAACATCGAACCAACAAAATTGGCATTATAGAAGCCCTATCGAGGTACTTTTGCCATTATACCGCTAAATCTCAAATATAGTGCATTTGTGTGAACTCATCGTTGTTCAACACAAATGGGATCCGTCAATCCCAATAGGCCTATTCACAATATTCGCGCTCACTAAAGGTAGTGACTAATGGTTCATGATATAGGGACTTCGAACATGGCAATTGTTACTTAGTGATAATAAAACATCGTCGGGTAGCATACAGTAGAAAGCATTGTGTTCGAGTAGAAAAATAATAGCATGTATTTCCCCCATGGGTTTGTAAAGTAGTTAAACAATAGAAAGTGGGGCTACGAACTCACCTTAAGTTATGTAGTGAGTAATGAATGTGATGGTCGAATCGTGAAGGTTTCTACGAGCAACCTATAATAGAATGTCGTGACTTAGGATCGGAGTAAAGAATATGAAGTAGTGCCTATATATATATATCTTGCATTTAGTCCATGATGTGGTATGATGTATAGTATAAGTCTTTGAAAGAAAGATTCATGAAACATGTATGTTTTGGTATATCGTTTACTACCGTTCGGGCCGACATAATTCAGAAGTCATGTTAGTAAGCGTTCGAGGAGCCAGGACACTTTAACTCGTAAATCCACAACTCAACTCGACGGCTTACATAATGAACTCCTCACATGAGGCTCCCTACTATTGTAGTAGTTGATAAAATATATAGATATAAGTTTTGATTCGAAAAGTTACTTGTCCGATATTTGAATAAACTTAGGAAAGTTTATTCGTACATGAAGATTGTTATTAGGGGAAGTTTCATAAGTCTTGTATGACCATTTTTCCTTGTAATATCTCATGGTTCCTTTTTAAGTGAAGTAGATCCAAATTGCTTGTTCATGTTATCGCCTAGTTCATTGTTTCATGTTTACGCCTATGTAAGTTGGTATGGTCATTTCGTCATGGTCTAGCCATGACCTTTGGTCCTTGTTCCAAGGTCATGAGACACAACCTTGGCTCTAGCCATGGTTGTGGTCTTGATTATAGGTCATAAGACCTCTTGTTCCTTTCAAAGTATAACCATAATCTAGTGACTTTCGCCTAAAAATGGGCTGTTTAGAATTTGAAGAATTTTATCACTCGGAAAGCATTTTTAGGTCTCGAGCTTCTTTGTTCCTGAACGAAAACGTTGTTTTGGACAACTTTCGTGTTTTAACTTTTTGATGAATCGGACCAGAAGTGGGACTTTCAAAACCCAAATTTGATCAGAATGGTATTTGGCAGTTTTGCCGGAAACTTTGGTAATTTCAAATGGGCGTAACTTTTGACTCGTATACTCGTTTTGGGTGGTTCAAATTGCTATGGTTTCCTTGTTAGGTCCTCTACCACAATATGTAATAATCAAATATCATATTTTTACCATTTTGATCAGGTCTTACCAAGAATTTCATTAGTTTGCTTGTTTTATTAATTTGTTTCAACAATTCATTATAACAACATCTTTTACTCATTTTTATACATCATGGACATCAATACAAGACATAATATAGCAAGAATAACATGTAAATGATATGAACATGAGAAATTAACAAGAAGCATGTTAGGTTTAGGCTTACAACTTTTGGCTTTCTAACTAAAGAAAGGAGTAACAAGTAAGGAAATGGACTTTGATAGACTTGCTTCAACCCTTTTCACTTCATGCAACCTTTCTACCCTTGGTATTCTTGAAAGATGGATGATGAAGGTTGAGGTGTATTGAGTGGATTTAAACTCAAGAGAAAACACCAAGTATATTAGGGTTTGGAAGAGTTTTGGTGAATAATAAGCTAACTAGGGTTTCTATCTTGAACTTGCACTTGATCCTTGCTATAACTAGGAAGAAATAAAGCTAAGTGTGAAGGGTTTTGGTGTGTGTTGATGGCCGGCCATAAGGAGAGGGGAGGGGGTATTTATATGCCCTTGAGGAGGTTACAAATTAGGACTAGTCAATGCCTTTCATGACAAGCTTAACACTTGTAACCATCTCAAGACCACTTAGCCTAGGATCAAGCCACACAAGGGATGACTCCCCCCCCCTTTGGCGGTTCAAAGAGGATAAGGGGGGTGAGTTGGCTTGCTTGGAAAATATCTAGATATTAGATGCATTTTTGACTCCGGGAAATGCCAACCGTAAATGATTAGGCCTCGAAACGTAAAACCGGGTGTCGTAAAATTATGAAACTTTAAAGTATTGTTAGAAATGTCCATATGTCCCATAATAAAATATAAAATGGGTGATAAGTTCCATTTGGGTGGTAAAACCTGCTAAAAGCTGGAAACACGGGTCTAAAACGCGTAATACGTAAAATGTACGAATTTTGCGTAAAACTGAGAAAAGTAAAATGTTACTTTTCTAATATGATATAAATGATTTAAAATGACTTATAATGTCTAGACTGGGCTCAGTCTAGTGTCGGTTGGTGTTAAATGTCTTTTAGACATCAAACCGTAAGCCTAAAAATCAAGGAATGACTTTTGGTCAATGGAGGAGGGAAAAATTATGTTGACTTTTTCTAATAAGTTTGAAAACTCAAAACGTCTTAGAAACTCGTTTCGTGGTCTAACGGTTAATCGCCCATTCGGTTAAGCGTGCTCATGTGAGAGTAGTACCGACATGGGTGACCTGCTGGGAAGTCTTTGGTCATGTTTTTCTCAGTCATGATTAATTCTCAAATAAATCATGAGTGTGTCAAACATTTTTCTGATGCGGGGTCACTTAACGCGGTCGAGTTTCGTTGTACGTAGAATTTCTGAATGACGTTTTACCCTAAAACGTGTAATTCCTTAATAACTTTCACGAAAATGATCTGACGAATGTCAAACATTTAATTTGCCATGGAAATGATTTATCACTCAAGAATATCAGATAAAAATCAACTTTCAGGAAAGTTTCGGGAAAAATGAATAGTAAAAGTGAATAGTGAAATTTTCCGGGAATGGTAATTAACCTGAAATTGCGAGTTGTTACAGTCTCCACCCCTTACGGGGAACTTCGTCCCGAAGTTCTGTGTGTGTTATATGTTGGAGTGGTGTCGATGAAGAGGTGTGGTTACTTATGAGGATTAGAGTGATGTAGTTTGATTTGTCGTTTCAGTGTATGGCGTAAGATGAGGTTACTTATGAGAAGTTTGTTTCTAAGAAAACATACAGGTGACTGCTCCCAGCATAACATGATCCCTCCTGAATTAGACATAGGTGATCAGGCTATGTATAATTTAGGACCGATAATGTGATGTTCGGTTTAGTCACGTATGGTATTCAAAATCTGTAAGGCTGATGAGTTTGCTTGTGGTGTAACTAAGGATGATTTGAGCTTTAAAAGTGCATCATTATCAGAAAGTGAGCTTGTGGGATTAAGGGTTGTGTAGATGATGATGGTGAGAAGGTTAAGAAGGTTTGTGTTCTTCATTTTGGTATGTTGAGATTTAGTGGTTTGTGATGAAAGTTGGAAATGAAGGCATGATATTGATTTATAGGGTGGTATCAACGAAGTGATTTCTAGGATGGTGGTAGAATATCTTGGAGTAAAATGATGTGAAACAATAAAGTGATAACAAATTAGCTTGAAGTAGAATTTGTTGAATGGTTTAAAAGATAACTGAGTAAGTCTCATAGAATGGTAATAGTCTGCTAAACAATCAAATTGGTTTGGAGATAGAAAGTACAATAGATGAGAATTATCACAAAGAGTCGTTTATTGAACAATAAATATTCTTAAGTCATAAAACTCCCATTACTAGGGATGACATACACATAGTACAACAGAGTGCATAAATAAATATGACTACTAAGTTCTAAACTTCATTGTTCTGCAGTGTTGTTGAGATTCTGATAAGCTCCTTCTCTTCTTATCATATATGCTCACCCTTGGTTGTCTTCAACTTGTTGACCTTGGTTTTGGGGACATTGCTTCTTGTAATGTCCACTTTCTCCACACCCGAAGCATATAACTATCGGTTGTGTGTTGCTACCGGTAGCTACATCCTTGACTCTACAATCTCTGGCAAGGTGTCCAGTGTTCTGACAGTTGCGACACTTAGCCGGGCAAGGACCGGAGTGGTGGAAGTTACACTTATTGCATAGTGGAGCATTCCCGGTATATCCTGCGCCTCTAGTTGGTGCAGCCACATAAGCCTTTGCGGTCTCTTGTCTTTTGTTTTGCTGGTTGTTGTTTTGAGTTTGGTTGTTGTTGTTATTGTTGTTACTTCCATGGTTACCATCCCATGGTCGCTTGTTGTTGTTGTTCCTATTGTTATTGTTGTTACTGTAGTTGGAATTGTTGGGGTTATTGGTATTGCTGGCGTTGTTGGTGTTGTTGTTGGTTTGCTTTCGGGTTTCTGTCATTCGTACCACTTGGTCCATGAGGCTGCGGGACATCCGCATAGCTTCATCAAGTTCCTTTGGATTTGCCGAAGTTACATGCCCTTGTATGCTGGATGGAAGTCCCCAGATATACCTTTCCAACAATTTTTCCTTTGGAGAAACCATTGTTGGACAAAGTATCCTTAATTCTTGAAATCGACGATTGTAGGTTATGATATCATTTCCCTTAACCGTATGATCCCAGAATTCAACTTCCAACTTCTGTATTTCACTGCGAGGACAGTATTCCTTGATCATCATTTGTTTCAAATTAGCCCAAGTAATTTTGTAGGCATTCTCAATGCCCATAGGTTGAGCAATTGAGTTCCACCAGGACAACGCCTCATTCAACAGAGTACTCGTGGCATACTGAACTTTATCCTCCTCGGTACATTTACTAACCAAGAACACCGACTCCGCCTTTTCGAACCAACGGGTCAAACCTACAGCCCCTTCAGTACCCTTGAATTTGATGGGTTCACATTTCAGGTAGGAAATGAACGAGCAACCCTTTGGTACTGTAGTAACATTGGTCACCGGAGGGGTAGGTCCTCCAAGGTTAAGACTGGCAATTCTGGCAGCCTCTGCAGCTATCGCAGCTTCCGCAGCAGTGGCGGCTTCTGTGGCTGCTGCAGCATCAGCAGCTGCTACAGCATCAGCAGCTGCTGCAGCTACGGCTGCTCGTTCCGCGATAAGTGCTGCATTGATACTGTCCTTTACCAGTTTGCGGATGGCGGCTTGCGTCATTGTTGGTGGTGTTTGTTTCTTTGGCGCCATGATTCTATTGTTCAAAAGATACATTGTAATTAGAGAGTTGTGAGATAAGCACAATTTTTGATAAGAATGATAGGATAATAATGTTTGAAACTTAAAAGCATAACACATGATAGTATATAAAACAAGAGTTTTATTCGTACAATGTTGGTTGATTTACAAAATCGAAACCTTTTACAAGCTTCTTCAAACTTTACTAACTGATACTTTCAGTTTAGTAATTACAACGTTTTTACTATCGCTAGTTATTACATAGATTTCGTAACATTTACTAACTGAGTCTAATCAGTTTAGTAGTACAAAAGTTAACTAGTATCATCACACTAGTTTATTGTGGATTAGAAGGTCCGAGCAGCTCTGATTGATCGGCAACTTCTTGGTTTAGTGTGTCATAGAGGTACGAGTCGATGAAATTTGAGAAGCTGTAGTTTTCATGTTGACTTTCTTGTTCGATCAATGGTGGTCGAGGTACAATCCATAGTGAGTGATCCAATTCATCACATGTAGTGATATCAAAGGGAAGTGATAGTGGTGGTGGTAATGGTTCTAGTACATATTCGTATTCATTAACCTCTTCTTCGTCGGTTGAATCTTCGAAAGGTTCTTCTTCGTCATCAGAAGCGAAGGCATTTACGAAGTCAAATCCGAACTCGGGTGAGGGTGGTAAGACTTGGAAGTTATTAGGTAGAGTGGGCACATAATCGGGAGAAGTGGGTACGCACATGATTTCTATAAGAAGAATTACAATGTTAATATAATTCTATCGTTTATGGGGAGTGCTCAAAATATGGTAAGCATATATATAGCAATATGCTAATATGTTTATGTAGCCTAACTTGTATAATAAGTCCATAATCGTCTGGAGGATGGAAGGCACGAAGAGCGGAAGGCTATAAAATGGTTTTGCTTGTAATTGTAGTTATAGTTTAGGTCTCAATTAGACCCGTTTCTCTATAACCATGGCTCTGGTACCAATCTGTAACACCCCCAATTCATGGATGCAGCGGAATTCGAACTGGGTGTTACTTGACGGCACAATAGTCACAATAATAGAAAACGAACTCCAATTGAGTCGTTTTAAAAGATTTATCATTCAAATTATATAAATATCAGAGATTACAAAATGAGGTCCCAATTGGTTCCATGTTTACAAATCACATTAAGTGAGTTTTTGAATGATAATAAAGTTTATAGCCCTCTTGAGTATCCGTGCCCTTCCGTACCATCCTTGATCGTCATGAACCTGAAATACATGCTTGAGAGGTCAACACAAAGGTTGAGTGGAATTCGTAGAGTTTAGTTAAATCGTTTGAACACAATATGTCGTAGTGTGAGCTATAGACTCACACTCATAGTTAGAAAACAAAATCGTTATTTATTTCACTAAGCTCATGCAACCAAAACATTAACATCGAACCAACAAAATTGGCATTATAGAAGCCCTATCGAGGTACTTTTGCCATTATACCGCTAAATCTCAAATATAGTGCATTTGTGTGAACTCATCGTTGTTCAACACAAATGGGATCCGTCAATCCCAATAGGCCTATTCACAATATTCGCGCTCACTAAAGGTAGTGACTAATGGTTCATGATATAGGGACTTCGAACATGGCAATTGTTACTTAGTGATAATAAAACATCGTCGGGTAGCATACAGTAGAAAGCATTGTGTTCGAGTAGAAAAATAATAGCATGTATTTCCCCCATGGGTTTGTAAAGTAGTTAAACAATAGAAAGTGGGGCTACGAACTCACCTTAAGTTATGTAGTGAGTAATGAATGTGATGGTCGAATCGTGAAGGTTTCTACGAGCAACCTATAATAGAATGTCGTGACTTAGGATCAGAGTAAAGAATATGAAGTAGTGCCTATATATATATCTTGCATTTAGTCCATGATGTGGTATGATGTATAGTATAAGTCTTTGAAAGAAAGATTCATGAAACATGTATGTTTTGGTATATCGTTTACTACCGTTCGGGCCGACATAATTCAGAAGTCATGTTAGTAAGCGTTCGAGGAGCCAGGACACTTTAACTCGTAAATCCACAACTCAACTCGACGGCTTACATAATGAACTCCTCACATGAGGCTCCCTACTATTGTAGTAGTTGATAAAATATATAGATATAAGTTTTGATTCGAAAAGTTACTTGTCCGATATTTGAATAAACTTAGGAAAGTTTATTAGTACATGAAGATTGTTATTAGGGGAAGTTTCATAAGTCTTGTATGACCATTTTTCCTTGTAATATCTCATGGTTCCTTTTTAAGTGAAGTAGATCCAAATTGCTTGTTCATGTTATCGCCTAGTTCATTGTTTCATGTTTACGCCTATGTAAGTTGGTATGGTCATTTCGTCATGGTCTAGCCATGACCTTTGGTCCTTGTTCCAAGGTCATGAGACACAACCTTGGCTCTAGCCATGGTTGTGGTCTTGATTATAGGTCATAAGACCTCTTGTTCCTTTCAAAGTATAACCATAATCTAGTGACTTTCGCCTAAAAATGGGCTGTTTAGAATTTGAAGAATTTTATCACTCGGAAAGCATTTTTAGGTCTCGAGCTTCTTTGTTCCTGAACGAAAACGTCGTTTTGGACAACTTTCGTGTTTTAACTTTTTGATGAATCGGACCAGAAGTGGGACTTTCAAAACCCAAATTTGATCAGAATGGTATTTGGCAGTTTTGCCGGAAACTTTGGTAATTTCAAATGGGCGTAACTTTTGAATCGTATACTCGTTTTGGGTGGTTCAAATTGCTATGGTTTCCTTGTTAGGTCCTCTACCACAATATGTAATAATCAAATATCATATTTTTACCATTTTGATCAGGTCTTACCAAGAATTTCATTAGTTTGCTTGTTTTATTAATTTGTTTCAACAATTCATTAGAACAACATCTTTTACTCATTTTTATACATCATGGACATCAATACAAGACATAATATAGCAAGAATAACATGTAAATGATATGAACATGAGAAATTAACAAGAAGCATGTTAGGTTTAGGCTTACAACTTTTGGCTTTCTAACTAAAGAAAGGAGTAACAAGTAAGGAAATGGACTTTGATAGACTTGCTTCAACCCTTTTCACTTCATGCAACCTTTCTACCCTTGGTATTCTTGAAAGATGGATGATGAAGGTTGAGGTGTATTGAGTGGATTTAAACTCAAGAGAAAACACCAAGTATATTAGGGTTTGGAAGAGTTTTGGTGAATAATAAGCTAACTAGGGTTTCTATCTTGAACTTGCACTTGATCCTTGCTATAACTAGGAAGAAATAAAGCTAAGTGTGAAGGGTTTTGGTGTGTGTTGATGGCCGGCCATAAGGAGAGGGGAGGGGGTATTTATATGCCCTTGAGGAGGTTACAAATTAGGACTAGTCAATGCCTTTCATGACAAGCTTAACACTTGTAACCATCTCAAGACCACTTAGCCTAGGATCAAGCCACACAAGGGATGACTCCCCCCCCCCCTTTGGCGGTTCAAAGAGGATAAGGGGGGTGAGTTGGCTTGCTTGGAAAATATCTAGATATTAGATGCATTTTTGACTCCGGGAAATGCCAACCGTAAATGATTAGGCCTCGAAACGTAAAACCGGGTGTCGTAAAATTATGAAACTTTAAAGTATTGTTAGAAATGTCCATATGTCCCATAATAAAATATAAAATGGGTGATAAGTTCCATTTGGGTGGTAAAACCTGCTAAAAGCTGGAAATACGGGTCTAAAACGCGTAATACGTAAAATGTACGAATTTTGCGTAAAACTGAGAAAAGTAAAATGTTACTTTTCTAATATGATATAAATGATTTAAAATGACTTATAATGTCTAGACTGGGCTCAGTCTAGTGTCGGTTGGTGTTAAATGTCTTTTAGACATCAAACCGTAAGCCTAAAAATCAAGGAATGACTTTTGGTCAATGGAGGAGGGAAAAATTATGTTGACTTTTTCTAATAAGTTTGAAAACTCAAAACGTCTTAGAAACTCATTTCGTGGTCTAACGGTTAATCGCCCATTCGGTTAAGCGTGCTCATGTGAGAGTAGTACCGACATGGGTGACCTGCTGGGAAGTCTTTGGTCATGTTTTTCTCAGTCATGATTAATTCTCAAATAAATCATGAGTGTGTCAAACATTTTTCTGATGCGGGGTCACTTAACGCGGTCGAGTTTCGTTGTACGTAGAATTTCTGAATGACGTTTTACCCTAAAACGTGTAATTCCTTAATAACTTTCACGAAAATGATCTGACGAATGTCAAACATTTAATTTGCCATGGAAATGATTTATCACTCAAGAATATCAGATAAAAATCAACTTTCGGGAAAGTTTCGGGAAAAATGAATAGTAAAAGTGAATAGTGAAATTTTCCGGGAATGGTAATTAACCTGAAATTGCGAGTTGTTACACAGAAGCATTGTTTGTTTGCTTGTTTCTTGTCCCAAGTTGAACCAACAAGCATTAAACAGGCTTTAAGTGAACCTAGTTGGGTTGAAGCTATGCAGGAAGAGATGCAACAATTCAAGAATCAAGATGTTTGGGTCCTGGTTGTTCTTCCTGCACGGAAAATTGCAATTGGGTCCAAGTGGATATTAAAATGCAAGAGGGATGCTAGAGGTATTGTGGTCAGAAATAAAGCAAGATTGGTGGCTCAAGGTTTCAGACAAGAAGAAAGGATTGACTATACTGAAGTCTTTGCACCAGTTGCTAGGGTTGAGGCAATTAGATTATTTTTAGCCTTTGCCTCATATATGGGGTTTAAGGTTTATCAGATGGATGTCAAGAGTGCCTTCCTCTATGGCAAAATTGAAGAGGAGGTTTATGTCACTCAACCACAGGGCTTTGAAGACCCCTATCATCCTAAGAAGGTGTACAAAGTTGTCAAGGCACTTTATGGACTTCACCAAGCACCAAGAGCATGGTATGCTAGATTGTCTACATTTCTTTTGGAGCATGGCTACAGAAGAGGAGCTATTCACAAGACCCTCTTCATTAAGAAAAACTCCAGGGACATCATTCTAGTACAGGTCTATGTGGATGACATTATTTTTGGATCCACAAAGGAAGCATGGTGCAGGGAATTTGAGGATTTGATGAAAGGTGAATTTCAGATGAGTGCTATGGGGGAATTAACCTTTTTCTTAGGGCTACAAGTCAAACAACAACCTGAAGGGATTTTTATCCATCAGGAGAAATATGTTCAGGACATCTTGAAAAAGTTTCACTTTGAACTTTTGAGGACTGCTACTACTCCATATGAACCACCCAAGCCTAAAAATCCAAATGAACAAGATGAGGTTGTGAATGTTCACCTCTATAGATCCATGATTGGATCACTCATGTATCTCACAGCTTCTAGGCCTGACATTACCTTTGCTGTCAGTGCTTGCTCAAGACATCAAGTCACTCCACTAACTTCCCACCTAAATGCAGTGAAGAAGATTTTCAAGTACATCAAAGGCCAACCCAAGCTAGGCCTATGGTACCCAAGGGAATCACCATTTGTGTTGGAGGCATACAGTGATAGTGATTATGCAGGGGCTAATTTGGACAGGAAATCCACAACAGGAGGTTGTCAATTTCTTGGTAGAAGACTTATTTCTTGGCAGTGCAAGAAACAAACCATTGTGGCTACTTCTACTACTGAAGCAGAATATGTTGCTGCTGCCAACTGTTGTGGTCAGGTACTTTGGATTCAGAATCAGATGTTGGATTATGGGTTTAACTTCATGAACACTAAAATCTACATTGATAATTAAAGTACTATTTCTATTGTTAAAAATCCTGTTTTTCATCAGAGAACTAAACATATAGAAATTAGGCACCATTTTATAAGAGATGCAAATGAGAAGCATATAATTCAAGTGCTTAAAATTCATACTGATGATAATGTGGTTGATTTATTAACAAATGCCTTTGATGGACCTAGGTTTAATCACCTAGTTGTCACCATTGGGATTGTTAACCCTTGAATGCTATGTTTGAGGGGAGGCATAAGCCTCAGGGGAGGCATATGCCTCAAGGGAGGATTGTACATGTTGTATATTATGTAGATTATTATGTTTACTAACTTTGTTTTGCAGGTTTCTTACTAACTTTGTATATTATTATGGTTGTTCTTTTGTGTTCTGTTTGAATGTTTGGTTGTAGGTTATGTTCCTGCTGATGTACAAAGATCTACACTACTTATATCAGTGGAATCAGATGTAAAAGACATAATAAAAAGATCTTTCATTATTCAAGGAACAGAAAGTACATCAACAACAACACCATTCAACATCAAGATTACAAAAGACACCATTTAACAACATTCAACCAACCAACACACCACCACCTCCAACAACCCTACCTTCTACTCCATCTTTCTTTTCCCTTTGCTCATGTCCTTAGGGTCAGGCATCCTCTTGTGGATCCCTCTGGATTGCATGTCCTTGTTCCAGAGTTTGGGAGCAGCAAGACCAAGGACAACCTTCAATGGACCCTTGTTCCTTTTTGAGGACTGTGGCTCTTCAGGGACAGAGATCTTCCTCATATCAGCACAAACCCTCTCCATTTCTCTTGTGAGGAATGCTATGACAGGAGTAAAATCAGGGACAACCATAGCAAGAGGAGTTGGAGCTTCCTATGCTTCCTCTGTTTCTTCTGATGAGGTAGGAGATGGACAAAACTCAGAAGGTCCTTCACCAAGGTAGTAGTATGCTCTTTGTATTTGAGGAATGTCAAATGTGGAATCAGATGAAGAATCATAGGAAATATCAATGATTTTGGGGTTTGGTTTCATGATTGGGGTGTTGAGAAAGGATTTGGTGTGATGTTATAAGTGTACTAATGAGTTGTGAGAAGCTTATGCCTTGAAGACTTCTTTATAAATACTTGATTTGGGTTTAATATGAGTAAATGCAAGTTAATGGGAGGTAGTTGAGTCAGTAGCAATTACTAATTGTGCAAGTTGTCCACTTAAGTGGATTCTTCGGATGAAAGTCAATGGGTTTGACCACTTGCTGCTGATAACATCTATTTTAATTCTAAAAGTTTGTTCCTGCTGATGATGTATAAAAGGTTAATTTATTCAGGGGAATGCAACTCTTTGAGAAGAATTAAACTCAAGTAAAGACAAACAAGGCAAGATTTTTATTGATTCTTCAGAAGTACAAAACAGGACAAAAAGATTGAAAGTTTAAAACAAGCAATACAAGCCTATCAATCCTAGAATTCCTATTCTACTTTGCCCTTGCCCTTGCCTTCAACTATCTTCTCCTTGCCTTTGTTGTTGTTGTTGAAGATTCCTTGCCACTGAGGACAGGGCAACCCCATCACAATCTTTCTTGTCTTTGGCAATGGGGGATTTAATTTTCTTCCTCTTGATGGTCGTCTTAGACGAGAGGACTGGGGCTTCTCAGGGGTTGTGGGGTTGTAGAGTGTATCACTCTCATCATCCTCTTCATCAGAAGAAGCGAATATGAAGGGAGACTCATCAAGATTGGGGACTCTGTTTGCCCTCTCCAATGCATTCCATTTTCTCTCCATCTCTCTCTGGTATTCAGGATCATCAATTTCAGAAGGGTATGGTGGAAGATCTTCTGATGATGATGAACTTGGAGCAGGTACATCATGTTTCTTCTTTCTGGCTTGCTCTTTTGTGAGACCCCGTGGGAGAGTTGGCATTCTGAGTGGCGATGGTGATGTTAGTGATTCAGATGAATCAGATGAGTCAGAAGAAAGGTTGATGATGCTTGGATTGGATGCCATGGTTCTTAATTGATCGGAGGACTTGTAATTAGGGATTTGTATTGTGTGGAGATATTTGGGAATAATTACCCTTTATTTATAAGATCACCTAAACCGCGTGTCTTTATTACCATAAATGCGAGGTGGTTTGGAGATAATTAAGGGTGATTCGAAATTTGAATAAAGAGATTTTTCAAAGATATTTGGTTACCACTGAAGGTGTGATTCTGCTGATTGATTCTGCGGATGGTGCTGATTCATACATGGTTGACCGTAGTCAACGATTGACTTATTTCTACGGATTGACCATTTGGTTTCTACCGTTTGACTTGGTTTCAGCTGACGAGTCAGTTTAATTGGGATGTTTTAAAGTCGATTATTGGTCAAAGATTGGTTTCCATACTTTTTGCCAATTACATTCCACGTTTGGTAACTTACCATAATTAACCTCGACGTGCATATCACACTCACAATTAACTGATTTACTCTCGCTATAAATTTTAAAAACCATTTCAAGTTTATTCAGCACTCCAAACCCTAATTTCTTCTTATCAATCAATGGCTGAACTACTTTTCAAGGGTGATCATAACAAACATGCTTTCCTTGGTCGTGGTAAGGGTGATGATGATTATGTGGGTATGATAGAATTTCTCCAAAGATCCAAGATTCATTATGCCTTGATCCATTATCCAAATGTTATTCATGAATCTCTGGTTATACAATTTTGGGAAACGGCAAGGACCAGGACTGTTGATGATGGACCAACAGAGATTGTTGCTATGGTAGATGGTGAAGAATGTGTTGTTACTGAGTCTTTGGTCAGAACTCAACTACAATTGGATGATGAAGGTGGGGAGAGTGAATTGGCTAAGGAAGAAATACTTGCAGGTCTTCGGGCTACTGGTTATAGTGGTGATGGGAAAGTGTGGTACAAGAATTTGTTTTGCCCGAAATGGAGGTTTCTGACACACACTTTGCTTCAGTGTATGAGTTCTAAGTCTGGTGGATGGGATCAATTTTCGACAGAAATTGCTCTTGCCATTGTGTGTCTCTCTCAGGGAAGAACCTTTAACTTTTCTAAGTATATATTCAATGAAATGCTTGGTAATGTTAAGGATACCAAACTTAAATATTTAATGTATCCTAGGTTTCTTCAAATTATTTTAGGAATTCAGACCACTGACCCTACCCATTTGCCTGTTAAGGGTTTATCAAGAAAGTTGTTTTCTCAAATGAAAATCAAATTTACAGGAGAACACAGACCCTTACTCCCTGCTATGTTGCCTGTTGGCAATGCTCCTGATGGAGTAGCTGCTGATGCAGTTGCTGATGCCCCTGTGGGCAATCCCCCTGATGGAGTGGCTGCTGATGCAGCTGCTGGTGGTCAGGATCCTCCTGATGCTCAAGCACTAGAGGATTCTCCTGACAGGGCTGAAGTTGCTATCGATGCAAGTGCATCAGTTGCTCCTGATGTTCAGCCACCACCCTCTCCTAGGCCACCCACACCTATACCTTCACAAATGGCTAATACTTCTCCTGAGCATATGCTCAATGAGGAGTTAGGCCCTGACCAACCTGTACATTCTCCACAATTTACAAGACTTCCAACACCTAGTCCCTTGAGACATAACTTTGAGGATCATGTAGATGTAGATATAGATTTAGATTATTCTACTCACAGGACCAATGATGCTTCCAATGCCACAGATATCCCTGTTGATGGAACTGAAGGTCCTGTTACTCTTACTTCTTTATCTGCTTTGTTGAACAGGTATGTGAATAAGGTGGACAAGTTGAATGTCCTGATCCTATGCTAGAAGTGGTTACTCATGATACATCAGCAGATATACAAGTTGAATGTCCTGCTGTTTCTACTGAACAACCTTCTGTTCCTCCTGAGGCTGCTTCAATTCAGAAAGATAAAGGGACGTCCATCATGGTTGGTCAGGACATTCCTTCAAGAGTGAAGACAAAAGAGGAACTTGCTAAAGAAAAGCTTAGTGAGCTTGTTGCAGCAAACTTGCAAGCTAAAGAGGATGTTGCAGAAACAAAGATTCAGTTGGATATGAAAGCCTCAGAAGAACTTGCTAGGAAAATCCAGGCTGATTTGGATAAGATGGGAACTCCATTTACTAGTACTCTGCCTGCTGAAAGACAAAAGGAACTAGATGAAATTGCTAAGACTCTTTCTGCAGAGCAATGGGAAAATTTGGCTAAACAGGGTGCTACTAAGCCTACTTTGGCTGAATCTGTACTTGGATTTAATTATCAAACCACTGACTTTGCAAAGATGATGGTTGAAAGAGGTAAGTTGCAGAGACAACAGGAGGAAGAGAGAAAAGCTAAACACCTCAAGGAAAGACCTTGGACAAAGCCAGAAATCAAGAAATATATGAGGCAGTTTGTCAAGAATCAAGGATGTTCTATGTTTGGGTCAGGATGGACTCAAAAGAAGGTTTGGGGATTTTCAGATAAACAGCTCACTTTCTACTATGACAGAATCATTTCCAATCTTCATTCCTCTGGTATAAATGTCCAAGATGTCTTAGAGCAGCGTGGCAGACTTTTGGATAGGCCTGTTGCTAAGAGAACTAGGCTTAATGATTCTGCTGATCCGCCTACTGAATCCACTGAGTCATATTTTGGTGGTCAGGAGAAAGTGCATTCTCCTTCAGTGTTAACTCAGATGGATGATTCTACTAATGCTGATCCTTCAAATGTTGTTCCAGACCCTGATCCTACTGAAGCTTCTCATCCTGATACTACTGAAGCTCAGCCTGATGTTTTACATGATGCTTCAGCAGATGCTCCAATAGAAGTACCTGATGATGATTCAGCAGATGTTCCTGCTGATGCTTCTGCACAAGTTACTCCTGCTGCTTCAAAACCAGTTCCTAAAGAAGAACCTGCTGATGGTCCTTCACTTCCTGCTACTACTGGCACTAGGAGAAAAACTAAAGCTATAAAGAGGAAGGCTTCTAAGGATGCATCATTAGATGATAGTACTTTCATTGACTATGATTCTGATGATGGGCAGGATCCTGTTGTTTGGGAGAAAGTTGTTAAATGGGAACTTGTTGATTCTCTGCTTGGTCAAGGACAAGTGAATGTCATTCATAGACAAGATGGCTCTACCAAAACATTTACTTTTCTGAGCCAAATATTACATATGGTGTACCATAGTTTATTTGGGTCATCACTTATTATCAAAATCATTCCCCTGAAGGGATTGGAATGTATTTGATGGGAGATTTACAAATTTATTTGGGTCATCAGTGTACCATAGTTTATTAACTGAGAACACTTGGCTACTCCAGTAGTGATGGCTATTGGTCAAGAGACATCAAATCCATTATTTTCAATGATTCACCTCTCACAGGAGTTAACACACCTGGATGTGATGAGAATAGTATGAAACTAATCTGTTTTGATGTACATTTGGTCATGTGTTGCTGCAAAGAATGGTGTTTTTCAAATACTTGCTGATCATAGAGATTCTACTTATGAAGATTCTTTGCTGCTGAAGTTCATCCTTAATCCTCTTGTTTGTGCTATTGGCGATCTATCAAAAAATCTTGAACTTAACTATGTCAAATTCAAGATTAGGGGAGGATTGTAAGGAATTATTGAAGTCAGAATTAATACTGCTGACTGATACTGCTGATAGGTTCCTGCGGAAGCTTAGAGTTGTTTCTGCGGACGGATAGAGATCCTACGGATAGAGTTAATCCGTGGATAGAACTTATGTAATTTAGGACAAGATATGTAGAATATCTTTTATTAGTTTATTATTATTTGTTTCTTGTAAGAAAGGTTAGGGTTTCCATTAGTATATAAGGAATCCTAGGTCATTGTATTATGTACGAGTTTCATAACATTGTTAGTAAAGAATATAGATCCATAGAGGATCAAAAGTTTAGTATACAGTTTGTTTTTATATTCCGCAATAACTACAAGCTCACATAGATTATCTATTTAGTCTTACTGGTGATTACATTAGTAGGCTAACGATCTATTGGCTCGAGATCTATCAATATATAGATCCTAACATTTTTGTGTGAAGATTCTTTTGTAGCAAAGAAGTTCACAAGTACATATAAAGTTACAAGTATTCAACATAACGTTGCAAGACTTGTTAGCTTAGCATCGTGTATACTTTGTGTAGTTTACACTTCATTTGATTGTGTGTTTTCAGTTGTGATCGGTTAGTATTTTAGGCATTAAAATACATAGTTTGACGGGAGTTGTTGTACCCTTGTAAAAGAACTAATGGGAGTGGTTGTACCCTTGTAAAAGAACTCGACATCTATCTTAGTGTCGGTAAACGTGTATAAGCAACGTGTAAGGTTTTCTCCGCCGGTGAAAGTAGCTTGTTGACTTGTCAAAGAAACTCTCGAGTTGGATACTCGGGGCGTAGACGTAGGGCAAGGAAAAGAGTCCTTGTAGCCGAACCACGATAAATACTCGTGTTGTGGTTTGATCGTTTCTTTCTTTATCTAGCATATTATATATTGTGTTTTGTTTAGATCTTTGATTACACGAAAGTTTCAAAAGATAATTAAATTAAAAACGGTAAACTATTAAACTATTCAACCCCCCCCCCTTCTAGTTTTCCACAAAGTGTTTATGAGAAAACAAATTACCAAGGGTATAAAGTGTAGATAGGGTAATTTGGAAGGGGTAGAAGTGTTATTCCTCACATGGCATAGAAAAAAGAGAAAGAATATGCCAAGGTATATTCCATTGCTTGGGGGGGGGGGGGAGAGTGAGATGGAGGGTTGAGATGAGATGGTTTGAATTGGATGGCTAGGATCAAAGGGAGCCTCCTTTGGTTTTCAAATTATTTGGCATGTGTTGAATATGGATGGTTGAGATGTGATGATTTGAAATAGATGGCTAGGATCAAAGGAGCCTAGGTTTTGGATTGAGAAGGGATATTCCAAAGGAATATGCTTTGCTTGGGGGGAAAGGGTGAATCAATGGTTGAGATGGTTTTGGTTTGAAATAGATGGTGAAGATCAAACACATGTGATGGAATGGAGAGGAAGAAAGAATATGCTAAATCATGGGGGGAAGAAATAAGATGGATGGTTGAGATGGTTTTAGTTTGAATTGAATGTCTAGGATCAAAGGAGCCTTATGTTTGGATTTCAAATAATTGGCATGTGGGGAATATGGAGGGTTGAGATGTGTTGTAAGGGAATGGATGGTTGAGATGTAGAGTGTGTAAGAGAATATGTAAGAGTGTAAGAGATTGTGTAAGAGAATATATGATTTAGATATGATTGGATATGATTGTGTTTGTCTTTTGTAGAAATGAGATTAAGAAGAAATCTAATTGTCATTAAGAAGACAAGGTTTAGACAATTAAGCTTATGAGTTGAGAAAATCATAGGTTACTTATAAGTTCAAGTAACACAACGTCGAGAATCCATAGGTTCATATCTCGTGACTTTCCACGATTCGATGTTCTCAACTAATACCTTGGTTCAAACAAGTTAAGTGCTTTGCCTTGATGTAAAGCATAACCCAAGTGGGAAAGGATGCGTTTACGCAAAGTGACCTTTGACTTAGTTTGACCAATAAGGGAGTAAACCCGTTACGGTGACTTAGTTTGACCAATAAGGGAGTAAACCCGTTACGTAATTAGAGAAGACGTAAGCACGAGATATGAGCATATGGATGCTTCAACACGATGTCACGTGAAATATACAAGCTCCCTAAGTTTAGAAAACCCTTGGCTAGAGGCGATAGTTAGAAAACATGAGTTGACGTTTTCCCGTAAATGGGTGTTTTAAAAGTAGGATCTCTCAAGTCTCAAAACTCGTTTCGAGTGTTCTCAATTAAGCACATAACATATTCATACCTGTATTGAAAGATCCACATTTGTCGGGTAAGGGGAAAGCCGACTCTCAAAATTCGCCTGGAACCATACAGTGTCCTGGCGCGTCACCCACGTGTTGATGCGCGGGCAGCGAGCCAGGAGCAGATATGGGCTCCGGCGATTTTGAGCTAACGTTTGTTATTTTATGTGTTTCGATGGTTTATTTGTCATCATTAAAACATAAAGAGATCTTGATCATGTTGCCTCAACAATCTCCCCCTTTTTTATGATGAAAAATAAAAACCGAAAGCAAATAAAATTACAAAACTTAGCGAAGACAAAGCGCGCCTTTGGTGTAGCTTGCGTCTTGACCTTTGCCTTGTAATTTGGTGAAGCCTTTAACATTTCTTGAATGGTCTTCACGCTCTTGCTTTCTTTCTCCCCCTTTTGTTGAATCAAAAAGGCGGGACTTACAATCAAGCCAGGTTTCGAACTTGGGCCTGTGGGATAAATGAGCTAGCTTGTATGTGCACCCGAATGTGCTCCCTCTTGAACATCGCTCCCCCTAGATCGTTTCTCCCCCTTGTTTCAAGGCGGGGATCCATGGGTCAAGAGCCTCACCTTTGCGGTGGCCTAGCTACACATAGAAATCATAACATGCAACAAACTAGAAATCCTCACATGTGAAAGTTCCAAAAGTGGGTTAGGTTACCATTTGGAAACTTGCAACATGGCTTAGTTCACATCATATATATATATATATATATATATATATATATATATATATATATATATATATATATATATATATATATATATATATATATTAGTGTCCAAGATGACTCCACTATCCAAATGTTGAGCAAGACACAAGAATAAATATATATATATATATATATATATATATATATATATATATATATATATATATATATATATATATATATATATATATATATATATATATATATATATATATATATATGAAAGAAATCAATCATTATAGTTGCCAAATATCAAAGGAAATCATATCAAGGAAACAAGCATCACAAGCATTTTATTAAACACACATAATGAAGGACATACAAGAAGAACATCATTCAATCCTATCATATTTTATTCATACAAGCTTGTGAAAAGGCCTAGATTGTTACTACTAGAGCAAGTTTTCACTACTTCACTCTTCACCTTCTTATCTCTTTCATGATCCAGAACCAATTCATCACTCTTACTCTTGCTCAGTTTGGACAAATCCTCAAAATCCCATACAATGGCCAAGCCGTATATTCTAATGAATGAAGTCTTTCAACTCTTGAATGAAATCGACCTCTGGATGGTCCATACTATTATGAGATTCCAAGTCCTGAAGACATTCGTCGACTACTTGAGCTAGAATGTGGTACGACTAGTCGAAAAATCAAGTCGAAAAACGTCGATATTCATGCTAATCAAATCCTTCTCAAAGAGCTAAGCCCTGACATGAAGAATTGGGAAGAACTCATTCGCGAGAATGCGTTTGGTACCGGAGGCCACCGTGATCATCTCAGGGCTAGCATCGCTCACATGTTGTATTGTGTTGTTGCTGAAAACCACTCCAAATGCCAACCTTCCTTACGGTTTGTTCCTCACTAGACTTTATCGTCATGTCATGGAACACTACCCAGATCTTAGGAGTGATTTTTATGAGTTCGTTCATCCCACTTTGAATCAACCTACTCTCGTTCGTACTCTTCGATCTCGAAGCGACAAAGGGAAATCTCGTGGCCCTTTATACTTTGCATCTCGTGGTTTGACATCTCATCGAGGAGATGATGATGATGAGGAGGAAGACACCTCACATGTTAGTACCCCATCTCCCACGACCTTTGTTGATAATCTTCTCGACCTTGATTATACCTGAATATCAAACTCCTCCTCCTCACCAGCGTACCTGAACTCCTCTTCGAACGACAAACATCATTGATCAACAGGACTCAACAAATGCATCAAGAAGTTCGAGGTGGATTCAAGTCTGTAGGAAAGATGTTCAGGAAGATTATGGGGAAGAAGAAATAGATTCGTCGATGTGGAAATACTTGTTATTGATGATGGTTTTTTTTAGATAATTATGTGTAATGTTATTTGTCCGATGTATTCGGAAATACTTGACTTTTATCTTGTGTATTGCTTGTTACTTGGATGATGTTAGGATATTAACTATTATTGTGCTAGGTTCTTGCTAACTATTCAATGTTATTAGTATGCTTGTTTTATAATTGGTTTGCAATATATTAGTTTACATGCATGCTTGATTATTTTTCTTATATGTTTATGCTAGTATTTCATCATTCTAAGAGTATATGTTCCAAATGGAGCTTGCTGAAAATACATACTTGAAAACCAACCCTTTTCTGAAATTTTTTGAATTTTGGTCGCCTTGGAAAACACCAGATGGGCGCCCCCCTTAATTTTCTTAGGCGGTCCCCTTAATTATTAAGGGGGCCGGCCTACAATTAAGGGGACCGGCCATCTAGGATAGTGATTTCACTGTTTTCTTTTGCATCTTGTGACCCCTTTCTCTAGTATCAGCTACCATTTCTCCTTATAACCCAACTGATATTGGAATCTCCTTAAACCTCTTCCAAAACTTACTTAAACCAACAATGTTTTCATATTATAAATTCCCTCCAAATGAAAACTCCTCACCTCATTAATTTTCACCTCCATCAACCTAATCCACCATGTCATCACCAAGCACCTCTATCTCTAAGGCCTCAAAGAAACAAAAGATTGTCATCATACCTCCAAAACAACTCTTCATTGATTTAACTAATGAAGACAACACCACTCCATCACCTCCACCTAATGCTCATCCCCTAGTGCACCAAATGCACCATCTAAAACACCCTCCACTCATGGAACATCCTCTTCTTCCATACCATCAACTTCGTCCATCAATGACTACATAAACTCACACTTATAATCACCACAAGCATCATCACCACATCCTACCCAAGAACCCCTCTCCATCGAACTTACCATCTCATTATCACTAATAACACCACTTGATGCTCATGTCTCATCCCCACCAATCACACCACCATTCTTTGTTAATCCCGTACCTTGGAGATATCTTGAAGCTCATGTTGATACTTGCCTTCGTTGCATCCACAACCGAACTGATGAGGTGAAAAATGATCCATTTTTAGGGGGTCATTTAAGCCCGGAATTGAATTTATTTGATCAAATATTGCCCTAAATCATTCCTTTTGTGATTTTAGGTACTTTTGGAGTGAATTCTGGAAAAGGAAGCATTTTGGATGTTTTTGGAGCATAAAAGTGAAGAAAACGGCAAAGTCTTAATTTTTCTTGCTGGGAACAGTACCTGACGGCGTCACCAAGTTCTTAATGACGGCGTCAAGAGGAAAACAAGAGGTGAAGAGGGTAGGGTCCATGACGATCCAGAATGTTTTTGCACTAGGGCATGACGGCGTCACCATAGGCCGTAATGGTCCCTTTACACGTGACGGCCCAGAAGAAAATTGCTCTTGACGGCGTCAGATCTGGATCTAGACAATCCGATATTATTATGGGCGGCGAGTTGACGGCGTCAGAATTCTCTTCTTGACGCCGTCACATTGGAAAATCTATATATAGTTTTGTAATTTTCATTCATTAAGAGAGGACAATTTTAGGGACGACTTGGAGAAACCCTAGCACGATTTTAACAGTATTTTCAAGGGTTTTCACCCCTTGAAACCTTTCATGTTCAATTAAGATAAGTATCCTTTCAATTCATTCAATATGTCTATGTGTTGTTTGAATATATCTTACGCTTGTCTTGATTTTAACATGCTAGGCTAGATCTCTTGTGTGTTTGCTTAGATGTAGTGAAACCTAGATGTTGATTATGGGTTGATTGCTTGTTTATAGTTGTTACGGATGAATGATTTCGATGTTAGGCTTAAGAAAACTGGCAGACTTCCATAGTGTAACTTGCTTGAACGTCTTAAGAAATATGAACCAATGCGTACTAGGTTTTTATGGTTGTATTTAATGCATGAGCGAATTCTAGTGATCCCATGTTAGGAGCTTCTTGCAGGCTCGACATAGGAGTGAACTAGGAGCTGATAGAGTTGGGGAAGTACGTACGCCACCCCACGATTGGTATTAAGGAATATAACCCGTCATCCACGCAACTGTAACAAAATATCAACCTGTAAAAGATATCTAGGGAGTAATGAAGTCTAAGTAAACACAATTTTCCCATTTATTGTTCACACCACATTAGTAATTAGTTTATTTTCATTTTTGTTATTTTATTTTGATTGCATCTTTAGTTATTGGATTAGTTGATTAGCAACTAATTCCGCCCACTCTTCCATAACCTGAGATTTTATTTGCTTTTCATAAAATATAAAAAATACAAAAAGAATCATCCCTCACCTCTAGACCTAGTTTTTAGGCTTTCTAATCCTAGCGACACTACTCCTGAGTTGAACGATCAATCCCTCGGTACTTGTCACTATACTATACTACAACGATCAGGTACACTGCCTGGTGGGGGTTGTAAGCTTCTCGAGATCCCTCAAGAGGTAAAGCCTGGTGCAATTCCCACGCATCAAGTTTTTGGCGCCGCTGCCGGGGAATAGTTATTGTCTAGGTTAGGATTTCTTTTTTATTAGGTCTACTTGCTAGATTCCTTTCTAGTAAGATTTTATTTTTATTTTTAGGTTTTCTTTAGTCTATCTATTTCTTCGTGTCTTTGTTCTTAATCTCCACCATTCACCATCATGGCAAACGACGAATTCTCTAACCTTATAGTCACTAGGAGTCGTAGTTCCGCTTGAGACCTTGTTTTGCCATATGCAGAACCTGATAGGGAAATGCGTAAGCTAAGACGATCTCTCTCAACACCTGAACCATCCAGCATAGCCATCAATTTTGATGCGGCCCTTTCTGAAGAAAATTCAGAAAATCACCTTACAACCCCTAGCTCCCAATCCAACAACGATATGAGTACCCCCGCAACTTCCATTCCTAAGCGCCTTAAGGACTACTCCTCCCCAAATCCTCGTGGCTTCTCAAACGCCATTGTCTTCCCAAACGAACACACCAATGAGGTCTTGCATGCGATCGATGTTTGGCTTGTCCAAAGTGTGTGCAAGTTTTGTGGACTAGTTGATGATGACCCGATTCAACACATCAAGGACTTCTTGAAAATAGTAGACACCCTCCATACGGATGGGACTACTAGAAACACGTCCCGATTACGATTCTTCCCTTTCACTCTTTATGAAAAAGCCAAAGAGTGGTATAATAAACTTCCCTCTAAGTCTATTTTCACATGGGAGCAACTCATATCCAAGTTTTATGAGAAGTTTTTTCCAGCAGGGAAAGCCTCAATATTTAGGGATAGGGTCCTCCGCTTCCAAAAAGGGAAGGACGAACCCTTCCATAAATCGTGGATTAGATTCAAGGATTTAATAAGACAAGTTCCCCATCATGGCATCGAACTCTGGCTTCTGGTCCAAATCTTCTACGACAATGTCTCCTCAAATGACCAGAACGGAATCAACAATTCTAGAAAAGGGAAATTAGCCAATCTTAGTGTCGAGGAAGGATGGAGTAGGATTGAGGAATATGCTCAAGACCAGGATGACACTTAGGATGAACCTGAGTCAACTGCTAGCATGTCTGAGATCACATCAACACCTTCAGATCGGCTAAGAAAAATTCACAAAAGAATGGAATACCTAGCTGGGTTGCAATTAACTAAACAACTTTCAAATCCCTACTTAATCTGCGACTACTGTGGGGGCCCGCACGTGGTAGAGGAATGCGGAGGAGAACCCACGACCGAACATGCGTGCTTGTCAGGGCATGACATCTACGCTGACCCCTCCCTTTTGCCTTTTTACCAAAATGATGATTACACCCTTTCGGGAAATCTGGTAAAGAGAAAAGAAGGAGAGGAAGGCCCTGAATATAAAATCAGGAGCACTTTTGAAGATGACCTAGGTCACTTCACTCAAGAAAAAGGCTTACAATTAAAAGGTCTTGATGAGCTCGTCGATGAGCATCAAAATGACATAGAAGAATGGTTCAACAAGCTTAACTCCACCCTTGATAACCAAGACAGGCCATCAGTAAGCCAAAAAGACCCCATGCTCGCAATAACCACTCGAGCTGGAACAACAACCAAGGACCCCCCCTTATCCAAGCTCACATCCTATCACCCTTGATCTAAGAAAGCCCTGCGAAGAGGAAGGTGATGTGAGCAGTGAGTCTCCCGAACAACCTCCCCTGGTGACCCCATCCCCATTGACTCCACCTAACCAACCTGTGAGGATCCCATTCCCATCCCGACTAAAAAACCAGAAAATTGAGAATGATAATAAGAGATTCTTGTCATATCTAAAAGACTCGGTGATTACCATACCTCTCCTTGATGCTTGCTATCACATGCCAAAGTATAACTCATACTTTAAAAAATTACTCGCCAACCGAAAGAAACTCGAGGGTCTTGTGACTCTGGGGGAAGAATGTTCGGTGGTGACTCATCGAGGGCTACCAAAAAAGGTAGACGATCCAGGAAGCTTCACCTTGCCCTGTTCCATAGGATCCCTATCAATAAAGAATGCTCTTGCCGATTTAGGGGCGAGTATCAACCTCATGCCTCACTCCATGTTCCTTAAACTAGGATACTCCGGATTAAAGCCTACCCGTATGAACATCCAACTAGCCGATAGATCAGTCAAATACCCCGTAGGGATATGTGAGAATGTGCTAGTCAAAGTTGGAAAATTCAAATTTCCGGTTGACTTCATAATCTTGGAGATGGAGGAGGATGACTTGGTACCCATCATCTTAGGGAGACCATTTCTTGCTACCGCTCGTGCAGTCATTGATGTTCATGACGACAAGTTAACCTTACAAGTAGGAACCGATAGCTTAACCTTCGACATTAAAGACACTATGAATCTCTCTCTCGAAGCAGCTAACCGGCTTTATTTCATCGGAGAGGTCGATGAACTCACGGATGTTATTGATAACTGTGTTGATGAACAGATCAAAGAAGGCTGGTTACGGGGTGAGAATTTTCTCCCCTTGTTGGAGGAAGAAAAGATGGAGGGTGTTGGAGCAGTCTCTTTCTACCCTAGACAGGAGACCACTGAATAGCTCGAACTCCGAAAACCCGAAAACAAGCTTAAACCCTCTATTATCGAACCTCCTAAGCTAGATCTTAAAGAACTCCCTAACCACCTAGAGTATGCCTTCCTTCAGGGAGAGGATCAACTGCCGGTAATAATAAACTCTTCCCTCGAACATGAACAAAAAGGTAAGCTCTTAGAAGTCCTCAAGAAATATAAGGGAGTGCTTGCATGGAGTGTAGCCGACATTAAGGGGATTGACTCAACTTTTTGCACGCATAAGATTCTTATGGAAGAAAACTATAAACTTACCGTGCAACCCCAGAGGTGGGTGAATCCCAACATTAAGGAAGTAGTGAAGAAAGAAGTCATCAAACTTCTGGATGCAGGACTAATTTACCCAATCTCGGATAGCCCGTGGGTTAGTCCTGTACAGGTGGTACCAAAGAAAGGTGGAATGACTGTGGTAAAGAACGACAAGGGTGAGATGGTACCCTAGAGAACGGTTACTGGCTGGCGAGTATGCATCCATTATAGAAAGCTCAATGATGCCGCAAGGAAGGATCACTTTCCCTTACCATTCATTGACCAAATGTTGGAAAGATTATCTGGGCACGAGTATTACTGTTTCTTGGATGGGTTCTCGGGATATTTCCAAATCCCCATTGCACCTGAGGACCAAAAGAAAACCACGTTTACTTGCCCTTATGGAACGTTCGCCTACAAAAGAATGCCTTTTGGGCTGTGTAACGCCCCCGCCACTTTTCAACAATGCATGACCGCAATCTTTCATGAACTGATGGAAGACAGCATGGAAGTTTTCATGGATGACTTTTCAGTCTTCGGGAACTCTTTCGACCGCTGTCTTGCTAATCTAGAAAAAATGCTCAAACATTGTGAGGAAACCAACTTGGTGCTAAATTGGGAAAAATGTCATTTCATGGTAAAAGAAGGGATTGTGCTATGACATAAGGTCTTAGGGAATGGGATTGAGGTGGACCAAGCTAAAGTGGAAGCTATATCTAAATTACCTTATTCCACGACTGTTAAAGCAATACGCGGCTTTTTGGGCCACGCCGGGTTCTACCGGAGATTCATCAAAGATTTCTCTAAAATAGCTCGGCCAATGACTCAATTGCTGATGAAGGATGCCCCTTTCGATTTCTCTAAAGAATGCAAGGATGCATTCGATCTCCTGAAAAAGGAGCTCACGCAAGCTCCAATCACGGTTACACCCAACTGGGAGTTACCTTTTGAAATCATGTGCGATGCTAGCGATTATGTTGTCGGAGCAGTATTAGGCCAAAGGCGTGACAAGCTATTCCAACCTATTTACTACGCTAGCAAAACCATGAATCCTGCTCAAGAGAATTACTCTACCACCAAAAAAGAATTATTAGCCGTTGTGTTCGCCTTCGAAAAATTCCGTCAATATCTTGTCCTTTCAAAGACAGTCGTTTTCACCGATCACTCGGCTCTCCGATATCTTTTTGCTAAGCAAGATGCTAAACCACGACTAATTCGGTGGATCTTGTTGTTACAAGAATTTGACGTTGAAATCCGTGATAAAAGGGGGCAGAGAATTTAGCTGCTGATCACCTATCTCGTCTTGAAAATCCCCTTGATGAGCTCGATAGAAGCGAGATTCGGGATTCATTCCTGACGAACAACTCATGTCAATGACAGATTCTGAGCCTTGGTACGCTGATTTTGTTAACTATCTCGCGAGCAGACTCATTCCGGAACACATGACTAAATACGAAAAGAAAAGGTTCTTTGCCCAACTAAAATACTACTTCTGGGATGAACCATTTTTATTCCGAAGGTGTCCTGATCAAATAATCAGACGTTGTGTTTCGGGAGATGAGGTAGTAAAAATCATGAGAGAGTGTCACTCTAGCCCCTCTGGGGGCCATCATAGGATAAACACCACTGCACGAAAGATTTTCGATGCGGGATTCTATTGGCCCACAATATTCCGTGATGTTAAAGAAATGGTGCAAGCATGCGATGCATGTCAACGGGCAGGGAACATATCAAATAGAGATGAAGCACCTCAGAATTTTATACAAGTATGTGAGGTTTTCGACGTCTGGGGAATCGACTTCATGGGACCCTTTCCATCTTCAGGAGGGAATGAATACATTTTAGTTACCATCGACTATGTTTCAAAATTGGTAGAGGCACAAGCCCTTAGGACCAACGATGCTAGGGTAGTTATTCATTTCCTGAAAAAGCTGTTCGCTAGGTTCGGAATTCCTAAAGCTCTCATCAGTGATAGGGGAACCCACTTTTGCAATGCGCAAATGGAAAAGGTCATGAGGAGATACGGAGTGTCCCATCGATTTTCCACCGCCTATCACCCACAGACCAATGGTCAGGTCGAAAACACTGACAGGGCTATTAAAAGAATATTAGAAAAAACGGTTAGTCAGAATAGAAAAGTCTGGTCATTTAAACTCGATGAGGCCTTATGGGTATTCCGAACTGCCTACAAGACACCTATTGGAACGACCCCGTTCCGCATGGTCTACGGTAAGGCATGTCACCTTCCGGTAGAACTAGAACATAAGGCTTATTGGGCGCTTAAGGCATGTAATTTAGACTATACAATTGCCGGAACAAATAGGTTCTTGCAACTCCATGAGCTTGATGAGCTAAGGTTAGAAGCGTATGAGTCTTCCATTACATATAAGGAGAGGGCAGAAAGATGGCATGACCAATGAATTAAGAAACCTAAGGAATTTTCAGAAGGGGACAAAGTCCTATTGTATAACTCTCGGTTAAGGTTATTTCCAGGGAAACTCAAGTCTAGATGGTATGGGCCATTTACGGTGAAAAGTTCCTCTAAAACTGGAGCTGTTATGTTAATAGACGATGAAATTAGAGAATTTACTGTCAACATACAACGTGTAAAACATTATCAAGAAAGTAGCAATGAAATGATTAGTGAGGAGGATGTAACATTTGATGATGAGGTCACGTAATAGCCCATGACCTTGAGTCTAGCTACAAGTCTCGTAAATAAAGAAAAGCGCTTCTTGGGAGGCAACCCATGCTTTGTGTGATTTTTATTTGTTTGATTGTTATTTGTTTCCGTATGCATGCTGTATTTTTATTGTTGGTAGATCATGTTTCAAACAAAAATGGTGAAAATACTTTATTTTGTCGTTTGGCTTAGTCTTAACTTCATCCAAAGGTATTTCGCAAAAGATAAGTGTAAGGGGAAACCCCAAATATGTTTTTAAGAAACAAAATTGATCATAATTCTCCACAATACTAAATGGACATGTATATTCGTATTTGTTAGAGTCAAATGCTTGTATCGAGTCATAATGATGTTTTGCACGATTTTCCAGGAAGTAGGACATAAGTTTTCCAAAAATTTTCCGGAAACTTAACGTAAGGATTTCTGCAGATCACTTTTGACGGCGTCAGGAATTAACTCCTGACGGCGTCATGTGTAAAATTCTGGAAATTTTGCTAGTTTTGTTTTTCTAACGGAGTCTTAAGGTTTTTGTTAATTCTTTAGTTTTATAAATGATGCGTGGGAATCGCAACAGGCTTTACCTCTCGAGGGATCTCGAGAAGCTTACAACCCCCACCAGGCAGTGTACCTGATCGTTGTAGTATAGTATAGTGACAAGTACCGGGGGATTGATCGTTCAGCTTGGGAATAGTGTCGCTAGGATTAGAAAGCCTAATTTACTAGTTCTAAAGGTGAGGGATGATTATTTTTGTCTTTTTATGTTTTTTAGAAAGCACGTAAAATCTCGGGTTTTGAAGGAGTGGGCGGAATTAGTTGCTATTCAACTAACCCAAAACTAATATGCAATCAAAATAAAATAACAAAAATGAAAATAAACTAATTAAACTAAGGTTGTGAGCAGTAATTGGAGAAATTGTGTTTACTTAGACTTCATTACTCCCTAGATATCTTTTACATGTTAATTACTTGTTATAATTGCATGGATGACGGATCGTATTCCTTAATACCATTCATGGGGTGGCATACATAACTCCCCAATTCTATGAGCTCTTATCTCCTCCTACACCATGACCCAGCACAACTATAGGGATTGTAAACAGTGGCTCATGCATTAAATACAACCAATAAAGACCTAGTACGCCTCGGTTCATGTTTCTTAAGACGTTCAAGCATGTTACCATTTGGAGATCTGCCAGTTTTCTTAAGCCTAACATATAAATCATTCATCCAAGAACAAGAATAAACAAGTAATCAACACATAATCAACATCTAGGTTTCATTAGATCTAAGCAAACACAAGAGAGATCTAGCCTAGCATAATTGAATTGAGACAAGAACAAGATATAGACAACCAACACATAGACATATTGATTGAATTAAAAGAACACTTATCTCAATTACAATGCAAGGTATCAAGGGTTTGGAACCCTTGAAAAACCTGTAAAAGATGCACCAAATTCGTCTTTAGGGTTTCACCAAAACTTCTCTCTTTTTAATGTAAAAACTAGAAAACTATATATAGGAAAACTGGGCTGACGGCATCAAGACAACATTGTGACGCCGTCATCTCGCCGCCAAATACTTCCTCGGACGGCCTTGATCTACTTATGACGGCCTGTGTGACGCCGTCACCACCTACGGTATTTTATTCTTGGTACTTTGACGCCGTCAGGATGACTTTTGACGCCGTCATCAACTACGGTATTTTATTCTTGATGTCTGACGCCGTCAGGGTGTAACTCTTGACGCCGTCACCTAGTGTTTCCAGCATGGAAAATTGATACTTTGCCGTTTTCTTCACTTTTATGCTCCAAAAACGTCCAAAATGGCTTCTTTTCCAGAATTCACTCTCCAAGTACCTAAAATCACAAAAGGAACGATTTAGGGCAATATTTGATCAAATAAAGTCGGATTCGGGCTTAAATGACCCCCTAAAAACGGATCATTTTTCGCCTCATCATATACCCTTACACTTGAGATTTGCTTGTCCTCAAGCAAATGTGCTTTTATTCTACTCAAAAGACAAGTTAGGGGTCATTTAACACTAATATAAAAGTAATTACAACAAATAATCGTTCCACTAAAGACCAATAGACAAGCACGGAGATCATACACAAGCACCTCACAAATAGTGTTTAGATACTCACATCTCTCGGGTGTAATAAAGTAATATAACATTATGGAAATGGAAGATATCTCTCACTACCTGTCATAGCAAAATAGATTACCATAGGCTTGGGAAAGGATCAAACCTCCACCACATGGCGTAAGCACCTAGGATAAACTATCAAAGAGGTCTTTTAAAGGGTTGTAACGTTAGGTATAGGGATATGAATTACACGGTTTTGTTGGATAAAGGAAGTTTTACTGGTGGCGAGTTAACAATCTTGGTTAATTACATGTACAATATGGCGTTGCTAAGCCAAGACTAGACTCGACTTAAGCTAATAAATGAAAAATAACAAAAAACATAAAATAAACATAGAATGAAACGGGATGGTAGTCCGTATGTTTTTTCTCTTTTTCCTTTTTCTATTTTTTTTTTCTTTTTTCTTGATTTTTCGATTTTTTTTTTCATTTTTTTTTTTTTTTTTTTTTTTTTTTGTGCATACATTCTTACCCTACCATCCGAAATACTACATCATAGGGGTTGAACATTCCCCTTACACTTGAATCTTTACATACTTTACATTAAACTAATCTAATGACTCGAATTAAGAAAATCAAAACACTTGGAGCACTTTTAAGATTAACGCACATATGGGGGTAATAAATGATGTTCTTCCCCATTACTCCATAAAATAAGTACTTACCCATGAGTCCCAATCGTCCCAAAACAATATGTACAAGGATATGACTCGACTTAGCAACCATGTAATCAATTAGAAAGTTAACTTAGGGTTTAACAAATAACAATAATGCACTAAAAATGAGCGCATACACGGAAGGCTAAGGCGATTTGGGTGTACATTTAAGTGGGGTGTAACAAATTCTTCCTTTAAGTAAAATGCTTAAAGTTTGAAACAAAAAGATAGGCTCGGAGGGGTGTACTAGGGGTATCGTGTACTAAAAATGAGTACAACGCTAAGGGTGTGGGGAAAATTAGTTGACTTAACTAGCCAAGTAATATGACTTAAATGGTCAAGTAATTATAATACGGGTTTAACACAAGGGTGATCCTAATGCCTCTTATCATGTAGTAAATCCTACCACACGAATGTAGTCTCACTAGCGGTCTCGGGATGCATCACTAACGCAAGTTCTAGAATCTAAATGCTACCGGTACACTCATAAGCACTAATAGTAAATGCTTTTCCTATCAAATCTAAAGGCGAACCTCACATTTTTGGGTGGAAAATTTTTTTGAATATACGGTTATATGCTAGTCATACAATCTCCTATCCATGAGACGCTTGCTATGGCTAAAGTTTCACTCCTAAATGTTGTAAAAAATTTTAAATTTGGCGCTAAAATTGCACTAACAAGTATTTCTCGTAGTTTTATTACACATCTACTATCAAACAAAACAAACTCAAGCGAAAGTGCATATGTAAGGTATCATCTTTTTACCCTCCCCTTACACTTAAGATGAACATTGTCCCCAATGTTCAAGTAAAGAATGTAAAAGTGAAAAAGTAAAGAGAATGAAATCAAATACTCCCCTGATTCGCTCGGTATGGATTTTAGGTTGGCCAGGTTAAATCTTCTTCCAAGAAAACGAACAATCAAAGCTTCCCTTCCAGAATATAAATCATCTCCTTGTCAAACATAACCTGTAAATCCTGACAAAATAGACAAGGCAACCTCGCGTAAAATCGGCGGCATCCTATATAAGTTCCTAAATCCTAGAAAACAAAGTAAGATATAATGCTTGTGGAATGAAGTTTGTAGATTTCCTGGAGATTATAAAACTTAATAATTCACAAAAACCATAAGACTCCGTTAGAAAAACAAAACCGGTAAAATTTCCAGATTTTTAACTCCTGACGCCGTCAAGAGTAATACTCTGACGCCGTCAGAATGGACCTGCAGAAATTCTTATGTTAAGTTTCCGGAAAATTTCTGGAAAAACTTCGTCCTACTTCCTGGAAAATCCTGCAAAACTTCATTATGACTCAATACAAGCATTTGACTCTAACAAATACGAATATACATGTTCATTTAATATTGTGGAGAATCATGATCGGTTTGTTTCTTAAAAACATATTTGGGGTTTCCCCTTACACTTATCTTTTGCAAAAATACTTTTAGGTTGGAGTTAAGACTAGGCCAAACAACATAATAAAGTATTTCCACATTTTAATTGAGAAGCATGACCAACCAACAATAAAAACAAAGCATGCATACGGAAGCAAATAACAATCAAACAAATAAAATCACACAAAACATGGGTTGCCTCCCAAGAAGCGCTTTTCTTTATTTACGAGTCTTGTAGCTAGACTCAAAGTCATGGGCTATCATGTGATTCTATCATTGGTTCCACTCTCTAGGTCGTCTTCTAAACCAGTTTTGTATTCCGGACCTAGTTGCAAGCACTCTTTGTAGAAACCAAGCATCCTATTTCTAACATACTCTACTCCTCTACGTCAATCCTCCTCATTCCTATAATAAGCCGCTTGCTTGCGTTCCTTTTCGAAATTAGAGAGAAGGCGGTATTGCTCAATCTTGTAGGGCATTTGATAAGCAACCTCATCATTCTCTTCCTTGAATCTAACTATCCCTAAAGTCGTATCATAACTCATCCTAGTGGCCTCAACAAATGGTTTCCCAAATATTATTTGACTTAAGCAAGCGTCTATCACCGGACGAGTGTCTTCTACTATCATGAAATCGATTTCATAGGTAAGATTTCCTATAATCACATGCAATCCCTTTACTCTTCCTGCAAAATTACTTATCAGATTCTTACCGGGCATCATCCTAAAATTGAGTTGCTTCTTCATCACCCAATTGTAATAAGTCCTAGTCATGATGTTCACGGGGGATCTAAGGTCGATGTAAGCTTTCCATATATGCATGTGCCCGATATTACATGGGATGTTAATGTTAGAGGGGTCTCCCATTTTGATAAGGGGGTCGCCAAAGATATATGTTTTCTCGGGACTATCGAATAAATCCTTATGGTATTCCCGTTCTTCCTTGGTTGGCAACTTATCAAAGTATTCCTCTATAGGTTCTACCTCCTCTAATTCCTCATCCTTATTAACCTCAACTTCCCTACTCTCATCCTTACTATCGGCTTCTATTCTAACTTCATCCTTGTCACTCTCCTCTATCTCCTTATCTATTGGCTTAATGGTGACAACATTGACAAAGTGGACATGTTTGGATGATGATGGGTCCTTAATTTGGCTTCCACTATTGGTGTCCCTAGTGTCCTTCCTAGGTGTGATTAATGTTTGGTTGTTGAGGGCTTTCAACAAGTTGTCAATCTTGCTGGTCATCTCCGTTTGTTGTTGGTTGAATTCGGTTTCGAACCTAGCTATGCGGGCTTCTTGAGATGCCATGAACTTTGACATCAATCCTTCAAGATTGTTGGTACTACCATAGTTGTTAGAAGGATTGTTGTTGAAAGTACGGTTGGATGGTGGACTGTTTGGTTGATAACGATTAGGCGGATTGGAAGAATTGGGTTGGTTTTGTCTCCACCTAAGGTTTGGGTGATTTTTCCATGAGGGGTTGTATGAATCACCGTATGTGTTTGGCTCGGGCTTGAAAGTGTACCACTTATCTCCCGCTTCATCGGTACGTGTGGATGCGTAATCCGCAAAAGCTGTTCCGGGGAGTTCCACACAATCACGAGTGTCATGGGGACCACTACATAATTCGCATGAAGAAGTGATTTTGTTCACTTGGCTTGAATGCTTCGGAGCTTCGTAAGATTTCATGAGAAACTTGACTTGGTCCTCAAGTTCCATGATCCTACGGTCGGGAGTGCTAGAATTGTTCGAAGGCAAAGATATTGCCTTGACCGTTTTGTTCAAGTCACGGGGATCATTCCAACTTTCGTTGTCATAGAGAGCAAGATCTTCTATGAGTTCCCATGATTGTTCCGCACTAAGATCACGTAGCTTACCACCGGCCGATTGGTCAATGGTTCGCCTCGTGGAGATGTCGATATGGTCATAAAAAATTTGGACTTGGAGCCAAAGATCTATGCCATGATGAGGGACTTTTTGGAGTAAGTCCTTGAAACGAGTCCATGCTTCATAAAGAGATTCATTTTGACATTGTTGAAACATCAAGATGTCATTCCTAAGCTTAGTAGTTCTCCCCGGTGGGAAAAATTGAGCAAGGAAACGAGTGGTGAGATCATCCCATGTGGTGATGGATCCCGCGGGTAAACGCTCAAGCCATTGACTAGCTTGATCCCGTAGAGAGAATTGGAATAGGCGTAAACGGGTAGTCTCTCTAGTTTCAACACCTAGGTCTATGGAATCTACGATTTTGAGAAAGTCCTTAAGATGTTGGTTTGGATCTTCGGAACGAAGTCCATGAAATGCACATCCGCTTTGCACCAACCGGATGGTGTCGGATCGCAAGGGGGTCACATTTGCTCCGGTGAGCTCAATGGTGTTTCGGTAGCCTTGATGGCTAGGTCGGGAGTACTCTCCTAAGGTTCGGGGCCTAAGGGGTTCTAGTGGTGGGTTTTGTTGTGGTGGGATGACGGGTTCAAAGATGTTACCACCTTCCATGATGTCGGATGGTAAAGAGTTACGAACAAAGGCACGAAGAAATAAGATAGACTAAAGAAGACCTAAAAAAATAAAAATAAAAATCTTACTAGAAAGGAATCTAGCAAGTAGATCTAATAAAAAGAAATCCTAACCTAGACAATAACTAGTCCCCGGGATGCGGCGCCAAAAACTTGATGCGTGGGAATCGCAACAGGCTTTACCTCTCGAGGGATCTCGAGAAGCTTACAACCCCCCACCAGGCAGTGTACCTGATCGTTGTAGTATAGTATAGTGACAAGTACCGGGGGATTGATCGTTCAGCTTGGAAATAGTGTCGCTAGGATTAGAAAGCCTAATTTACTAGTTCTAAAGGTGAGGGATGATTATTTTTGTCTTTTTATGTTTTTTAGAAAGCAAGTAAAATCTCGGGTTTTGAAGGAGTGGGCGGAATTAGTTGCTATTCAACTAACCCAAAACTAATATGCAATCAAAATAAAATAACAAAAATGAAAATAAACTAATTAAACTAAGGTTGTGAGCAGTAATTGGAGAAATTGTGTTTACTTAGACTTCATTACTCCCTAGATATCTTTTACATGTTAATTACTTGTTATAATTGCATGGATGACGGATCGTATTCCTTAATACCATTCATGGGGTGGCATACATAACTCCCCAATTCTATGAGCTCTTATCTCCTCCTACACCATGACCCAGCACAACTATAGGGATTGTAAACAGTGGCTCATGCATTAAATACAACCAATAAAGACCTAGTACGCCTCGGTTCATGTTTCTTAAGACGTTCAAGCATGTTACCATTTGGAGATCTGCCAGTTTTCTTAAGCCTAACATATAAATCATTCATCCAAGAACAAGAATAAACAAGTAATCAACACATAATCAACATCTAGGTTTCATTAGATCTAAGCAAACACAAGAGAGATCTAGCCTAGCATAATTGAATTGAGACAAGAACAAGATATAGACAACCAACACATAGACATATTGATTGAATTAAAAGAACACTTATCTCAATTACAATGCAAGGTATCAAGGGTTTGGAACCCTTGAAAAACCTGTAAAAGATGCACCAAATTCGTCTTTAGGGTTTCACCAAAACTTCTCTCTTTTTAATGTAAAAACTAGAAAACTATATATAGGAAAACTGGGCTGACGGCGTCAAGACAACATTGTGACGCCGTCACCTCGCCGCCAAATAATTCCTCGGACGGCCTTGATCTACTTATGACGGCCTGTGTGACGCCGTCACCACCTACGGTATTTTATTCTTGGTACTTTGACGTCGTCAGGATGACTTTTGACGCCGTCATCAACTACGGTATTTTATTCTTGATGTCTGACGCCGTCAGGGTGTAACTCTTGACGCCGTCACCTAGTGTTTCCAGCATGGAAAATTGATACTTTGCCGTTTTCTTCACTTTTATGCTCCAAAAACGTCCAAAATGGCTTCTTTTCCAGAATTCACTCTCCAAGTACCTAAAATCACAAAAGGAACGATTTAGGGCAATATTTGATCAAATAAAGTCGGATTCGGGCTTAAATGACCCCCTAAAAATGGATCATTTTTCGCCTCATCAATAAACTCCAGGAAATCTGCAAACATTCATTCCACAAGCATTATATCTTACATTGTTTTCTAGGATTTGTTAGTATATATACATTGCCACTGATTTTATGCGAGGTTGCCTTGTTTGTTTTCTCAGGTTTAACAGGTTATGTATGACAAGAAGATGATATATATTCTGGAAGGGTTGATTGTTCATTTCTTGGAGGAAGATCTAACCTTGTTTCCACACTATCCACACCGAACGAATCAGGGGAGTATTTGATTTCATTCTTTTACCTATTTTACTTTTACATTCTTTAATTGAACATTGGGGACAATGTTCATCCTAAGTGTAAGGGGAGGGTAAAATGATGATACCTTATAGGATACACTTGCACTTGAGTTTGTTTGTTTGATGGTAGGTGTGTAATAAAACTATGAGAAATACTTGTTAGTGTAATTTTAGCGCCAAATTTAAAATTTTTTACAATATTTAGGAGTGAAACTTTAGCCTTAGCAAGCGTCTCATGGATAGGAGATTGTATGACTAGCACAAAACCGTACTATTCAGAAAAATTTTCTACCCAAATATGTGAGGTTCGCCTTTAGATTTGATAGGAAAAGCATTTACTATTAGTGCTTATGAGTGTACCGGTAACATTTAGATTCTAGAACTTGCGTTAGTGATGCATCCCGAGACCGCTAGTGAGACTACATTCGTGTAGTAGGATTTACTACATGATAAAAGGCATTAGGATCACCCTTGTGTTAAACCCGTATCATAATTACTTTACCACTTAAGTCATATTACTTGGCTAGTTAAGTCAATTAATTTTTTCCACACCCTTAGCGTTGTACTCATTTTTAGTACACGAAACCCCTAGTACACCCCTCCGAGCCTATCTTTTCGTTTCTAACTTTAAGCATCTTACTTAAAGGAAGAATTTGTTACAACCAACTTAAATGTACACCCAAATCGCCTTAGCCTTCCGTGTATGCACTCATCTTTAGTGCATTATTGTTATTTGTTTAAAACCTTAGTTAATTATCTAATTGATTACATGGTTGCTAAGTCGAGTCATATCCTTGTACATATTGTTTTGGGACGATTGGGACTCATGGGTAAAGTACTTGTGTTATGGAGTAATGGGGAAGAACATCATATTATTACCCCCATATGTGCGTTAATCTTAAAAGTACTCCAAGTGTTTTTATTATCTTAATTCGAGTCATTAGATTAGTTTATTGTGAAGTATGTAAAAATTCAAGTGTAAGGGGAATGTTCATTCCCTATGATGTATTATTTTGGATGGTAGGGTAAGAGTGTATGCAAAAAAAAAAAACGGACTACCATCCCGTTTCATTCTATGTTTGTTTTATGTTTTTGTTATTTTTCATTTATTAGCTTAAGTCGAGTCTAGTCTTGGCTTAGCAACGCCATATTGTACATGTAATTAACCAAGATGATTAACTCGCCACCAGTAAAGATTGCCTATATCCAACAAAACCGTGTATTCCATATCCCTACACCTAACGTTATAACCCTTTAAAAGACCTCTTTGATAGTTTATCCTAGGTGCTTACGCCATGTGGTGGAGGTTTGATCCTTTCCCAAGCCTATGGTAATCTATTTTGTTATGACAGGTAGTGAGAGATGTTTTCCATTTCCATATTGTAATATATACTTTATTACACCCGAGAGATGTGAGTATCTAAACACTATTTGTGAGATGCTAGTGCATGACCTCCGTGCTTGTCTTTGGTCTTTAGTGGAACGATTATTTGTTGTAATTACTTTTATATTAGTGTTAAATGACCCCTAACTTGTATTTTGATTAGAATAAAAGCGCATTTGCTTGAGGACAAGCAAATCTCAAGTGTAAGGGCATATGATGAGGCGAAAAATGATCCGTTTTTAGGGGGCCATTTAACCCGGAATTGAATTTATTTGATCAAATATTGCCCTAAATCGTTCCTTTTGTGAATTTAGGTACTTTTGGAGTGAATTCTGGAAAAGGAAGCATTTTGGACATTTTTAGAGCATAAAAGTGAAGAAAATGTCAAAGTCTTAATTTTCCTTGCTGGGAACAGTACCTGACGGCGTCACCAAGTTCTTAATGACGGCGTCAAGAGGAAAACAAGAGGTGAAAAGGGTAGAGTCCATGACGATCCAGAATGTTTTTGCACTAGGGCATGACGGCGTCACCATAGGCCGTCATGGTCCCTTTACACGTGACGGCCCAGAAGAAAATTGCTCTTGACGGCGTCAGATCTGGATCTAGGAAATCCGATATTATTATGGGAGGCGAGTTGACGGCGTCAGAATTCTCTTCTTGACGCCGTCACATTGGAAAATCTATATATAGTTTTTTAATTTTCATTCATTAAGAGAGGACAATTTTAGGGACGACTTGGAGAAACCCTAGCAGGATTTTATCAGTATTTTCAAGGGTTTTCACCCCTTGAAACCTGTCATGTTCAATTAAGATAAGTATCCTTTCAATTCATTCAATATGTCTATGTGTTGTTTGAATATATCTTACGCTTGTCTTGATTTTAACATGCTAGGCTAGATCTCTTGTGTGTTTGCTTAGATGTAGTGAAACCTAGATGTTGATTATGGGTTGATTGCTTGTTTATAGTTGTTACGGATGAATGATTTCGATGTTAGGCTTAAGAAAACTGGCAGACTTCCATAGTGTAGCTTGCTTGAACGTCTTAAGAAACATGAACCAATGCGTACTAGGTTTTTATTGTTGTATTTAATGCATGACCGAATTCTAGTGATCCCATGTTAGGAGCTTCTTGCAGGCTCAACATAAGAGTAAAGTAGGAGCTTATAGAGTTGGGGAAGTTCGTACGCCACCCCACGATTGGTATTAAGGAATATAACCCGTTATCCACGCAACTGTAACAAAATATCAACCTGTAAAAGATATCTAGGGAGTAATGAAATCTAAGTAAACACAATTTTCCCATTTATTGTTCACACCACATTAGTAATTAGTTTATTTTCATTTTTGTTATTCTATTTTGATTGCATCTTTAGTTATTGGGTTAGTTGATTAGCAACTAATTCCGCCCACTCTTCCAAAACCCGAGATTTTACTTGCTTTTCATAAAATATAAAAAAATACAAAAAGAATCATCCCTCACCTCTAGACCTAGTTTTTAGGCTTTCTAATCCTAGCGACACTATTCCTGAGTTGAACGATCAATCCCCCGGTACTTGTCACTATACTATACTTCAACGATCAGGTACACTGCCTGGTGGGGGTTGTAAGCTTCTCGAGATCCCTCGAGAGGTAAAGCCTGGTGCAATTCCCACGCATCACGAACCATCATCTTTGGTCTTAGAGATGAAATTCAATACGTGTTTTCATATATTGAACACTTGCTAACCAATCCATCGCCACCACCACCTCCACCATCCTCACCTATTATCCCACCTCCACCATCTTCACCCATTTATCCATCATCACCTTCATACTCTCCAATTTAAGCATAAGCTATGCTTCATAAATAAAGCCTTCACAACCCTTTTGTTTGCAAGCTCTATGAAGCTCATGTACTCTTTGCATAATGGAGTACTATTCTAGTTGTTATCCTAGTTGTAATCTTTCTTGATGATATATGTATTGTTGTGTATTTTTACACAACTCTTGCTCTAAATGAATGCTTTTATTTCATGATGCTTGATTATATTTTTGTTACTCTATATATATTTGTATATATACTTGTGCTTCTAATATTTTTTTTGCAAGCATTGCATAGCTCGTTTCTTTGGTGCCCCCGAACGAGGGGGAATACACATCAAGGGGGGGGGGGGGGGGGCTCTCATCCCGTCAAAATTTCATAATTGAAACTTGTCGGCATAACCTTTTTGATTCTACAAAAAAGGGGAGAAGTAAATATAAACTCACTAAATTACTTGTCTAAAAACTAATTTTTGATTTAACGAGTTTAAGTTTTGTAATCGTCAAAAAGGGGGAGATTGTTGATATAAATAATGCTTAAAAACGTTATTAATATTTTTCAATAACTCTACGTTTTGATAATCACAAAATGTAAACTAAATTAAATCAAAGATTATGATGTAAACAAGCATTTAGTGGTAAATATTTATTTCTATCACTAAATCACTTAAGGTATGTATAAACAAAGTGTCTAATGCATTACATGATCAAAGGAGCATTTTCTTAAACACAAGACATTTTATAAAATGACATAAATATTTTATATCTTTTAGAAAATCATTTTTGGTATTAAATAAAATTGTTTAATTAAACCATAAATATATGATTTCAAATTTCCAACCAAAAAGGGCAAATTTTCTCCAGAAAATGACAAAAATACCCAATGGATATAGTGGGCGGCCCCCTTAATTTACTAGGCGGCCCCCTTAATTTTTAAGGGGACTGGCCACCCAATTAAGGGGACCGACCACGCTCCTGCACAGTATTTTTGTCCCTATAAAAACTAGACTTTCTCTGGAATTTTACCCACCTTTTGCACTTAAAATTTTCTGATCTAAATCTCTCTTTCTTTCCCTTCAAACCCTTTGATCATATAATCATAAGTCTTTGTTTTAAGTGATCCAAAGCTTCATCCACACAAGTGCAAAAGAAGAACATTCCTTCAACATCTTTATAAAGTAGTAGTGTTGTATTTAGTTAGTATCATCTTGTAGTAGTGCTAGATTACAGTAAAACCTCTATAAATTAATAGTGTTGTGATGCGTGGGAATTGCACCAGTCTTTACCTCTCGAGGGATCTCAAGAAGCTTACAACCCCCACCAGGCAGTGTACCTGATCGTTGTAGTATAGTATAGTGACAAGTACCGGGGGATTGATCGTTCAACTCAGGAATAGTGTCGTTAGGATTGAAAATTAATCTAACTAGGTCTAAAGGTGAAGGATGATTCTTTTTGTGTTTTTATATTTTATGAAAAGCAAGTAAATTCTCGGGTATTAGAAGAGTGGGCGGAATTAGTTGCTAATCAACTAACCCAAAAGCTACTAATTTAAACTAATAAACAAGAAAAGTAAACTAAGGTTCTACAAGGGGTGTGAAGCATGTCTACCCATGATATGTTACTCCTTGCTAGCTATCCAATTCTACCTATTGAATTGTCACACCTTGATTTAATTGACGGGTTGTATTCCTTAAGACCATTCATGAGGTGGCGTACTTACTTCCCCAATCCTATAAACTCCTACTTCACACCTATGTCGAGCCGGCTAAGAAGCTCCTAACATGGGATCACTAGAATTCACTCATGCATTAAATATAACCATAAAAACCTAGTACACATCGGTTCATGTTTCTTAAGACGTTCAAGCAAGTTACACAATGGAGATCTGCCAGTTTTCTTAAGCCTAACATTGAAATCAATCAACCAAACAAGAGACAATAGGAATCAAGAATTATAAACTAAACCAATTAGATCTAGCGAAGTGTCATGCCCTAATTGATGAAGATAGACACAAACATCAACAAGGAATCAATAAGATCTAATCAATTATATACAAGTTTCACATAAACATAAGTAGACACAAGGTAAATTAACAAAACATAATCAAAGAAGGACAATCAACAATAATAATGAAAGACATAGTTGAGATAGAATCATCAAACCAATACATGATGTTTATGGAGTGATTGAAACCCTCTAAGTTGCTGGAAAAACACCTACCTAAACCCAGGAATCGACCTTAGGGTTTAGGGCTTACAAAAAGTGAAGTTATGATGTTATATTTATAGGCAAGTTTTCTGTCGGCAAGGCATGACGGCGTCATCTCGTTACACATGACGGTGTCACACCCATTTTTTCACCAAATTGTAGATTTCTTCGTCCTCTTCGCGTGGGCTTTTGAATCACCTAAATCCGAGTTCGTATGCAAAAGTTATGACCAAAACAATATCAGCTGCTCCGCGCGCCGGTTTTGACAAGTTAACACGTGACGGCCTTGGGTGATGCCGTCACGTTTCTTCTGGACCGTCACCACTTTTACTCTTGACGCCATCACATAAATGCTCTTGACGCCGTCAGGTACTGTTCCCAGCAAGGAAAATTAAGACTTTGCCGTTTTCTTCACTTTTATGCTCCAAAAACGTCCAAAATGCTTCCTTTTCCAGAATTCACTCCAAAAGTACCTAAAATCACAAAATGAACGATTTAGGGCAATATTTGATCAAATAAATTTAATTCTGGGCTTAAATGACCCCCAAAAAACGGATCATTTTTCGCCTCATCAAGTTGGGACTGAGATATTTTATTAATTTAGCGAGATATTATTATATCGATAAATTAATAATTTATTAATTTAAAGAGGTTTTACGTATGGCTATTAAATTTTATAGTCTAATACACTAGCTAGCTACAATGTATACTCATTAAAGACGAAAATAAATTTGACAAACAAGTTCCAGTTAATATTTTATGAATTCACATTCACTTTATGAAAATAAAATTAACCCCTTTTGTTGCAATACGAGAAGACACCGCACCAACTCTTTAGAGCAATAAAGAGATTCTAAGATAAACTCAATATAGATTTTGAATTTTAACAAAAAAACAAGTGACTGTGGATTTTGAAGTGTATCTCACACACACACACATATCTACATATAGAATTTTTAGTAATTATTAATTTATAGTTTCATTGGGACTAATACATATACATTGCGGTTTCAAAAAAATTATTATCTTATTATTTTATCGATTGAGGTTTAAATTTGTACTGGTCCCAAGTTGGGACCTGACAAATTATTAATTTTATCGAGATTATTAATTTACCGAGTATTAATTTATAGAGGTTTTACTGTATTTGTAAAGTGTTGTGTGCTTAAGTAGATGTAGATATTAGTTGTGTTAGAAAGAAGTATTGTAGAAGTTGTGAATAAGTTGTGCAAAGAAGAAGGTGTGAAGAAGACGTGAAGAAGTTGTGAAGCTATCGTGAAGAAGTTGTGAGATTGGTTCTAGCTAGGATTAGAACTTGACATTTAGCTTAGTGTCGTTAATCGGTGTAAGCCAAGGTGTGTAAGGTTTCTCCACCAAAAGGAGTTTGTTGAGATAGTGAAGAAAACTCTCGAGTGTGGTACTCGGGGAGTGGAGTAGAGCAAGGAAGGTGTCCTTGTAGCCGAACCACTATAAATTCACGTGTTGTGGTTTGATCTTTCTATCTCTATCTTTCATTTCATTTCATTACATTATTTACACTATTAGATTATACTTGTTTATATTTGCTCATATTTTTTAACAATTGAATTCACATAAGATCGAATCAAAGTTTTAATAAGCAACAAAAGTTTTTCGAAAATAAACACAAAAAGACGTAAAACTATTCAACCCCCTTCTAGTTTTCCACAAGTTAGATCACGAATTTTTTGTCTAAATTGAAGTTCAGTGAAAGAGCTTTCCAGAAAGTCCGGCCACGATCGATTTCGAGGTCCGAAAGTTAGTCTTTTGATTTTTCCAAGTTAAGGTGTCAAAGCTGTAAAACCGGGACAGAATTAGGTCATAAGTTTGGTAGTGAGATGTGGGTGAAAAGTGAGATTTAGTTTAGCCCTTCTGGAGGACTTGAGTTTCATATTTACTTAGACTCACACGCGAAGGATTTGCGATAAAAAGTTGTACAAGTGGGTTAGGTTGATCAAAACTTTTTGGTGTGCGTTCAGATCCGAATCTGGATAGTTTTTATGTTTGATTTTTCAAAGGATACTTGTGTGTTTTATTAGACCATGGCCTTCTGGATTAGCTTTTATGCTTATGAGAGACTATGGTAAATTTTTGGTGTGAGTTTTTGAGCTTTTAATGTTATTATTTTATGTGGGCGAATGTACCCTAAAATTCTGTGTTTTCTGATTTTATAAGTGCAAGGGATTTAGTGAGTATTAGTATTTGGTGATGGTTAGTATGGAGTCTAGGAGATCCATGGTGGATCATATGAACCTTAGACATCCATCATATGTGCATTACATGGTTTATAGCTTATATCTTGGCCATGTGTAACGTGATCTTATTTTTGTTATATAGATTTGTGATTGTATTTATGGAAGCTGCAAAGTTTGAGTTGAGTTCATAGTCCCATTTTTACTTTGTTTTAAACTTGGGATGGGAATAATGCTTGTGATAAATACCTTGAGTTAATGTGATTATGTGTTGTTTAAATGCATGGACTTATAAATGATTATCGTGTGAATGGTATGTGATGTTAATGCGGTGTGGTTAATATGTAGGATTCAATTGGGGGGATGCTTATTGATACGTGGGAATTGCGCCCTCGCAACAGGTTTTACCTCACAAGGGATCTTGAGAAGCTTACAACCCCCACCAGGCAGTGTACCTGATCGTTGTAGTATAGTATAGTGACAAGTACCGGGGGATTGATCGTTCAACACAGGAATAGTGTCGCTAGGGTTAGAAAGCCTACTAAACTAGGTCTAGTGGTGAGGGATGATTCTTTTTGTATTTTTTTTATATTTTATGAAAGCAACTAAAATCTCAGGTTTTGAAGGAGTGGGCAGAATTAGTTGCTAGCCAACTAACCCAATTAACTACCAATGCAATCAAAATAAAAGAAAAGAAATGAAAATTAAACTAATTTACTAATGTGGTGGAAACAATAATGAGAAAAGTTGTGTTTACTTAGATTTCATTACTCCCTAGATATCTTTTACAGGTTGATTAGCTTGTTACAATTGCATGGATGACGGGTTATATTCCTTAATACCAATCGTAGGGCCGTGTACAATATTCCCTAACTCTATAAGATCCTACTTCACTCATATGTCGAGCCGTTAGAAGCTCCTAACATGGGATCATTAGAATTCTCTTACGCATTAAATACAACCAAAAATCGCAGTACACCTCCGATCATGTTTCTTAAGACGTCCAAGCATGTTACCAATGGAAGTATGCCAGTTTTCTTAAGCCTAACATCGAATACAATCATCTGTAACAATTATAAACAAACCATCAACCCATAATCAACATCTAGGTTTCACTACATCTAAGCAAACACAATAAAAACCTAGCCTAGCATGTTAAAGAGAAGACAAGCGTAAGATATAATCACACAACACATAGACATATTGAATGATTTGAATAAGTACTTATCTTCAATTGAACATAGAAGAAACAAAGGGTTGAAACCCTTCAAATAGCTGGAAAATTCGTTTAGGGTTTTATTCCCTCAAAGTTGCACACATACAATGAAAATTTGGAAAAATATATATAGACTATGCATCCTGACGGCGTCACGTGTTAACCTCTGACGCCGTCAACTCGCCGCCATGATGAAATTCGTATTGCCTAGATCCATTTCTGACGCCGTCATGTAGAAAAATACTCTGGGCCGTCACTAGTATTTGGACCCTGATGGCCTAGGTGACGCCGTCAGACCAATAAGCCTAAAAACATTCTGGATCGTCACATGTATTTTCCACTTCCACCTCTTTTACCACTCTTGACGCCGTCACTAGTAATCCCTTGACGTCGTCAGGTACTGTTCCCAGCAAGGATTTTGAGACTTTGCCGTTTTCTTCACTTTTATGCTCCAAAAACGTCCAAAATGCTTCCTTTTCCAGATTTCTCTCCAAAAGTACCTAAAATGACAAAAGGAACGATTTAGGGCAATAATTGATCAAATAATCTCGAATTCAGGCTTAAATGACCCCTTAAAAGCGGTACACTTTTCACCTCATGACTTATCCCGTTGCTCGTATATGTGACCTAATTGATGATAAATGTGTGGTGAACTTGGATTTGTGGACACGTTCCATCCTAACTAATTAATGGTGGAAATGGAAATTGGATCGGTGGGCACGTTCCGTCCCAATGGTTGCCTTATGTGTGTTAGTTGGTTTGTTTTACATGTTAGCTTATATGGTAACTATATTTATTTGTCCAGATATTTTTTATAATCACAGTGAACTGGTTGCCTATTGTGTGTGTGTCTTAAACCTATGAATCTCACCAACATTATGTTGACATTTTAAGCATCATTTTCAGGTGAGCATTCTAAGGCTAAAGTTGAGAGCAGCAATTAGGCGAGACTTAGGTGCATTTGAGGAGAACTTACTTATGTTTGGATTTATTTATGATTGAATTGGATTGCGATACTTTTTATGTTTTTCTTTTGGTATTTTCATATCTATTGAATATACCTTTGGATTATGTTTTGATTATTTTATTTTGGGGTATTGTTACAACACTTCGTGTTTGTATTTTGCTCTATTTATGTGCATGTAGTTATTCTCTATATAGACACCATGTGTTGTGATGATATCCATGAGGTTACACCCTCGCGTTTCTGCCTTGGCGAGGTGTGACAAATTGGTATCAGAGCATTGGTTATAGAGAATTAGGTGGTTGAACCTAGACTATAACCTAGGAGTCCCTCATATAGTTGCATTTAGGACCTATGTGTAAGTATGATAATTTACATGTCTATTTTCCTAACTTATGAGATGTTTTATCGAGTTTTGGACACCTATTGAATCCCTATACTTAGTATTGTATATGTCATTTATAGAATGGCATCTTCCGCGCATAGCAAGTTTTGATGGGCTACTGTGGTTCCTACTAGGTGCAAGAGAATTGGAAAGTTGAAATGTACTTGCAGGAGGATCTGTATTCCTACAAGAATATTTCCATGTTCAATGAGGAGAAGCTAACCCTAGTAGAGGTGGGTATAGTGAAGCGGGAGAGATACGAAACGAAGGTGACCGATAAGGATGGTTACATTGTTAGCTTCCCTGGAAGATGTCCTAAATTCCTTGAAGACGGGGTAATGCTTAGACCTCACGACTCATATGAGTTTGTGGATCGTGTAGAGGAGGAGGTAAGGAATCGTAGGGACAGCTTTGCTAGTGGACCTCTACCGCAGTTTCAAGGAGGTAGGAATGGATGGCTGAGTGAGGAAGATAAAGTGGACTCAGATCTGGAGTCCACTGTGAGTAACACGATTTAAGCCTAAGATAGAGCCCGAGCCACGTACGACATTGTGTTTAGTGTTATGTTTTGAATGTTTTTCTTTTCTTTCTTTTGTTGACTTTGGATGTTGGTAGTATGTTGGAATGTGGATTCCGTTGGATTTTGGGATTTTTCCCACGTTATTAATAATAAGGCTTGGTCAAGTTTGAATATTTTTTGTGTATACTATGTGAATTATGGGTGTATAATTTGGTTAATGCTTGAGTTTGTGTATTTATTATTGTGAGGTGTTACTATTGCTAGGTGTGGCATTGAAAGCGAGTACACATGTGAAAGGATACATCTATGATTGTGGGTGGCCAACACAATTATAAATGTATCACGACACATGTGAACTTATGGCCAATGTTACATTGATCAATGGTGATATGCTTACGTGTGGTAGTATTGAGTTTAACTTCGTTGTATGTTATGGTTGTCCCATATGATGGGAAGTAAATGGTTAAGTATGATTTCGGGAATTGTGGAATTTTTGTGAACGATCTCTAATGGTTCTATTGTCTTGCGTGTTCAGGAAATGGCACCAAGGAAACCAAGACGTCCTATCACTAAGTCACCAATGAGTGGAGCTTACCGAACACCAAAGAAGCCGACACCCATTATTGGGGATAGCAACCCTATCTTCCAGCAAATGATCAATCAACAACTAGAAGCTTTAATTCCAGAGATTGTAAGTCAGTTGAGTGCGCAAATGGGTAATGGTGCTCACCCTGATGGCGCTGGAAGTGGATGGGGTGGTAACAATGGGTGTACTTACAAGGAATTTGTGGCTTGTAAGCCCAAAGAATTTGATGGAAAGGGTGGTGCGATTGCGCTCACTCGATGGATAGATAAAATGGAATCCGTAATGGATATAAGTGGCTGTAATGAGGGCCAGAAAGTTAAGTACGTGGTTAGTTCTTTGGTTAACAAAGCGTTGACCTGGTGGAATACGCAACTCCAAGCTAGGGGTAGAGTACGCGGTTAAGTACGCGGTTAGTTCTTTGGTTAACAAAGAGTTGAATGTTATATGTGATGTTAATGCGGTGTGGTTAATATGTGGGATTTAATTGGGGGGGATGCTTATCCCGTTGCTCGTATATGTGACCCAATTGATGATAAATGTGTGGTAAACTTGGATTAGTGGACACGTTCCGTCCTAACTAATTAATGGTGGAAATGGAAATTGGATCGGTGGGCACGTTCCTTTCCAATGGTTGCCTTATGTGTGTTACTTGGTTTGTGATTACATGTTAGCTTATATGGTAACTATATTTATTTGTCCAGCTATATTTTATAATCACAGTGAACTGGTTGCCTATTGTGTGTGTGTCTTAAACTTATGAATCTCACCAACATTATGTTGACGTTTTAAGCATCATTTTCAGGTGAGTGTTGCAGCAATTAGGCGAGACTTAGTTGCATTTGAGCAGAACTTACTTATGTTTGGATTTATTTATGATTGAATTGGATTGCAATACTTTTATGTTTTTCTTTTGGTACTTTCATATCTATTGAAGATACCTATGGATTATGTTTTGGTTATTTTATTTTGGGGTATTGTTACAACACTTCGTGTTTGTACTTTGCTCTATTTATGTGCATGTAGTTATTCTTTATATAGACACCACTAGCTTTGACAAAAATATATTGCTCATCTATTATATGTAAACAAAATATCTGTTTGAGTTTATTAGGGCTATTTGGAAGTAAACAAATTGAGAAGATATAATACACTGGTCATATATTATAAAAAACAAATAATGATAACCGTCATATTAAAATAATAACATAAACTTTATTCATATGCGAAATAATACTTCTTTGTATACAACGTTTCTGGTGTAGTTCGCGTTCTTTGTCACAACAAAGAATCTTTAAACCGTTTTTCGTCTTCACTCTTGAAACGGAAACATATAGTTGTCCGTGTGTGAATACCGACTTGATGGCATGGCACACACGGATAGTATAGCTTCACTCTGAGCTTCCGGTTTACACGCCAAATATACAATTAGGAAGTTTTCGAAAAAAAAGCACACCCACAATTTGCCACCAATTTCGTCAAATATCTCAAGAACTTGACCCCTAAACAGTTGGACGATTAATGAACAGTTAACTTCTATGAACATAAAGTCTTGATGATTAAAAACAAAAACTTAAAATTATAGTTTTCTTAAAAAGCACCTTTTCTTTGTATAATTCGTCTAAGAGCTATTTCAAAGTATTTAATACCAGTTAAGCAAATTTACTTGTGCTATTTCAAAGTCTTTGTACCTGAACTTTCAAAGCATACTCTCTGGCTAACACTTCCTTCTCAAGTGCTCATTCATACTCATCAATCTTTTTAAGCTTTTCCAAATCTGTAACAATAAAATCCTCGACATTGTTTATCTGCGCTAGAAATAAGCATGACATGTCCATTGTAATAATAAAAACTGCTCAGGGGTGTTTGGGATTATTTATAGTTAAAGCGGAAAAGCATGTTTGCATATTTGAGTAAAACTGTCTATTTTTTACGCTTTTTCTCTTAGACAGTTTATCAAACATTTGGTGACCCCATTCATGATTTACCTATCATAAAAAGCATGACTAATCATATCAAACATGAACTGAATCAAAAACCCGTGATTAAAAAATCATGATTAATTGTATAACAAACTTACCCATTAAAATACTATTAGATGTATATTGGCAAAATGTCTGCTAACAGCTTCAATTGAGAAGTATACCGCATAGCTAAAATAATGTTGGTGGCTAAACAAAGACGGTTTTTTTTTTTCAGGATGTAGAAACTAGAAACACACACAAAAGTCCACGTCAGCACCACAAGGTAGCATAATGATGCCAAACCTTGTTCTACCTGCAAAAGAAAAAGAAAAAAATAGACCAAATGGGTCAAATGGTTCATCATATAAAACAACTTGTAAACATATCTATAAATACAAATTACCATCAAATTATTGTATGTTAATGATGGCCAAATAAGATTTTAAGTACCTCTATAGTGTTTTTTTAATCTACATCATTTTTTGCTCCATTTCCTTAACAACATTATTCACATAAACAACATGACTAAAATGACCTCATTAGATGCAACGATAGTATGAAGTTCATCCATCACTCACATCATTTTTACAACATCCATACATTTAGCATGAACGTAACATGCCATTGGTAAAATGAGCGGTTTAGTGGGTTAAGTAACATATCGAACATGCTCAAAAGAAGCTTACATATCGATCAAAGCACGACAGTTTTCGCCTCATGCGAAAAGAATCTTAGACTTTCCGTCAGCTTCAATCTCGGTGAAATCTCAGCAATTCACGCATATAAGCTGCACGAACCTGAAATCATAATCACAAATTTAGTTAGTATGTACAAACAAACTTTATAAAAATGTAATGCATCATTTTCAGCCCATGTTCTCCACACGTGGTGAACCAATATGACGAAATAGTAAACTTATAATACGGTTGATTTGCGGGTGGATGTTGATTCCATAAGCTTCTAGCGTATCTGATATCATGAGAGGCCATTAAATTAAATGATAAGTACTGTTTGAACAAAATAAGATCCCAATGAAATTGCAACAAATAGCATATTTATATCAATATGATCCATGCTAACGATCCTTAAAATCCTCGATATGTACCTTGGTATATACAGGTACAATTTCATATTTAAACATCCTAGATGACAAAACTACAAAAAGAATACAACAAAGAGAACCATGTACACCTTATTGAGATCCTTATTATAAACTCCATTAAAAACGTCTAGCAGACCTTCTCTGATGTTTGGGCTTATGCTGCAAGAGCTCAAGGATCAGTATTTTTGAAAAAAAATAATAAAGAACATTTTAGGTTGAGAATAAATTGATTAATTATTACCTACCCATCGTTGCAAACTCATAAAATATCAGCCTTCCACCATTCACACATCAACAACTATATTACCTGCTAATTCAAGAAATATGAAAATCATAATCATACTCAAAAGTGAAAAGTGTGTACATTATAGGATAATACAATCAATAAAATATTTCAATTTTTATTTAATATTACCTTCATATGTATCTTCACATTTTAGAATACAATCCGAGTGAATTGATTTCTTTAATGTTTGAGTTTTGAATCTTCATAAGAATCGGAGGAGCGTGTGATTGTGTTTTTTGTAAATGTTTTGAATTTTGAACCTACAATTGATTGTGTCTTTGAAAATGAATCGTGGTTGGGAACTGATTTTATGAGATTCAAAATTGTTAATTGAAAGAGCATGATTTGCGGATTATTTTAGGAAATGCTTTAAATATTTCCATTAAATTCTGGTTTATTTCAAATTTGGTCAAACACAATTACAATAATTCAAAATAAGCATCTAAATTTTGTTTTCAAAACTTTCAACACAAACACTCAAGTGCTCTAGTGGTTGAGTGTTTGTTGGTTGTTCAAGAGGTCCAGGGTTCGAGTCCCATTAACTGCAAATTTTTTAAAGATGCTCAATTCATGCATGAAAAGTGTATGCCATGTAGGCAATGACATGGCAGTGAGTTGAATATGTGGCAATGAGGTGGCAAATATTAGAGGTTTATGACGTGTCATCCTTAGCCTATTATGTAGTGTAAGATGTGTTGTGATGATATCCATGAAGTTACACCTTCGTGTTTCCACCTTGGCAAGGTGTGACAGTAAAGAATGATAACAACTTTATTACATTCTTTCATTTGTTCGGTAAAAGATACACAAACGACAGGATTCACCTTCCTGGGTTTGAAACCAACATCAAACAGTCAAGAGCTTGTAGTCCTTATGTGATTCGGTTTGTTGCAAGTAAAATATAAAGGGATTTGTTTAAGTTTGTGGATTTATGTAAACGTGTGTTTGTGTTGAAAAATACGGTTGTGATGACTTGTAAGAGAGAAAGACAAGATCTCAATTTGAGATTTGTTTTGAAGGAATAAAGGGTTGTATGAGTATGTGTTAGTGTTCAGATAGATCTAAAAACCAAGGAACGAAATTGTTTTTGTTTGTTATGTGGTGTTATACGGTTGAAGATGAGAAAAAGAAGTTGTGCACTACAAAAAATTAGTTGAATTCTCCACATTTTAAAGGCCAATTGGCCACATTTAAAAATGTGTAAAATTATTGATTTCACACTTTCTCAAGTGTGGTAATAATGGGTGTGAAAAATTTTGCTACACATATAAGTGTGGAGATATTATCCAAAAGTCTATGTTTAAAAGTGTGAAAACATTCTTTGAATGTCCACACCTAAAAGTGTGGCAAAATTGCAAAAAATGTTCAAAGATAAAAGTGTGGAGACATTTGCTACACATATAAGTGTAGCTTTATTGTAATTGTACACACTTATATATGTGGATTATTTTTTAAATATTTGTCACACTTATAAATGTAGCAAAATTATTATCCATATAAAAAAAGTCCACGGTTGACCATACCGTGCAAAATAAGTGTGGAGAATAGCACTATTTTTTGTAGTGGTGGCTGCGTTTTTTTTTAAGTAAGAGTGTTAGAATTAGGCTAAAGTTTGTGTGTTAGTAGGGTTAGGTTTAAGTGTGTTGGGTTGCACGGTTGAATTTTATTTTGGGCTTTAGTATTTGTATCTGAAAATTAAGAGTAAATGTTGGGTTGGACTTGCTAAATTATTGGACTTAGGGGGTGTTTGAGACTAGTAAAACATTTTGAGCTGCTAAATTGCATAGACGAAATTTTTTGCTGGTTAACACTTTTGTGGTGAATTTTTTTACTGCGATTTTGGTTGAGTTTCAATAATCCCATCTCAAAACCACCAATTTGGTCGCCTTACTGGCCTAAAAGGTCGTATGTATGTTCGAAAATTTAAAGATGATTTTTGTTTGTGGTAGCTTTGGTTAACAGGAGATGAAATTATACTACTGTCTTAACAAAAAAATTTGTTATTTTTAAATTAATTGTAAAAAAAAGTATAGCCGCATATCATCACATTTCCAGAAAATATAGTCACAGAGTACCCGCCGCCGCATCGCGTGGGTACCATGCTAGTTTGACTAACGAAGCTACTATACAAACCCTCCCTAGTAAAAACCAGGGTGTTCCTTTTTGTCCTCCTGTTGTTGTTTTTTTTCTCACTCACCATCATTCCATGTTTTTGTTGTCCTTTGTCAATTTTCTTTTTTTATTTTTTATTTTTTTTTATAATAACTTTGTTAAAAAATTTGTACGTTAACTTTTCTTGTATAACACTGAACTTTGTATTGTTAACTTTTGTTTGTTGTCCTTTGTCTGAGTAGAAGTCACGGGTTCAAAGGGTGGTAAAGCACATTTTTGTGTTTTCTTTGTGAAACACGTTTTCAGTGTTTTCACTATGCACTTTTTTGAGGTTATATAGCAGTTTGAAAGTTACTGTCATTTACAAAGTTTCAAAACTAGAATTCAAAAAAAAAAAAATAATAAAAAAAAAAAAAAAAAAAAAAAAAAACCCACAACCTGGCTGTTTCAATACGAGTTTTATAAAAGTTTCAAAACTAGCATTCATAAACAAAAACAACTAGCTAGAAGATCAAGTGCGGCTATTACGGGTTTATAAAAGTTTACGATGAATTCATCACCGTTTTACACGAACGAGGTATAATTTTACGCTATTACATATAAAAGTTTACGTTTATAAAAAAAATGACACATCGAGACGGCTCAGATTATTATTTTCAATCATATGGCTGCAAATTCGAAGGTTGCAAAGTGTTTGTCGTCCATTCGGTTATGTCATGCCAATCGACAATTTTTTTTAAACCATTATCGCCGCCGTTTGATGGTTTAAACAGTTTCACAAAGTTTCAAAACTAGAATTCACAAAACAAAAACAATCAAATAGCTAGAAGATCAACCTTTTTGAGGTTACATAGAAACTGCTAGCACATAAACCACCAATAACATCACCAAACCACATAAATCACTAATAACATCACCAAACCACATAAACGATGGGTTTTACCACAGAAACCAGTCAACCACCAAGAACATAAACATCATAACTAAAACCACCAAGAACATCACCAAACCACATAAAACCATGGTTTTTACCATGTCTTTACCATGGTTTTTACAATGCTTTTTACCACAGAAACCACCAAGAACATAAACATCACAACTGAAACCACCAAGAACATCACCAAACCACATAAACCATGGTTTTTACCATGTTTTTTTACCACAGAAACCACCAAGAACATAAACATCACAACTGAAACCACTAAACCAAGAACATCATGTATCACCAGAGAAACCACCCAGAAAAATAACTAATGAGATCTAAACAAGAAACCACCAAGAAAAATAACCACATAAACCACCAAGAATATCATGTATCACCACAGAACATCACGTATCACCACAACACCAAAAAGATTTTTTAAATCTAACAACCACAAGATATATACTCATCCACCACCACACTTTTCTCAAGTATTTTTTCAAGATCTAAAACGTATCAACTTTTTTACCATCAATTTTTTTTAGATCTAAAATGATCTAAAAAGATCTAACAATAAAACATCATTTTTTAGATCTAAAATAATCTAAAAACATCATTATTTTTTCAAGTATCACCACACAAACTTCACATATCTAAAAAATTCACAGATTGATAACTTAAAAGGAAAAAAAACTTTTTGATCACGTATCATCATCAAGTATCATCACTATGTTTTTAAAACCACCAACAAGTATTACCACAAACTATCACATAAGCACAAGAAACCACAAAGATGGTAAAAAAAATAAAAAAAGTAAAAAAAACATCGAGATGGTTTTTATCATAAACCATCTAAAAAAACATATGAAAGTTTCAAGAAGCATCACAAAAAACATAAACCTCCAAAAAAAAATTTAAGATCTAATAACTTTTCAGAAACTACTTTTAAAAAAAAGATCGTTTTTTACCACAGAAACCACCAAGAACATAAACATCACCACTGAAACCACCTTCACGAAACCACCACAGGGAGAGGTTATACAACCCTCCCTAAAATATAAAGCAAACCACCACAGAGTTTTTAGATCTAAAAAACTAAGTTTTTAGATCTAAAAACTAGAGAGAGAGAGAGAGAGTGTGTGTGTGTGTGTGTGTGGTGGATGAGTAGATAGAAAACTTGTGGTGGTGGATGAGTAGTATAAAGAAAGATGTAAACACATTTTGATTACGCGGTTTTATTCTTTTTATTCTATTTTTTGTTAGGATTAAGAAAAAGACTCGGTCACCCATGCATTTTCATATTTAGCGTAGCTCGTAGTTTGGTTAGTATACATTTAGTTACGTTTAGTTATAGTATCATCCACGAAGTTGGGTCGGGTCTTTACCCACTGTAGGCCCACTCTGTACTCTGTAGCCCACTTTAGGGGCATTTATTGTAAGTAGTATATATACCCTTTCCATGCTATGGGAAGGGTTGTGGTTGTTTCATAAAACACACACACACACACACATACACACAAAGTGTGTTTCTCTCACTAGAAACTTCCCTCTCTAACAATGAAGAACATGTTCTTCCATAATCCCCGACCTCCTGAATCCCACATAATCAACACATGTATCGATCCTACAATTGGTACCAGAGCCAAGGTTGTTAGTTGTGTTGATTTTTGTGGTCTCGAATCATGTTTTGGAGCTGTTTTTCAACCATTGTTTACAGATCTGATTTTTTTTCTTATCTTGGGTGATAACAGTTTCTTATACAATCTTTTGTGTATCCATATGGTCAAAACAGTCTCTTGTGCCTTATCAGATTTATATAAGCTGTTTTTGTGTCATAATTTGTCCATAACAGTTTTATGTCAAAGTTCTGATTTTTATGACTGTTTTGTACCATTCATGTGAATATGTGGTCAGATTTGTGGTCTAATAACATGGTCCAAGTGGCTGGAAAAAGAGTGGTTGGTTACAAGTATTGCTCTTGGTTGCGGTCTGTTTACATAATTCTTGGTTGCGTTTTGATGAAAGACAAGACCCATATCCAAGTACGATAGTGACAGCTCAAAGTCAACTACGTTTTGGTGCAGTCAATTGCATTTTGCTTTCGTCAACTGCATTTTGATAGTTGCGTTTTGACTGATCTATCCAGTTGCGTTTTGAATAATTTATTGGTCAACCTTACCAAACTCTGCCAAAATCAAAATTCAACTGTGTTTTGGCTCAACCAATTGCGTTTTGACCAATTGACCACAACCTTAAAACCATCTCAACCTCAGTTCATTTTAAACATCACAGGTCCAAGATTCAAAAATGAAATGAAATATAAAACCACAACATACCAACATCAAAACCAAAACTATTCCTAATACAATCTAAACCTATACGTACATATATCCCATCCCATCTTCATACTCCTATTCCATCTCCAATCAAACTCAAGACTCAAAACAAAAAACGTACATGCTATCTCATAATCGGTTCAATTTTTTTTTATCTAATCTTTAAACAGATTTTCCTTGAGTTGAACCATTATCATCATCGACACTTTTGGAAGCCTTAATTGCTTCCTTCATATCCGATACACAAAAAGAAAAGATTGATAACAAAGTTGTTATAATCTTTTACTTTGCTCGGTTCATAAACACAAAACGAAAAAAAGGCAAGAAGTAACCTACCCGAGAGCTTTTCTAAGATCTTGTAGTTGAATGAACATCTTGAAGCCGTCACTTAAAACCACAAAGGTGATTAAGTTCGTGGGTTATGTTCTTGGTTCAAGTGATTCGTGGTTATAAAGAATTTATTTTTGTGTGATTTGATTAATGTGATGGAGAAAAGATGTGATTGATTGGATTTGGTTGACTACGATTGGTGAGAGAGAGGTGGAAGGGGGCGGATGTTTAACATAAGTGTGTGAGATTAGGGTTAGTAAAGTGAGTAATTTTAGGGTTTTAGTGATCTTTTTAACTGATTGGATGTTGGATCGGGTTATATGAATGGATCGGGGTGGTGAGTTGTTGTTGGGCCCGGGTTTTATTTCATTTGCAATGGACTGGATTTGGTACTTATCAAAGATTGGGCCGAATGAATGCTAGTACACGGATAGTGGTTTAAGCTGATTTTACATAATTTTAGTCTATGCAAAATTGTTATACAATTTTGTGTTGGGTTCTAAATTTTGCATGACTGAAAATATTAGTTTGGGCTTGAATGCGTTTTCATCAAAAAATGACATATAATGAGCTGAAATGTGTATGAAGTATTTTCAAATGTACCTTTACAATACAAAGTGTTAAATTTTTGGTATAATTATTTGACGAAAAAGAGTGGTATTTTGGTTATTACAAATTTTTCATGGGGATACATTTTTTAAGATTGGGAAAAAACCATAATCAAGATTCAATAAAACGTCAAGATGGCTAAGAATTTAGACTTGGAATGTCAAGTGATTACGAAGTTGATCGGGAATCACTTATTTAAGATTGAAGTTGACTTTCACAAAGGCGTGATCTTATTTTATCTTGAAGTCGGGGTTGGTTGGATGCATGACTCTCAATGATAACTTGCTCGTACTTAAGATTTGAGTTGAAGAATTGGTTTATCTAGTTACCAGCAGTCTGGGTGGATGGTCGAAATCCTAGTTAACTATCACTTAAAGGAGTTACATTATAGTACTCAGTGTCACACGCAGATGATGGTGTGGATTATCGCAAGAGGTGTTAAAGTCTCATACGTTGGCTGGGTATTGAGTACTTAGAGATTTGATTGGAGCATAAATTCTCTACACCGTTCTATCAACAACAGTGCATGCTTAAGTAACAAATTTGGGGAATTCTACTTCATTTTCAAGTTTGGTATATCGGGTTTACTTCACCAAGTGGTCACAGCAATAGCGAAAGAATTCGAGGTTGGTTAGTTAGCCAAAGAGTTTAAAGGGTGTGATGTGATCAGCAATTCTCATGGGATATTCGATGCTACAGAACGTCAATGATACTTCATAGTCTAAGAAAAATCTTTCAAGAACCTTCAATGTCATTCATGATTTGTCAAAATGTTTGCTTAAGACAAGAACTTCTCGAGTATATGGTCATACATGTCAACGATGCTTCCGAAAGTTTGAAACCATCATGGGGGAGAAACGTGTACTTTGATGTTATATGGTCAACTTCCAGTGTGAAGTAGTTTATACTACTTTACTTAGTATGGTTTGTGAAGTATTCTACATATGGGAGAAGAATTGATGTTGATCTCTTGCATGGACCCCCAAACAAATATTCACTAAAACCAAATGTCAGTATACAATATAGTAGTAGTATTAGTTGATGTAAAATGTACACAGAAGAATGAATTGCTCATCACTAATCATTTAACCGATCCAACAGTTGTCATAACACATTCAATCTGTCATTGTCTCACAGTTTCCTCTTGGTTTTGTAAAATCCCGTGATGATGGAACTATCCTGGAGAAAGAAAAGTGCATTTCTGGATCTTAACTGATTATGTTGCTACGGTTTCAACTTCAAAGAAGTTCGAAGAAGGGATAAAGTGTGTACGTCATGTATTGGATGATTTTTTTGATATACTTCATGGCGTTTTAGTTATAACAAAGTTTTACGGGGTTATGCACTTTTAACAAAGATCAGGATAAAACCATTATCAAAGTTCATTTAAAACATCAGAAAGGGCTAGATCTGGGCATTTAAACCACAACATGTGACTACGGCATTAATTCATTATTATTTATTTGAGGTTGAAGTGAAATTTCATGGGTGCGTGTACTTAGTATTTGAAGATGTCGGGGTTGGTTGGATGAAGATTCTTCGAGATCCTTGTTCGAGCTTTTAACCTTTACAATGACGAAGACTTGGATATCTAGTTATTTTTGTGGTTCTTCTTCTCTATTACCAAAAATTATCTATCACTTTAAGGAGTTACGTTGTAGTGTTCAGTGTCACACGAAGTTGTGGATATTCAAGAGGAGATGTACGTCTTATACTTGATGGTTGGTTGGTTGAAGAGTATAGAGTACTTAGGGATTTGAAGTTGCACGAACTTTCTACACCGCTCTTAGTCACACATTAGTGCAAGCTTAAGTCACAAGTTCAGGCTATTTTACTCCACTCTCAAGTTCATCATATTGGGTTTTTCTCCATCAGTAGTCATGACAAAGAGCCGACAGAATGATAATGGGGTTGGTAACGAGTTTGCTGAGAGAAGTAGAAAAGAGAGATATGACGCTTGAACACTTCAGTTCAAGCCTCGTTCTTCATTGACATATGAAGTTTGAATACATCAGTTCAAGCCGCGTTCTTCATCGACATATGACGTTTGAATACATCAGTTCAAACCTCGTTCTTCGATGACAAATGACGTCTGTTCACATCAGTTTAGGCCTCGCTTTTCAATGTCAACAAAATGGCATCTGCAGAGAACACTTCAGGCCCCGTTCCTCTAAGAAAAGAAAGGTGTAGGCCTCAGTGCGCATTATCTTCGAAAGAAGAGAAATCTTCTTGTTTATGACCACTCTCATCAACATGCTTCATGCTTTTCCTATGCTCATTCAAACATCAAGTGAATCAACGTTCTGGAGTCATCGTTATTTACTTATTCAATCAAAAATGGCAACCTCATATGCAATTTTTGAAGGGGGAGAAGGGTGAATATACTACATGTTGATTGTTTTATTTAAATGGTCATACGACTCCTACACAAATCAGTTCAGGACCCAAAGCAAAACCCATTGTTTATCAGTTTAGTGCAAAAGTCAATATGCTTAATATATTCCATTATGTTGGATTATAATACGAAAGTTAACCCACTGAGATAATGGTCAAGTACTTACTTTTACCCATTTAAAAATCAACAAGTAAACGTAATAGTTTAACCAAGACATAAAACAATGAGAATGAAAATTTGACAACCGAATCAATGCTTCCATTGAAGTAATATTTCATAAGCAGCAAACAATTACACCTGTGATCAAATACATCAAATTAACAAAATAAAATCATAACCCATCACCTACTCTCTTCCCCACTGCTACTTCATTTGTAAAATAACATAATAAGTATAAAAAAAAACCCAGCTTAAGATAAAGTATTTCTTCATTTTAGCAGCTTCACGTCTTGTATCCTTTAGTGTAGCTTAGATAGCTTTACTTGAATTTAATAGACCGTGGATGATTGTAACTAATCTTGCACACATGGGGGGATTTTACCAGTCAATAAAATCTTAATAACCATAGAACCTACGTCCTGGATTTCGATTGGTCCATGATGTGCGAATTACTGCGGTTTGTCCACACCAACACAATAACATTTTCTTTTTCTTAAGCTTTTGGGGAAGAAATAAATAAAGCTATGAGTAGGAGTAGAGAGAGGGAGTGATGGAAATATGTGACTGAAAAATAAAAGATTATGGAATACGCTTGCATGCAATCGAGATGTGTACAAGATGTATCGAGATATGTGAAAGCATGTATACGTGTGTGGATGGGAAGAAAGTTAACAGTAAGCTGACAAAAGAGGCAGTGTGTCAAATAAGTACCAAAAAGTGATCAGACTAAATTACCCTCGTGTGACCTGCACGCGAGGACATACTTAACTGGCAAAACTAACGAGAGTTAGAATTTTGGACAAGTGGCGTAATATATTCTCTATCGTTGATCAAAAAGCAATAATTCCCGTTTTTATATGTTGTATGAAATCTGGGAAAAGTATAGGACAAAATGTGTAATTTTACTCAATTTTTATCATTGTTGCGTGAAGTACACTCAAAAGATTTAAAACTTTTGGACACATGCACATACAATCATTAGTTGTAAATTTCAAACACAACAAAACAAACCTCCCGTCACACACACACCGCCATGCACATCACATCCACCACCTCACCCAAAAATCATCTCAGGCGCCGACTTATACACACACCTCCACCATGTAATTATTCACACAAACTATATTCTTCTAGTCACCGTCACTAACTAACTTGTCCGTCAAGTTTAGTGTCAAATGTCAGTTATACGAGTATTAATTAGTCTTATAAAAGTATAGTGATGAGAACAAAAGTAGAAATATGTCTGATCGTGCATTATGTGTTATACGTTTTAGTTATGTTGCTAAGTGTATGTTTGTTTTGTTCATATTATCTATATCTATATGTTTAGTGCAGAAAGGTTATACCTTGACTATAGTAATCTAGTCAAGTATTATCATTTTGTGAATTGAAGTTGGGGCGAAGGTTATATTGTTTAAAAAGGAAAATGTAGCTTGTGATTAGGTGTACGGTTTATATGCATGGTGGCATGGCACATTGCACTACATTGCAAATCGCTAGTGAAAGAGAGTTTATGTGGGTTTGAATTGGGGACGAAAATTATATGTTTCTTTATTACTTACCACTCGAACTGTTGTAAAAAAATTCGAATAAAAATATAAAGCATCTAGCTTTTTAAAAGAGAGTAAAGCTTTTTTTACTCCTTCTAGTTTAAATGATACCATTTAGCTCAAATATCTATTTTCTAAGATAATTTCTTTTTCAAAATTACTTTCATATGGCCTCAAATATCTATTTTCCGAAAAAAAATTTCTACTTATGTTGCATAGATTATTAAGTTCAATTTCTAATTTTGAAAACTCTAGAATAAATGGATCATAACAAAAATATTCAATTTTAGATTGTACCTCACTTGAAGTTTCATTCACATGACATGTTTCACTTTCAACATGTACATTGTCATCTTCTTCCGTATCACTCCAAGATTCATTGATGAGATCACTTCCAAGGTTACTTGTGAGGTCTTTGTCGATGTCACTACCTACATAAAAAACGTTTCAGCAAGTAGTACATGTATCCATCTTAACCAAAAGTCTATCTACTAACTTTTCTTCACTAGTGAAGAGTAGTTCAAGACTAATATCATCTTCTTCGGCTTGACAATTCCTTTGATGAAGATTAAAAAGATTTTTTCATATGTCATTTTCCGTTTGACAAAAGAATATTCTTTTGTATTCAACTCTCGGCAAGGTTTTATAAATCATTATTTTTGCTTCTATATTTTTGCAAAACTTTCTTTTGAAAAATTCATTTTGATTTCAAAATTCGTTTTACAATATACTTTAAATATCTTGAGTAACCTGGCTCTGATACCAATTATAGAAACTAGAAGGGGGGGTTTGAATAGTTTCTCCGTTTATTTTTACTTGTTGAAATCGTTTTTGCCACCGTTAGGTCCGTTTATCTTTTTATTGCAAATTTTCTAGATTTGCTAGTTATGTGATATCAAATAAACTAAGTGTATAAATATGAAATATGTAAAGATAAGAGTAAAGGAAAGAAAACAACCAAAGGAGACGCCGAGATTTATAGTGGTTCGGCACGAAGCTCACTCTTCGTCCTATTCCACTCCCCGAGTACCATACTCGAGAGTTTTCAATCAGTATGTCAACACACTCCTTCAGGTGGAGCAATCCGTACACAAGCTTACACCAAGTTTAACAACACTAAGCAGAATGTCGAGTTCTAATCCTAGCTAGAACCAATCTACACCAAAGCCCACGTGGCTCCATGAACAAGCACTCTTATCCCACTTAGATCGATACACGATCCAAGTCTTCACACGAACAAGCACTCTCGTTCACTTGAACCTTCACCCAATTCAAGCCTTCACATACGGACTTTACTAAATCCTAATCTTAACACTAGAACTCCACTAAGTTCTAGCCTTCACACCACAACACAAAACTATTACAAGATCTAGTATAGGTACAACACTTCTTGGACTATCACCTTTATCCAAGTTCACCCTAACACATCTAGTCACGACTTACACACAAGTCGGATACACAATATTACAACATATACAAATGAGAGAGTAGGAGGAAGAATAGTGTGGAAAACTAGAAAGGGGGTTGAACAGTTTACTGGTTTTTAACTTAATTATCTTTTGAAACTTTCTGTGTAATCAAAGATCTACTCCAAAAGACAATATGTAATATGCAAGAATAAAGAAAGAAACGATCAAACCACAACACGATAGTTTATCGTGGTTCAACTACAAGGACTCTTTTTCCTTGCCCTACTCCACGCCCCGACTATCCAACTCGAGAGTTTCTTTCACTAGTCAACAAGCTCCTTTCACCGGCGGAGAAAACCTTACATGTCGCTTACACAAGATTACCGATACAAAGCTAGATGTCGAGTTCTTTTACAAGGGTACAACCACTCCCGTCACACTATATATTTTAAGGCCTAAAATACTAACCGATCACTACTGAAAGTACACAATGAATGAATGTATAAACCTCACTAGGTTACACAAAACTAAGCTAACAAGACTTGCAACGTTGTGTTGCGACTTGTAACCTTTGGTATGAACTTGTGATCTTCTTTGCTACAAAAGATCTCAAAAAATGAAATGTTAATGAGTTAGATGAATGCAATGAGAATGTATGTGTAAATTATAATGAGAAGTGATGGAAAATTTCTTGCAAATGGCTTGGTATTTATAGCCAACCAAACCTGCGGATCTGGCGGAACTGTTGGATCGATATACTCTGACCAAACTACTTTGTAGATTGTAAGGGTTTAATAATATTAAGTAAACTCAACACTATTAATATTGAAACACTGTTTGACCTTGTAAAGTATGCGGAATCTACTAACACATGCAAAGCTTAAGAAGAACTTTTATATTATACCAAACTTGAATCTACTTTGTTACACAGATTCACTAACAATCCCTAACTATTATCGACTTTGAAAGCTTCTAAAACATATATATCGACTAATACCTCTTAAGGCTCCTTATACAGATAACCTTAAGTCGGTTTACATCATCTAACTTGAACGACAAGTAATTATCCCTAACTAATTCTAGAATATTCATACAATGTTACACATTAATCCTTTAACTAATATTGCACTTAAGTCCTTATATTCTTCGAAGTACTTTGAAAAATCTTCAATAAATAGCAGTACTTTGACTTTTATCTTCAAGCAGTACTTTGACTTTACTCTTCATGCAGCAGTACTTTGACATACAGAAGTACCTTGATCTTTTATATCCCAACAATCCTCCCATAACTTGAACTCCACTTGCTTGATTTCAAGTTTCTTTGTTATCTTTGATCTTCAAAATCTTTAATCATTCAGAAAGATTGTTTCTTTATCTCTTTAACATTTATCTGTCATGTGTCAAAGTACTCTTTATCAGCATCATTTGATATCTTGTCTGCAATAATCCTCCTCAGCTACTCAGTAACATTTTGGTACAATAGTCATCAAATCTTTTAAAGTTTCATACTATTCTCATCACTTCCAGGTGTGTAAACTCCTGTGAGAGGTGAATCATTGAAAATTAATGGATTTTGATGTCTCTTTACCAAAGCCATGAACTCTGGAGTAGCCAATGTTTAGGTTAGAACAACCATGGTACATTGATAACCATATGATTTTTAGCAAATCATCAGCTATCAACGGATTTGAGTAGTCTTTACCAAGAGCCGTTTGCTTTTGGACTAGTTAGTTCTTTGATATCAACCATGGTGAACTAATTACCAAAAATAGATTTTCCACAGCCTTTACCACAAGCCATTTATCCTTGTGGGCTAGCCAACTCTTCACTTTTACAGATATGGTGAGTTGAAAACCATACAATTTTTAGTAAATTGTCAACTAAAAACGGATTTGATTGTCACATCAGAGCCGTACCCTCATGATGAGTCAAACTCTTTCTTGTTTGTTAAACATGGTGAGTTGATTACCATTTGCTGTGTAGTATACATACTAACACCATGTGTTTCTTTTCAAATCCTTTTATTTACTTCACTTTTAAACATCAAAAACTTTTTATTTTATTTTACAAAGGACTTATATTGGTTTAATTCAACAAGCAGTACTTTGATAAAGTACTGTTTGTCTTTGCAGTACTTTGAAAAAAATACTTATTATTCAAAACAAATCATACCAGTATTCTGCAATATCACTCTTCAGACTTAGTCCATCTGATAAATAGCTTAATAACATCCAAAGCTACATTGGATTCATCTTCAAGTTCCATTCCATGATCCAGCATTCTGAGCATAACTTCTCTAATCAATGGATATCTTCTCTCAGCAAGCATGTGAATCATGGTACCATCTTCCATCTCAAGTGCATGAACTCCTGATGACTCAAAGAATCTCCATCTTGTGATTTCCCAATTCTCTTAATCATTCCATAGAGGATCAACACTTGTTTCTTCAGTTTCCCAGATGGTAATTAAGTCTCCAAGCAAAATTAATCCCACTCCTGATGCTTCAATCTCTTCATAGTATGTCTGCACTTCCATGTATAAGTCATATAGATCTTCTCTGGTAATAAAATGCAGAACATCCCATAACATGTTGAATACTGTGAAGCTTTCATCTTCTCTGTTGAACATAAGATAGTTCCCTTCTTTTGATTCAACCACAGAGAATGAGATTATCTTGGACTTCTTTCCAGAGTCTTCTGTCTTCTTATTCTCAAAATCAACTACTCTGAAATAGTTTCTCAGTTCATCAATTGTATCTTCATGTATCATCTTGAGTCTTTTTGACAATTGATCTTCTTGAACTGCTTTCTTTCTTTTCAATTTTCTTTGTTCAGCCTGTTCTTTTCTAATATCTTCTAACTTCTTTTCTCTATCAACATCCATGGGTACAAAATTTTCTACTTCTTTTCTGATAGACTCTTGTACTTGTTCCCATAGAGCTTTCACTTCTGGATACCTCATTCTTTGCAAATTCTTGTATCCTCTTCCTTTCAAGAAACTTATCATCCAGTTTCTTTCCTGAGCAATTGTCATTGGCTTCTTTGTAATTGGCTTGTTTAACTCTGCCAAATACTTTGCATCATATTCTGCTTGTTGCTTTCTCGCAAGCTCTGCATCCTCTGCAATCTTTAGTTCTCTAATCTGTGCAAGAGTAAATTTCCTCTTTTTCTTCTTAATATCTTTCTGCTTCATGATCCCTTTCCCTTTGTCTTTGGGATCTAGCTCTTCAAATTCAGAAGTACTTTCAGAAACTTGTGGTACAGGCTCAGAAAGATGTATACCTCCTGCAGGTCTATTTAAATTGATCATAATCTGAGCAATTGTTTCATCATCACTTGCAGTATGCACCTTAGCTTCTTCTTGCTGTACAAAAGTAGAAGGACCAGCTTCATCTTCAAAATTTATTGTAGAAGTTCCAGCTGCAGAAGTTCTACTTTCATCAATATTCATAGTAGCAGTACCTTGCTCAGCAGTACCTTGCATCAGCAACAGAACTTTGAACACCAATACTTTGAGTTTGAGTACTTTGAATATTCTGTGCATCAGCATTTTGCTCAACAGCTTCTTGCTCAACAACTTCTTCTTGTACAATATTCACATCCTCTTCAATGTATTTCTCTGGTACAAAAGTCTTTGACTCTTCTAGATATTGCCAAAGATGAGCATCTTCAGAATATTGAATCTCAGCATCATCTCTATCCAAATTATCATCTTGATTCCTCCCCAATTTGATAGATGATGACTTCCTATGCCTCCTCTTGGATTTAGAAGTCTTCTTGAAAGGTTTAGACTTTTGTTTCTGAGACTTTTTCTTTTCCTTCACATAAAGTGATGCGTGGGAGTTGCACCAGGCTTTACCTCTCGAGGGATCTCGAGAAGCTTACAACCCCCACCAGGCAGTGTACCTGATCGTTGTAGTATAGTATAGTGACAAGTACCGGGGGATTGATCGTTCAACTCAGGAATAGTGTCGCTAGGATTAGAAAGCCTAAAAACTAGGTCTAGAGGTGAGGGATGATTCTTTTTGTATTTTTATATTTTATAAAAGCAAGTAAAAATCTCGGGTTTTTGGAAGAGTGGGCGGAATTAGTTGCTAGTCAACTAACCCAATAACTAAGATGCAATCAAAATAAAATAACAAAAATATAAATAAAGCTAATTAAACTAATGGTGTGAACAATAAATGGGAGAATTATGTTTACTTAGATTTCACTACTCCCTAGATATCTTTTACAGGTTAATTGTTTGTTACAGTTGTGTGGATGATGGGTTATATTCCTTAATACCAATCGTGGGGTGGCGTACGTACTTCCCCAACTCTATAAGCTCCTACTTCACTCCTATGTCGAGCCTGCAATAATCTCCTAACATGGGATCACTATAATTCGCTCATGCATTAAATACAACCATAAAAACCTAGTACGCATTGGTTCATGTTTCTTAAGACATTCAAGCAAGTTACACTATGGAAGTCTGCCAGTTTTCTTAAGCCTAACATCGAAATCATTCATCCATTACAACTATAAACAAGCAATCAACCTATAATCAACATCTAGGTTTCATTACATCTAAGCAAACACACAAGAGATCTAGCCTAGCATGTTAAAATCAAGACAAGCGTAAGATATATTCAAACAACACATAGACATATTGAATGAATTGAAAGGATACTTGTCTTAATTGAACATGAAAGGTTTCAAGGGGTGAAAACCCTTGAAAATATTGTAAAAGTCGTGCTAGGGTTTATTCAAGTCGACCCTAAAATTCTCCTCTCTTTAGAATGAAAATTACAAAGACTATATATAGATTTTCTAAGGTGACGGCGTCAAGAAGAAAGTTCTGACGCCGTCAACCCGCCGCCCAAAATATAATCGGATTGCCTAGATCCAGATCTGACGCCGTCATGTGTAATGTTGTTTTGGCCCGTCACCACTTTTACTCTTGACGGCCATGCTTTGACGCCGTCACCATTTTTGCTCTTGACTCCGTCATAAAATTGCTCTTGACGCCGTCAGGTACTGTTCCCAGCAAGGAAAATTAAGACTTTGCCGTTTTCTTCACTTTTATGCTTCAAAAATGTCCAAAATGCTTCCTTTTTCAGAATTCACTCCAAAAGTACCTAAAATCACAAAAGGAACGATTTAGGGCAATATTTGATCAAATAAATTCAATTCCGGGCTTAAATGACCCCCTAAAAATGGATCATTTTTCGCCTCATCATAAAGCCTAAAATTTTGAACAAGAGGCCAGACAAACTTCTTCAACCTTCTGAACTTCTTCCTTAACTTCTTGATTTCTGCAGCCTGATCATCCATAGTTTTCTTCATACTCTCCAACTCTCTAGTCAAAGCATAATTATTCATAGCCCCTCCAATTCCCTCATCTCCTCCAGGTGTTTGAATCCCACTTGTGGGAGTATAATCATTGGGAGAAGGTACTGGTGTATGCTCTGAAGCAGTACTTTAAGAAGAAGTACTTTGTGGAGAAGTACCTTCAGCAGAAACAGGTTTTTCCAAAGAAGCTGACACTAAGGGAGTTCTTTCACTTAAATCATCATGCTGAGGTGAAACAATAGGTGGTGTAGGTGTATGTGCCGATGCGGAATGCTCAGAAGGATCAGGTTGATCAGCATCATCAGAATTAACAGAACCACTATTGTCAATATCATCCCTAACAGCTTGTGCTACCTCTAACATGTAAGCATTGAGAGGTGTATTTTTACCCAAAAAATTGACTCCCTTGTGAGACATAAAGGTGAACACTTTAGGTGGCATCCTAATTGTGGGTACATAATCCTGAGGTTTTGATATCCCATCTAGTGGATTCTCTAAGAGAAGTTGAACAAATCTAGGATACATTAGAAAAGGGGATCCAGCCTTAATATGTGTTATCATACCATCAAGGATCATGTATGAAAAGTTGAAGGTTTGATTGGTAATAAGGCCAACAAATGCAGAAGCTATAGAATGGCTAAATTGATCCCAAGCAGTACTCTTTGGGCTTAAACAATGGAGTAAAACATGAATAAGAAACTTCCAATGAGGACTTACCATTGCTTTCTGAAAAGTAAGCTTATCCAAAGGTCCTTCATACCCAATGTCTCTTAATGTATTCCAAATCTCTTATTTAGCAAACAAAACAGAGCCTCCTTCATCTTCAAACAACAGAGCCTCCCTGATTGTTGCTTCTGTAACACGAATAGCTCTCCTAGCAACTGTAGCATGTATAATATCTTCTCCATCTTCAACCTCAGACCTTGCCGTAGCCCAAAACTCCTGTATCCAAGGTCCAATAATCTCTGGGTTGACTAAGAGTGAGTAACAGATGTGGGTTCCGGTGAGAAAATCAATAATACCATGAAAATCAATGTTACTTTGCGTTTTCTCAAGATTTGCTATCATGTTGTGTTTGGTGTTGGTTGGACGGTTTGCCATTGTGATAAGGTTTGTAGAGAAGAGTTGTAATCTGTGAATGATATGAATGGGTTTGATGAATAAGAATGGTGAATGAATACGGGTGAATAAATAAGAAAAAAATATGAGGTATATAAGGATAAGATACAAAAAATCACGGTTAATTAATTATTTTACCGTTATTTTTGGAAGTAATCATCCCCATATCTTTCGAAAGTTTGTTACCCGCAAATCTGACCGTTGAAACAGTATTCTGACACGTCAGCGTACCCTTAATGTCACCAAGCAGTACTTTCCATAGAGTATGGAGCAGTACTTTCAGTTATAAACCCAAACAGTATGTTGACCAAAGTACTTCCCAAACAAAATATCTTAATAGTTGACTGGTTGACCAAAATATCTTTTAAAGTCAACCCGAAGTAATTACTATCTCCCCAAATTAATTCCCAAAGCTACCAAGGTAAGTAAACTTCAATGAACTTCATTTATTAGCCTTATACCTTTACCTTTCCTATAAAAGCAACTTTACCAACAACAAATTTCATTCATCTCATCTGTCATTATCATAACACAAAAACCCTAGTGATAACAATGAGTCACTTCCCTCTTGTGTACATCTCCTCTGACTCGGATGGCTCTACAGACTCAGAAATAAGCTACTATTCTGACTCTGAGTTTGAAGATCCAGGATGGATGGATTACTTTCCTCCAACTGTGTCATCCTCATCAAAGAGTGTAGCAAACTCTACCATAACTGATGCAGCAAGCACTACCAACCCTAAGCCCAAGAAGAAAAAGTTTGTCCCTGGTTCATCTCTGGCTAATGAGCTTCCACATGCATTAACTCAAGCCCTGGAATCAGCAATACAGAACATGAAGTGGCCTGCTCCAAGAAAAGAAAAACCACCCAAGCAAGTTCTTGGCCTGGCTTGCCCAAGGAAGAAAGCTTCTTTTGATGACAAAAGAAAGATTGCTCAGAAGGGAAAGCAGAACTATGAGGGCAAGGGAAAAAGGCCTATGGAGTAGGTTGTGTGGAGCTTGGTAGGAGGTTGTGTTGTGGTAGTTGTTTGTATCTCTTGTCAGTGTCTGTGTTTTTGTCTGTGTCATGATGTATCTTGTGGAATGGTTTGATGTAACTCCTCTTTGAATGATGAATAAAAGACTTTTCTTTTGAATGATACATGTAGCCTCCCCTCAAATAATGACTAACTACTAATGCCTCCCCTCAAAAATAGCTTAATTATTAATCATGCCAATACTCACAACTAAAAAAGTGAATCTTGAAACATCAAAGCCCTTTGTGAGTAGGTCTGCTACATTATCATCAGTATGGACTTTAACCACATTGATAAGCCTATGCTCATAGCAATCTCTAATAAAATGGTGTCTAATTTGAATGTGCTTGGTTTTTGAATGATAGACTAGATTCTTCACAATACAAATGGTACTCTCATTATCAATGTTGATAGGAGTATTTTTGAAGTTGAATCCATAATCCAAAAGCTGATTTTGCAACCAAAGTACTTGTGCACAACAACTTACAGCAGCTACATACTCTACTTTTGTGGAAGATGTTGCTGCAATTGTTTCCTTTTTGCATTGCCATGAGACTAATCTGATGCCAAGGTACTGACACCCTCCAGTTGTAGATCTTCTGTCATAGTTATCTCCAGCATAATCACTATCTGAAAAAGCTTGTAGATGGAAAGGTGAATCCCTAGGATACCATAATCCTAGCTTAGGTTGTTGCCTAAGATACCTAAAAATCCTTTTGACAGCATTCAAGTGTGATACCTTGGGATTAACCTGATGTCTTGCACATAAACACACAGCAAAAGTAATATCAGGCCTAGATGCAGTTAAATACATGAGACATCCAATCATAAACCTGTACAATGTGACATCAACAGCTTCTCCTTCTTCATCTTTTCCCAAAGGTTTGTTAGTATCCACAGGTGTAGATGTAGGCTTAACAGTTGTGAAATTGAATCTCTTAAGAATATCTGCAACATACTTATCTTGACAAATATAGATTCCATTGCTTGATTGTTGCACTTGTAGTCCCAAGAAGAATGTTAATTCTCCCATTGAACTCATCTGAAATTCTTTTTGCATAAGATCTTCAAATTCCTTCACCATAGATTGCTTAGTAGCACCAAAAATGATATCATCTACATAAACTTGGACAAGCATGATATCCTTCTTATCTCCCTTAATGAACAAATTCTTGTCAATAGCTCCTCTCCTATAACCATGTTGTAATAGAAAATTTGAGAGTCTTTCATACCATGCTCTTGGAGCTTGATGAAGGCCATACAAAGCCTTGATAACCTTGTAGATTTTGTTTGGGTGTGCAGGATCTTCAAAACCAGGAGGCTGTTTGACATAAACTTCTTCTATAATTTTGCCATATAGAAAAGCACTTTTAACATCCATTTGGTATACAGGAAATCCCATATAAGATGCAAAAGCCAAAAATAGCCTTATGCCTTCAATCCTTGCCACAGGAGCAAAGACTTCATCATAGTCTACTCCTTCTTCCTGTCTATATCCTTGAGCCACTAACCTTGCCTTATTCTTAATAACATTCCCTCTTTCATCTCATTTTACCCTGAAGAACCATTTTGTTCCAATCAATCTCTTACCATCAGGTAAATCCCATAGTACCCATACTTCTTGAAGTTTAAACTGTAAGAGTTCTTCTTGCATAGCTTCAACCCAACTCTCCTTGGCTAATGCTTGTTTGATATTCTTAGGCTCTTCTTGAGAAAGAAAACAAGCAAATAAACACAACTTCTGATCCTTGTGATTCACCCTGTTTTGCTTGTAAATAAAGCTAAGTAAAGAAGTATGTTGTTGAGACATATTCTTGGCTTTAGTTCTTGTGAGCACTCCTGAAGCTGAGGGTCCAATTATGTTGGTAACAGGATGAGTTTTGTGAATTCTTAGAGTAGGAGTTGGTGAGACTTCAAGATTAACTTCCAAATTAGTTAAATCAGGATCTTCATTAGAATCTGAGAAAATGCCTTCTTGATCCAATTCATCATCAGTGTCTTCTAAGGTAATCTTGTTTGGATCATTCAAGTCATCAGTATCTTCTAAGTCAGGCATGTTAGGATCACTCACAGTATCAGTATTTATCCAATTTGAAGTATCTAAAGGTTGAAAAGTACTTTCAAATGGATAAGCAGGACTTTGGGGTAAAGTACTGTCAGTGCCTTTAGCCTTCTTCTTTTCTGCTTCGTAAGCTCTCCTTTGATCATCTTCATAAGACTTGGCCATTGTTTCTTGAAAAAGCATCCTACTGAGTTCATCTTGAATGGCTTGGTCTTCATCAGATACTATGGTTTTTGGTGGAGCAGTACTTTGAGGATCAACAGTACTGTTAGGTTCAACAGTTCCTTGAGGCTCAGAAGTACTCTTCTTCTCATCATTGAGTTTATCATTAGGCTCATCTTCAGATCTTAAATTAACATCATGAACAATGTACTGTGATTCTTCTTCATTGGGATCAGCTTGATTTTCTTCCCTTACAGGTACATAATTCATAGATGAAGACATTAAATCAAGATCAAACATCCAATCAGGACCTTTACCTTTAGAATTTTCTTGATCTTCTAGAAAATCAACATGAAGACATTCTTGAACCTTCTTGGTAGCCCTGTTGTACACTCTGAATCCTTTGCTATTGGTACAATATCCCAATAAGTATCCTTCATCTGACTTCCCATCAAATTTGCCCAAATTATCAGCAGTGTTTAAAATAGTTAGGGGACACCAAAAGGTTTCATAAACTTGATGCTAGGCTTCTTTCCCATGAGTAACTCATAAGGTGTCTTTATTTGAGGTTTTTTCACTGATACTCTGTTCAACACATAACAAGCAGCACTTACAGCTTCAGCCCAGAATGGAACAGGTAATTGGGAGTCTGCAAGCATTGTCCTTGCTGCTTCTATTAGAGTTCTATTCTTTCTTTCTGCAACTCCATTTTGCTGAGGAGTTCTGGCAATGCTGAACTCTCTTTTAATTCCTTTCTTGGCACAAAAGTCATCCATTAGCTGATTCTTGAACTCAGTCCCATTATCACATCTAATTCCTATAACCTTGAATTTTAACTGATTTTCAAGTGCTATTATTAGATCATGAATAGCATCAAAAGTTTCATCCTTGAAGCATAAGAAAAAGACCCAACTAAATCTGCTACAGTCATCTGTCACAACCAAACAGTACTTCTTCTTGTTCAAACTAACAACTGAAATAGGTCCAAACAGATCCATGTGCAGCAATTCCAAAGGCTCTCTAATGATTTTCTCTTCAATCTTCTTACAGGAAGCCTTGTGCTGTTTACCCTTTTTACAAGCAAGACATAAGTGATCATTCTTGAATGTTTTAGAAGGTAAACCTCTAACTAAATTTACTTTGACCAGCTTATTGATGTTTTTGAAATTTACATGTCCCAATCTTCTGTGCCATTGATGTGCTTCTTCCATTGTTGCTCTTGCAATCAAGCATGTTGCTCTTTCAGCAGAGTTGATATTCTTCAAGTCTATGCTATACACATCATTAGTTCTTGGTGCTCTCAGCATCACCAAGTTTCTATCTTCTAACTTAAAATCAGGAGAAAGTATAAGACATTCTGTGTCAAAGAATAACACAGGGTACTTCTTATCACAAATTTGAGAGACTGACAAAAGATTGAATTTGAGCTCTTTCACATATCTAACATTCTCAAAATCAATATTTCATGCCTTGATAGTTCCTTTGCCAGTAATTCTTCCTCCATCAGGATCATTCCCAAATGCAACTTTTCCTCCAAAATAAGCTTTAAAATCTGACAAGAGCTCCTTTTCTCCTGTCATACTTCCAGAGCAACCACTATCAACAATAAGATGATCTTTAAGCTCCTCTTCTGGGTTGCCCTGCATGCACATGAAAAAGGTTAGTTACTTTTAGGAACCCAAGCCATTACTGACTTGTGTTCCCCTTGTGGAGTGACATACTCAAATTCTTTGAGTATGTAATCACCACTGTCTTTGAAAACATGATCAAGAATTAATGTTTTTGTTTCCAAAACTGTTGGTTTATTATGATCAATTTTCCCCTTTTCACCCTTAACCTCTGAAAGTACTGATTCTTCCCCAGCAATACTTTCTTTCTTAACCCATTTAGTTGTAACTTTTGGAGTTGGGTTCTGTGTTCTAGCATCTTTTTTTGTGTTGTAAGGCCTTCTAGGTTTGTAGTAATTGAATCTCCTAGGTCTTACACTTGGGTGTCTGCTAGCAGCACCTTAGTTAGGGAACTTTCTATCAGTACTTTGAGAAGGTACTGAAGGTTTGGAGAATGATCTTTTCTGATGAGGGTACCTATAGTCTTTTGAGAAATTGCTATGGTTAACCCTATTTGTGTAATTCCAAACTGGTTTGTTATCTCTTGGCCTATTCTCCCTATGACTTGGATGTGCAGTTTTGGTCTTTGGATATTTCCTTAAGTATTCTGAGTGATAATCACAGTCCTTTATCAAATGATGAGGACTATAACATACATAACAGACTTTTGGACCAATATCCCCAAATCCCTTTTCAAAAGGTTTTCTAAAATTAGCAGTATTTTGAAAATATTTTCTTGTAGGTACTGCTGAGTGATCAGCAGTACTTTGAAAAGTGTTTGAAGGGACTGCTTGTTTTGAAACCTTTTTCTCATCAACCCTAGGTGCTTCAACAGTTTTTCTAAAGTTTCAGGATTAGATTGACCTTTAAGCTTTTTCCTAAACTCTAGATTATCTACCCCATAACAAGAGACATCTTTCCTAGGTGGTTGAAAGCTACCTGGAGGATTAGGAACTGCATTGTATCCCTTGTCATTCTTATATTCAGGAGGTGTTGGACTAGGGGTTTCCTCATCACTAGAAGTGTTTTCATCCAAACTTATGAATTCTTCATCACTAGTGGAGGTATCTACTGTAAGATTTAGTTCCTTACTCTTAAATGGAATACCTTTTTTGCTATGATTATCATAACCTAGGCCAGTTTTAATGTTAGATGTTCTTTGCTTTTCAACAAATTGAACATGTGACAGACCTGATTCATTCCAAACAACAAGTTTTTCTAACAACTTATCTCTTTCAGCAGTAACTTTCTCTAGTTCAGACACCTTACATCCTAGTTTCCATTCACTCAACTTTACTTGGTACTCTTGTTGCTTATATGTTTTAGCCCATGCTACTTCATTGTTTTCATGTGTAATTATTTTGGCCTCCATTGACTCTAAAGTCAATTGGTAGCCAGCTATCTCAGACCTAGCCCTTTGAAATTTATCTCTTTCAGCTACATATTCACTAAGTAACTTTTGATACATATCATTGCACTTAGAGCATACCTCAAAGATAGTGGATGAACTTGGTGAAGTAGCTACCATAGCAAGCTAAACAGGATCTTCTTCAAACTCCATGCTCCAATCAAAGCTTCCTAGACCATCTCTTGACTCCAAAGCAGCAAATCCAGGCTCTTCATCAAAAGATGTGCTCCAGTCTTCCAATGCAACCATTGAATAGGTTACAGGTTCATCATCAAACTCATTGGACCAATCAATCTCTGACAGATTCTCTTGAGCAACCAAAGCTTTTGGTTTTGGTTCAGTAATAGGAATCTCTTTTCTTTCAGGCTTGGGTTGTTCAATCATCTTGTTTGCTTGATACTTTGCAAATTTGCATTCCCTTGCAAAGTGACCAGTCTTCTGACAATTGAAGCACTCAATTTTGGATTTATCAAATGTTATTCCCTGTTTAGCTCTGAAATTGATGCATTTTCCTGTCTTATTCACATACTTCTTGATCCTTGCAGTGAGCATGGAAACTTGCCATCTGATATCAATTTCTTCCAAAGCATCATCATCTATTTGCAAGACATCTTCTTGATAGGTTACAGGTAGAGATGCTTGTTGAGCAAAGAATGAATATAGAACATCATCTGAGGTGGGGGTGTTTGATGGTGATGAAGAGGTAGTAACCATAGTTGTACATGGGACCTGAGTTTCAGTCACATTACTTTGGACAGGATAAGCAGTACCTTTATTGGAAGTACTGCTTCTGTTTTCAGAAGATACAAAAGCAATGTTTTGGGGTTTCTGATGTGTGCTTGAACCTGTAGTATCTTCAAATTAGCATCTTCAACTGATGCCTCAGCATCATATAGTTCTAGCATACTCAGAAGATTTTGGAATCTTTCATAAGCAGAATCAAGACCTTCTCTTTCACCAACAGTGAAAGTTTCAAATTGTTGCTTCAACAAGTTCCTGTGCATCTTCTTGGAAGCATCATTACCTCCAAACTTCTTCTTAATTGTAGCCCATAGTTGTTTTGCATCCTTAGCATCATGAAACTTCAATAAGTGCCCATCAGGAATGGCAGAGAGCAGTATGTTGAGAGTCTTGTCTTGATTTCTTTTGGTAGCAGCTGGTATGGTTGGTTTAGGTGGTGTTGGTTGTCCAGGGATCTCCACTGGTTCTTCAATTTGCATATTACCATTGACAATCACATCCCATAGTGCATGGTCTGTGATGGCAATGTACTGCCTCATCTTCATGGCCCATAAGTCATATTCTCCCTTTTTGACAATAGGTATTCTAACAGCAGTGATTGATGGAGCAGGTGCAGCCTTTGTCGACATCTTGAAGGGTTTGTTGTAGAATCGGTTTAAGGTTTTTCTTCTTAATCAGAGTTTTCAACACAAGCTCTGATACCACTTGTTGGATCGATATACTCTGACCAAACTACTTTGTAGCTTGTAAAGGTTTAATAATATTAAGTAAACTCAACACTATTAATATTGAAACATTGTTTGACCTTGTAAAGTATGCGGAATTTACTAACACAAAGCTTAAGAAGAACTTTTATATTAAACCAAACTTGAATCTGCTTTGTTACACAGATTCACTAACAATCCCTAACTATTATCGACTTTGAAAGCTTCTAAAACATATATATCGACTAATACCTCTTAAGGCTCCTTATATAGATAACCTTAAGTCGGTTTACATCATCTAACTTGAACGACAAGTAATTATCCCTAACTAATTCTAGAATATTCATACAATGTTAGACATTAATCCTTTAACTAATATTGCACTTAAGTCCTTATATTCTTCGAAGTACTTTGAACAATCTTCAATAAATAGCAGTACTTTGACTTTTATCTTCAAGCAGTACTTTGACTTTACTCTTCATGCAGCAGTACTTTGACATACAGAAGTACCTTGATCTTTTATATCCCAACAGGAACCAAAACAAGGGTTCCGCCCTTGTACCCCCAGGGTTTTGCCAGTTCTGACAGTCAAAGACCACAAGAAATCTTTCCATATCTAGCAATGTCAAATCAAGATTCTACAAGTCCACACTCAATACTTTGAGTGAGATGCCTTCTATGTGTAAGAGATCTTGTGAAAGGTCACATCCTAGATTTAGTAACCTTTCCATAAATGCACATGATGCATGTCATGATGTCATGTTACATTTTCTTTATTTAGAAATATGAAAATGTTATGTTTAATATGAAATGTAAATGTAGCAAATAAAGTCTAGTTATGCAAGACTAAAACTAAAATCATGTTTTACTAAAAACTAAAGTTTATACTTTGTCGTTAACAAAACTTAGCAAAGATCGTAAAATATAAATAACGTTTTTAGGCGATATTTGTATTAACAATCTCCCCCTTTTTGTTGATGACAAAACATAAACTTTATTTTTAAGTAAATCACTAATTCTAGTGTTAAGTCAATGAAAGTTTGTATATAAACTTGTTTTACTTAATTGACGAAAATCATTTTAAGAATATAAGTTTAAATATATTTTCTCCCCCCTTTTTGTCGAAACAAAAAGAAGAGTAGCAAAGCGGAATAACACAAATGCTTCCCCTTGGACAATACTCCCCCTAAATGGAGTGCCAAGTTAGGAAACATGGATTTTGAACATACAACAAAAGAAGTTAGTTGGCGATAATGACACACGATAAATCATCTAGCCACACCACAATATGAGAATATAAGCAATCATATCACAATCACAACTCATATATGATCAACCAACAATGCAAACAAAATAGTAGAAAAGATGTCATTCTTAGTAAAATTTGACTTTGTAAAAGTCAAAGACAAGAAATGAAAAAATTCCATCCTACTTCTAGAAAAAAATAAGAAAAATAACTAAGAAATAAAAGTGCTAGTTCTATAAATGGAAGTCTCCCAACAAATTCTTAAATGGGGCAAAGCCTCCATAATACGCTCTAGGAGTCGTTTGGTGTGAGAGAGCATCCAAACATTGAAGAATGTGTTGTAGAGCAAAGAGGGTTTCATCTTGGACTTGGTGGAGCATGATTTTTATGCTCTCACTTATTTTAGCCGCCCGTTCACAATGTGAGCAACCATGGCGGGGATTGGGTAGGATGGGATTATTTGATGATGGTTTTGATGGTGGAATGGTGGCGGTTTCTTGACTGGAGGATGGGTTTGTAATGGAGGCAAGCAAGGTGGTTTAAAACTCCATGGCTTGATGGAGATGATTGTCCACCATGCTTTTGAAGGCATAGAGGTTGTCAAGGCGGTCATTGATCTCCTCGTGGGAGTTTGGAAGTTTGTTCCATAACGACGCTTCAATTTCCTCATAAGATGGAAAGAGAGACTCAAAGTGTTGGGACTTGGATTATGATTGTGGTTGTGACGCTTGAGGTTGTGGTGGTTGGTTTTGTTCAAAGTAGGCTTCTTCATAGAGAGGTCCATGGATCTCTTTGTAGAGAGGGTGAAACAACAATGGTTTAGGTTGTGATGGTGGTTGTTCTTGTTCAAATGGTACATTTGGCTCAAAGAATGCCCGCGTGTATTCATGTGCCATTCTTTCGTTAGAGCCAAACGAAGGTAAGGCTGGTGGATTTTGTGATCTAGGTGGAAGATCCTCAAGGTCTTCAAGAAAAGGATTTGGTGATGTTGGTGGAGTACCAAATAGTTCCATTGGTTCAAGTTTTGGTGATTTGGGTGGTGATGGAGACTTGGATGGTTGAGTTGGAGCCAGTGGTGGACTTGGATCAATGGGTGTCTTGGTTGGTGGTGGAGTGGTGATAACATGATTGAAATTTGGTGATGGTGTGGGAGTTGCAAGATTTAGGAAGTTTTCGTCTTTTATAGGTGAGGAGATGATTAGTGGCGATTCATCCGAAGATGAGGAGCTAAGATTGATGGTGGTATGGCAACAAAAGGGTTTCACACTTATGTGTGCGGTTCTCCTAATGGGTCGAGATGGTGGAGAGGTGATTGTTGACTTTGTCATTGTAAAAATGGTGGTTTAGAAGGTTAGAGTCAGAGATTGAGATGGTGATGGTGTGATTTGAAAGTATTCTAAGATGGTCAAATTTATAGTGTTGAAGAAATGTGGAAAGGAGTGTTTGGATTTGATGTTCTACCATACAAAAATTGAGGTTTCTAATGATTTGGAAGAGTTATGAAGGTTGTAAAATCATTGGAGGTCAATCCAATGAAAATGGTGGAGTAAGAAGACCAAGATATGCACTAAATGCTTAGTGGTCTTGTCATAGTGATTTGGATCAGGTGTCCCACAGATACCAAGGAACCTTTGGGAGGGTTCCTTGCTTTATGAGGAAGGGTTCCTTGGGTTGGTTATGAATAAATTTGATTTTTGGCGGGAAATGGGTTTCTATTGGTTTTTATGGCTAAGAATGATCCTAATACACATAACAACTAAGGAGGAATGAGTTTCAAACCAAAAAGGATGGTTTGGATTTGTGTGGAAGTTGAAATTTGAAAATTTGGAAAAATTTCTGCAGGTGGTCGGCGGAACCCAACGAAAACAAGGGCGGAACCCTGTTTTGGGTTACGGCTGTTCCGTTGGGCCAAACTGGGTTTACCCAGAAAATTGACTGGCGGAACCCAGATTTTGGTTCCGCCAGTTCCGGCAAAGCACAAAAACGAGACAGAACAGGTTTTTCGTGGTCGAGATGAAATCTAAATTTTCCGAAAACTCTTGGAATATAAAATTTAAGGTATAACTGATTAGGAAATGCAAAAAATAGATAAGGAAACACTCTTACAATTAGACTTTGGCCCAGGGCTAGCGAATTTCACTATACTTAGTGAAATTTTCCATAGATTTAAAAATTTGACAACATACCAAATGTTGTCATCCTGCATGATTGTTAGTACAAACAAGTTCTAAACATAACCAAATTTCCCTACGAATACATAAATCCATAAGACAAAGTGTTTAAACATCCAAATTGTTCAAATGACACCTAGTGCCAAACACTCCACACACTCACTCTCATTGGCGATCCATCTTCTTGTTGAGCTTTCCAAGGAACCTCCCAAGACATTTGAACATCCCCTTAGTTTGCTTGTACTCCTCTGACTCATTTGGAATTCTTGGAAGTTGTGAAAGGTATTCAAGAGGTGGAAGCCTAGAGTTAGGTAGCCCGTCATCCTCACTCATTGATGATGACGATGATGAGGTAGGAGGATGAGGGCGTTTCCCTTGGGCTTTGGAGACTCTCTTATCACTAAGTTGTACAAACGTATGTGGGATGAGAGAGTAGTCTAGGCGAAGACCTCTTGGAGTCAGAGGAATTGGAGAGATGTGCCTAAAGAGACGTGTTAGGAGCATTCCATAGGGCATAGCCGTTGTGCCTTGCACGGGAATGTCGGCCATCCTTTTGGCCATGTAGTAGGCCAAGTTGAAGGGTTGCCTAACGGACAAAGAGTAGAGTATGTAGCAAAGGCAAACATTGATATGATCCCGGTTTCCTATGGTGCTAATGACATTGGATCTAAGGACTTCTTCCTATTTCTTGAATTGAGGCTTGAGTTCCATACCCTAGGGGTCCTTGTTGACCTCGTTTCTGGTACGGGTTCTCCTAGTGTCGGAAATCCTAACAAAGAGATGCTCACGAAGTACATCCTTGGACACGAGAGGAGTGTCATAAGGATGGATGCGGTCCATGAGAGTGTCAAGAGTTGTGAGTGAATGTTTGTCGGTGTAGATACAAGTACCATGGTTTGGAACCCCTAGGATTTGAGCAAATTCATTGAGAGTGAAGGTGTATTTGTTGCTACTCACCATGAAGTTTATAGACATGTAACCATAATCATCCGAAGAAAGAGTAACGGATGCATAGAAGTATAGAACTCAAGAATGAACCTAGGACAAATAGGCTCGTCGATTTCTAAGAGACAATCAAAGTTGATGGTGGCTAGTTCCCTATTGGTTCCGGTTAGGAAGGATGGGTCAATGGTTCTACCCTCGTGGACATAACGTTTTTCTAAGGCTTTAAAAATGTTCCTTTGAGTTTCGGTAAGACCTTTGGTTTTGTGGTGTTTGGGTAGGTAGTGAATGGTCTCCTTATGGTCATAATGAGTTGCGAGAGGCATGATGATCCCTAGAAAACACAAAATTGCACAATTTTAATCTAAATTAATGACTTTTGCAATGTGGATGTTCTAGTGTATGCCTATATGAAAACAATGTGGAGGTGCGATTATCTTGATTCATTTTTATGCGTAAAACGTTTTATAATGCAAGTTTTTGTTATAAACAAAAGATAACCCGAACGCTCCTAATTCAATGTAGCTTCGTTTGAATGTACCCGAAAATACATATTAGTTATGTATTTCCTTTAGCATTCAAGAGACATTATGCAAGTGATGTTTTGAACATAACGTTTTTATTTTGTATTTACAATATGAGACGAAAAATTTTTGTCCTATTTGTGAGAGATTTTTGCAAGAATTTGACATGGGGTGTTTTAGTAAACATGCAAATATCTTATAAGGATGCAATTCCTAACTATGGGAAACATGATTAGTTTAGTTTTAACAACTAATGTTCTACATGATTTACTTAAGTTGATGCATAACCCCAAGTTTTAGTTTTTTTTTGCAAAAATAGAATTCCTAGACGCAGATCAGGAGTATAATTATGTTTAGATTACTTACAATGATGATTAGGGAAAATGTGGATGAAAGAAGGACCAAATTTTCGTTGGTGTGGATGAGAGGTGAAGTGAATAGTAGCAGGTTGGGAGAGGTGATATAAGATAAGTAGTGTTTGGTTTAATATAAAATAAGAAAAGGTTTCTGCAGGTTGGCGGATACGGCAGAACCAAAAGGAGGGTTCCGCCCGTTATGGCTGAGGGTTCCGCCAGATCAGCAGAAAGAAATAATTATTTTGATTTTTTTGATTTTATTCTATTGTTCCAAACTACAATGTAGGTTCCATGAGTCCTAAGCCAAGCCTAAGAAGGTTGAATGGTTCTCGTTTAAGAGGTTTTGTAAGAATGTCGGCAATGTTGTCTTCGGAAGAAACTTTCTCATTTGAGATGCTTCCTTTTTGAATATTGTCACGAAGGAAATGATGACGGATTTCAATATGTTTAGTGCGAGCATGTTGAATGGGATTCTTAATAAGATCGATGGCTCCTTATTTATCACAAAGAATGGAGATGTCGTTAAGTTGAATTTCGTAGTCTACAAGAGCTTGCTTCATCCAAAGAGCTTGTTGACATGCTCTTCCGACCGATACGTATTCGGCTTCAGTTGTTGAGATGGCGAAAACCGTTTGCTTCTTAGAGAACCATGAGGTGAGACAATGTCCAATAAAAGTACAAATACCACTTGTACTTTTTCTATCAACATAGTCACCGGCATGGTCCGAGTCGGCATACACTATGGTGTCTACTCTCGTTCCTTTAGGATACCATAATCCTAAATGTGTAGTGCCCTTAATATATCTAAAAATCCTTTTAACGGCTTCAAGAAGAATTGTTTTAGGATCTTCTTGAAAACGAGCACATAGACAAACACTAAACATAATGTCTGGTCTACTAGCCGTTAGGTAAAGTAGACTACCAATCATACCTCTATATTTAGTGCTATCTATGGATTCACTTTCCTCATCCTTTGTGAGTTTAGTTTCCGTGGACATAGGTGTTTTGATTGGTTTCGAATCTTCGAGACCAAATTTCTTAAGCATGTCCTTAATATATTTTGATTGGTTAAATAAGATACCATCTTCTAATTATTTGATTTGGAGTCCTAGGAAAAAGTTGAGTTCTCCTATCATACTCATTTCAAACTCATCATGCATGATTTTTGAGAAATCAACACATAATTCTTGACAAGTTGATCCGAATACAATGTCATCAACATAGATTTGGACTATGATAATGTGTGAACTTTTCTTCTTAGTGAAGAGAGTATTATCAACTAAGCCCATGGTATACCTATGGTCAACTAGGAAGGTTTTAAGTCGATCATACCATGCTTTTGGAGCTTGCTTAAGTCCGTATAAAGCCTTTTTAAGTTTGTAGACATTATTTGGTTTTTCAAAATCGATGAAGCCCGGTGGTTGAGCAACATACACTTCTTCATTTATAAACCCATTTAAAAATGCACTATTGACATCCATTTGAAAGAGTTTAAAATTGTGTGCGCATGCATATGCAAGTAAAATTCTAATTGACTCGAGCCTAGCAACCGGAGCAAAAGTTTCATCGTAGTCAATGCATTCTTGTTGATTATATCCTTGTGCAACTAGCCTAGCTTTGTTTCTAGACACAATACCATTTTCATCCATTTTATTGCGAAAAACCCATTTGGTTCCAATTATGGTTTGACTTTTTGGTTGAGGAACTAATGTCCAGACGTCATTTCTAACAAATTGGTTTAATTCTTCTTGCATGGCTATCACCCATGACTCGTCTTTTAAGGCTTCGTTTATATTTTTCGGTTCAATGGTTGACACGAAACAAAAGAAGTTGCTTTTATTTTGAACTTTTGATCTTAGTGTTCTTTCGTTAATATTTCCTACGACACTATCTAATGGATGACTTTTAGATTCTTTGACATTGACAATTTCTTTGTTTAAAAGTTCATCTTTCTTGTTATTATCTATGATATCTTGATTTTCCATAGCTTAACTTTCAACTAAGTTATCATCTACCAAAGGTGATGTGCTGATGTCTTAGAGGGAGGTGGACTCTCGTCAAATGTTACATTCAACGATTCCTCGACTCTTAAGGTTTCTTTGTTTAACACAATATAAGCTTTGCTATTTTGTGAGTATCCAAGAAATACACCTTCATAAGACTTTAGGTCAAATTTGGTGAGATAATCCTTGGTGTTAAGTATAAAGCATTTACTCCCAAACACTCTAAAATATCCTAATGTAGGCTTTTTACCTTTATATGGTTCATTTGGTGTTTTGTTTAAAAATCGTCTAATTAAGACTCGATTTAAAATGTAGGTTCACGTGTCAACGACATTACACCAAAACTTTTGTGGAATATTTTGTTCATCAAGCATTGTTCTACTCATCTCTTGTAGAGTCCAGTTTTTGCGTTCTACTACACCATTAGATTGAGGAGTACGTGGAGCTGAAAAATTATGTGTTATACCATTTTTATCACAAAAGTTTCCAAATTGTATTTCATTGTCAAATTCACGTCCGTTATCCGTTCTAATAGACAGAATGCAAGTTCCTAATTGATTTTGAATTTTCTTACTTAGAATTTCAAATTGATCAAAAGCTTCATTCTTACTTTTCAAAAATTTTGTCCAAGTATATCTTGAATAATCATCTACTATAACCAAAGTGTAGAAGTTGCCTCCATAACTTTGTATAGCGGATGGACCAAACAAATCCATATGCAAGAGTTCTAGACACGTGGACACCATATTTTTAGCCTTATGGCTATTATGAACTTGTTTACCAATTTTGCAAGCATCACAAAAGTGTTGGTCATACTTCAACTTAGGTAGGTTTCGAACTAAGTCTTTGGAGAAGAGGTTTTGGATAAGTCTCATGTTAGCGTGTCCTAAACGTCTATGCCATAAAGTTGAAGATTCATCTAATGAAGTGACACAAAGTTTGTCTCTAGATGTTTGATCCATCTTCATAACATATATGTTGTTCTTAAGAACACCTTTAGCTATGGTTATGCCATCTTTAAGTATTTTACTTCCATTTTCACTAAAACGGACGTTATACTTTTTCCGGCAAAGTTGACTAATACTAAGGATATAAAAACCTAAGTTATCAACATGAGCTACATCATCTATAGAGAGAGAGTCATTAGAGATTGTACCTTTTCCGATGATTTTGCTTTTAACTTTGCTACCAAACGTGACATTACCTCCATCACATTTTTGATATGTTGAGAAGAGGCTTTTGTTTCCCGTCATGTGCCTTGAGAAACCGCTATCTTTGATCCATTCATCCGGTTCCAAACTAACTTTGAGGCACACCTATTGTATGAAAAACACTCAAACGTTTGGTCGCCAATATCTCATGGGTCTATTTTGGTTAAACATACCATTAACTTGATCCATGTATGAAAATGGAACATATGGGTTCCATGACATGAAGTTTGGAGTTTGGTAATGTCTAGGTATGTTTTGGTTCCAACCGTGTTGGTAGTTTGGTTGTACGTTGTAGTTGCTCTTTGGAAAGGGGCGTTTGGGAATAGGAGTTTTAGGTCTTGGTTGAGTAGTTTTAGTTCTAAATTCATTTTTAACAAGTCCTACTCCTATCTTAATAGCTGGTTTTAGCTTTGTATCATTTATGCTAATTTTAGACTTATTTGTGACTTTAACGAATTTAGTACGATCAGTCGTAGAAATTGACTTTTCTGCTGTAGACCCCACGGAACCCTGGTTTGGGTTCCATCTGGTCCGTGAATGCCTGTAGCAGTTTTGTTAGTTTCTTGTGTCTTCTCATCATGTTTTGTATAATTCTTTGAAGTTTCTAGTTTCATGAAACCTAATCCCGTTTTATCAAATGGTGACTTTTGAAGTTTCAGTATTTCATCCGCACAAGAAATACTTTTATCGAATCTTTTAAACCTTGAGGTTTGTTTAATTAGATCATTTTGAGTAGTTTTAAGTTTCTCAATTTCGAGTTTAAATTCTTCACATGATTTACACAATATGTCGATACTCTTACTCTTTTCTAACCTCTTAGCTTTTTCTTTTAATTCATAAACTTCATTTTCCAAAAATTCCTTTTTTGTTTTCAAAAATTTATTTTTGTTTATGATTTTTAGACTTAGCTCACAAAGTTTGTTATATTCTTTTTGCAATGTATCATCATCAATAGAAGAACAAGATGAGTCGGATTGTACCTCATTTGAGTCTTGACCCATGAGAGCAATCTCTTCGTTCTTTGGCTCTTCGCCATCATTTTCACCATCGCTCCAAGCACCACTTACAAAAGCTCGTTGAGTTTTACTTTTGGATGGTTTTGGACATTCTCCTATGAGATGACTTGTGTCTCCACACCTAAAGCACTTTCTTTCTACCTTTTCCTTCTTATCATCACGATCTTTTCGTGAAGCTTTCTTATCATCTCTAGGTTGCCTTACAAACTTTCCTTTTCTTCGAAAGAACTTCTTGAAGTCTCTAACGGCCATTTCATACTCTTCATCATCACTATCTGAGCTAGATTCTTCATCATTGCTTGATTGAACTCTAGCTCTTAATGCAATAGACTTGACTTTTTCTTTCTTGCCTTTAACTATTTCCGAATCTTTTTCCATCACCATTTCATGAACTTTGAGGTTTCCAATTAGCTCATCAAGTGACATGCTTGAAAGATCCTTAGATTCTTCAATTGCCGTCACTTTGGCTCTCCACTTCTAATGGAGTGCTCTAAGGAATTTCGTGACAAAATTCTTGCTACAAAAAGATTCATCAAGTGCTTTAAGTGAAGTAATAATAATGTTAAACCTAGCAAAAGCACAATCAATAATCTCATCTTCGGGAATAGTAAATTGTCCATATTGTTGAACAAGAAGATCAATTTTGTTATCCTTAACTTGTGAGTTTCCTTGATGAGTGACTATTAAAGATTTCCAAATTTCTTTAGCTGTTTTACACATAAAGACTCTTTCATACTCTTTCTTAGGTAAAGCATTGTAAAGCATCATTTTTGCCTCATTATTTTTAGCAATCAATTTATTTTGATCCTCATTATGTTTGGTAAAAGATCTATCCTCATCTTTACCATTTGTACCATCTTTAAAAGTAGGTATGTTATCACCTTCAATAATTATATACCATAAATCTATATCTTTTGACTTCACGTAATTTTCAAAATGGTTTTTCCATTATATGAAACCATTAGCTTCAAATAGTGGTGGTCTTTTCATAGATTACCCTTCTTTGTAATTTTCAAAATCCATGGATCATTTCAAGTTTTAAAACACAATATATTTTAAAAGTTTGAGTAACGTAGCTCTTGATGCCAATTTTGGAAAACTAGAAGGGGGTTGAATAGTTTACCGGTTTTTAACTTAATTATCTGTTGAAACTTTCCGTGTAATCAAAGATCTACTCTAAAAGACAATATGTAATATGCAAGAATAAAGGAAGAAATGATCAAACCACAACACGATAGTTTATCATGGTTCGGCTACAAGGACTCTTTTTCCTTGCCCTACTCCACTCCCCGAGTATCTAACTCGAGAGTTTCTTTCACTAGTCAACAAGCTCCTTTCACCGGCGGAGAAAACCTTACACGTCGCTTACACAAGATTACTGACACAAAGCTAGATCTCGAGTTATTTTACAAGGGTACAACCACTCTCGTCACACTATGTATTTTAAGGCCTAAAATACTAACCGATCACTACTGAAAGTACATAATGAATGAATGTATAAACCTCATTAGGTTACACAAAACTAAGCTAACAAGACTTGCAACGTTGCGTTGCGACTTGTAACCTTTGGTATGAACTTTTGATCTTCTTTGCTACAAAAGATCTCACAAATGAAATGTTAATGAGTTAGATGAATGCAATGAGAATGTATGTGTAAGTTATAATGAGAAGTGATGGAAAATTTCTTGAAAATGGCTTGGTATTTATAGCCAACCAAACCTGCAGACTGGCGGATCCGGTAGAACCAAAACAAGGGTTCCGCCAGTTCTGACAGTCAAAGACCACAAGAAATCTTTCCATATCTAGCAATGTCAAATCAAGATTCTACAAGTCTACACTCAATACTTTGAGTGAGATACCTTCTATAATGTGTAAGAGATATTGTGAAAGGTCACATCCTAGATTTAGTAACCTTTCCATAAATGCACATGATGCATGCCATGATGTCATGTTACATTTTCTTTATTTAGAAATATGAAAATGTTATGTTTAATATGAAATGTAAATGTAGCAAATAAAGTCTAGTTATGCAAGACTAAAACTAAAATCATGTTTTATTAAAAACTAAAGTTTATACTTTATCGTTAACAAAACTTAGCAAAGATCGTAAAATATAAATAACGTTTTTAGGCGATATTTGTATTAACAAATAGAATCGTAACACATGTTACGTTTGTGTGTGGAATCAATAACACATCGATTCTTGATGATCTCGTGTGTTCTTCTCTTGCACTTTGATGTAGAGGATTGGAGAATCACTTATAAACACATGCCGAAATGTTATAGTGATCAAAGAATTAAGAAAGGAAGAACATAAAGTTTTTGTACAAAGAGGCTTAGTTTTCTGAAAGGGAACAGTTCTGTATTTATAGGTGCCAGGAGAGGAGTGGGCGGTCCCTTAAATATTTGACGGTCCTTTATCACTAAGGGACCGTCAGTCCATTTAAGGGACAGTCCCGACAGACGCTCCTCTTTTTGTCCTGACGTGGTGAAAGTTTATCTGGTGAAAACTTTACTGTTTTGGGCGAGAAATATGGTTGTTACAACATTTGAATTTGAATTTATTTTCTTAATAAAACATTTCTTTTAAAAATACAAAAATACTTTTGTGAAAATGTTTTGTCATACATAAAAATGTAAGGTTTTGTGAAATAGAGATTGTTACCATGAGATGGATTCCTCATAGGACTACAAAGATCGGGTGTGTACTAGCTCAAGATTTCCTTAGCTCTCCAAGTGACTCCTTTTGGAAATGGTTTCCGATGATGCTTACCAAGCGTACACCCTTCACAAACTCCTTTAATCTTGTGAATTTGTGGTAGACCTCCAACCATATTTTTCTAGTGGAATAAATTTAGACTTTGGAAATTTAGATGTCCAAGCCTCCTGTGCCATAACAAAGCTTCATTTGTTGTTGTGGCCTTCAACGCAGAGTGTTATTCGTATCTGAATGTGATTGGAAAACTTCTGTTCCTCCCCATTATTATCTTCTGCATCAACTCTCTGTTTCTTCCTTTGTTATAAACAGTGCAACCTTTACCTTAAAAAATTACAGAGTATCCATGCTCGGCAAGTTGTCCGATATTAAGCAAATTTTGCGTAAGGTCGGGAACTTGTAAAACATCATTAATGTATTTTGTTAGAATCTATATCTTGATAGATCTCGAGCCAATAGATAGTTAGCCTACTAATGTAATCACCAGTAAGACTAAGTAGATAATCTCTGTAAGCTTGTAATTATTGCAGAATATAAAAATAAACTTATATACTAAACTTGATCCTCTATAGATCAATATACTTTAACTAACAATGTTATGAAACTCGTACATAATACAATGACCTACGGTTCCTTATATACTAATAGAAACCCTAACCTTTCTTACAAGAAACAAATAATAATAAACTAATAAAAGATATTCTACATATCTTGTCCAAAATTACATAAGTTCTATCCACGGATTAACTCTATCCGTAGGATCTCTATCCGTCCGCAGAAACCAGTCATCAGCAGAAACAACTCTAAGCTTCCGCAGGAACCTATCAGCAGTATCAGTCAACAGTATTAATTCTGACTTCAATAATTCCTTACAATCCTCCCCTAATCTTGAATTTGACATAGTTAAGTTCAAGATTTCTTGATAGATCGCCAATAGCACAAACAAGAGGATTAAGGATGAACTTCAGCAGCAAAGAATCTTCATAAGTAGAATCTCTATGATCAGCAAGTATTTGAAAAACACCATTCTTTGCAGCAACACATGACCAAATGTACATCAAAATAGATTAGTTTCATACTATTCTCATCACATCCAGGTGTGTTAACTCCTGTGAGAGGTGAATCATTGAAAATAATGGATTTGATGTCTCTTGACCAATAGCCATCACTACTGGAGTAGCCAAGTGTTCTCAGTTAATAAACTATGGTACACTGATGACCCAAATAATATGATTTTTAGCAAATCATCAGCTATAAATGGATTTGAGAAGTCTTTACCTGTAGCCGTTTGCTCAGGACTAGTCAATTATTGATGATAAATCATCTTGGTCAATTGAATACCAAATATGGTTTTCCACTGCCTTTACCACAAGCCATACTCTTGTGGGCTAGCCAATTATTTTGAATCCAGAAAGGAAAAATCCATGGTCAATTGACAACCATTTCAACTCTCAACTGTGAAGCATGGGTGAGTTGAGTACCCAATAGTTTTTAGCAAACTATTACAGCTATCAACAGATTTGAGATGTCTTTACCAAAGCTGTACCCTTTGGACTAGCCAACTTTTAGATGGAATAGTCAACATCAGGTAAGTTGATAACCAGAGAAAGTGTGAGAAGAATCAACACCAAACCGACAAACAACATACACAAAACTATACAAATCTGTTAGTTTTTTCTTTTTTTTTTTTTTAGACTAACTTGAAAAGAAATAAAATATACAACAAAATACCATACCAATACCAGCTCATTGCAGATATGATTCCATTTGAATACCATACTTAGTTTTCAGTTCCTGCTTAGTCAAGATACTTCTTCTGATGAACCTGATCAATTGTTCAGCAAGATGCAGATCATTCTCAGTCATATCCAGAGGAACAGAGAGTTTTGCCTCCAGCATAAGATGCATCACTTCCATGGTAATTGGATAAAGTACATCAGCCCAGCAGTATAAGGTCTTGTCAGTGGTTGTGACAATCATATGAACATTAGGAAGAGGAAAGAATTTCCAATAATCAACCACCCAAGTCTTCTGACCTTTCCACACTTGAAACTTCACACCAGAATCACCACGATGAGAATCACAAAGAATTTGTAAATCTCCCAGCAAATACATTCCAATCCCTTCAGGGGAATGAGTTTGATAATAAGTGACAACCCAGTCATAAAGTGAGAGAAGATCTTGCTTGTCCACCATGTGTAATATTTGGCTCAGAAAAGTAAATGTTTTGGTAGAGCCATCTTATCTATGAATGACATTCACTTGTCCTTGACCAAGCAGAGAATCAACAAGTTCCCATTTAACAACTTTCTCCCAAACAACAGGATCCTGCCCATCATCAGAATCATAGTCAATGAAAGTACTATCATCTAATGATGCATCCTTAAAAGCCTTCCTCTTTATAGCTTTAGTTTTTCTCCTAGTGCCAGTAGTAGCAGGAAGTGAAGGACCATCAGCAGGTTCTTCTTTAGGAACTGGTTTTGAAGCATCAGGAGTAACTTGTGCAGAAGCATCAGCAGGAACATCTGCTGAATCATCATCAGGTACTTCTATTGGAGCATCTGCTGAAGCATCATGTGAAACATCAGGCTGAGCTTCAGTAGTATCAGGATGAGAAGCTTCAGTAGGATCAGGGTCTGGAACAACATTTGAAGGATCAGCATCAGTAGAATCATCCATCTGAGTTAACACTGAAGGAGAATGCACTTTCTCCTGACCACCAAAATATGACTCAGTGGATTCAGTAGGCGGATCAGCAGAATCATTAAGCCTAGTTCTCTTAGCAACAGGCCCATCCAAAAGTCTGCCACGCTGCTCTAAGACATCTTGGACATTTATACCAGAGGAATGAAGATTGGAAATGATTTTGTCATAGTAGAAAGTGAGATGTTTATCTGAAAATCCCCAAACCTTCTTTTGAGTCCATCCTGACCCAAACATAGAACATCCTTGATTCTTGACAAACTGCCTCATATATTTCTTGATTTCTGCCTTTGTCCAAGGTCTTTCCTTGAGGTGTTTAGCTTTTCTCTCTTCCTCCTGTTGTCTCTACAACTTACCTCTTTCAACCATCATCTTTGCAAAGTCAGTGGTCTGATAATTAACTCTAAGTACAGATTCAGCCAAAGTAGGCTTAGTAGCAGCCTGTTTAGCCAAATTTTCCCATTGCTCTGCAGAAAGAGTCTTAGCAATTTCATCTAGTTCCTTTTGTCTTTCAGCAGGCAGAGTACTAGTAAATGGAGTGCCCATCTTATCCAGATCAGCTTGTATTTTCCTAGCAAGTTCTTCTGAGGCTTTCATATCCAACTGAATCTTTGTTTCTGCAGCATCCTCTTTAGCTTGCAAGTTTGCTGCAACAAGCTCACAAAGCTTTTCTTTAGCAAGTTCCTCTTTGGTCTTCACTCTTGAAGGAATGTCCTGGTCAACCATGATGGACTTCCCTTTATCATTCTGAATTGAAGCAGCCTCAGGAGGAACAGAAGGTTGTTAAGTAGAAACAGCAGGACATTCAACTTGTATATCTGCTGATGTATCATGAGTAACCACTTCTGGCATAGGATCAGGAAAAACTTCCTTCCTAGAAGCATCAGTAGAAGTAGTATCAGCAGAGTGCTTTCTACTGACATAAGTTACTCTTGAATCCTTGTGAACACTTGTATCAGCAGAATGAGTAGATGGTGCAGGCCTAGCATCAGTAGCATTCTTCTGAACACTATCTAGTGTGGTAGCAGCAAGAAGTTCAAGGCCTTCCAAATCAATTGTGTCAGATGCTTTTGTAGACTCCTCATCTGATTCATATACAACACCTTGTCTCTTTCTTTTCTTGAGCTTAACTTCCAACTTCTTGACCCTTCCAATGAGAGTCAGAACTGCTTCACTAAGATTCTGTTTGGTGAAATTCATATCCTTTTCCAACTTGTCCACCTTATTCACATACCTGTTCAACAAAGCAGATAAAGAAGTAAGAGTAACAGGACCTTCAGTTCCACCAACAGGGATATCTGTGGCATTGGAAGCATCATTGGTCCTGTGAGTAGAATAATCTAAATCTATATCTACATCTACATGATCCTCAAAGTTATGTCTCAAGGGACTAGGTGTTGGAAGTCTTGTAAATTGTGGAGAATGTACAGGTTGTTCAGGGCCTAACTCCTCATTGAGCATATGCTCAGGAGAAGTATTAGCCATTTGTGAAGGTATAGGTATGGGTGGCCTAGGAGAGGGTGGTGGCTGAACATCAGGAGCAACTGATGCACTTGCATCAGTAGCAACTTCAACCCTGTCAGGAGAATCCTCTAGTGCTTGAGCATCAGGAGGATCCTGACCACCAGCAGCTGCATCAGCAGCCACTCCATCAGGGGGATTGCCCACAGGGGCATCAGCAGCTACTCCATCAGGAGCATTGCCAACAGGCAACATAGCAGGGAGTAAGGGTCTGTGTTCTCCTGTAAATTTGATTTTCATTTGAGAAAACAACTTTCTTGATAAACCCTTAACAGGCAAATGGGTAGGGTCAGTGGTCTGAATTCCTAAAATAATTTGAAGAAACCTAGGATACATTAAATATTTAAGTTTGGTATCCTTAACATTACCAAACATTTCATTGAATATATACTTAGAAAAGTTAAAGGTTCTTCCCTGAGAGAGACACACAATGGCAAGAGCAATGTCTGTCGAAAATTGATCCCATCCACCAGACTTAGAACTCATACACTGAAGCAAAGTGTGTGTCAGAAACCTCCATTTAGGGCAAAACAAATTCTTGTACCACACTTTCCCATTACCACTATAACCAGTAGCCCGAAGACCTGCAAGTATTTCTTCCTTAGCCAATTCACTCTCCCCGCCTTCATCATCCAATTGTAGTTGAGTTCTGACCAAAGACTTAGTAACAACACATTTTTCACCATCTACCATAGCAACAATCTCTGTTGGTCCATCATCAACAGTCCTGGTCCTTGCCGTTTCCCAAAATTGTATAACCAGAGATTCATGAATAACATTTGGATAATGGATCAAGGCATAATGAATCTTGGATCTTTGGAGAAATTCTATCATACCCACATAATCATCATCACCCTTACCACGACCAAGGAAAGCATGTTTGTTATGATCACCCTTGAAAAGTAGTTCAGCCATTGATTGATAAGAAGAAATTAGGGTTTGGAGTGCTGAATAAAGTTGAAATGGTTTTTAAAATTTATAGCGAGAGGAAATCAGTTAATTGTGAGTGGGATATGCACGTCGAGGTTAATTATGGTAAGTTACCAAACGTGGAATGTAATTGGCAAAAAGTATGGAAACCAATCTTTGACCAATAATCGACTTTAAAACATCCCAATTAAACTGACTCGTTAGCTGAAACCAAGTCAAACGGCAGAAACCAAATGGTCAATCCGTAGAAATAAGTCAATCGTTGACTACGGTCAACCATGTATGAATCAGCACCATCCGCAGAATCAATCAGCAGAATCACACCTTCAGTGGTAACCAAATATCTTTGAAAAATCTCTTTATTCAAATTTCGAATCACCCTTAATTATCTCCAAACCACCTCGCATTTATGGTAATAAAGACACGCGGTTTGGTTGATCTTATAAATAAAGGGTAATTATTCCCAAATATCTCCACACAATACAAATCCCTAATTACAATTCCTCCAATCAATTAAGAACCATGGCATCCAATCCAAGCATCATCAACCTTTCTTCTGACTCATCTGATTCATTTCAATCACTAACATCACCATCACCACTCAGAATGCCAACTCTCCCACGGGGTCTCACAAAAGAGCAAGCCAGAAAGAAGAAACATGATGTACCTACTCCAAGTTCATCATCATCAGAAGATCTTCCACCATACCCTTCTGAAATTGATGATCCTGAATACCAGAGAGAGATGGAGAGAAAATGGAATGCATTGGAGAGGGCAAACAGAGTCCCCAATCTTGATGAGTCTCCCTTCATCTTCACTTCTTCTGATGAAGAGGATGATGAGAGTGATACACTCTACAACCCCATAACCCCTGAGAAGCCCCAGTCCTCTCGTCCAAGACGACCATCAAGAGGAAGAAAATTAAATCCCCCATTGCCAAAGACAAGAAAGATTGTGATGGGGTGCCCTGTCCTCAGTGGCAAGGAATCTTCAACAACAACAACAAAGGCAAGGAGAAGATAGTTGAAGGCAAGGGCAAGGGCAAAGTAGAATAGGAATTCTAGGATTGATAGGCTTGTATTGCTTGTTTTAAACTTTCAATCTTTTTGTCCTGTTTTGTACTTCTGAAGAATCAATAAAAATCTTGCCTTGTTTGTCTTTACTTGAGTTTAATTCTTCTGAAAGAGTTGCATTCCCCTGAATAAATTAACCTTTTATACATCATCAGCAGGAACAAACTTTTAGAATTAAAATAGATGTTATCAGCAGCAAGTGGTCAAACCCATTGACTTTCATCCGAAGAATCCACTTAAGTGGACAACTTGCACAATTAGTAATTGCTACTGACTCAACTACCTCCCATTAACTTGCATTTACTCATATTAAACCCAAATCAAGTCTTTATAAAGAAGTCTTCAAGGCATGAGCTTCTCACAACTCATTAGTACACTTATAACATCACACCAAATCCTTTCTCAACACCCCAATCATGAAACCAAACCCCAAAATCATTGATATTTCCTCTGATTCTTCATCTGATTCCACATTTGACATTCCTCAAATACAAAGAGCATACTACTACCTTGGTGAAGGACCTTCTAAGTTTTGTCCATCTCCTACCTCATCAGAAGAAACAGAGGAAGCAGAGGAAGCTCCAACTCCTCTTGCTATGGTTATCCCTAATTTTACTCCTGTCATAGCATTCCTCACAAGAGAAATGGAGAGGGTTTGTGCTGATATGAGGAAGATCTCTGTCCCTGAAGAGCCACAGTCCTCAAAAAGGAACAAGGGTCCATTGAAGGTTGTCCTTGGTCTTGCTGCTCCCAAACTCTGGAACAAGGACATGCAATCCAGAGGGATCCACAAGAGGATGCCTGACCCTAAGGACATGGGCAAAGGGAAAAGAAAGATGGAGTAGAAGGTTGGGCTGTTGGAGGTGGTGGTGTGTTGGTTGGTTGAATGTTGTTAAATGGTGTCTTTTGTAATCTTGATGTTGAATGGTGTTGTTGTTGATGCACTTTCTGTTCCTTGAATAATGAAAGATCTTTTTATTATGTCTTTTACATTTGATTCCACTGATATAAGTAGTGTAGATCTTTGTACATCAGCAGGAACATAACCTGCAACCAAACATTCAAACAGAACACAAAAGAACAACCATAATAATATACAAAGTTAGTAAGAAACCTGCAAAACAAAGTTAGTAAACATAATAATCTACATAATATACAACATGTACAATCCTCCCTTGAGGCATATGCCTCCCCTGAGGCTTATGCCTCCCCTCAAACATAGCATTCAAGGGTTAACCATCCCAATGGTGACAACTAGGTGATTAAACCTAGGTCCATCAAAGGCTTTTGTTAATAAATCAGCCACATTATCATCAGTATGAATTTTAAGCACTTGAATTAGATGCTTCTCATTTGCATCTCTTATAAAATGGTGCCTAATTTCTATATGTTTAGTTCTCTGATGAAAAACAGGATTTTTAACAATAGAAATAGTACTTTGATTATCAATGTAGATTTTAGTGTTCATGAAGTTAAACCCGTAATCCAACATCTGATTCTGAATCCAAAGTACCTGACCACAACAGTTGGCAGCAGCAACATATTCTGCTTCAGTAGTAGAAGTAGCCACAATTGTTTGTTTCTTGCACTGCCAAGAAATAAGTCTTCTACCAAGAAATTGACAACCTCCTGTTGTGGATTTCCTGTCCAAATTAGCCCCTGCATAATCACTATCACTGTATGCCTCCAACACAAATGGTGATTCCCTTGGGTACCATAGGCCTAGCTTGGGTTGGCCTTTGATGTACTTGAAAATATTCTTCACTGCATTTAGGTGGGAAGTCAGTGGAGTGACTTGATGTCTTGAGCAAGCACTGACAGCAAAGGTAATGTCAGGCCTAGAAGCTGTGAGATACATGAGTGATCCAATCATGGATCTATAGAGGTGAACATTCACAGCCTCATCTTGTTCATTTGGATTTTTAAGCTTGGGTGGTTCATATGGAGTAGTAGCAGTCCTCAAAAGTTAAAAGTCAAACTTTTTCAAGATGTCCTTAACATATTTCTCCTGATGGATAAAAATCCCTTCAGGTTGTTGTTTGACTTGTAGCCCTAAGAAAAAGATTAATTCCCCTATAGCACTCATCTGAAATTCACCTTTCATCAAATCCTCAAATTCCCTTCACCATGCTTCCTTTGTGGATCCAAAAATAATGTCATCCACAAAGACCTGTACTAGAATGATGTCCCTGGAGTTTTTCTTAATGAAGAGGGTCTTGTGAATAGCTCCTCTTCTGTAGCCATGCTCCAAAAGAAATGTAGACAATCTAGCATACCATGCTCTTGGTGCTTGGTGAAGTCCATAAAGTGCCTTGACAACTTTGTACACCTTCTTAGGATGATGGGGATCTTCAAAGCCCTGTGGTTGAGTGACATAAACCTCCTCTTCAATTTTTCCATAGAGGAAGGCACTCTTGACATCCATCTGATAAACCTTAAACCCCATATATAAGGCAAAGGCTAAAAATAATCTAATTGCCTCAACCCTAGCAACTGGTGCAAAGACTTCAGTATAGTCAATACCTTCTTCTTGTCTGAAACCTTGAGCCATCAATCTTGCTTTATTTCTGACCACAATACCTCTAGCATCCCTCTTGCATTTTAATATCCACTTGGTCCCAATTGCAATTTTCCCTGCAGGAAGATCAACAAGGACCCAAACATCTTGATTCTTGAATTATTGCATCTCTTCCTGCATAGCTTCAACCCAACTAGGTTCACTCAAAGCCTGTTGAATGCTTGTTGGTTCAACTTGGGACAAGAAACAAGCAAACAAACAATGCTTCTGATCTGTGTGATTGTCTCTCTTCTGAGTGGATACATAAGTTAGAAATGCACAATGCCCAAACTTGGTATTCTTAATGGCACTCCTGGTAAGAACCATAGCATTTGGATCACCAAGTATATTATCCTGTGGATGAATGGTGTTGATCCTTTTAGTTGCAACAGGATTAACATCAATGGAGGTATCAAGATTGATTAGTGTAGGAGCAAAGTCTTCATCATAAGAAGCTGATTGAAAAATGTCATCACTTTGCTCAACATTAGCAAGATCTGAGGGAATTGGAAACCTGCCATAAGGTTCATCCAAGCTTGTGGATGTTTCAGTGGAAACAGGAACTGCAGCAAAAATGCCTTTAGCAGAATTGCCGTCAGCAGAATCAGCAGCTGCATCAGCAGATGTATCAGCAGAACTAGATTTTCTGCTCTCTTCAACAGCAGCTTGTTTTAAGAGTGCTTCAGTGTCTTGATCAAATTCAAGACCAAGTCTTTTAGCTTCCTCAGCAGCTGCATGTTCTTGCTTTTTGAGTCTAGCAAGATCTTCTGCATAGGTTGAGTTGTCCACATCATCAGCAGATTTGGCATCAGAGGCTTCTTTGTTAGGAGGATCTGCTATTTGAATTGGTAGAGTAGTTACAACAATAATGGGTTCATCACATTCTGAATCACTGTCTGAATCATCCTGTAGGGTACCTGCACTATTAGAAGATGACACTTGTATACCTGCAGAGGGGTTAGTTTTGTGTCTAGCATACCCCAAATAATTTGCTAAGTAATCAAGGTCAAAATACCATTCATGACCTTTTCCCTGAACATTTTCATTCTCCTCCAAAAATTTCAGGTTAAGAGTCTCTTCTATCTTCTTTGCAGCCAAGTTATAAACCCTGTAAGCCTTACTATGAGCTGAGTAACCAACAATATACCCTTCAGCAGCTTTTGCTTCAAATTTGCCTAAGTGATCACTTGTGTTTAGAATAGTCGCCTGACAACCAAAAGGTTTCAAGTGTTCAATGGTAGGTTTCTTCCCTGTCAGTAGCTCATAGGGTGTCTTATTATGAGGTCTAGTAATCAAGACCCTATTCAATACATAACAAGCAGTGCCAACTGCTTCAGTCCAAAACATGGTGGGAAGCTTAGAGTCAACAAGCATAGATCTTGCAGCCTCTATTAGGGTTCTATTCTTCCTTTCTGCAACTCCATTCTGTTGTGGAGTCCTAGGAGTGCTATAGTCTCTTTTAATACCCTTTAACCCACAAAGTTCAAGTTGAGCATTTTTGAACTCTGTCCCATTGTCACACCTTATACCTTTAATCTTCTTGTTAAGTTGGTTTTCAATGAGAGCCATAAATTCTTTAAGTGCCTGAAAGGTTTGATCTGTAGTCACCAAAAAGAATGTCCAACTGAATCTACTGAAAGCATCAGTGATTACCAAACAGAAGTACTTATGGTCAATACTCCTGATGGATGTTGGACCAAAAAGATCCATATGAAGTAGCTGCAATGGTTCTGAGATTGTGCTCATAGCAGTAATGGCCTTATAGGAAGCTTTGTGTTGCTTACCCTTGTTACATGCAACACAATTATGTTCATTAGTGAATATCTTGGAAGGAAGTCCATGAACAAGTCCATCTTTAGCAAGTTTGTTGATAACTTTGAAATTAACATGTGCCATCCTTCTATGCCATTTTGTAGATTCATCCAAGGATGCTTTAGCCACCAAACATGCTAGATCACCTTCTGGATTGACATCATTCAAGTCAAATGTATAAAGATTATGATTTCTTGGAGCTTTTAGCAATACATGATTGTCATCAGGTATTTTGAACTCAGGTGAAAGAATGAGACAACCCTCTTCAGTGAAAAGTACAGGAAGCTTTTTGTCACAAATTTGTGAAACTGAGAACAAATTGAATCCTTGAAGTTCCTTCACATATTAGACATTCTCAAAATCCACCTTTGGAGTTCTTATGGTACCTTTGCCAGTGATCCTTCCTACCCCACTTCCAAACCTCACTATTCCTCCATTAAAAGATACAAAGTCATGTAGCTTCTCCTGATTCCCAGACATGTTTCTTGAACAGCCACTATAAAAAATACCTAAGTCTTTATTAAGAAGAGGATGTGCCTACAACAAAAAAAGTTAATATACAACAACATGAATATTTTAAGAGGCTTAAGTCATGAAAGACTTAAGTCTGCCCTGTGGATCATTATGATGTACCCAAGAAGATGAGTCAGATCCACAATTGTTCCTGGAATCCCTGTAGTTATATGGCCTTTTATATGTCCAAGAACAATCTGCTGAGGACTTTTCAGCAGAATCCCAATTAGCCCTTCCCAAAAACATTTGGTCATTATATCCATACCAATGATTAAATCCATAAAATGGTCTTGACCCATATCTATTTTTATTGGTATTCATATATCTATTAGCAGAAACAGACCTATCAGAAGGAACAGACCAATCAGCAGGAATGGAATGCATTCTGCTGATGTTGTAATTTTCCTGTGGAACTAAAGAGGGTTTGGTACAAGTGTTAGTCCACTTTTGTCTAGGTCTATTATTAACAACAGAAACACCCATCCTCTTATCATGAAAATCACAATCCTTAATCAAATGCAATTTGCTACCACAAACAAAACACTTCTTCTTCTTAGAAGATTTATTAAATCCAAAAGATGTCTTATTAAACACAGAATTATTCAAAGAAACACCAGAAATAGAATTGTTTTGCAAATACTGAAAGGAATTGTTTTCAAAAGAAGTAAATAACAAGTCTTCAGAAGAGCCTGTCTTAGAAAGAACTTCATCAGCAGCAACTTCAGAGTCCACGGACTTGTAAGATGACTTGTCAGAAGGCTTTATTGAGGACTTGGGTGAGTCTGACTTGGTCTTGGAATGAGGTCTCTGAGGCCTTGTCCCTGGAAGAACAAGAGACATAAGTGTTAGAGTCATTACTAGATATACTTCTAGAGTCAGGTGAGTCATTGATCCTAATGCCAGTGTTTTCTTTTGATTCTGGTAAGTCCAACTTATGGGACGTAGGCTTAGGGGTTCCTATTGTTGGAGAGTCTTCAGACTTATTTGGCAAGTCTTTAGACTTTTTGCCAAACAGATGGTGTGAACCATCAAAGTCAGAGGTTTTAGTTGTAGGCATTAATACACCTCTAATAGGTCCTGGTACTGCATGCATCTCACCTTCTTTCAAAAACTTTATAGGTGCAGAGTTATTTTTACTTTTCTTATCAAAATGATGGTTTGCCTCTACACCTACATATTTCTTAAAACCTAAACCAAACTCAGATGTTACAGATTGACTTCCATAAAGAAAACTAGACAACTTATCACCTGAGACTAGCCACTATTTATGTAAAGCAATTTCTTTATCCAGCTTATCTTTTAAAACTTCTTTCTCAGATTCAATCCTAGCTTTTTCTTTTTCAGCAAACTTTAATTCATTGCTAGTATTCTCTAAATCTCTACTTAAAACTCTAATCTTTTCCTCATAAGCCAATTGATTTTGCTGAAACCACATCTTCTGTTGTTCTAAGGTTTTAAAAGCTTCTTTGTAAATAGCAGCTTCAATAAAACAAGCATTATATTTTGGTTTCATCTCATCATAAGCTTCTTTAAGAGTTGTATATTTAGAATCACAATCACAAACACAAGCAGATACCTGAGGAGATATTCCCATGAAGCCAAAGTCATCATCACAACTAGCCATGCAGGAGATTTGAGGAGTACTGCTTGTTGCATCTTCATGCTCATTCCAGTCAACACCAGCATCTATAGCAGTTACCAAGGATTTTGATTCTCCAGCCTCCACCTCTTTCTTCTTGTAAGCTGAATATCTGGTATTAGCTTCACCCTTCTTGGTTGTACACTCTCTTGCAAAATGGCCAATTTCTCCACAAGCATAGCACTTCACTTTTCTCCTGTCAAACCGAGCTGCATCTCTACCATCAACATTGAGCTTTTTCCCAACCTTTTGCTCAAATCTTCTGACCTTGAGTGAGAGCATAGCCATTTGCCACTTTAAGTCCAACTCTTCTAAAGCAAGTTCATCAATCTGCTCAAAATCTTCATAAGCTATTTGTTGCTGTTTATCAACTTCAGCAATAAATGAATGAAGTACATCTTCCATCACATTACTAATCTTTGGATGAGTTATTGGATTAGCATTTGAAAAAGACAATGTGGTAATGGGAAGACTTTGACTTAGAGTGGATGGACTTGAGTAGACATGTGGTAATGGGGATAGACTTGAGTAGGTATGTGGCATGTAGTTTGAGTTAGAGCTGATAAATGCAGATTGTGAAGGAGTTGCTGCATATGGAGAGTATCCCTTGATGTCGCCTTCCAAAGCTCTGAGTTTGTTGTACAAGTCATCAAAACTGAGGTAGTACAGGCCACCTTTGGTTTTCAATGATATACTAACCTAAGACCATGAGGGAGGTAAGGCTCTTAGAAACCTGGAATTCACCTCCTCATTGTCAGGTCTGGCTAGAAGCTGATTCAACAGACTCAGTATCTTCTGAAACCTGTCATAGCCTTTGTGGAGACCCTCTTCTTCAGTTATTCTGAATTCTTGGAATTCTTGTTTCAACATACTCTTTCTCATCCTTTTTGATTCTTCATTCCCCCCAAATCTAGCTTTTATAGCCCACCAGATTTCTCTTGGATCAGTCATGGAATGAAAATCTCCCATGTGGTCATCAGGGATTGCTTGCAGCAATATAGTTCTTGCTTTGTTCTCCCTTTGTATAGCAAGAATTTCTTCAGCAGAAACAGGTTCCACAATCTTAATTTTGCCATCAGCATCTACAGTTTGCTTTTTAGGGCGGCAGCCATTGAGGATAACATTCCAGAGGTTATAGTCAACACTTGCAATCCAGTTTTGCATCTTCATGGCACAGATCTCATACTCATCCTTCCCGAGAAAAGGAAGCTTGGCATTGCTGTTTGAGAAGGCCACCTGTTGTAGTTGTTGAGTGAGAGAGCCTACTTCTGAGAGAGTGACATCACTGCCTGGTTTGTCTCCCATTGATACTAAGTGAAAAGTTATGTGATTGTGTTGAGGTTACAGAGAGTATCTCGTGGCTCTGATACCACTTGTTAGAATCTATATCTTGATAGATCTCGAGCCAATAGATCGTTAGCCTACTAATGTAATCACCAGTAAGACTAAGTAGATAATCTCTGTGAGCTTGTAATTATTGCGGAATATAAAAACAAACTTATATACTAAGCTTGATCCTCTATAGATCAATATACTTTAACTAACAATGTTATGAAACTCGTACATAATACAATGACCTAGGGTTCCTTATATACTAATGGAAACCCTAACCTTTCTTACAAGAAACAAATAATAATAAACTAATAAAAAATATTCTACATATCTTGTCCTAAATTACATAAGTTCTATCCACGGATTAACTCTATCCGTAGGATCTCTATCCGTCCGCAGAAACCAGTCATCAGTAGAAACAACTCTAAGCTTCCGCAGGAACCTATCAGCAGTATCAGTCAGCAGTATTAATTCTGACTTCAATAATTCCTTACATATTTGATATCGGTTTTTGTCTTGACCGTAATCTTGCCTTTTCCCTTCACTTGTACCACTACTCCATTTCCCATTTTTACTTGAGAATTTCCTACAGTGTCAATATTGACCAAAATACTTTCATCACCGGTCATATGAATACTGCAACCACTGTCAAGAAACCATGTGTCACTTCTTTCAACGTTAGCTGAGTGACAAAAGAAAACATTTCCATCTTCTTGTTTTTCTTCTAAAAAATTTGCTTGTTGTTTGTTTTTCTTTGGACAATTTTTTTTTTTAGATGACCAAATTGATCACAGTGAATACATTTATACTTTTCTTTGTACCAACTATATTTCTCATCGTGATTGTCTTTCTTGCAAATGGAACACTTGTGAGAGTTTCCATTGCCAAATGATCTTTTCTCGAAGTTGCCTTGACCTCTAAAACTTTCGTAGCTTTGTCCACGTCCACGGCCTCTATAATTTCTGCCTCCTCGACCGGCTCGAGATGAATTCTCTCTTCCATAATTTTGTGGTGGTTTCTTGTCTCCTTGCAAGCTGGATTGGAATGCATTTTTGATCGCCTTTCTAGAGTGACGAGTCATACGCTACTCATATGACTTGAGAGAACTTTGCAATTCTTGAATACCTAAAGTTTTGAGATCTTTGGTGTTTTCAATGACTGCTATTAATTACTGGATCAAATTTTTCGGGGATACTTATGAGAATTTTCTCAACAATACATTGGTCTTCAATTTCATCACCATAATTTTTCATCTGATTAATCAAATCGGTTAATCTAGATGAATAGTCATTTAGTGACTCATTTTCCTTCATCTTCGTGTTCTCGTAATCTCGTCTGAAAGTTTGTAGTTTTATAACTCTCACTTTCATGTCTCCTTGAAATTGCTTAAGCACCTCCCAAGCTTCTTTTGCTTTTTTTAGATGCATGATGTCGAAAACTAGAAGGGGGGTTGAATAGTTTTACGTCTTTTTACTTCGTTATAAAAATTAGTTTTAAAGTTTTGCTTAGCTTTTAAAAACTTAGATTCGATAGTATGTGATCTCAAGTCTTGTACAATATAAACAATTAATACTACACAATATATTATAATGATAAGTAATGAAACAAGCAAGAGATGGAAAGATCGAACCGGGAGACAAGAGATTTATAGTGGTTCGGCTACAAGGACACCTTCCTTGCCCTACTCCACTCCCCGAGCACCTAACTCGAGAGTTTTCTTCACTATATCAACAAGCTCCCTTATGGCGGAGAAAACCGTACACACCAATCTACACACCACTTTTCACACCACAACTTCGTCACACCTAAGTCACGACTTCTACACAACTTCTTCAAATCTATCTACTTCACAACTAAATACTCCACACCTATCTTCTTCACACCAATCTAGTTCCTAACTTATCTTCTTCACACCAATCTAGTTCCTAACTTATCTTCTTCACACCAAGCTACTAACTAATCACACAATCAATATCTAACACAACTATCTACAATCAAATATTCACAACAATCTTCACAAAGAATAATGTAAAAGATCTTTGATGATGCACCAACAACTTGGATGTGGAGATCACAACAAGTTGCAATACTTCTTGTCTTGAGGGATAGAAGTATTCTTCTCTTGCACTTGAGAGGATGAAGGTTGGATCACTTTGAAACAAAGAATTTATATACTTATGATCAAAGGATAAAAGAATGGAGATTTGGATCTAGATCAGAAAGTTTAGTAGTGCAAAAGGTGAGGAAAAAATCCAGGTTTAAGGTGGTATTTATAGGCAAAAGAATCTGACAGAGGAGCGTGGTCGGTCCCCTTAATTCATGGTCGGCCCCCTTAAAATTAAGGGGACCGCCCTTTATAATTAAGGGGGCCGCCCAGCTGAAACGGCCAGATTCTTTGTCTTTTAGTGGGGAAAGTTTATTTGATGAAAAACTAACTGATTTTGGTTAAAATTTTGAATTCATATATTTAGTATGAATAAAACATTTTTCTTTATTACCAAAAGTGTTTTTCAAAAATATATAATATGTTTATATAAATAAATAAACTTTGTATTAGTTAATTAAATACCCCTTTGATCATAAATTACACTAAACATTTTGTTTATTCATACCTTAAGTGATTTGGATGTAAAGAGAAATATTAATCACTAAATACTTGTTTATGTCACAAGTTTTAGTTCTATGAGTTTATATTTTGTGATAATCAAAACATAGAGATATTGATAACATGTTAATAATGTTTTTAGGCATTAATTTATGTCAACAATCTCCCCCTTTTTGATTATTACAAAACCTTAAACTCAATATATCTAAAACTTGTTTTTAGACAAGTATTATAGAGTTTACATTTCTCTTCTCCCCCTTTTTGTAAAATTAAAAAGGTTAAGCCGAGTAAGCTTCGCGAGGGAAGTTTAAACGGGTAGAATGCTCCCCCTTGATGTATGCTCCCCCTCATTTGAGAGCACCAAGGGAACGAGCTATGGAGATCTTTGCTACAAAAATATTTGAAGAGAGCAAAATACACATATATGCAAGGCAACAATTATGCAACTAAACATAGATTCATTCAAGCATTGTAGGAATGATAAACATTACAACATTCAATATGCTTGGAGCATATTGATAAAAAAAAAATAACACAGAAGAAAAGACATAGTCCTATTTTGCCTAAGAGAGCAGTTGGACTTGCTTGCAACCCATGGTTGATTGTTTTATTTGCTTGAAGAGAAACATAAGCATAAAGCTTAGATGTTTGATTGAGAGGGATATGGAGTGGAGTGTGGAACGGAAGAAGTGGATCTCACGATGTTGTATCGTGTTAAGTGTGGTATTGGATGATTACGAGTGAGAAGATATTCAATCCAAGAAATATCTTCACTCAAGTAGAGGATTTGTTTTCGAAGGAATATGCAACAAGGGCAAAAGTGAGTGTGATTTGTAACTTGATCCAAGTTAATAGAGTGGGGAAGGCAATTTGCATAGGGTGATGATGGAGGTAGCCCTTTGTTGCGTTGTGCAAGATGCATAGCAAGGAGATCACTAAGATCATGGATTTGGTTTATTTCATCACGGAACTTTTGTTTTTCCGTGGCAATGTGGAGGGGATCATAGGTTTGGTATGGATGAGTTGGGTTTGAGTAATTGGAATTGTAGTTTGATGGTTGATCAAACTTGCATGGATCATTATAAGTTGTTGGAGGTTGAGAGGTGTAGTTTGGCTTGAAGGAAGATGTTTGGCCAATGTTGTATGGTTTGTAAAGTGGATCAAATGAATGACTTTTTTGGTTTGATGCAAAGTTTGGGAAATAAGAGGTTGGTGGTGAGGAATGATTTCCAACTTCATTTATGATGATGGATTTGTTTCGATGACTTTTTCGTCGCCAAACGGGTTTTTCCGTCATCCTTGCTAGCCTTGAGGCTTTTGATTTTGGTTTGTTTGGAGAGTTCATGATGGGATGAATGGAGAGCTTTGAGGATTGGGGATATTTATAGTGTAAGATTTGTGTGTTTAAGGATGGATAAAGTTTGTTTGGAGGATTAGGACAAAATATGTTGGTGAAAAATAGGAAATGTAGGTTGAAATGGGCTAAAAAGCAGAAAAGACTCTGTAAACCCTACCAGCAGATGGCCGGTCCCCTTAATTAGGGGGCGGTCCCCTTAATGATTAAGGGGGCCGCCTTACAGAATTAAGGGGGCCGCCCATCTGGTGATTTCCAGGTTGCCAGAATTGGATTTTTGGCAGAAAATTTGCAGAAAGGTTATGTGTTTGGATTAGAATGCAAGCAAGTTCAAGTCTCTTAGGCAATATAGAGTCTAATCTAATCAAGATATAGCATCCATGTAAAAACACATAAACACAAGAGCAAATAATCAACATATAACAAGCAAGAGAAAGCAAATAGAGATAAGCACAATTAAGCTTCCTAAGGCATCTATCTTAGATTAAAGGCAAAGGCAATTAGTGAGTGAAAAACTAATGATGGATCAAGATGACACCATTACTAGTGAATTTGTCCTAGTGAGTGTCTATATGCAACAAATGTGAAGTTGTGATTGTTTCGACTCCTAGTAACAAAAAGAAATAACGATCCTAAGAAATAATCCAAATGATCTCCTTGATTCAATTTTTTTGCTCGGTCATGAATGTCAAAGATACATATTAGATTATATACATTGACAATTTATGTGAGAGTTTATGCATGATTTTGAAATACAATGTTTTTAGAATTAGTCAACAATGCAAGGAAAATGATTTTCATGTGATTCCTATATTGTGAGAATAATTTTTAGAGAAAATTGATTGAGTTTAAAAAAAATATGCAAAGAAAATAAATCTTCTTAATCTTTAGTTTTGTGCGAAATAGATTCCTAGACTCAGAAAAGGTGGAATGGAAGAAAAATAAATTTTCATGCAAGTATAAATTAGAATTAATTCAATGTAATTTAGTCAACTTGTTCCATCATTCCTAATCCTAAACGCAAGTGGTTGAATAATTCACGCTTAAGGGGTTTTGTGAATATATCCGCAATGTTGTCTTCCGATGCAACCTTTTCTATAGATATATTTCCTTTTTGTACATTATCCCTAAGAAAATGGTGACGTATTTCTATGTGTTTAGTCCTAGAGTGTTGCACCGGATTTTTACTTAAATCTATCGCACCTTTGTTATCGCACATAATGGGGACATTTTCTAACCTAATGCCATAGTCTACGAGAGCTTGTTTCATCCATAGTGCTTGTTGACATGCCTTTCCGGCGCTTACATATTCGGCTTCGGTGGTAGAAATAGCAAGAGCGGTTTGCTTCTTCGAAAACCAAGACGTTAGACAACATCCCATAAACGTGCAAATACCGCTAGTACTCTTTCTATCTACGTAGTCTCCCGCATGATCCGAATCCGCATAGACAATGGTTTCTATGCCGGATTCCTTAGGATACCATAATCCTAAGTGTATAGTGCCTTTAACGTATCGGAAGATACGCTTAACCGCTTCTAGGTGAGAGGTTTTGGGATCCTCTTGAAAACGGGCACAAAGGCAGACACTAAACATGATATCGGGTCTACTTGCCGTCAAGTATAGTAAACTACCTATCATTCCTCTATACTTGGTGTTATCTACGGACTCACCTTCATCGTCCTTTGTGAGCTTTACCTCCGTAGACATGGGTGTTTTCATGGGTTTTGAGTCTTCTAGGCCAAATTTCTTAAGCATTTCCTTAATGTACTTAGATTGGTTAAAGAATATTCCATCTTCTAATTGTTTTATTTGTAATCCTAGGAAGAAATTAAGTTCACCCATCATACTCATCTCAAACTCATCATGCATGATTTTGGCAAATTCATCACACATGTCTTGACAAGTCGATCCAAATATAATGTCATCAACATATATTTGAACAATGATGAGATTTGGGTCTTTCCTTTTAGTGAAAAGAGTGTTATCTACCATTCCCATGGAATAATCATGTTTAATAAGAAAAGCTTTTAATCGATCATACCAAGCTTTGGGAGCTTGTTTGAGTCCATACAAAGCTTTCTTTAACTTATAAACATAATCAGGTTTTGCGAAGTCAACGAATCCTGGAGGTTGTGCCACATATACCTCCTCATTGATAAAACAGTTAAGGAATGCACTTTTCACATCCATTTGGAATAACTTAAAATCTAGGGCGCAAGCATAGGCAAGTAATATCCTAATTGATTCTAGTCTAGCTACGGGGGCATAAGTTTCGTCATAATCAATTCCTTCTTGTTGATTATAACCTTGGGCAACTAACCTAGCTTTATTCCTAGTAACTATTCCATTCTCGTCTAACTTATTCCTATATACCCATTTGGTTCCTATGATGGTCATATCCTTTGGATTTGGGACTAGTTCCCAAACATCATTCGCCTTAAATTGATTTAATTCTTCTTGCATAGCTATAATCCAACTTTCATCCTTTAAAGCCTCGCTAATATTCTTAGGTTCTATTGCTGAGAGGAAACAAAAGAAATTGTTTTTATCTTGGGCTTGTGATCTAAGGGTTCTTTGGTTAAGATGTCCTATTATATTATCTAATGGATGTGATCTAGATTCTTTAATATCAACAATTTCGTTATTTTCTAAGTGAATGTTTTCATTATCATTTCCTATGGGTTTTGTTTTACTAACCTCAATAGCTTCATCTTCGACTAAATCATCATCTCCTAAAGGTAAAGTTTTAGGAGGTGGTGGTGTTTCATCAAATGTTACATTTAGTGATTCCTCTACTTTCATGGAGTGTTTGTTAAGTATTATATATGCTTTGCTATTTTGTGAATATCCTAAAAATATTCCTTCATATGATTTTGGATCAAATTTAGTGAGATAATCCTTAGTGTTTAAAATATAGCATTTACTTCCAAATACCCTAAAGTAGCTTAAGCTTGGTTTTCTACCTCTTAATAACTCATAAGGAGTTTTTCCTAGAATTCTTCTAATTGATACCCTATTTAAAATATAAGTTGATGTATCTACGGCGTGACACCAAAATTTTTATGGGATGGATTGTTCATTTAACATGGTTCTACTCATTTCTTGTAGTGACCTATTTTTTCTTTCTACTACGCCATTTGATTGAGGAGTACGAGGAGCGGAGAAATTGTGAGATATTCCATTTATCTCGCAATATTTTCCGAATTGTACTTCGTTATCAAATTCCCTACCATGGTCCGTCCTAATGGCAACTATTGAGCATCCTAATTTATTTTGAATCATTTTACTAAATATTTCGAATTTTTCAAAGGCTTGGGTTTTGTCACTTAAAAACCTAGTCCACGTGTATCGTGAGTAGTCATCTACTATTACTAAGGTATATTTGTTTCCTCCATAGCTCCGCACAGCGGATGGACCAAAAAGATCCATATGCAATAATTCTAGGCACCTAGTAGTGGATACTATATTCTTGGCTTTGTGACTAGCATGAGCTTGTTTTCCAATTTTACATGCATCACAAAAATGCTTGTCATATTTTAGATTAGGCAAATTTCTAACTAATTCCTTAGAGGCCAAAGATTGTATTTGTTGCATGTTAGCGTGTCCTAATCTCCTATGCCATAGTGTAGAGTTTTCATCTAGGGTCGTTAGGCATATCCTATCCTCAGGTTTGTTTCCTAGTTTCATAACATATATGCCACCTTTTCTAATTCCTCTACCTATAATTTTTCCATTCTTAACTATTTCGCTATCATCTTCGGTAAATGTGACTCTACATTTATTATCACATATTTGTCCTACACTAAGCAAATTATATGTTAATTTATCTAAATGCTCTACATTTTCAATAGTAAGTGAGTCTTGAGAGATCGTACCTTTGCCAATGATTTTTCCACGTAAGTCACTACCGAAAATAACGTTACCTCCATTGTATGCCTTGTATGTAGAGAATAGATTGCGATTCCCCGTCATGTGCCTCGAACATCCGCTATCTTTAATCCATTCGTCAGGTTCCAAGTCAATTCCTAAACATATTTCATCGGTTTCTTTTGCCATAAAGCACTTTTCGTCTCTTGGCTTTTCAACCTCTTCTTTGTCATTATCACTCCATGTTCCACTAACAAAAGCACCTTGATTTTCATAACCCGGTGGCTTTAGACATTCGCCAATGAGATGATTTGGACTTCCACATCTAAAGCACTTTCTTTTCCCGTAGTTGTCACTTCTATTCCTTTGGAATGCTCTTCTTTCGTCTCGTGATGATCTAGTGCATCTTCCTCGTCTCTTGAAGAACTTCTTGAATTCTCTTACGGCCATTGCATATTCTTCGTCTTCACTTTCGTCACTTGAATCATCATCATCACTAGATTCCTTTTTGGCTTTTAGAGCAATGGACTTGGTTTGTTCTTTCTTGACTTTGACCGTTTCCGAATCTCTTCTTATGATTTCTTCATGAACCTTCAAGTTGCCAATTAGTTCATCTAGTGATAACGTCATCAAGTTCTTTGATTCTTCGATTGCCGTGACCTTAGCTCGCCATTTTGGATGCAATGCTCTAAGAAATTTCCTAACACAATTTTTACTAGAAAATGTCTCATCAAGTGCTTTTAAACTTGTGATGATAGTGTTAAACTTAGCAAAAGCATTGTGGAAAACTAGAAGGGGGGGTTGAATAGTTTTACGTCTTTTTTATTAGTTGTAAAAATAGTTTTAGTGTTTTAAAACTTAGATTCGATAATTATGTGATCTCAAGTCTTGCACAATACAAACAAATATCAATACGAAATATATAACAATGATAAGTAACAATAATAAGTAAGAGATGGAAAGATCGAACCGTGAGACAAGAGATTTATAGTGGTTCGGCTACAAGGACACCTTCCTTGCCCTACTCCACTCCCCGAGCACCTAACTCGAGAGTTTTCTTCACTATATCAACAAGCTCCCTTATGGCGGAGAAAACCTTACACACCAATTTACACACCAATATTCACACCAATCTACACACCAATTTACACACCAATCTACACACCAATAATCACACCACAACACCTTCACACCTAAGTCACAACTTCTACACACCTTCTTCAAGTCAATCTACTTCACACCTAGCTTCTTCACACCAATAGATTTCCTAGCTTTTCTTCTTCTCACCAAGCTATCAACTAATCACACAAGCTATATCTAACACAACTATCTACAAGCAAATATTCACAACAATCTTCACAAAGAGTATGTAAATAATCTTGATGTTACACCAACAACTTGGATGTGGAGATCACAACAAGTTGTAATACTTCTTGTCTAGGAAGATAGAAGTATTCTTCTCTTGCACTTGAGAGGATAGAAATTGGATCACTTTGAAACAAAGAATATATATACACTTATGATCAAAGGATGAGAGAATAGAGAAATAGATCTGGATCAGAAAGTTTTGAAGTGCAAAAGGTGAGAAAAATCTGAGGGATGAATCAGTATTTAAAGGGGGGGGGGGGGAAATACTGTTCTGGAGCGTGGCCGGTCCCCTTAATTGTAGGCCGGTCCCCTTAATGATTAAGGGGGCCGCCTAGTAACATTAAGGGGGCCGCCCTCCTGAACGTTGGTTTTTCTTGTCTTTTAGTGGGGAATATTTTTCTGGATAGAATTTGCCATTTTTGGTTGGAAATTTGAAATCATATATTTATTATGAATTAAACATATTCTTTTAATTCCAAAAGTAATTTTGTAAAAGATATAAGATGTTTAATACATTTTATAAAAATTCTAGTGATTAGAAAAATTTCCTTTGATCATGAAATGTAATAAACCCTTTGTTTATTCATACCTTAAGTGATATGGAAGCAAAGACAAATATTAATCACTAAAAACTTGTTTACGTCATAAGTTTTAGATTAATGAGTTTATGCTTTGTAATTATCAAAACATAGAGACATTGTTAATAAGCTAACAATGTTTTAAGACATTATTTATGTCAACAAGCATTATCAATTGATTCCTCTTCCGGAATCGTAAATTGTTCATATTGTTGTACAAGAAGATCTATTTTATTATCTTTGACTTAGCTATTACCTTGGTGAGTAATTAATAAAGAATCCCAAATTTCTTTGGCGGTTTTACACATAAAAATTCTTTCATATTCTTTGCGTGGTAACGCATTATAAATTACCATTTTAGCCTCATTATTTTTTGCTAATTTCTTTTTCAAATCATCATTTTGTTCTTCAAAAGATACAATTTCATTCATTTTAGTTTCAACATTATATTGAATAGGAGGAAAATCACCAAAGGTAATAATATGTCAAAGATCAAGATCTTTTGATTTCACATAAGTTTCGAATCTATTTTTCCAATATAAAAATCCATCACTTTCAAATAGTGGTGGTCTTTGCATAGATTGCCCTTCTAAATATTTTAAAGAATCCATAGATCGTTACAAGTTTTAAAATACAATATATTTTAAAGATCTTGTTAGACGTGGCTCTTGATACCAATTGTGGAAAACTAGAATGGGGTTGAATAGTTTTACGTCTTTTTACTTCGTTATAAAAATTAGTTTTAAAGTTTTGCTTAGCTTTTAAAAACTTAGATTCGATAGTATGTGATCTCAAGTCTTGTACAATATAAACAATTAATACTACACAATATATTATAATGATAAGTAATGAAATAAGCAAGAGATGGAAAGATCGAACCGGGAGACAAGAGATTTATAGTGGTTCGGCTACAAGGACACCTTCCTTGCCCTACTCCACTCCCCGAGCACCTAACTCGAGAGTTTTCTTCACTATATCAACAAGCTCCCTTATGGCGGAGAAAACCGTACACACCAATATACACACCAATCTACACACCACTTTTCACACCACAACTTCGTCACACCTAAGTCACGACTTCTACACAACTTCTTCAAATCTATCTACTTCACAACTAACTACTCCACACCTATCTTCTTCACACCAATCTAGTTCCTAACTTATCTTCTTCACACCAATCTAGTTCCTAACTTATCTTCTTCACACCAAGCTACTAACTAATCACACAATCAATATCTAACACAACTATCTACAATCAAATATTCACAACAATCTTCACAAAGAATAATGTAAAAGATCTTTGATGATGCACCAACAACTTGGATGTGGAGATCACAACAAGTTGCAATACTTCTTGTCTTGAGGGATAGAAGTATTCTTCTCTTGCACTTGAGAGGATGAAGGTTGGATCACTTTGAAACAAAGAATTTATATACTTATGATCAAAGGATAAAAGAATGGAGATTTGGATCTAGATCAGAAAGTTTAGTAGTGCAAAAGGTGAGGAAAAAATCCAGGTTTAAGGTGGTATTTATAGGCAAAAGAATCTGACAGAGGAGCGTGGCCGGTCCCCTTAATTCATGGCCGGCCCCCTTAAAATTAAGGGGACCGCCCTTTATAATTAAGGGGGCCGCCCAGCTGAAACGGCCAGATTCTTTGTCTTTTAGTGGGGAAAGTTTATTTGATGAAAAACTAACTGATTTTGGTTAAAATTTTGAATTCATATATTTAGTATGAATAAAACATTTTTCTTTATTACCAAAAGTGTTTTTCAAAAATATATAATATGTTTATATAAATAAATAAACTTTGTATTAGTTAATTAAATACCCCTTTGATCATAAATTACACTAAACACTTTGTTTATTCATACCTTAAGTGATTTGGATGTAAAGAGAAATATTAATCACTAAATACTTGTTTATGTCACAAGTTTTAGTTCTATGAGTTTATATTTTGTGATAATCAAAACATAGAGATATTGATAACATGTTAATAATGTTTTTAGGCATTAATTTATGTCAACACATGATTTTTGAGAAGATTGACTGTGTGACTTCCCGTTGAATCATACTTAGAACGGCTGCATTTTGGCTTCTCGTTTGCTTCAAATCTTTCATTTGATCATCGGTTAATTTTTTCGTATCAACGGGTTCTTCATATGTGTTTTTGACAACGTCAAACACATATAAAGAATCAAAGAGTGTCTACGTTTTGAGACACCAATAATCATAATTTTCACTATCAAAAATTGGGACGACAACATGACTTAAATCAAAACCTTGTTGTCTTGCTATAACCGCTCTATAAAAAAATGGTAAGAACTCGTTTAACCCAAATGGATTCGAATAAGCTCTGGTACCAATTTCTGTTGGATATATGAGATGTTACTCTCACAAAAATATTGTTCACAAAATATTATTACGACAACTCTATTGTAATATCATATAATGACACTAAAAGTTTCTTTATTTAAAAAACTTGAAATATTCTTTCTTTAGAAAACTTTGGTGAAGGCACTAGTACATTTCTCTACTACTTTGCTATTACCTTTATAGGCTTCATGTAGTATTACTATTACAATATGAAATGAAATACAAGTAAACATTAGCATAGTATACTACTGTAATGTATAGTAGTCAGGTTCAGTAGGTTGCCTTTTTGCCGTCCACAATCTTCAAATGTATATCAACCTTGTAGAAAACCAACTTGTATTTTTCTTTGACAAAACAACATGTTTTAATTTTACCCAACTATTCATTTATCAAACTCAAATAGTTGGGCTTGTCCTAAAAATATTTTTTTTTTCTTTTGTGGTACGCAAAACACATTAGTTCACAAAAATGAAAAACGTATATAAGTAAGTTCACATATATGTGTTACTAGTATAAATTTAGGAATATATGACAAAGTTAAGTTAAATGTTGCAAATTTATTTTTTATTGGCAAAGTACAAAACCTAATCGTAAGTATATGTGGTCTAGTGGGTGGGGCTTAACTTGTTAAGCGAGCCACAAGTGGGAGTAGTACCGGGTGGGTGACCACCCGGGAAGTCCTCACTTGTGGTCTACTTGTAGACCATATTGTTCCGGAGATATATTGCAATGATGGATTTGAACCCTTGAGTCACTCGTTGCGGGGGTTCGAATCTTGAGCATGGCCCGGTTTTTATCCGGCTGTTTCTCCAGCAAGGTAAACTTGTGTGGAGGCAGTACGGTTTCCGGGGGAAACTCGTTACCACCTGAGATCAGCGTGGACCCGGTTCAGACAACATAGTCTGGCGGGGTGGCGATGAGGCCTTCACTGTCCGCGAAGGTCGTCGACACCTTTCAAAAAAAAAAAAGTATCATAAGAGATAGTGACCGACTAATATCTTTTGCGTGAAGTACACTCAAAAGATTTAAAACTTTTGTACACATAAAGACAATCATTATTTGTAAACTTCAAAAACAACAAAAATCCTCCCACACACACACACCGCCACGCACACACGTACCTCCACCTCCTCGCCCAAACTCCTCACCCTCCACCATGTCATTCGCACGAACATTCCTCCCGTCACCGTCACTAACTAACTTGTCCGTCAAGTTCAGTGTCAAATGTCAGTCAGTCGACGGTATAAGTGGACGGAGTGAGATTAGGTTAGGGTTACCGAGTAAAGGCCGTTTGGCTTCTGAGACTCTTGATCTTTTTAAAGTATATATTGCTTCTCATTCTCTTTTTCTTTATATATATATGTTACTGGTTTAGTTTTGATTGTTGTTGTGATTGAACTGATATTTTTTTTTTTTTTTTTAATTATTCAAGGAATGTCAATTATCTGTTCGGCGTCCGAATCCTCGACAATACGTTGCGGATATTCCTGAGGTATATTTATACGAGTATTAATCAGTTTTATAAAAGTATAGTGATGAGAACAAACGTAGAAATATGTCTGATCGTGCATTATGTGTTATACGTTTTAGTTATGTTGCTATATCTATATGTTTAGTGCAGAAAGGTTATACCTTGACTATAGTAATCTAGTCAAGTATTATCATTTTGTGAATTGAAGTTGGGATGAAGGTTATATTGTTTAAAAAGGAAAATGTAGTTTCTGATTAGGTGTACGGTTTATATGCATGGTGGCATGGGGCACAATATTATTGCAAATCGCTTTTCTGTAGTTAAAGAGAGTTTGCGTGGATTAGAGACGTAATGGTTATCATATTGTCCGTAATAAGTTGAACCGTGGGTTTGAATTAGGGATGGAATTGAAATTATATGTTTCTCTATTACTAACCACTCGAACTGCTCTAAAGGAGTAAAGCTATTTTTTACTCCTTAGCTTCTAGCTCAGCATACCAGTTCAATAATCTTCTACAACCTCTATCCCTAGTGATTGTTGTTTTCACACACATTGTTAGGTGCTTGATATCTTAATTATAGAAGTTAATACATCCCAAATAGCATCGAGCTTATGTTGAGTTTTGCAGCTATTTTATATGAACTCTGATATCAAATGAGTATTATGGAGGTGGGGATTGCAAATTATCTAGACTCTGATTGCAAATTATGTGTTTTCCACCCGTATTGTTTACAAGATATACTGCCTAGTGCCTACCTGTGGAAGACAAAGTTGGGCAATCCGAACTGACATAAAATTATATATCTGTCATCCCACTAAGCACAAACGAGCATAAAATTATTTATCAGAATTTGGTTTTCCTACTTTTACTTAAAAAAAATTAGAATTGTAGTATAACAAAGTTTTCAGTTTGTGTACAAGGTTTCATGGTTGTGATTAACTTATTTACAATGTCAACTTGCAGCTCCCAAACTTAGAAGTCTGGTTTCAGCGTCCGAAAGACATCGTACGAAAACTCGTTTCAGGTGATCTAGACCTTGGTATTGTTGGTCTTGACACACTTAGTGAATATGGACAGGTAACACAATTTAAGGAACAATATGCTGTATTTTGTCATAATTAATAATTTTTTCTGTTACTAGTTCTATGCAACCTTAATTATATGCTGTTTATGTATTTCTTTTTCTGCTTAGTTAGTGTTGAACTAAGTGATCAGCTATATTTTGCACTTATTATCTAGACAGTTTTAGCTACTTGAGCAACATTAAAATGAATCACGTTTTAAAAGTCGTTATCATTTGATACTTCTGAGTATGCACAACTTTTTCAACCGTTCGAAGTAGCTTGATTTACGTACAAGTAACTTTAATTGTAACATACTGCTCTTTAACGTTAAAAAGTAACTTGAATTGTAACACTGTGATAATCAATCTTGTTGTTCACCACTTATTTTGCTCATCGATCAAATAGATAGCCTGTAATTTTTTCCCAACCTTCCGTTTAGTGTCAAGTTTTTTATTTTCTTTTTGAACACTTTCTATGAAATAGATGTTATGTATGTTTTACATCTTTCTTTTTTAGCATCTATAATAATTGCAAGAGAAATACTTTTCACGTAGGGTAAGCCTCAATTTTTAGAATAACTTGGTTTTACGTTTTACATTCTTGTTTGCATATCAAAGCAAGTATTTTTGTTTGGATAATATAACCAGTAGAACATTATGTTTGTTCATCGTTTTCAGGGAAATGAAGATCTGATCCTTGTTCACGATGCTCTTGCATATGGAGATTGCCGTTTATCTCTTGCAGTAAGTCTGCTTTCTCTTCGATGAGTTGACTTATGAACATTAACTAATCTTTAGAAGTTAAAAATGCATGTGTGACATTCTTTTCTCATACTTTTAGATTCCAAAATATGGGATCTTCGAGAACATCAATTCGGTCAAGGAGCTAGCACAAATGCCTCAGTGGACTGCTGAGAAGCCTCTAAGAGTTGCCACGGGTTTCACTTATGTATATAGTTAATTTCTTACGTAATACTGTTACAGTTTTCTTCTCTAGTAATTTGACCAAGTCAGAAGTGTAATTTGGTTTCTGTTTTATACTTATTCTTTCGGCAGTTGGGTCCTAAATTTCTAAAAGACAATGGTCTTCAGCATGTCGCCTTTTCAACCGCTGATGGGGCACTTGAGGCAGCTCCTGCTGTAAGTCTTCTTTTACTACCATATGAAGTATATATTATGCTATGTTTCATCTTTATATTTTATGATGGATTCGGTCTAGCAAGTAGCAACGACTCTGTTCTCTGTTTGATAATTGTTTCTCAGAGGTTTCTATCGATAACATTTTGTAAATGTTTAGCTCACCTTTGTTAGTCATATATTGATCTATATAATTAGCTCAATCTTGTCTCACTATGTGGTAAGTGAAGTTGTGACACCTTCAGCATAAAGGTCTAATTTTCTCAATGCAGACAGCTGCATGATATGACCTCAATATGGTCATATGGATGCCAGTGCAAATGCTCTCAGAGCTTTACCAATGAATATCTTTTAATATGAGTGTGACAACTAAAAATGGCATCCAATTTTGTTTCTTGCTCGTTTAGACTACGGTCTTTTGTTAATATTAGAGTTATGTAGAAAAAACCCTGCATCTTGCACCAAAAAAGCTGCAAGTCCCTAAAGTTTTTTTAATGGTTGATTGGGTTTGAAAGATGTCTTTTCTTTTACTAATATATAAAAGTTTTTTAAGGTGAGTGATTGGTTTGTCAAACTTTGTTACTAGTTTACTAATTACGTCTCTAGAGTCTAGAGTTTGTCTTTTCTAGAATTTGAGGGACTCTGTCACATTTTCAAACTTGGAATATTAGTATGAAAATGAGTTAGGATATTAATTTCACTTAGTTAAAAAAAATGCTGCCAACACCTAATAACTCTTCATTGAGTCAATATCTTTTTCCAAACCTATTTGACTAGTTAGGGCATTGATTCCACATAGTTATAAGAATTCGGAAATGGTGCTACAAAAGTGGTAGATTATAGATTCCAACACACAGTAACTCTTCATTGTGTCAAGGATTTTTGCAAACGTATTGAGTAAGTGCACCTATGATCAACCCAACATATTCTCGAGTTAAAAATAGAAAAACCTAAACAAGTGCTAATGGGTTTAGAGGGAGAATAACGCATGCACTTTACCACTCTCACACACAAGTAAACTCTCTTTGAACATGCATTACTCATCTATATCCAACACATATCAACCATTCTTGTATTAAAATGCGTCTACTTACCTATTGATGATGGCAAATCAACAGAAAGAGGTAAAGCATACAACACACTTGATTAAAATGAATTTCACAAATATTCATTTTGTAGCATCATAAGGGTTTAGTTTGTAATGGAATGAATATACTTAAGACTAATTGAGAGTATGTTTTGAGATGACATACGATAAAGGTGAATGGGAAGTAAACTCTGATAGAAGCCGTCGAGTCTTCTTTCTTCTTGCTTTTCTTGTTCTCTTCCTTTATTCTTCTCTCTTTTTCCCTTCTCATCTTCAGTAGTTGCAGGTTTCAATTGGAGACACGAAGATGAAAGTCATCCATGTACCAAAATTCCCATGTTCAATTACCCAAAAAAACTTATCCATTCTAAGAGACAAGCACATCATCTTTTCTGGCACCTAAGATCAATAGACACTGTGCAAATCATCTTTACATTTTCTCCCGTCTAATCAAGATGATAGCCTTTATTGTTTAATATCCTTGAGATCTCAAATTTTTTTTATTTATATTTGACTTTGTGGGGACCTTGCTCAATCATTTAGTTATGTTAACCATATCTGTAAATTACTTGCATTCTATTAGAAGAGTGTTAATTAACATCTACTCTACCTAAGTGTATACTGAATCAAAATGTTATGTCATGTAACTATCTGCTTCCCATATGAGATACAATCTCTGCAGCATCTCCTAATATCCTTAATTCCGCATTCCAGATGGCTCTTTTATGGTTTCACCATTATGTTTTTGCCCTTTCTGATTTCTAGGTCTAAGTAGTGATGATAATGTTGGTGTCACTGGATGTATACACAATGTTATATATTGTATCCTAATAACATTTATTCATTGCTTTATTTAGATGGGAATAGCTGATGTTATTGTGGATCTTGTTAGTAGTGGAACCACATTGAAAGAAAACAATCTCAAAGAAATTGAAGGTGGAGTATTGTTAGAAAGTCAGGTGAAGTTTCTAAGTCCAATCTTGCAAGCTTTTCTTAGCTTTTGAACATGGTGTTTTACTGAGTAGGATATTATCCAGGCTGTCATGGTTGCTAGCAAGAAGTCTTTAGTCCAGCGCAAAGGTTTATTGGACATCACACACGAGATTCTTGAAAGATTTGAGGCACATTTGAGGGCACTTAATCAAATTACAGTAAGCTGATATGTGTTTAATCATTGTCTTCTGTCAAATATAGTACTCTAGTTGTTAAATTCATGCTATCAGTGTTTATTAAATAGGTTGAGATTTCATTCTTGTAAGTATATATTAATAGGCCACTGTCTAAATTCATAACTTTGAAGGTGGTCCATTAAATTTCTATAGTTGTCTTTAATAAAGACATTTTAGACCTTAATGGCTTAAATGCTTAATCAATAGTCAGATTTTCTCACAAAGCTATTTGTTAAGTCAAATGCTGCATTATTTTCTGTGATGGATGGAATTCATTTTGGGGGATGGAATAATTGAATTTATCACAATAATGTGTGTCAGGTAGTTGCCAATATGAGAGGAAACAGTGCAGACGAAGTAGCTGAGCGAATTCTGAGTCAGCCATCGTTATCTGGGCTTCAGGTAAAACTTTTCGGCAATACATTAGAGGTGACACAATAGGTAGGTCAGGAGGGTTATAAGTAAAAGGTTGGAATTGCGATCTTAACTGCATCTGTTTAATTAGCTACCGGACCTACATCCTAATGTGTGTGTGTGTGTGTGTGTGTTTTTTATTTATTTTTTTTTTTATTATTATTTTTTTTTCATATCTGCAGGGACCAACTATAAGTCCAGTTTTCCGCAAAGTTGATGGCGTGGTAACACCTGATTGTTATGCTATAGACATTTGTGTTCCCAAGAAGGAGTTGTACAAGTCAGTTCAACAGCTTAAAGCGGTAAGTAAGCTTATTCATGAAGTTATTGTTGGATATAAATTGTTACAAACATCTGAATGCTAGTCTTGTAGTGTATTATGATCCACCATCATTTGATATGACAATATTTTATGACGGTGCAGATTGGAGGTAGTGGAGTTTTGGTGTATCCTTTGACCTATAATTTTGAGGAAGAAACTCTAAGATGGCGTGAGCTTCTGTCAAAGCTTGGGCTTTAAGTTGCTACAACTCTATTATCATTATCGTAAGATCCACTAGTGCTACTTCTATCTTCAAAAAATTGAAAAAATGTCTTACTAGCCTCTTACCTCTTAGTCAAACTTTGAGAAGTTTGTTTTTTTTCATTTTGTTTTATTGCATCTTAGGGTGTGTAATAGTTTTTTAACTATGTTCAATTTAGTATATGTATTAAGATGATTAATTTCATGGTTTTTTGACACTTTTAAATTTATGATAAACATGTTTTGTTTTATGTTTACGCAAGTTACTAATAATGTGTTAAGATTATTTTGTAATTTGATAGTCATTTGTACTATTGAATCCTAGGATGAAAAGCAACAACAAAAATCTGGCTGAGTTGTGAGGAGAGTTTTGTGTATTTTCTCAGAAAATAGCCATCATACTTGTAATAATGCAAAATGAAACATTAACTCTCGTTCGTGTGTTTGTTTGAAGTATCATGATATGTGAATTTGGTGTTAACATTTGGTGCGGCGTATTGGAGATGACCTTACATTTGGTGTAATGATATTAATACTCGAATATTCTTTTATAACACCAAAATGATACAAGATTTGGCGGGTATATGTGTTAATAGGACATTCAGATGTGTCCAAAGAGCAAATAGGACAAATGATACGAGATTTGGTGGATGTTATGCTATCATAGGACATTCAGATGTGTCCAAAGAGCAAATAATTGATGGTAATAAGTGAACAGATATCTTAGAAACGTCTAAACATTCAGTAATGTAGGATGTTTTTTTATAATTTAATGATGATGCAAACATGCAAAAGAGTTTTTCCAAATATTTAGTGCGTGTTTGGTGTGTACCTTTTAAGCATGAAGAATGGAATCAAAGAAATAACAAATGTTTGGAATGTGGGGTTCGGTTTGAAAATTAGTTATGACACCTTTGAATGAGGTGTTTCATGATACCAGCCATAATAGGTGGGGTTTGAGAGATAACTCATTATTGTCTAAAAATTGAATAGTGTCACTACTCACATACATCTTTTCAGTTTATTTATCTCAATTGTTTATTCTGTCTTTACCATTAATTATGTGGGTCACTTGTTTTTTTATCACTCTTTTTTAGTTTTAAAATAATACAAATTATGATTCAATCCACATCTCATTTAACAAAACAAACGACATATAATACAATCATACATTTTCTATCACTTTATCCCATATCAAATCTAAATCTTATTCCAAACCCACCTATAAACCAAACGGACCCTTAGTATGTAATTACAACCCAAAATCGCTAGCGTCTTGGATACGCTTAATGACATACAGAGGTTGGGTAAATTTTAAATAAACCATATCACGTCAAGTAACACAAAAGGGTTGCTAACGACTGAAATCATACTTCCTCCGTCTCAAAATTATTGTCCATATTTCTCTTTTTTGATGTCTCAAAATAATTGTCAACTTTCCTTATTTAGTAAAAACTAGAAAATTTGATCGAAGAATATTCTATTTTAGTGATAGAAAATGAAAGTGACCCCACTTTTTTTAAACATTGCGATTTCTCTCTCATGACAATAATTTTGAGACGGATGGAGTAGCATACATATTGCTAATTGAAGTCCTTGTACTTTTTGGATTTCGTAGTATTCCTAGAACTCTTTCTGGTTTGTGGAAGTTGCTCCTCGACATGTTCCTCTCCAATGTTACGTGAGCTTGCATCATCTATTTTCTTCATAACAAGGTTAGCTTCCGCAAACAATCTAGAAAAACATGCTTTCATAGCCCTTTTTGAAGTTGGAAGCATTTCAAGTACACCTTTAATGGCTTGCAACTTAGAAACCATGTCACCAACCTTTAATGGCTTGCAACTTAGAAACCATGTCACCAATCTTTCCATTTGTAAAAAATAAAAAAAAAATAATAATTTTTATGATAAATAAACACTATAAAATAAAATTAAGTTGCACATTCATAAATCATTTAAAAAAAAAAAAAAAAAAAAAAAAAAAACTTAATAATTTTTATAATAAATAAATACTATAAAATAAAATTAAGTTGCACATTCATAAACCATTTGAAAAAAAAATAAAAAAAAAAACTAAATAATTTTTATAATAAATAAATACTATAAATTAAAATTAAGTTGCACTTCATAAACCATTTGAAAAAAAATAAATAATTACACTATAAAATAAAATTAAGTTTTTTATTTTATGTTTCCCCGGCGACAGGTCGCTGGGATACCTTCCAAACAAAAATTTCATTTACGCGCCATTTTCGCGTTAAGTTTTTTATTTTATGTTTCCCCGGCGACAGGTCGATGGGGATACTTTCCACCCAAAAATTTCATTAACGCGCCATTTTCGATAAACGACAAAAAAGTAGGATTCCCCGGCGACATGTCGCCGGGAAATATAATTATTGATAAAAGCAGATCTGGTTTATCTATTACTGCAGAAGACGAAAAAAAAAAAAGAAGATACGGATTCCTTGGCGATTTTTCAACAATTCGAGCACCATAAAATCAACCATCACCAACAATTCGAGCACCTCCATCACCACCACTAAATCCACCACTTCAACCTTACCCACCACCACCGATCGGTATGTTAATTTTTTTCGTTTATAATTAGAATACGCTTTGGTGTGTTGTGATTTGTCGTTTTTAATTAGTTTCATCTTATATGCGTGTGTATGTACAGAAGCAGGCCTCAGACCCGAAGGAGTACCCTTCACTCATTGACACCTTCTGGCAACACATACTGTTGACGGGGTATTCCTTAACGATGAGGACCGCCGCATATATGTAAGTTTTGTTTCAAAACACACTTTAATGAATTATCGAGAAATAATGTAGCAACCCGACTAATATATTTACTATCTTGTGTTTTTGTCACTACATAGGAGGAGATGAAAAGGCTTGAGGCTACGTGTGAGTACACGGAGGATGAGATCAATGCGTTGGCAAGAGGGGGTAAGCTTCGTGGGCACATTCCTGGTGTGGGTCGGGTATTGCCATCACGGGCCACATCCAGGCCAAGTATGCCCGCCCCCGACAAGTCGTTCAAGAGCATGCAGAGAAAGATAGACTTTATGATGAGTCTTTTCAGAAGCGACGACAAATACTCGGATATGTTTAAGGAGTTTGATTCGGGTGGTGCTAGCGGGAGTGGCGGGTGTGGTGATGACGAGGAGAGTGGCGGGTGTGGTGATGACGAGGAGAGTGGCGATGCTGAGGATGGCGAGGATGAGGATGTCGACGACGAGAGGTAGTTGTGTTATATATTATTAGTATGCTACATTGGTACTTTTGGTTCATCTTAGAATTCTTCTTATTGTACATATTTAGATTGAATTTACATAGTGGTGGAAGGCAAGCAAGCAACAAGCTGCGCTGCTAGCCCTTTTTGAATTGCAAAACTAATTCTCTTAAAAACGACATTTGTGGATCTAGGTGTTACAACATTACTATACATAGCACGTTGAACTCTGTTGAGTAGCTCCACTGCCTCAGGTGCCAGAAAACCAAAAGTATCAAACGCGAAAGGAATAAAAACATGCTGATTTTCAATGCACGCTTTCTCGTGTTTTGCCACTTTGTACGAGGCGGATTTCTCGTGTTTTGCCACTTTGTTCATCTTGGCGACATTTAAACACTTGTTTCCCTATCTATCATGTTGAATATTGACTTGTAAGCCATGTTTATGACTAGGAAGCAACATTTTGTAGACTTATTCGGATTTTGGACGATTTAGCTTTATTATCTTTCGGTTTTGGTAAAAGTTGTGATGTATTTGTATTGCGTTGATCCGTTATATTGTATTTGTGTTTTGGTACAAGTTGTGGTGAGTCTATACAGGTTTTGGTACAGGTTTGATATTTGGTAGATTTTTTCCGGAAAAAATCTGGAAATTGCCTGCTGCGCTAAAAAAAATTTGCACGTTTTCCCCAGTGACATGTCGCCGGGGATACTACCACTACACGTTGACAAGTCAACGGAAAAAAAGTTTCCCCGGCGACATGTCGCTGGGATACTATGCTTATTCGTTGACTTGTCAACATATAACATAGTTTCCCCAGTGACATGCCGTTGGGGAAAATGAGAAATTAACTGTAGCTTTAATTAGGCGTGCTAATCACTTTAGCTTTAACCCGAATATTCCCCAGCGACATGTCGCTGGGGATACAGTGCCACCGTGGCACTGCTTCTTTGACTGAAAAATGAGTGGGACCCCGAATATTCCCTAGCGTCATGTCGCTGGGGATACAGTGCCACCGTGGCACTGCTTCTTTGACTGAAAAATGAGTGGGACCCACATCGTCGTCGGGGATTATCGCTGGGATACAATCCCTGTCGAGGCTTCCCCAGCGAACATTCCCCAGCGACAAATCACTGGGGAAACGAATCCCCAGCGATATGTCGCTTGGGAAAGACCCGAAGTGTCGATGGGGAAACGGGTAAATGTTGTAGAATTGCTACAACTTTATTAACATTAACGTAAGATCCACTGTTGCTATTTTTGTGTTCAAAATTTTCATAGCACAAATACTGAGTCGTTTTGTAGCTATAATTTCTTAACGAGTTATTATCTACTCATGTTGTATCTCATAAACTGATAAACCATCTTTGTTGTTTTCTTATTGAAGCCTTCGGCTTTTGAAGAATATATTGAAGAAGACGAGAACTAAGAAAGAAGACTGGCTTTTATTAAGTTTACCTCCCTTCACTTTATACTTGACCTTTATCTTTTGTTATCTCAAAAGTCAAACCATACACTCAATTAGTATTCCCCAGCGACAAGTCGCTGGGGATATAGTGCCACCGTGGCACTGCTTCTTTGACTGAAAAATGAGTGGGACCCTGAATATTCCCCAGCGACATGTCGCTGGGGATACAGTGCCACCGTGGCACTGCTTCTTTGACTGAAAAATGAGTGGGACCCACATCGTCGTCGGGGATTATCGCTGGGATACAATCCCTGTCGAGGCTTCCCCAGCGACAAATCACTGGGGAAACGAATCCCCAGCGATATGTCGCTTGGGAAAGACCCGAAGTGTCGATGGGGAAACGGGTAAATGTTGTAGAATTGCTACAACTTTATTAACATTAACGTAAGATCCACTGTTGCTATTTTTGTGTTCAAAATTTTCATAGCACAAATACTGAGTCGTTTTGTAGCTATAATTTCTTAACGAGTTATTATCTACTCATGTTGTATCTCATAAACTGATAAACCATCTTTGTTGTTTTCTTATTGAAGCCTTCGGCTTTTGAAGAATATATTGAAGAAGACGAGAACTAAGAAAGAAGACTGGCTTTTATTAAGTTTACCTCCCTTCACTTTATACTTGACCTTTATCTTTTGTTATCTCAAAAGTCAAACCATACACTCAATTAGTATTCCCCAGCGACAAGTCGCTGGGGATATAGTGCCACCGTGGCACTGCTTCTTTGACTGAAAAATGAGTGGGACCCTGAATATTCCCCAGCGACATGTCGCTGGGGATACAGTGCCACCGTGGCACTGCTTCTTTGACTGAAAAATGAGTGGGACCCACATCGTCGTCAGGGATTATCGCTGGGATACAATCCCTGTCGAGGCTTCCCCAGCGACAAATCACTGGGGAAACGAATCCCCAGCGATATGTCGCTTGGGAAAGACCCGAAGTGTCGATGGGGAAACGGGTAAATGTTGTAGAATTGCTACAACTTTATTAACATTAACGTAAGATCCACTGTTGCTATTTTTGTGTTCAAAATTTTCATAGCACAAATACTGAGTCGTTTTATAGCTATAATTTCTTAACGAGTTATTATCTACTCATGTTGTATCTCATAAACTGATAAACCATCTTTGTTGTTTTCTTATTGAAGCCTTCGGCTTTTGAAGAATATATTGAAGAAGACGAGAACTAAGAAAGAAGACTGGCTTTTATTAAGTTTACCTCCCTTCACTTTATACTTGACCTTTATCTTTTGTTATCTCAAAAGTCAAACCATACACTCAATTAGTATTCCCCAGCGACAAGTCGTTGGGGATATAGTGCCACCGTGGCACTGCTTCTTTGACTGAAAAATGAGTGGGACCCTGAATATTCCCCAGCGACATGTCGCTGGGGATACAGTGCCACCGTGGCACTGCTTCTTTGACTGAAAAATGAGTGGGACCCACATCGTCGCCGGGGATTATCGCTGGGGATACAATCCCTGTCGAGGCTTCCCCAGCGAACATTCCCCAGCGACAAATCACTGGGGAAACGAATCCCCAGCGACATGTCGCTTGGGAAAGACCCGAAGTGTCGATGGGGAAACGGGTAAATGTTGTAGAATTCCTACAACTTTATTGACATTAACGTAAGATCCATTGTTGCTATTTTGTGTTCAAAATTTTCATAGCACAAATACTGAGCCGTTTTGTAGCTATAATTTCTTAACGAGTTATTATCTGCTCATGTTGTATCTCATAAACTGATAAACCATCTTTGTTGTTTTCTTATTGAAGCCTTCAGCTTTTGAAGAATATATTGAAGAAGACGAGAACTAAGAAAGAAGACTGGCTTTTATTAAGTTTACCTCCCTTCACTTTATACTTGACCTTTATCTTTTGTTATCTCAAAAGTCAAACCATACACTCAATTAGTATTATCTTCTTTCCTTTGTGAACTAAACCCTTAGTAATTAGGGCACTAACAAAGCTTTGATGATCAAAATGAACATTATGTGAAATTCATGTTAATCAAGTGTCTTGTGTGCTTACCTCTTACTGTTGATTAGCCATCATTGATAGATAATAAGACGCATTCTTATACAAGAATGGTTAATATGAGTTGTAAATAGATGATTAATGCATGTTCACGAGTGTTTACTTGTGAGTGAAAGTGATAAAGGCATACGTTATTCTCCCTCTAAACCATTTCTATAAAAGATTACAAGAATGGTTAATATGAGTTAGAAATAGATGATTAATGCATGTTCACAAGTGTTTACTTGTGAGTGAAAGTGGTAAAGGCATATCTTATTCTCCCTCTAAACCCATTAGCACTAGTTTAGTTTTTCCTATTTGTAACTCACGAGAATATGTTTGGTTGTTTAAAGGCGCACTTACCCAATAGGTTTTCAAAATCATTGACACAATGAAGAGGTACTGGGTGTTGGAATCTAATAGCACTTTCGTAGCACCGTTTCTCAGTTTTTACAAAGATGAAAGCTAAAGATACGTAACATATTTTCTCAAATTAACCGAGCTACCTAACATACTTTGTATACTGCCATGCTCGCTCAATTACATTTAAATTTTGTTCGTGCAAGCCAATGTCACCTTTTTATCCGGTTAACCAGTTGCATAATACATGCTGGATTTTTTTATTTTTCTTTATGATTGATACGTAGACTTACATACGTGTTACGGTTAGGAGGTAAGACAACATCTTTCGCTGACCATTATAAATAGTTTGGCTATCACCAAAGGGCTTATGTGGTCCTCTTGTTGTGTGAGAAGCTCCCCAACCAAATGGTTGTGGGTTCAAGTCCTGCTTAGGACATGAGAGATAGTTTGTGGTTGTATATTGTGAGATAGTTCATTGTTGTTCTAAAAAAAATAGTTTGGCTATCTCACTACCAAAAAAAATGAATAAATTCCCATGACATGATTTAGATTTTCATCACATGGCTTCTCCAATGCCAATAGTCGCATGAGTTCTCCTAGACCATAACCCATGCCTTGAAACAAACCGCATGAAGCGATACTCAAAGGTAATTTCACTAATATTGGTTTCCATACCATATGTTACAATTTAATTTTAGTTTGAACCAATTTGCAAACCCTAATTTCGCGATTATGTAATTACTAATTTTGAATATCTTTCGATTTCAGGTTGTTAATTAATGACTGGTTTCACATTAAACTCTCACGATGGGGGTTTCACCCTAAACCCTCTCAAATACATGCAGGGTGAGTGTCAGATTATTAACAACATTCAATTCAAAGATATGCCAGTTTCTGATTCTTTGAGAGTTAAACGGTTGGTGCTTAATGCGCCTAAAAGATTGTATTACTATGTTCCTAGAAAAAAATTGTCTAGAGGCATTAGAGTATTAAAACACATGATGATATTGAGGAGTTTATGAAATTGGGATTTGAGAATGGATCTAGGATTGACTTGTATACTAAAATTCATGATTATGATGTTATGGAGTACTTTGATAATGATAGTTTGCATACTGAGAATGTTAGTGAAGAGGAAAATGTCTAAGGATGATGAGGATCTTGAAAATGTTGCCTTTCACACGGTGGGTTGACAAAATGTAGTATTAAGGAAGTTGGCAATAGATGATCATTTTTTAACCAAGCTGGTAGGAAAGGGTAATTTCATAGGTACTAGAGATGACCCCGTACCTCTTTAAGTGGTAAATACATTGTTGAAGAGTCTAAGGATTATGTCATATGAGTATAAGATTAAAATGGGTGTGAAGTATCCTTCTTACAACCCAAAAACACCTTGGAATGAATATGTACCATGCCTTGGAATGAAATTTGAAAATCCTCAACAATTGAAACATGCATTGGCTGATTATGGTGTTGCACATGGATACCAGTTGTGGTATTATAGAAGTGACTATAAGTCTTTGCTTGTTGACTGTGGTAGAGATGTAGATTTTGGTAGGTATGCCAGTAGAAGGAGGAAACCTAAAAAAAAAGGGCAGATAATGAGGGTGATAAAGGTAAATGTGAGATGTCAAAAAAGACTCAAGTTAAGAAAGCAACAACTAAGTTTTAAAATAAGGTAAATTGGACCAGAATGAAAGTTCTTAAAAATAAGGGTCATCACTGTCCATTTAGACTTTGGGCTTCTCTGATGAGCAAGGAAAGGTCTTTTCAAATCAAGACATTGTGTCCAGACCATAAGTGTACTGGAGACTACAATATGTGTTCACTAGTTACATTTAGGTGGATAGCAACACATTATGAAAATGAGATTGTCATGAATCCTTCATTAACATACAAGTTTATGAGGGAGGATATTAGAGAAAATATTATGATTGATAAGTCAAGGCCAATGTAAAAGAGCAAAGATTATGATTTATTTTCGTATATTGGGTGTTTTTTAGGATCTTAGACTTTGTCAGGGTGCTTATTTGACTATCATTTCACATGGTCACAAGGTAAAGTTGTTTAACCTTTATTTTCCTATCTAAACATAATTATATTAATGTTATATCTAAGTTAAGTGTACACTTGTGTTCAATGCAACAAAGCTTGATGGAGTCAGTGAAGACCATGTTACCATATGCAAAGCATAGGCAGTGTACAAGGCACATATATGCCAACTTTAAAAAGAAGTGGAATTGTCTGCATTACAAGAGCTTATTTTGGGGTGTTGCTTCTACTACTATACCACATCAATTTTACTCAAAGATGAACCTGATTTGTAACATTAACCTAGAGGCAAAACAATTGCTAGTAGATAAGAACCCAAATAGTTGGTGTAAGTGTAAAGCTTTCTTCTAGATGGACAAAGTTTGTGCAACATATGAGAATGGAATTTCTGAGTCTTAGCACAATGCAATAGGGATAGCTAAATGTAAGCCTATTATTACAATATTAGAAGATATTAGGGTTTACTTGATGCAAATGCTTTGTAGCAAGGTTTTCAAGATCGATATCCTACTCATAATTGTTTTCATTCTTGCAAATCGAAATCGTAAGCTCGAATCGGGATCCTAAGATCCTACTATAATGTCATTTTCTTAATAGCCTTTATAATATTATTCAAATATTCAAATTATTATATATCATAAACACAAAACTATATGAATGTTTCATGGAAATATCGTCCTAAATTATGAATATCAAATGTTTGAGAAGATTAACATTTTGTTTATAAATTCTACTAAATATAATCTATAACTTTGTAGCTTTTTAGTTTGCAGTTCAAGAAAAGTATGATCGGATCGGATTAGATCTTAAGATCCTATGGTCAAGATCAGAATCTCATAAGATCTTAACCTTGCTAAGATCCTACGTAAAATCCATATCATTTTTGCTTTGTAGTATCGTAAAATCGTAAGATCCTAAGATCAGGATTGAGATCTTAACAAATATGCTTTATAGCATGAATAAGTTAGCCATTAGCCTTGTAATTAGCATTACACCATTAATTAGAAAGGAAATTAAGCATTTGAAGAACAACCAAAGATATTGGTTAGTTTATTCCTGTAATTCTAATCAATATGAAGTTAGGAAGGCAGATGAGTCATTTGGTGTTCACATAGAGTCTAGAACATGTACCTGTAATTGGTGGACTTTGAGTGGTGTACCATGTGTACATATTGTTGTTTCTTATTGTTTTTATCAAAAGTGATCCAGCTTTAGGTGTTGGTGTTTGGTACTCAAAAAGGATGTAGCTAAATGCATACAGTTATTTCATTAAGCCAGTGGGTGGTACATCTATGTGGCTCAATACTAAAGATGAGCCTCCATTTCCACCAGTCCTTATAAAGATGTCAGGTAGGCCTAGAAAACTTAGAATCAAACATGCAACATAGAATGTTAATGAGGTTAGCAGGGGTAGGATGATGACTTGTCAAATATGTTGGGAAAATAGACATAAAAAAAATGTAAAAAGGAACAACAACCTAAACCAACAAAGGTAAAAAGGAAACCCAGGAGTATTCTTCCTTTGGCTTCCCAAGTGATGTTGTTGCAAGTGGTGCATGTCAAAATGATGGTGATGCAATTGGTGCATGCCCAAGTAGTGTTGCTGCAAGTGGAGCAGATCAAGTAGTGATATGCAAGTGGTGCAGGCCCAAGTGGTGTTGATGTAAGTGGTGCATGCCCAAAATGATGGTAATGATGCATATGGTGATGATTTGTTTGTTGATATTGGTGATACTAGATTTGTGAATGAAGTATGATTTTTGTTTGTTTCTGTGTATTGATTTTGCAGGTATCAACATCAATACTTACTCACACTGATTTTGCAGTTACAAATGGAAGAGACTATCACAGAAGACCTAATTGAGGAATTTGATGCTAATGACATTCCTACCTAATAGAGTAAGTGATGAGGCGAAAAGTGTACCGCTTTTGGGGGGTCATTTAAGGCCAAAGTCGAGATTATTTGATCTAATATTGCCCTAAATCGTTCTTTTTGTCATTTTAGGTACTTTTGAGAGGAAATTTACAAAAGGAAGCATTTTGGATGTTTTTGGAGCGAAAAAGTGAAGAAAATAACAAAGTCTCAAATTCTTGCTGGAAACAGTACCTGACGGCGTCAAGGGTTTACTAGTGACGGCGTCAAGCTTGGCAAAAGAGGTGGATATGGCAAATACACATGACGGCCCAGAACATTTTTAATGTAATTGGCCTGACGGCGTCACCAAGGCCGTCAGGATTGATTTACACATGATGGCCCAGAGTATATTTCTACATGAAGGCGTCAAGATTGGATCTAGGCAATACGAATTTTAATTTGGCGGCGAGTTGACGGCGTCAAAAGCTAATACATGACGCCGTCAGGATGTTTCATCTATATATATTTTTCCAAATTTTCATTGTAAGGTGTGGAACATTAGAAGCATAAACCCTAGGTCAAATTTTCTTCACATTGCAGGGGTTTCAAACCCTTCTTTCTTCCATGTTTGAATAAAGATAAGTCTTCCAATAATCATTCAATATGTCTATGTGTTGTTTGATTCTATCTTATGCTTGTCTTTCGTTTAACATGTTAGGCTAGGTTTTCATTGTGTTTGCTTAGATGTAGTGAAACCTAGATGTTGATTATTGGTTGATTGTTTGTTTATAATTGTTACGGATGATTGTATTCGATGTTAGGCTTAAGAAAACTGGCAGACTTCCATTGGTAACTTTCTTGAACGTCTTAAGAAACATGGTCGGAGGTGTACTATGATTTTTGGTTGTATTTAATGCATAAGTGAATTCTAATGATCCCATGTTAGGAGCTTTTAGTCGGCTCGACATAGGAGTGAAGTAGGATCTTATAGAGTTAGGGAATATTGTACACGGCCCTACGACTAGTATTAAGGAATATAACCCGTCATCCATGCAATTGTAACAAGCTAATCAACCGGTAAAAGATATCTAGGGAGTAATGAAATCTAAGTAAACACATCTTTTCTCATTATTGTTTCCACCATATTAGTTTAATTTCATTTCTTTTATTTTTATTTTTATTGTATCTGTAGTTAATTGGGTTAGTTGGCTAGCAACTAATTCCGCCCACTCCTTCAAAACCCGAGATTTTACTTGCTTTCATAAAATATAAAAAATGCAAAAAGAATCATCCCTTACCTCTAGACCTAGTTCAGTAGGATTTATAATCCTAGCGACACTATTCATAAGTTGAACGATCAACCCCCCGGTACTTGTCACTATACTATACTACAACGATCAGGTACACTGCCTGGCGGGGATTGCAAGCTTCTCAAGATCCCTTGAGAGGTAAAACCTGTTGCGAGGGCGCAATCCCGCGTATAAGTAAGGCAAGCAGAACAAATGCACATGTGATTGAAGATGTCATTGCAGCTGGTGTTTTGAAGACTGCATGTTTGAAAATAATGTGTAAGTTAGAAAGCATTGTTAAAAGAAACAAACCATACCAATTTGGCCTAGATGGTGTAGGAGCAAGTGCTGAAAAAGCTTGGGATTTTAGTAGTTTAAGTATTAGGTTTCTATTGGTTTCTATTTAAGTATTAGGTTTATGTAGTCAAACATTGGGTGTTGTATTTGCACAATGTCTTGTTACGAGTATTTGTACTTAACAATGTCCACTATTAAACATTATCTTACATAGTTTGACTTTATGTCCACAAATTTTGTATGAAATGCAGTAAAACATCTAAGTTTCTTATGGTCCATTACAATAATTGTCCTTGTATGTTTATATTGTATCTGAATATGTCCATATAATTACAACACTTGCATAAAAAATTTCAGAAGACAAAAACAACAAATTGTAACAACAACTGTCCAAAACCTTTTCATACACAAAATATTACTAGTACATTACAAACCATATTTTCATACTTCAAAACATTGCAAAGAACATAAAATAACAATCACATCCATTACGACAATAAATTTCCTATAAAATACTACACTAGATTTGCTTCTTTCATCTACATTTGTAGAAGAAAAACTTGGTTATCCCAAGTTGACTTTTAAAAGTCAAAATTCCCTTGCAAGTCTCTTATTTTCCCATTGAAACTTGATTTGTCAGCGTTCATATGTTGTTCCTTTTGAATCAACTTGTACACCTCTTGTTTGTAGTAGTCATTTGGTAATTCAAGATCAAGCCAATAAAAAGTGCCACTTTTTGAACACTAAAAATTTAGACAAATTAACAAATACCCGAAACATAAACAAATTACAAATAACTTACATTATAATAATTAATGCAACCAAGAAAATGTCTTAAAAGATGATAGATGGTTCATGAGGCTTGTTCAATTACTGGTTCTTCATGTTTGTAAATGGTAGGTGGTGGAGGACGACGACTGCAATTAGAAGATGATGAAGACATTATGTGGGTAGAATTTTGGTTGATTGGGTTAGGATTTTAATTGGGAAAAAGCATAACTAGCTGATGAACGAGTGGTGTTATATAAATATATGTTAGTGAAATTCCAACGTGGTTGTACATATAACAATAACAACTTTGGTTTCGGTTAAACATGAAAGTTTGTTATATTAAGTGGAACGAAATATAGTACACGTACTAAATCGGTACACTTGAAAAAGTTTGTTGCTATTGTAGGGTCAAAACCCAATAATTAGACAAATGATAATGGTCTGTCTCCCCCTAACCAACCGAAGCCCTTGATTACGTCTCCCCCTTAGCCCGACTAGACATGACCGCATTTCACCCCAACCATTTCAAAGTTTGGTTTGCTTGCCAACCGAAACATTGGGCATATTGCCTCATATTCTTTTGAAAGTTGGAGCTTTTAATACAAAAAAAAAAAAAAAAAAAAAAAAAAAAAAAAAAAAAAAAAACCATCCATCTTCATCACATGTTGGAATATGTGCTTATTGTCTAAAAGAAAGACTAATGAAGGTTGTGTGTTCAGATTGTGGTAAGAAAAGGTTGTCTTCTTGTTCTTGTTATGATGTTTCATCATAAAGATGTGTTGAATATGAATACTTCATACGTTAATTTACAAGGTGTATTTATCATATATGGGTTTTGTTGCATTTATCGTAATGTTTTTTAATTTTAGTTAAATTATTATTGTAATGTTTATTTAATTATAAATGAAATTTTAATTTAGAAAAAAATAGTTACGATCGTTATTGTGATCACCATTAGCAAATTATGATTAGAGTGTAGTGTTAAGAGCAATCAGTGTGGGCTTGTTGTCCCTTCGCCATGGCGAACCACCATACCGCCCTACCTCGCCGGATCTCGCCAAACGAGACCTCCTCGCCCAAACAACGAGCTTATTTCTCTAACAAAGAGCCGTTTGTGGATCCCGAATTTAAAACCAAACGGTAATATTACTGTTTACCCTTAAAAAAAACCTTAACCCACTTTTTTTAAGCACTATAAATAACATAACATTACCCACTATTTTTTCACACAATTCAAAACCAAAAACTAACATTACTCTCTATATCTCAACATACAAAAAAAAAGTCTCAAAACCCAAACGAGGGCGGATATTTTACGAATCTTCTCACCTTAAACCAACAACAATACGGGAGTTCTTCAAACCCGTCTACCCCATCATCACAAAACTCTAACTCCTCATCGTCACAAATTCCTCCATATGGTACACAATTGAATCCCGAGGCAATTTACCAAAATCAACAATATGTGTTTTAAGGATTCGCAAATTTCCCCCAACAACGATTTACGGCACCACAGTTTTTTAACCCGTCACAACCTTCACAGTTCCTTAATCTCAACCACAACAACACTTTGAATCACAACCATCAGATTCACAATTCAAAGTACCACAACCCTGTGAACCGCCCAAATCGTGAGGAAAAAAAGTTGTAAAAAAATCAAAAAAGTCATGAATTTGGACGCGGACATTGAAGATGACATGGAGGACCTAACGCGTGTGAATACTCGTTGGTCAAAGGAAGAAGAAAAGCTGCTAGCAGAAGTTTGGGCAGAAGTTTCCCAAGACAAAGATATCAGAAATGACTGTTCTGATGACTTCTTTTGGAACCAGATTCTGGACATGTTCAACAGTCAGTCTGACCGTGAGAATCGTACCAAAACTATGCTCACGGGTAAATGGACAAGGGTTAACGGTGATTGTCAAAAATTCAATGCTATCTACAAACATTTGCAGCGTAGAAGCGGGGAAAATGACAATAATCATATCGAGAATGCAAAGACCAATTTTCAACAACGCTTTGCTGGGAGAAACTTCATATATGTTCACATGTGGGACATTTTGAAAAAGTACCCTAAATGGGATGCGTATTACCCAATTGACATTTCATGTCTCGAGGATTTATTCGGCCCTGAAAAACATCCTCGTCCCGATGGTGCCTACAAATCTCGAGCTTCAAAGAAATCCAAGTCGACGGATACGTCGAGCTCCGAGGGGGAGTGAAACGAGTTCTTTTTCGGGACATTTATCAGATACTTATTCGCACAAAGCCGAAATTCAAATGGCCGCATACGAGGCTTGGAGGCAAAAAGAAATGGGGTACCTGGAGATGGAAGAGTTGAAGTTTCTCATGTTTGATCCCGACCAGACCACACTGGCAAAAACCGCTTGCATTCGCAGGAAACAAGAACAAATCATAAAGAAACATCAACGCGACGCGGAAAATGCTTAAGTTTAATAATATTAATATGTGTTGTATGTTATATAATATGTGTCATATGTTTTTTTTTGGTGTCATTTTTTTTCGTATCGTTAATTCGTTATTTTAAGTTTCATATATTTTTAATATGTTGTATTATATTTTTAATTTTAATGAAATGAATTTTATGTTATTTGATAAATTGAATAAAAAAAATAGAAAGTGGTGGAACCCAAATGAGTAAGTTATGGTTAGTTGTGATAAGGGGGTTGTAGAAGGGGGTTTGTTATGGTGATGTGACACATCGTAGGACCCAAATAAGCAGTTTATGTCAAGGTTTTCAAGATCGGAATCCTACACTGGAACGTTTTTGTCTTTGCAAGATCGTGATTGTAAGATCGGATCGTGATCTTAAGATCCTATTATAATGTCATTTTCTTAACAGTTTTTGTAATATTGTTCAAATCTACAAATTATTATATATCATTAACACAAAATTATATGAATGTTTTATGAAAATGTTGTTTTAAATTATGAATATGAAATGTTTAAAAAAAATCACATGTTGTTTTTTAAATTCTATAAAACATGATTCATATTTTTTTTAGTTTTTTAGTTTGTAATTCAATAAAAATAAAATTGAATCGCATTAGTTCTTAAGATCTTATTGTCAAAATCGGGATTTTAAGTATGCTAAAATCCTATGTAAGATCCGGATCATTTTTGTTCTGTAGTATCGTAAAATCCTAAGATCAATATCGGTATCCTGACAAGTTATGTATGATTTATGTTACTCACCATACCTCTAAGAAAGAATGCTACGAGCAGTGGGTGTGGTGACAAAGCTTCACCTCCTCATTTGGGGCCCACGGGTGCCACATCACCCCAACACCTCTTCACAACTAACCCCTCCTCACTCATAACTAACCTCAACTTACTCATTCGGGGCCCATCACTTACAACTTTATTTTTTATTCATTTCACTAAATAAATTAAATTCATTTCACAAAAATTAAAAATACCACACCAAACTAAATTTATTTCGTCAAATTAAAAAAGTTACAATACGGGAAGAAGAAAAAAACGACGCGAAAAGAAAAAAAAAAACGATACGAAACTTAAAAAAAAACAATACAAAAATATAAAAAACGACACTACATGCATATTAAACATTTTATTCATCGGCATTCTCATCGAGTTGTTGGTATTTCTTCGTTATTTTTGCTTGTCTCCTGCGAATGATTTCGGCTCTGACCGGGTCAGTAACCAAGCTGGGATCTAGCATGAGCATCTGCATTTCCTGCATTTCCAAGGCCCTTTCTTCCCTCCTCATCCTTGCCTCGTAACAGGCCGTTTGAGCGTCTTTTGCTTGCGTATACTTTTCGGATAATTGTCTCGAAAAAGTACTCGTTTGACTCCCACCGGAGCTCGCCGCGCTCGACGTATCCGTCGAATTTTGTTTCTTTCTAGCTCGTTTGTTGGCTCTTTCGGGACGAGGTCGTGCGTCCGGCCCGAATATATCCTCGAGACAAGAAATGTCTAACGGCTCCTCAGCATCCCATTTTGGGTAATTTCTCAAAAACTCCCAAACATGCTCATACGTGAAACCCCTCGCACCAAAGCGTTCTGCGAAACTCGTCTTGGCATTGTTGATTTGATCATGCTCATTTTCACCACTTCGACGCCCCAAATGCTTATATATAGCGTTGAACTTTTGGCAGTCGCCGTTCATCCTTGTCCATTTACCGGTAAGCATATTCTTGCCTCTAGGGTCATCCACAGTTTGCTGGTTGAACGTGTCTGTAATTTTGTTCCAAAAGAAGTCTTCGGTTTTGTCATTGCCCATATCTTTGTCTTGTGAAAATTCTATCCAAGTTTCCGCAAGAAGCTTTTCTTCGGCCTTGGTCCATTTCCGATTCACACGCGTTTGACCTGCAAGTTCCAAGTCATCGTCATCGTCGGCATCTAAATTTACGACTTTTTTTCCTTTAACGGCCTTGGTTTTCTTGCCTCTACCTTTGGCCGGTGACCGTGCTTTTGGAACTTTAAACTGAGGTTCGACCTGAGGTTGTTGTTCGACTTGGGGTTGTGATTGATGAGTTGGGAACGAGGATGGTTGAGACGGGTTAAAAAATTGTGGTAGCAACATTCGTTGAGAATGAGTTACGAACCTCCCTTGTTGCAACACAATTTGTTGATTAGCGTAAACGTCCATCGGATTGAAAGGTTGTGAACCATATGGCGATGAAGGTTGTGGGGAATTTTGCGACAAGGGAGTAGAAGCGTTTGACGATCCCCGTATCATTGGTTTGAAGTTAGGTGGGTTGTGAAATAACCGGGTTCGTTCGGGTTTTGAAACATTTTCTTGGTTGAAGTTATATATTTGTTGAGTTGAAGTGATGAAAGTATGTGAAATTGGTTTGGTATTTATAGGGGTTGTAAAACTTTTTAAAAACAAAAAGAGAGAGGAAAAAAAAAATGTTTGGTTTTAAACGGTAATATTACCGTTTGCAAAATAAATAAATCATGCTCCTTTTGCTCCACTTTTCGTACACATTGTCAGAAATTAAACTTAGTCGTCTGCACGAGGAAGCATGCAACAACGAGGGGGAGGTGGTACCGTGGCGAGCTCCAACGAGCTCCACGTCAGACGACGAGGAGCTGTGGCAAGACCACACCCACTGCTCTAAATTAGCGCTGACGTGGTAGGGCCCACCACAGAAAAATTAGCATTAGCCTTAACAAATCTTTTATATAATAAAATAAAACCCATATTGAGAATTTTGCATTTCAAAAAAATTAATTCATACCTGATTTAGTAATAATTTTATTAAAAAAAAGATTATTTTCTTATTAGGTAATATTTTATATTTATCCATAACACAAGTAGAAGATAAATACAAAAAATATAGATAAGATATTTAAAAAAAAGATTATTTATTTTATATTTATCCATAACACAAGTATAAGATAAATACAAAAAATATAGATAAGATGCAATTAATAATAAGATTAAAATTTTTAAATAATTATTTCAAAAAAATTAAAAAAAAAAAAAAAACGTGCACGTGAGCGAGATTTATAACTGGTTAAGGTAAGTACACTAATAAACTTTTGGACATTTCCAAAAGACAATCATTAAAACTACTCCCTTTGTACACTCGAAACACAACAAAAGAATCCACTCAGCATTATTCCTTTCCACGGCGGCGCTCCTCCTCCTCCTATCCCAAACATCTCACGCGCCGCCACACACCATGTCCTTCTCCCAAACATTCCTCCCGTCACCCTCCCTAACCAGCTTCTCCGTCAAATTCACCGTCAAATGCCGTTCCGTCGCGTCACCGGTCACGACCGTTAACGGCAATGCTGACGGTAAAAGTGAACGGAGTGAGATTAGGTTAGGTTTACCGAGTAAAGGTCGTATGGCTGCTGATACTCTTGATCTATTCAAAGTATTTTTTTTAATCTTTTTTTTTTTTTTTTTTTTTTTTTTTTTTTTTTTTTTTTTTTTAATTTTTGTTATGATTGATTTAATTTGTTTATAATGAATGAAGGATTGTCAATTATCGGTTCGCCATCCGAATCCTCGCCAATACGTTGCGGATATTCCTCAGGTATATTTATATTTATATTGATTAGTTTTATAAAAGTATAGTGAGAGCAAAAGGTTAGAATGTGAAATGTAGGTTTATTTTACGGTTAACGTAAAGTTAGCTTTTATGTTTCCTGTTAAAGGCGTGGTTTGTTGTAACAGAAAACATAGAGAGAAATGATGAAATGACATTTTTGTTGATATTGACCCGCATATAAATATTATTGTTATGATTTTGATATGTTTTGGAATCTTATCGTGCATTCTGTGTTATATGCTGTAAGTGTGTTTCATGGAAGCTTTATGCATGTTGTATCTATATCTATATACTAGACGAGTACCCGTGCATAGCAACGGGATTTTATAGTGGCAGTTGGCAAATAGTTGTAGTGATATTTTGGTTACACGAAATCATTTAATTTAAAAAAAATGATTTAACAAAAGCTAGAAAAGATGAGCAAAATACTATAAAAACTTGGTAGTTTCAACATTTCCTTTATTAATTTAAGTTTTCACTATTTCCTTTATTAGTTTAAGTTTTCACATTTCACTTTTTAGTTTTTCCTTTATACTAGACGAGTACCCGTGCATAGCAACAGGATTTTATAGCGGCAGATAGTTTTCGTGATAAAAAAAAGTTTATGGGTTATAAACGAAAAATAATAAAAGTTTGAGGATCAGGGGATTAAACATAATGTTTTGAAACCCAGTTCGACCCATGAACCGTTTCGGTCGAAAAAACGGGTCAACCCGACGGGTTGGATCGAAAAACGGGTCAAATTAAACCGGGTCAACCCGCCGTGTTTGAAGCTTCTTTGGTCAACCCAGTTTTCGATGTGTATTAATAGTTTCATTTTGAAACATATGTTTTCAACATTTCCTTTTTTAGTTTCAACTTTTCACTTTTTGGTTTTTCCTTTATATATAGTAGATATAGTATAGATGTAGTGCGGAAAGGTTACAGGTTCACTGTTGTAATTTAGTCAACTATTATCGTTTTGTAATCTAGTCAAGTATTATTGTTTTGTGTTTGTGAGTAGGTGTATGTTTTATATGATGCACACTTCTGTAGTTAAAGAGAGTATGCGTGGACTAAAGCAGTAATGGTTGTCATATTGGCCGTAAAAAGTTGAACTGGGGGTTTGAATTTGGGGACGGAAATAATATGTTTCTTTATTACTTACCACTCCTACTCTTTATAAAAAACCGAAAGCATTTGGCTTTTAGTGAACGAGTGAAGATGCATCAGAGAGTTTTTACTCCTTTTCAAGTCTTAGTGACACCATCATGTCAGACGAACCTCCTCATGTTATTCTTTCACTGTCGTAACTGTATGGTTTCCAAGCCTATGTGTCGGAAGCTCAGCATACCAGTTTAATAATCTCCTACAGCCTCTATCCCTTTTAATTGCTGTTTTTACGGTATATAGTTGCATTGTTAGGTGCTGATATCTTAAATATAGGAGTCAATAGAGCCCAAGTAACATTGAGCTTATGTTGAGTTTTGGAGCTAAGTTATATTAACTGATATAAACCGAGTATTATGGAGGTGGGGATTGTCCTAAGTCAGCTATTATATGGACTCTGCTTGCAAAATATGTGTGTTCCACCACGTACTGTTTACAAGATATGCTGCTTAGTGCCTACTCGTGGAACAAAAAGTTGAGCCATCAGAAATGACATAAAATTGTATATCTGTTATCCCACTAAGCAAAAACGATCAAAGAAATTGGTTTTTCTACCTGTTACTTAAAAAAATATACTTGCAGTTTAATAAATCTCTCAGTTTATTTTCAAAGTTACATGGTTTTGATTAACTTATTTACAATGTCAACTTGCAGCTTGCAAACTTAGAAGTCTGGTTTCAGCGTCCGAAAGACATCGTACGAAAACTCGTTTCAGGCGACCTAGACCTTGGTATCGTTGGTCTTGACACGCTTAGCGAATATGGACAGGTAACACAATGTAAGGAACAATATGTTGTATTTTGTCATAATTACTAAATTTTTCTGTTACTAGTTGATGCAACCTTCTATGCTGTTTATGTACTTCTTTTTCTGCTTAATTAGTGTTGAACTACGTGATCAGCTATATTTTGCACTTATTATGCCTAGACAGTTTTAGCTACTTAAGCAACATTAAATGAATCACGTTTTTAACCATTAGAGTAGCTTGATTTACGTACGAGTAACTTTAATTGTAACATACTGATTTTTATTGTTAAAAGTACTAATTTTTATGCTTCTGAGTTTTTACATGATCTAAACTAGACCAGAACAAGGCCATAGGTGTGAAACATTACTTTGAAGGTGTTCCACATTTTTTCTTGTTTTTATTTTTTATGCACATCATTTAGAAATCAAATAGGTTTCTGATTGCATAATCTTTGTGCTTGATTGTGCCATTATCTTGCTCTGATAGTTTATGAGGTGCTGTGATAGTTTTGATAGGTTTCTGAACATCATTTTGAACTCTTGCCAGTTTTACCATCATTTTGCTCTGATAGTTTATGAGGTGTTCCAGACCATTTTGTCCTTTATATTTCCCTTTTTCTTCAGTAATTGGTTTTCTGATTAAGTCCCTTAGAAGATGAATGACAGAAGCTAGGTGTGTTATATATTTTACAAGCTGACATGATTGACCATCTGAAAAACCAGTATACAAGATGCACAATACATAAATATATATTACACAGGGTTAGGTTCCTACAGAAAGAACCCAAATTCATAAATTGTCCAAAAAGGAAGGAGCATGACGTGTACTTGATGAACCAAAACATAGTTGTCCAAAAATCTGAAATTCTTTTACAACAAATGGCAGACAAAATGATTAAGAATCAGTGAAAAAAATAGAGTTTTCTTGTTGAAAGGAGTTGGAGTAAACTTTGTTGTTAATCAATTTTCTGTTGTGCTAATCAATCTTGTTGTTCACCACCTATTTTGCTCATCAAATATATAGCTGTACTTTTTTCCCAACCTCCCCTTTAGTATCAAATTTTTTGCTTTCTTTCCGAAAACTTTCTACGAAATAGATCTTTTTATGAATTTGTTCTTTTTATAGGATCCTTTCTCTTAACACATAATAGTATGCACACATAACAAAGATCAAAGTTTTATTCTCTTCAGAAATCATTTGTCGTATTTCAGTTTAAAAAATAGCTCAGAATTTTTTCTTGGATAGTTTGATACAATGTCTTAAATTTAATAGTGTTCGTGGATTTGAATCTAGATATTGAGTCTTAGAATAGGTTGTGTTCAATTTTAAATATGCATGTCAAAATTTATAATTGAATTTGAATTACAATGACAGGATATGAGCATTTGATTCGATTAGCATCACTTAAGGCACAAAAGATTGCCAATTGTGCCACTGAACTAACTGCTATTTATATGTTTAAAACACTAGCACTGGAAAATGTATTTGCTATAGTTTGCTAACTTTTCCATGTGCTGGTATGCTGAATAGACTCATTTCATTTAGGCTTTTTACTACCGTTTAGCAACTTTATTGTCGGTCCTTTGTCTTCGCTGTTTTATCACATATTTACACATGTTATGTATGTTTTAATCTTCCTTTTTTGGCATCTATAATAATTACAAGAGAAATACTTTTCACGTAGGGTAAGCATCAATTTTATGAATAACTTGGTTTTACATTTTACCTTCTTGTTTGCATATCAAAGCAAGTATTTTTGTTTGGATAATATAACCAGTAGAGCATTATGTTTGGTCATCATTTTTTCAGGGAAATGAAGATCTAATCCTTGTTCACGATGCTCTTGCATATGGAGATTGTCGTTTATCTCTTGCAGTAAGTCTGCTTTCTCTTCAATGAGTTGACTTATGAACATTAACTAATCTTTAGAAGTTAAAAATTTATGTGTGACATTCTTTTCTCATGCTTTTAGATTCCAAAATACGGGATCTTCGAGAACATCAATTCGGTCAAGGAGCTAGCACAAATGCCTCAATGGACTGCTGAGAAGCCTCTAAGAGTTGCCACGGGTTTCACTTATGTAATCAGTTAATTTCTTACGTAATACTGTTACAGTTTTCTTCTCTAGTAATTTGACCAAGTCAGAAGTGTAATTTGGTTTCTGTTTTATACTTATTCTTTCGCCAGCTGGGTCCTAAATTTCTAAAAGACAACGGTCTTCAGCATGTCGCCTTTTCAACCGCTGATGGGGCACTTGAGGCAGCTCCTGCTGTAAGTCTTCTTTTTTCCTTTGTTACTACTTTAGATGAATCTGAAGTATATATTATGCTATGTTTCATCTTTATATTTTATGATGGATCTGTCTAGCAATGACTCTGTTATCTGTTTTTTCATTGTTTCCCAGAGGTATTTATCGATAACATTTTGTAAATGTTTAGCTCTCCTTTGATATAGTCATATATGTATATAATTAGCTGAAATGTACTAGTTGCACTATGTGGTAAGTGAAGCTGTGACACCTTCAGAATAAAGGTCTAATTTTCTCAATACACCTTTAGTATGGTCCATATGGATGCCAGTGCAAATGCTCTCGGAGCTTTACCAATGAATATCTTTTGATATGAGTGTGACCAACTAAAAATGGCATCCAAGTTTGTGTTCTTGCTCATTTAGACTACCGTCTTCTGTTAATATTAGACTATTAGAGTTATATAGAAAAACCCTGCATACTTGCACCAAAAAGCTGTAAGCCCCTAAAGTTTTTTTTAATGGTTGATTGGGTTCTGAAAGATGTCTTTTCTCTTACTAATATATAAAAGTGCTAGATTATAGATTCCATTAACTCTTCATTGTGCCAATGATTTTTGCAAACGTATTGCATAAGTTTACCTATGAACAACCCAACATAACATATTCTAAAGCTAAAAATAGAAAAACCTAAACAAGTGCTATTGGGTTTAGAGGGAGAATACAACATGCCCTTTTTTTTAGAACGGCTAGTTTGTAGTTAGTGATTCGAGTCGTGCAGTGACATCCAAGCGGGCAGTATGCCTTCCTCGAACCTTCGCCTTTGGGGAATAAACCCCACTCCTTTTTTCCGCTTCGTCTAGGAGGAAAACCCCATTGGCAAGCCTCGAACCTGAGACCTCCAAGGGAAACAACCCCCCCAAGATTACCCCTGGTGGCCACTTGATCTAGACACACAAGTAAACTCTCTTGAACATGCATTACTCATCTATTTCCAACTCATATTAACCGTTCTTGTATAAAAATGCGTCTAATTACCTATTGAGGATGGCAAATCAACAGAAAGAGGTAAGCATACAACACACTTGATTAACATGAATTTCCTAAAATATTCATTCAGTAGCATCATAGTGGTCACTTAACCAAAGCTTTGATCGCACATTCGCACCCTAAATAACTAAGGGTTTAGTTTATAACTGAAAGAATGTACTTAATACTAATTTAGAGTATGTTTTGAGATGACATAAGATACAGGTGAACTGGTGAAGTGTAAAGTGAAGAAGGGAGGTAAACTTTAATAGAAGCCCTTGAGTCATCTTTCTTCTTGCTTTTCTCGTTCTCTTCCTTTTTTCTTCTCTCTTTTTCCCTTCGTTCTTGTCTTCTCTAAATTTAGTCTTCAGGTTTCAATTGGAGATACGAAGATGAAAATCATCCATGTGCCAAAACCCGCATGTTCGATTGCCCAAAAAACCTTATCCATTTTTCGAGCGCATCATCTTTTCTTGCACCCTATCTTATGCCATTTTAATACGCTATGCAAATCATCTTTGCATTTTCTCCGTCAAATCAAGAAGATAGCCTCTATTGTTTAATAATCTTGAGATCTCAATTTATTTTATTTATATTTGACTTTGTGGGGACCTTGCTCAATCATTTAGTTATGTTATTCTGTAAATTACTTGCATTCTTCTTTTTTTTTTTTTTTTTTTTTTTTTTTTTTTTTTTAGGTTTTGAACATCTACTCTACCTAAGTGCATACTGAATCAAAATGTTATGTCATGTAACTATCTGCTTCCCCTATGAGATACAATCTCTGCTGCTTCTCCCAATATCTTTAGTTCTCCTTTCCAGATGACTCTTTTATGGTTTCACCATTATGTTTTTTCCCTTAATGCTTTCTAGGTCTAAGCAGTGATGATAATGTTGGTGTCACTGGATGCATACACAATGCTATATATTGTATCCTAATCATAACATTTATCCGTTGCTTTATTTAGATGGGAATAGCTGATGCTATTGTGGATCTTGTTAGTAGTGGAACCACATTGAAAGAAAACAATCTCAAAGAAATTGAAGGTGGAGTACTGTTAGAAAGTCAGGTGAAGTTTCTAGTCCAATCTTGCAAGCTTTTCTTAGCTTTTGAATTTGGTGTTTTACTGAGTATGATATTTTCCAGGCTGTCATGGTTGCTAGCAAGAAGTCTTTAGTCCAACGCAAAGGTTTATTGGACATCACACACGAGATTCTTGAAAGATTTGAGGCACATTTGAGGGCGCTTGATCAATTTACAGTAAGCTGATATGTGTTTAATCATTGTCTTCTGTCAAATATAGTATGTTGTTAAATTTATGCTATCAGTGTTTATTAAATAGGTTGTGATTTCATTCTTGTAAGTATTAATAGGCCACTGCCTAAATTCATAACTTTGAAGGTGGTCCATTAATTTTTTTTATTTGTCTTTGATAAAGACATTTTAGACCTTAAATCAATAGTCAAATTTTCTCACAAAGCTATTTGTTATTTTTTATTTTTTATTTTTATTTTTTTTATTTTTTATTTTTTTCTGGGATGGATGGATGGAATATCATTTTGGGGGAAGGGAAGGATAAATTGAAAGATTACTATTTTAATCTCTATCACAATAATGCATCTCAGGTAGTTGCCAACATGAGAGGAAACAGTGCAGAGGAAGTAGCTGAGCGAATTCTGAGTCAGCCATCATTATCTGGGCTTCAGGTAAAACTTTTCGCAATATATTAGAGGTGACACGATGGGTGGGTCAGGATCGTTCCATGTTCTTCTACAGTAATAGGGATCAAAAAATGGTCTGGGCTCGGTTGAGGCGCAACCAGTTTTTGTCCTTTTTATTTATCCTTTTTCATATATAGGTAAAATCGTGATTTAAATATTTGGATAAACTGATATGGGTGGTACTTGTCAAAAATAGACCTGGGCATGTTATAACCTGTTCAACCGGTCTCCCTTTAGCAAACTTTTTAAAAATAGATTAAATAGGCTCGTTTATAAGTAAAAATCCGAAATTTTTTATTAGTAAAAGGTCAAAATTGCGACCTTAACTGCATTTGTTTAATTAGCTACTGGACCTACATCTCAATTTGATATTTTTATATCCGCAGGGACCAACTATAAGTCCAGTTTTCCGCAAAGTTGATGGTGTGGTAACACCTGATTATTATGCTATAGTTATTTGTGTGCCCAAGAAGAAGTTGTACAAGTCAGTTCAACAGCTTAGAGCGGTAATTAATCCCAATCATGAAATTATTGCTGGATAGAAATTGTTATAGCTATTTAAATGCTAATCTTTTAGTGTATCATGATCCACCATCATTTGATATGAATCTTTTATGATTGTGCAGATTGGAGGTAGTGGAGTTTTGGTGTCTCCTTTGACCTATATTTTCGACGAAGAAACTCCAAGATGGCGTGAGCTTCTGTCAAAGCTTGGGCTTTAAGTTGCTACAACTCTATTATCATTATCGTAAGATCCACTATTGCTACTTCTGTCTTAAAATTTAAAAAAAAAAAATGTCGTATTAGCTTCTTACCTCTTACCAAGTCAGACACGGTTTTGTTTTGTTTTTTGTTTTATTGAATCTTAGGGTGTGTAATAGTTTTTTTTTACTATGTTCAATTTAGTATATGTATTAAGATGATTAAATTCATGGTTTATTGACTTTTAAATTTATAATAAACATATTTTGTTTTATGTTTACACAAGTTACTAATAATGTGTTCCTTAAGATTATTTTGTAATTTGAGGGTCATTTGTACTATTGAATTCTAGGATGATATGCAACAACAAAAAGTGTATCTGGCTGAGTTGTGAGAAGAATTTTGTGTATTTTCTCAGAAAATAATCATCACTGTTGTAATGCAAAATGAAACATTTTCAACTCTCGTTCGTGTATTTGTTTGAAGTATACATAATATGTGAATTTGGTGTTAATATTTGGTGCAACATATTGGAGATGACCTTACATTTGGTTTAATAAGGCTGCATGGAGTAAGGCATGCCGATCGACTTGGGCGATCGATTCCCAGTCGATTGGCCTACTGTGGCTTTACAGATATTTGAAGCCCTGCTTGTTTACATACATATATCTTGACCCAAAGTTGGTGTCACTTGCAACTATTTGTTTACATACATATATTTGAAGCCATGCTTCCTAGTATCATACATATATAACATGAAATTGGTGAGTCACTTGCACCTATTTGTTTACAACTTGACTCATGTTATGCCAAATGTCTTGATGAAGTTTAAATTTGTTTTAAATATTCTTTTAAAAAATAATTAATCAAAAGAATATAGACATATATTGTTTTAATGTTTTAATTATTGATGAAATTTAAATTTGTTGAAAAAAAAAAAAGAAGAAAAAACTTGGTCGCCCTGTGGCTCTCAATCGCTTGTAGGTCGCTGAAGAGAGAAAGCTGACATGGCAGGGAAAAATGAGGGAGATTGGGTTGCCTTACGGTGGGCAGCCTAATATTATTAATACTCGAATATTCTTTTATAACACCAAAATGATACGAGATTTAGTGGGTACATGCTATTATAGGACAAATGATACGAGATTTAGTGGATATATAGGACATTCAGATGAGTCCATAGAGCAAATAATTGATAGTAATAAGTGAACAGGTATCTTTGAAACGTCTAAACATTGTGATTTTGAAGAATATATGTAATGACTTTATATGATGGTGCTTTAGGGGGCCTAAAGTGATTAGCTTTACTCTTGAGCTACCTCTGATTTAATAATGATGCAACCATGCAAAAGAGTTTTTCCAAATATTTAGTATGTAATTACATCCCAAATCGCTAGCGTCTTGGATACACTTAATGACATACAGAGGTTGGGTAAATGTTAAATAAACCATATCACTTCAAGTAACACAAAAGGGTTGCTGACGACTGAAATTGTAGCAAATAACAAAAGATGTTATCAGGTCCTTCATATAATCTCTGACCAACTGCATACATATTGCTAATTGAAGTCCTTGTACTTTTTGGATTTCTTAATATTCCTAGAACTCTTTCTGGTTTGTGGAAGTTGCTCCTCGACATGTTCCTCTCCAATGTTACGTGAGCTTGCATCATCTATTTTCTTCATAACAAGGTTAGCTTCCGCAAACAATCTAGAAAAACATGCTTTCATCTTAGCCCTTTTTGAAGTTGGAAACGTTGCAAGTACACCTTTAATGGCTTGCAACTTAGAAACCATGTCACCAATCTTTCCATTCTCAAGATAATTCTGCACACTTGGATCTTCCCAACGGCTCTCAGTAGATAACATCCTTTCTTCCGTAAGCAATTGCATATTCTTCATGACTTGTGTTTTTCCTTGCTGATGCAGCTGTGTGATGTGGCTCTTCATTGGTGCTTTCCCTCGCTTCTTACGAGCCATAATGATCTTAGCTTTCTCCTCCTTTAGCAGCACCTGTAGTTCTTCCATAAGATTTTTTGCCAACGTGGGGGTTGTCACTGCTCTAATCTCCTGCAGTGTTTCCAAGATATCGTAGATTACATATAAACCATATGAATAAACAAACTCAATTAAATATAAAAAATTAACAATTTCAACTTGTGGTTCAATTTAGGACATAAAAGAAGCACCATCAAATCTTAAAAAGTTACTGCATATGCTCCACCGCATGGATGCACCAAAACTAACTAGCCAAATATATCCTCTGTTGCTAAAAATGGTTGAGCTTTATTATTTATATACACCATTGACAGTACAATAAATATAAAAACTTTCATGGAAGTGAAAAATGTTACGCCACATAACCATTATCAGGGTGCTGAAATAAAAATGGTTAAGTTTTATTATTTATATACACCATTGACAGTACAATAAATTTAAAAACTTTCATGGAAGTGAAAAATGTTACGCCACATAACCATTATCAGGGTGCTGAAATAAAAATGGTTAAGTTTTATTATTTATATACACCATTGACAGTACAATAAATTTAAAAACTTTCATGGAAGTGAAAAATGTTACGCCACATAACCATTATCAGGGTGCTGAAATAAAAATGGTTAAGTTTTATTATTTATATACACCATTGACAGTACAATAAATTTAAAAACTTTCACGGAAGTGAAAAATGTTACGCCACATAACCATTATCAGGGTGCTGAAATAAAAATGGTTAAGTTTTATACTTTTATTATTTATATACACCATTGACAGTACAATAAATTTAAAAACTTTCATGGAAGTGAAAAATGTTACGCCACACAACCATTATCAGGGTGCTGAAAAGAAATTCACTAATAAGGTATTTATAGTTCAAGGTGTTATAAATTATAATGCCAACAGCTTGTCATATTGATATTTACAGCATAAAACAATAAGTTTTATGAATGGCGGGATATGAATATAATTCAAGGTGTAAATACCTGAAATGTAACCACTGTGACAGTGGCACTAGGAGAACTTTGCAAAAAGAAGTCCTTGACTTCAGAAGATATATTTACTTCATCCTCTTTATCTTCATCTTCTTCGTCTTCTTCTTCTTCATCTTCACCATCATCCTCATCATAATAATCATATTCTTCTTCCCACCCGTCTATGTTTGCTGGGTAAATCTTCAAGCTTTTAAGGCTAGCAAACGGAGAAGTTTTATTTGAGACTAATTCCGACAGTGAAGAAAGAAGCTGAAGAAATTTTTGACAAAAAAATATTGTTAAAAAACAGAAACAGCAAACTGAAGACCTTACAGTAAGTACTTATATTGTTACCTGTATATAAAATATAAACACATCCAACATAAACAGTGTTTAGCTATCTATTTCTTGATTTCTTTAAGTATAAAAGTAATTTTTTTATACTTAGTTAAAGTACGAGATTATTTATACTTGGATACTGGTCTCGCGAGCTATAAACTCATATTATATAAAAAGTATGATATCTGTGATAGAATAAACAAATATGGATAAGCCGATAGTATCATAGCATTGCATTTATATAAATTCCATGAGTAGAGATTGAGCTATCAAATGCAAATGGTCATACCCTGTCAGGACCCTTATAATACATATGATTCGCAGGACCCTTAATATATATGATTCGCGTCCAAAAAGAGCTACACGTACACTTGTTTTGTTTTGATCTTTTTTTTATTGTCGAAATTTTATCGGAGAGTATATGCAATGCTCAGACAAAATAACCTTTTGGAAGATGTATATTAAATAGGGATTAAGAAGCAAATACCTCAGGAATTTCCAAGTTAATAGTAAGAAATTTAACACTCTGGAACTTTTGAAGTGCACAAACTATGTCCTTCATATTCGCCGGGTGGGGCTTGCAAATACAGAAGTCTACCCTCTCCAAAGATGGTAGATACTCAGCATCAAACTCAAAAGCGTCACGATGTCTATATATTAAGGAGGTCAGGTCAGGTGCAGATAACAAATTCACAAAACCACAATTTATAACAGTGAGATTCTTGAGTTGAGGTGTATCCACGTTAAAATCATTCAAACCCCAGTCTCCATTTGCAAGTGTGAGATTAGGAAGTTGAGGATGACAGATATCGAAACCATCAGATCCAATAATGCAGTCATCTAAAGTGAGATTTTTCAAGTTAGGGCACTTGGAAAAAAACTCATCCCAAGAGTCTTTGACGGTTTCGTAATCTTCATCTCCAAAGTCATCATCATCATACAATGTGACTCCAGAAAGATGTAATGTTGTTAAAGCTGGGAGCTCCCAATTTGATTCGCTCCAAGCGGAATAATCGAATACAGTATTAATCAAAGTTAAATCTTTAAGAGACTCAGAGCTAAAGTTAAAAAGATTGAATCCAATATCGCATGAAATAGTCAGTTTTTGAACATTGTGGGAGAATGCATAGCCCAATACTTGAGTGACAAATGCATCGTTAGGCAATCCATAAATGCAAAGATAGAGAGAAGACACTTGTATTTGATTATTGCGAATAGACAAAACATCAATTACACTTTTGTAGAACTCGTGCTTCGAAGGGAATTCACTACTTGAGAAATATAAATAGGGCATCGAAGTCCACAAAAACCTCCATCGGGATGACAAAGAACTGGTTTTAACAGCATCTTTCATGCCAACAAAAGAGAGGATTTTATAGATAACATCATCTGGCAAATTGCTTAGTCTATCGGCATTTACATTCATTCTCTTTTTATTGCGTCGAGAAGCCATTATTTTCCCACTCCACCTTGATACAAAGGGCGCAGTTTCAAGTAAAAATATACTGCAATTAAATGGAATACAATATACAATCAGTACATATGATACAAGGTCGACTAAAAAGGTTGCATGATTGAAACTGATGATGAGATTTGATAGTGTTGGTCTTTCCTTTTAGTAAGTAGATGAGTACAATAACTAATATACTTTTTGGATGCTAGATCTCTTTCTATACAATATATGCTTAACTGAAGAATCGTCAACTAATATCATATGCTTTTTCTCTGTTCTTACCTATTAATAAAAAGAGTGAAAAACACTGAAGTAATCTTAAAACTAGTTCAAACAGGTCCAATCACAAAAAGTAGCCTAAATTTTCATTAAGCAGATGGAAAATAAACAACAAGGATATTATTCTAATATGAAGAGTAAAAGGCATGTCTAAATGTATTAAGGATCAGCAGGTGGAATGGGTCTCGGTTGTAAGTAAACCATTGTCGAATAAGCTTGTCCCTAGAAAAGTTAATGTCCTCGTTTGGTGGGAGGCTTCCCGTTCGGATAGAGCTTGAAAAAAAAGGTATTGATCTCGACAATCTTTTATGTCCGTGTTGTGATAATATGGTTGAGTCGATTGATCATCGAGGCTAAGGTGTTATGGCAAGCAACGACTATCGCCCTAAGCCCTTTAACCCCCCCCCCCCCCCCCCCCCCCCCGACCGTGCGCCAAGCTTGCAATTTGGTTGTGGTATCAATCGAACCTATTGCACTACCCATGATCTTTTAGTTTCAACCTATCCCCAAAGGCCAAAGATTATTTATTTGCAAAATACTACTAGCCATAAAACATTAAAAGGTAAAAACAGTTGAAACTATAAGTAATCGACACATGCATGGATAATAAGCAAGAAAATAAGTTGAAACTTACAAGAAGCAATAGGAAGAAGATACCGAGAAATAGGGTTTTCTTGAGAACAAAAAATATCTGCTGGGAAATGAAATCTTGGAGGAGAAAAGGTCGTTCTAGTTAATAGCATGAGCGCGTGAGAGAATTTGTAGGGGTTATCACTTATGTTTATCGTCAAAATAAGAGATTAACTAAATCTTTAGTGGAGTATTTTAATATGGGTGAAAATGTAAAGTTTGAGATATATTATACTCCAATTTATACCTCAAACTTTATATTAGGGTAAAATGCAAAAATGGTCTCTAAACTATCACGAAATCGTAAATATGAGACCGAGACAAAAAGAAACGTAAAAAAGCCACTAACGTTACGTAAATGTGCAAAAAAACCACCGAGAGCCATTTTCCGTTAGTTTCCTCGTTAAGTGTCATGTCATTGAAGGTAGTATTGTCTTTTTACTGTTCATACTTATTAAATTTGCCGCCATAATCACCTGTGAGCTTGGGTATCGATCTGACATAACCTCAATGGCTAAATTTGCAAAGTAACTAGCTTCAAAGTTTTACACCCATAAACCCCCTTACAACCCACACTTGCAAATCACGACTCGAGTTAACAGTAAAAAAATCACGATTTGCAGAAAATGGAAGTATCACCAAACACCGCAATAATCACCACCACCATAACCACAACCACCACCACCAATACACACGAAGAAACATCAATGTTGGTCACCACAACGACCGTTAATCGATCCCCACAATAACTTCCATGTCCACGTTGTCATTCAGAAGACACAAAATTCTGTTACTACAACAACTACAACAATTCACAGCCTCGTCACTTTTGCCGTAGCTGCCGTAGACACTGGACTCATGGTGGCGTTCTCTGAAACATCCCTGTTGGAGGTGGCAGACGAAAAAACACCAAAAGAAAAAAACCCATGAACCCCACCACCACTTCGGGTTATTGTGATACCACTTTTGCTCCGCCGGAGTACCATGAGTACCAGAGCCTGCTGCCGCCTCCGCCAGTGGATGATACCGGAAATGTGATGGTTCCGGATGAAGGCAATGTGTTTGTGTCGTCGCTGTTGGAGGGTGTTTGTTTTGAGGATGGTGTTTGGCCATTTTGTGGCAGTTAATCTAGTTTGTTAGTTGAATATTTGTCTTTTGTTTGTAGTGGTTGATGTAACCGATCTTTTGGTGAATGGTAAACTCTATGGTTGTACAATGTTGGCGGGAAACTAAAACTAACTAGCTAATAACTAACTAAGCCTTCTAGAACTACTTAGCTACAAAGGAGTGTTTGGTTTTGCAGTTATTAGCTTGACTTGACTGTTTTGACCCATGTTGAGTAGCATCCTCATTATCCCCCTCGCAAATTGGCAGTGTGTAAGGGTTACACAGAGCCAATTTGGATAAACAATTGTAGTGCAGAGTTTTGCTTAGGCCCTTTGTGAGAATATCAGCCAATTGTGACTTGGTTGGTATGAAGGTAGGTAGAATTTGACCACCTATAATCTTTTCTCTCACAAAGTGGCAATCAATTTCTATATGCTTAATTCTAGCATGATGCATAGGATTGGAAGCTAGAGCAATGGCAGATGCATTATCACACATTATTGTGAGATGTATTAAGCTGGCTTGAACCAGTTTGGAAGCTCTGTACAAAGGAGTGTTTGGTTCTGCAGTTATTAGCTTGGCTTGACTGTTTTGACCCATGTTGAGTAGCATCCTCATTACAAATCTACCAAGTTTGACAATATAACATAGTATGACAATATTTTATTTAACTTTTAACATAACATCATAACATAAGTAACAAAGCAAAATAACATACTTAATCAACAAAAAGATAACATAATTGATAATATAACATAGTTTGATTAACAAAGAAACATAACATAGTTTTCTTTGACCACAAAACATTAAACTTCAAACAAACATAACATGATTGATAAAAAACCTTGAAAGAAACTCTAAAGTCCCTTGACAAATGCGTGCTTGTTGAAAATCTTCAGCTTCGCTTCGGCAATCTTCTTCTTCAATTCCAAAAGCTCGATAACGTCGGACTTTTTAAGCTTCTTAAAATACTCCAAGCACTTGAACATCTGCATCGAGGGACGCACAAGTTCCATTTCAGCCATGTACTTGTTCCTTTGAAGAACAATATCAAGCAACTCTTGATATGCCTTAAAAAGATCTTTCGCATACTTCACATCCCGCTGTGTCTCCCTAGCAAAATAAACCGTCATCTGGTATGGTAACTCAGTTGAGTTAGCAGCCGCTGCAAGTTCCTGAAGAAGCACAAATTGAGACATTCTTACACCCTTTGATACAATTTATGTTTTACTATTTTTGTTACAGGATGAATGAGGAAGTTACTTGGGTTATAGCATATAAATAGGCGGGGTAATTACATGTGGAAATGTGTTTTAGGCGTATTTGGGTAATAAATGCTAAACGTTTGGGTTACCAACATACACATCCCAAAATTGCCTAGTTTTTTTGCTTCTATTAGATTAGCTAAAAGGTTATGTAACCATTGACCCTCGTTAATATTACATAACTGGTAGATAAACTTTAGATCAAGTACATATTGTTGTAATGTTCCACTAAAACACCATAGCAGAATCATAACAAATTATTGACCTAAACATAAAAGCATAACCATTATTTAGCATCATCCTTAGGTTTCTTGTCAGCATCATCCTTGGGTTTCTTGTCAGCATCATCTTTGGGTTTCTTGTCTGCATCATCCTTGGGTTTCTTGTCAGCCATCAGTCTTCGCCTCTTGATTGATCTTTCTTGGTCTTCAAACTTGTCCTCTGCAAGCACTCCATCTTGCCCAACTCAATTTTTTTCAAGCACTTCATCTGGCTCATCTCCTTGTTTAGCATCTCCAACTACTTCAGCACACTGCTCATCTAGAATCACATCCTCATCACGAACTCTTTGCTCACCATCATCACCGTCAACACCATCAACATCCACAAGTGGAACCAAACTGAAACTAATTGGTTCAGTGATACGTGGGAATCGCACCAGGCTTTACCTCTCGAGGGATCTCGAGAAGCTTACAACCCCCACCAGGCAGTGTACCTGATCGTTGTAGTATAGTATAGTGACAAGTACCGGGGGATTGATCGTTCAACTCAGGAATAGTGTCGCTAGGATTAGAAAGCCTCCTAAACTAGGTCTAGAGGTGAGGGATGATTCTTTTTGTATTTTTATATTTTATTAAAGCAAGTAAAATCTCGGGTTTTGGAAGAGTGGGCGGAATTAGTTGCTAGCCAACTAACCCAATTAACTAAAGATGCAATCAAAATAAAATGACAGAAATGAAAATAAAACTAATTATACTAATGTGGTGTAACAATAATGGGTAAAGTTGTGTTTACTTAGGTTTCATTACTCCCTAGATATCTTTTACAGGTTGATAGCTTGTTACAATTGCATGGATGACGGGTCATATTCCTTAATACTAGTCGTAGGGCCGTGTACAATATTCCCTAACTCTATAGGATCCTACTTCACTCTTATGTCGAGCCGTTAGAAGCTCCTAACATGGGATCATTAGAATTCTCCTACGCATTAAATACAAACAAATATCGTAGTACACCTCCGATCATGTTTCTTAAGACGTTCAAGCAAGTTACCAATGGAAGTCTGCCAGTTTTCTTAAGCCTAACATCGAATACAATCATCCGTAACAACTATAAACAAACAATCAACCCATAATTAACATCTAGGTTTCACTACATCTAAGCAAACACAAAAGAAATCTAGCCTAGCATGTTAAATTGAAGACAAGAGTAAGATATATTCAAACAACACATAGACATATTGATTGAATTGAAAGAGTACTTATCTTTAATAGAACATGAAAGATTCAAGGGGTTGAAACCCTTGAAAAAGCTGGAAATTTCGACCCAGGGCTTTTTCCCTCAAAGTTGCTCAATAATGAATGAAATTTGAAAAACTATATATAGATTACAATGGGTGACGGCGTCATGTGTAAACATGTGACGCCGTCAACTCGCCGCCTATAATGAAATCGTATTGCCTAGATCCAATTGTGACGCCGTCATGTGTAAATTTCTTCTGGGCCGTCACTAATACTTGGACCATGACGACCTTGGGTGATGCCGTCATCTCTAATGCACAAAACTCTCTGGATCGTCACGTGTATTGTCCACATCCACCTCTTTTGTTACTCTTGACGTCGTCATTAAGGAACTTGTGACGCCGTCAGGTACTGTTCCCAGCAAGGAAAATTGAGACTTTGCCGTTTTCTTCACTTTTATGCTCCAAAAACGTCCAAAATTCTTCCTTTTCCAGATTTCACTCCAAAAGTACCTAAAATGACAAATGGAACAATTTAGGGTAATATTTGATCAAATAATCATGAATCCAGGCTTAAATGACCCCTTAAAAATGGTTCACTTTTCGCCTCATCATTCAGCAAAAAGAGCATACACCTTTGTTCCTTCTCCAGCTGCAACTACGTCATCAAGTTCATCCAATGCTTGATCTATTTCAGCAAACATGTCACTAATCTCTTGAGGCTCTTGCTCTTCGATCGCATGCATCTCTTCAGGTTTAGGTACATCAACTAAATGGTATGGATCATCAGTCCAGTCAACATCTTTTCCTTGATCAACCTCTTCATCACTAATCCATGTATGAAGATATCCTTCCTTTCCACTAATAGTGCAACCATCACTTGTGTCATCATAATAAGCATCATCAAAATCGAGCACATCTATGGACTCCAGGGAATCCTCACTTGAATCCTCCACCATAAACTCTTGGTCAATCTCTTCCAATAACCTCCTGAATTGAAACTCATCACTCAGCCTCTTTGAATGATTTGCAATCATTTTTTCAGCACAAAATGTTGGTGGGAAGCCATTGTCAGAATCAGTATCATAAATAGGTCCAGCCTTCTCAGGTTGGCTTCTCTCATGCCACTCTTTATGCCACTCTAACAATAGTAGTTTCCCAGTGTTTCCAGTCTCACCATCAACATCCTTTCCAACATCATGATCGACAATTTCTTCTATCACCACACCCTTGCCCTTACTCATCATTCGGTCCATCATCTCACACTCTACCACTAAAACACCGGTTTCAATATATAACTCCAATTGTGTAAATATAGGAACATACTTCACAAGTCTCCTCACATCTTCCTCATACTTTAGTGGTAGCAAACCATCATCTAGTGACTCATCAGGTAGCCTAAAGTGAGTAAACACAAGGGTACGATCCGTGTAACCTAAATCCTCTAACATTTCGCCCAAGGGTAATTACTCAAAAATGTTACTAAAGTTTGCCCAAAATTTGATTTACGTTACTTTACTTTTTTTTGTAACAAAGAGGTTACCATTGTTTACGTGACTGGTTCAATATATCACTCATCTAATTCGACCATGTGTAACCCAATATTGCCGGTCACATTCCACGCTGGCATCATTATGTGGCACTAGTAATTTTTAAATTGCGTTGACCATGACCCGAGTTTTATATTAACGGGTTGATCCCCATTAATAAGCAAATCACCCCCTTTTCAATCCAAACCCTAAAAACACACACATCCTCAATCACAACACACGCTAAAAACAAATCACCCCTTTTTTTTGCAATTGGTCTTTGATTTATGGTTGTCATCTTCCCAACAAGGTAATAATTTGAGACAAGATGCTAGTTTAATTGTTTATTATCACTGATTTACCATTTAGAAATTAGGGTTTTTGCTTGCAATTTAGGGATTTTTTAAATTAACGCTTTTTTTGTTATTTTTCTTGTTTTCATATGGCATCTTCATCATCTACTTCCACTTTTCTCATAAAATTTCATTGAGGTGGTGTTTTTGTAAGGGATCCTTTTTCTTATGACTATGACATGCTTAGTGAAATAACAAATGTGAATGTTTCTGAGTTGGGTTATGTGGGTTTAGTTAAACTTTTAGTAGCTCAATGTGCTAGTGACATCCAACAATTTTTTATGCCGTTCCTGGTTTAGACTTAAAGGCAGGACTGAGGTCCTTAAAAAATGAAGCTGACTTAAAAAAATGTGTTGAACTAGGTGAAAAACATGGTAATGTGTTACATATTTATGTGTCTCACCCTGTTTTTGAATTACATGATGCCACTTCCCCTAGCGCTCTACCACAAGTTGAAAATGTCCAGCCAAATGATGATAGTGATAGTGACTTAGAGGGAGACTATAATATATTTGAGTATGACACTGAAGAAGAGAGTGACACTGCCTCTATAGATCACTTATCTGATGGTGAAGAAGAACTTTTTGAAGTTAGGACTAAGAGACCAGATGCTCCTAAAACAAAAAGTAAAAAAATGTTTGATGAGAACTTTTTGACTAGGGTTTACAATGGGTTACCTAGAGATGGGTATGTTGAAGATGATGTGGCTCCAAAGTATAGAAGTCTTTCACAAGAGGATGATGATAGGGTAGGTGATCATTGGCCAGTCGATAATCCTAATATCAAATGGAAGTTAATGAAACCACATCTAGGTGAAAAGTTTGAATCAATTGAGCAACTTAAAAGAATGTTGACATATTATGCTTTGGCTGGTGGTTATAAGTTGTACTATAAAGTCAATAACCCTAGGAGACTTCTTGCTAAATGTAGTAGAGATGACAAGGATAGAAAATGTCCATTCAGATTGTGGGCATCTTGGGTGTCAAATGTAAAGACTTTTCAAATTAAGACATTGAATAAGGAGCATGCATGTTGTAGGACTTATGAATTTGGTTCCTTAGTGACTAGTAACTGGATTGCTTTCAACTATGCAAAGAAGATCATGATCAACCCTTGTATCAAAGTTAGAGAGTTAATTGCTTTGATTCTTAAGAAATATAAATGCAAGGTTAGAATCAGTCAGGCTAGAAGAGGAAAAATGAAAGCTTTAAATCATTATGAGACTTGTTTAGAGGATCATTATGGAATGTTGTGGTCATATGCTAGGGAAATACTTGACTCTAATCCCGGTTCCACTTGTTTGATGAGTGTTGATGCAATGCATGATGGTAAGAATTACTTTAGTAGATTCTATGTATGTTTTAAGGGGTTAAAGGAGGCTTGGTTGGAAGGCTGTAGGAGAGTGATAGGTATTGATGGTTGCTTTCTTAAAACCATATGCAAAGGTGAACTGTTGTCAGCAGTTGGAAGAGATGGGAATAATCAGATATTCCCTATTGCATGGGCTGTGGTGAGTGTTGAAAACAAGGAGAATTGGACATGGTTCTTGTCATGTTTGATGAATGACTTGGGAATTGTAGCTGGTGAAGGTTTTTCCATCATTTCTGATCAACACAAGGTAAAAAATTATAACTCCAAATGTCATAATATAGTTAACTATTTTATTTTAACTTATAATTTTTTGTACTTTTCAGGGTATTATTGAAGCTGCTAAAGATGTCATGCCATTGGCTGAGCATAGACAATGTGCTAGACACATCTATGCTAATTTCAGAAAGAAATTCACTGGGGTGGAATACACTTTTGGAAAGCAGCAAAGGCAACATATCCATCTAGATTTGAGAAAGTCATGAGACAAATACAGGGAGTCAGCAAGGAAGCACATACTCATTTGATGGATAGACATCCTGAAAGTTGGAGCAGAGCTTTCTTCACAACTGATAAAGCTTGTGATGCTGTGGAGAATGGTATTTCAGAATGTTTCAATTCACTTATAGTTGAGGCTAGAAGGAAACCAATCATCAACATGATAGAGGACATCAGAGTGTTATGTATGGAAAGACTACAAAAGATGAGGGACAATGGTGCAAAGTGGACTGATACTATATGTCCCAACATTAGAAAAAAGCGTGAAAAGTTAAAGGATTGGCACAGGTAACTCTATTAGTTATTATCATAACTTAAGTAATTTACATAACTTATTATCATAAGATGCATAATTAGTTGTTTACTTTTTTTGTTTGTTTGTAGAGATTGGAAAGTGGTTCCAGCTGGTAATAGCAGGTTTGAAGTAAGGAATGGGTGGGAAGGTTTTGTTGTGGATGAAACAGCAAGAACTTGTACATGTAGGGCTTGGCAGTTAAGTGGTATTCCTTGTCAGCATGCAATTGCAGCCATTTACCTCTTACATAGAGAACCAGAGGAGTATGTGTCTAACTGGTATAAGAAGGACATGTTTGTAGCTACTTATAACCATTACATACTAGGAATGAATGGGATGGATCAATGGCCATCTACTCAGTACCAAAAGCCATTACCTCCTATCAAAAGAAGAATGCCTGGAAGGCCACAACATAAAAGAAGGAGGGATGCAACTGAAGATGATGGTAAAAATAGGAAGAGGGTTAGTAGAGTGGGGTAACAAAACCATTGCATAATTTGCAAGCAACCAGGTCATAACCAGAGGAGTTGTCCAAAAAATACAACTCTTAATGTTGAAAGTGGTAGTGTTGAGACCAGGGCTGCAAGTGCTAGGGGTGGTAAAGTGGGTGCCAAGTAGAGCTGGCAATTTCGACACGAAACACGAAAACACGACACGACACGACACCAAGTTAACAGGTTTCGTGTTTGGCTTATCGTGTTTCGTGTCGTGTTCGTGTTCGTGTGAGATGACACGATAAGATAACGTGTCGTGTTCGTGTTTTGACCTCGTGTAACCTGTTAAGACACGATAAGACCTGTTAAGACCTGTTAAAACCCGTTAAAGACCTGTTAAGACCTGTTAAAGACCTGTTAAGACATGTTAAGACCTGTTAAGACACGATAAGACCTGTTAAGATTTTGTGTTTTAGCGTGTCAAGACCTGTTAAGACCTCTTATCGTGTCTTATCGTGTCGTGTTCGTGTGACCTGTTAATTTTCGTGTTCGTGTTCATGTTTTAAGATCTGACACGATTAGCTTATCGTGTCGTGTTCGTGTGAGGGCTTAACAGATCTGTGTCTTATCGTGTTCGTGTCGTGTCGTGTCGTGTCGGACCTGTTATGCCAGCTCTAGTGCCAAGGGTGGTAAAGTGGGTGCCAGGGGTGGTAAAGTGGGTGCCAAGGGTGGTAAAGTGGGTGCCAGGGGTGGTAAGGTGGCAACCAGGGGTGGTAAAGTGCCTGCTAGGGGTGGTAAAGTAGGTACCAGGGGTGGTAAAGTGCCTGCTAGGGGTGGTAACTTACCTGCTACACAAGAAACACATATGTCAACTCCACAAGAACCATCTATACACCACCTCATCTGATTGTACCAACACAGATGTCAACTCCATCACCTGGGTTTGAGATGAATGCACCAAGTGGTGGTGTCACCACAAGGAGTGGTGGTAAAAGGTTTAGGGGTGGTGGTGTGACCATGAGGGATGGTGGTGTGACCACAAGGGGTGGTGGTGTGACCACAAGAGGTGGTGGTGTGACCATGAGAGGTGGTCCATCCCCAAGATTGTTCAGGAAAGATGGAAGGTTTATTCATGCTGGAAGGTTTAGTGAACCTTGGAATAGCAGGTTTGAAGAGGGAGATGGACTTACTAGAGTCAATGGCAAATTAGTTAGAACCAGGGGCAGAGGAGATGGAAGCAAGTCAAGTAGGTATCCTCAAGGAATTAAACCCATAGGATATGGTGTTTCTTATGATCCTGTAGATGGAGAGGCTATGCTAGGAGTAAGTTTGTTTCATTTATTTTAATTTTTTAAAACTAATGTACAATCATAAACTATACTTACTTCATATTATTTTTAAGATGCAAGATGTTATAGGTATTCCAAGACCAGCATGGCCACCTGGCATTACACCAGAGGATTACAGGATACATGCTCAGTCTCAGTCACAGTCCCAAGTAGGTCAAGTTCAAGTTCAGTCAGAGTCCCAAGTAGTTGAAGCTCAGGTTCAGTCACAGTCCCAAGTAGGTCAAGCTGAAGTTCAGTCACAGTCCCAAGTAGTTGAAGCTCAGGTTTAGACAGAGATTGCATTAACACAGTCACAACCATTAGCATCCCAAGAAGCACAAGTGCATGCTACAAATGAGGGACAAGATGTGGATGATACACAATGGCAGGAAGAAGATCCAGAACCAGTTAGAAGGTCAGAAAGGATCAAGCAAATCATCTTTAACAAGCCACCTGCACCTGGACCAGGCTTGAAAGCAGATGATACAATAGAAGTCTGATATGTTGGATATGACTTGTATATGGCTTGCCAAATGTTAGGCAATTTTGTACAACAGCCATATAAGTCATTTTGAAAAACTTTGTGCTGTATTATGTTTACAGTTTCTATAACTTAGTAATCTTGGAAGATACTTGGTAATGTTGTGTTCACAACACTTTATAAGTTGGTATGTTGTATACACAACATCTCACAACAACTTTTGTATAACCTTAAACTGTTGTGTACAATGCTTTCAGTGGTATTAGATGAACATAATCATTATGTTGCATCTTTTGTATAAATTTATGTTGTCTTACATTCTATTTCATTTTTTTTGTGCAACAATAATACTCATAGTAAGGTAGAATAACACATAATATTAACATAAAACTTCATAATTTCATAACTGAAGTTAGTTTTTACAACATGTGGCATCATAACTATTACAAAAGACCACAAGCATCCATTACTTACCACTAAAACCAACAAACTACATCCCACAACCTAACACTACTTACTGCCTTAAGAAACCAAAATACCACAAACATCTTAACCTACCATTCTTGCTTACTGCCTAACCAAGCCAAAAGACCACCACCATCTTAACCTACCCTTATGAAAACTAAAGAAACTTGATAAGAACCAAAACAAGAAGCAACACAATCAACATCCTATTGTAGAAGACAATTCGAGAGTATCGATTGTTCACTTCAAGAAGCTGCTCTTGTGCATTCCTCCTATTCAAATGGAGCTCATACATCCTAGCTTGGTACCAACGATTTGGTAATGGGGCATCAACCCATTGGAAAAAATTGCAATTGGTGGTGGGATCCATGAAATTGGGACAACCAAGAAACCTTCTTGCGGGGTTATTCTCAGTCCAAGATGTTCGACATCTTGCTAATTCACCACACCCACATAATATGTTCATGATTGAATGAGATTTGGGATGAGAAGATTAGGGTTTTATTAGAAATGGTTAAGGTAGGATTGGGGAGGTTATAAAGGGTTAATAGTTAGTGGAAAATACGTGTGGACTAGTTTGGATGAGTTGGAAAGACAAGGTGGCAAAATATATCTGAGTTGGCATAAGTAACTTGTTCTCAGCCTGTAAGAAACCATAAAAGTGATCTTATTGCAACAAACATAAATGTCGAGTGACAAAATTAATCAAACCCGTAAACAATGGTAACCTCTTTGTTACAAAAAAAAGTTAAGTAACGTAAATCAAATTTTGGGGAAACTTTAGTAACATCTTTGAGTAATAACCCTTTCGCCCAATAAGTCCATGGAGAAAACGTCACAGTGAACTCCGTCAAACCAAACTGTATCTCCAAAGAGATATCTTCTCCCTGGTGTTGAGGTAAATTCACCATTGTGATGGATTTGCAAAGTAAACATTTTTTTTCATTCAACGTTGTGCAACACATACAAAAACATCACTAACTTCTAATAACAATAACAACTTTAAATGGAAAACATGAAAATGGAACAGAATATGCTTACCATACAGGACTCCTAAATCAGGTATCGGGGTACTGCATGCACGATTTTGCCAAACCTTAACCATTCTCATGATCTTTACTTGTGAAATTAATGTTCTCCTTGGAAGAAATTGAGCCACGTATATAAACTATTGTTCTAAAGGACTAAATTTGTAAAATAAACCACTGGAAATTGAAGTTATTGGCTGGAAAGGGATAAAAAGACGATACTACCCTCAATGACATGACACTTAACGAGAAAACTAACAGAAAATGGCTCTCGGTGGTTTTTTTGCACATTTACGTAACGTTAGTGGCTTTTTTGCGTGCCTTTTTCTCTCGGTCCCATTATTGCGATTTCGTGAAACTTTAGTGACCATTTTTACATTTTACCCTTTATATTAATTATAAAAATCATCAAAGTTTTAAAACTGTTTCATTTTTATATATAATTTTTGTGTTAAAGTGACATGAATCGAACACTTCTCAAACTTGGTTATTATTTTGTGGTTATTATTTATTTTTAGTCATGGTTGTACATAAGTTGGTTGGAATTACTGTAGTTAAATTCAGGAGGTTTGTGTTTAAAATTAATGTACTATTAATACATATGGAAGGGATTCAATAAGAAGAATAATTAAAATGAGAAGTGTAAGAAGTAATTTTAGCCACACATTTTAATTTGGGAGGGAAAATTTGAATAAAGATGCATCCATTTTTGTAAGTGCATCTAGAATGTGTGGTTGTGATTACTTTTTATCCTTCCTATTTTTATTATTCTTCTTATTTGATCCTAACTCTTAATGCATAAATAGATACTTTGGGTATACTAATTTAAAAAAATTACATAACAATGAAACATTTTTGAAACTTTGATGTTTTTTATGATTAGTATGAAGTTTGAGGTATTAAATTGGAAGACTAATGAAACTTGATTACTAATGGGTGACATATTCCCTTTTAATATCTACGAGGCATTCAAACCCGTGCGATGCACATGATTTGTTTGTTTTTTATTTTATTTTTAATGTATAAAACTCAATTTTTTTAGACAAAAATTAATTAGCTTGTCCATTAATGAGCATTGCAAAAACCAATCTACTAAACATGTGAGTCGATTTTGTACACTTATTAAAAGAGATAATAGCTCCCCATAAATAAAATTGGAGCGCCAAGTAAAGCCAACAACACTTACTTCATTGTTATAGAGAAACTAACATATTAAATCCATATAATCTAGAAATATTATTTGACTTATTTCTAATAACTCACATCAATATTGTACTACTTGATTAATAATATGAACTAACATGATTATTTATATTCATCTTATGTAAATAACGGCATTGTTGCTATTTACATTGTCTCAACATGATAGAGTGGATAGTAGGTTTCTCCAAAAGTTATACCTTTTCAATGACAACAGTAAACATAGTCTAACCATGTTTTATAATTTTACACTTAACCCACTTGACAAATCTATCTATTCATAAAACAAACTATTGATTATATAACAAACAAGTAAAATTGCCCGCGCTTTGCTGCGAGGCAACCGTGTTTAGAAGATTATACAAAAAGAATTAAATAAGAGACACCTTTATTGTTAAATAACACTACACCAAAAATTAGTAAGAGTACTTGACGTCTTGACATTTAGAAGCATGTATGCAGTCACTGTAGCACTAAGCTATGAAACTTTTAACACCAGAAATTTGCTTCAACTCTAAAAAACCACATTATTCAACACACAATCATAACACTAAAATTCTATTATTGCATACCATTTAATCACAATATCCCTGTTAACAGTGAGATTGAATGCAACAAATTTTTATATATGCATTTTGTTGATGCATAATCTGGCGCGGACTTATTCAACGACTCTCCTTGGGCCGTTAGTCGTCTTCATAAGCCCTAAGTAGACCTGTACAACAAAAAGAACCCGTTAGGAGTGGACCCGAGGCCGTAGCCCCGGGATCCACCTCCGACGGTCAAGTTAGTCTGTGATGCGCGGAGCATATAATAGTATTAGGTTTAGGGTAACCTGTTATAATCTGTTTATGAATGAGACCCCAGCCATGTATTTATAGGATACGGATTAGGGTTAACGCATAGGGTGGGCCGCTGGCTACCCGGGCCTGGCCTATTCCTGGCCCAGTCCGGACCATACATCCACAAAGTGCGTAAAGTGGGCCGCTGGCTACCCGGGCCTGACCCATTCCTGGCCCAGTCCGGACCATACATCCACAAGCCCCCGAGTTTAGTATGACATAGCGCACGGCTATGTTATGCTAAACTTAAGTTCTGTTTATGGCTGCGTAGGCTCAATCAACCAAATGCGACGGTGCGCACTGGGTTTATATGCGCGTAAGGGACGAATCATACTGCGCAGTCCATATGCGACAGTGCGCACTGGGATTGCGATTGTGATTGTCTCACAATGGTGAAAGTGTCCGTGGCGAAGGTGGATTCCTATGCTGCATCCTGGGTAAGGACGTACCTTTTATACCAGTAGCGATGCAACATTGTGCGACAGAAGACGTGCTTCTGTGGCAGAAGTGCGCGTTGTCCGCGACAGAGGTGCGTGTTGTCCACGACAAAGATGTGCGTTGTCCGCAACAAAGATGTGCGCAGTGCACAACAAGAATGTGCGCACTATGTGCGCAGAGGTGCGCGCTGTTTGCGCGTCTTTACAACCGATAGAGGACGTCTCCCCTGCGGCAAGATGGTGCGAATATTTAAATTCGTCTTTGTATCGGGCCTGCAGTACCTCTTACGTACGATCTGCTTCCAAATATACCTGCGTGACGCTGTCGCGCTCAGTGGTATTATATACCCTGGTAGCCCCCCAAGTTTGATGGTGCTACTCGTGTAGGAGCATTAAACTTAATTATCCTGAAAACACTTAATGCAAATATTAAAAGTACATGCCACGCATCGCAACATATAAAACCTAATGAAGTAAAAGATTAGCGCGTAGCAAAAATATAGCACATAGCATATAAAATAAGAGAAGTAGTAGTATGAATTACACCTATCGTGAGGTTTTACGAACTACATAAAAGAAATAGCACGTAGCTAAAAAATAGTGCGCGCGTAGCGATTGATTAATTTTTCTTTATTATTATGATAATAAAAATAATGGCGCGGATGGATGTACCATGACCGCGAGTAATAGATTTATCGTGCACGCACAGACGCAGATAGATTTATCGTGACCGCATGGACTCTAACGTTTTGTGGATATTCGCAGTTGACCACGGCTTACGTCCAGTGCATGTATGTAACAGTGACAAAGCGCTCATGGCGATTGACTAGCATCGTGGTGCCTGTACGTGACAGTGCGATCGTGTCGCCAATCTGCGAAGATTTCCTAACGCATGGTCGAACGCGGGTAGATTTATCGCGACTACGCTATTTCGCGGCTAAAAGATAAAATAGATCCGATCGTGCGGATTTAATGCGCTCATAGCGATAGATAAAATCGTGTTTATCAAAGTTAAAGATTTATGTAAAATCTTTTGAAAGATAGCATATCTTAAAAGATATGTACCAAAAATATGAAGATATCTTCTAAATTATAGAAAATATTGGTCCATGATTACGTAAGTACATCTAAGATACTGTACTCATATTGCGGGAAAGTAATAAAATCACATGGCATTAAACCTAACACGTTTCATACTTCCAGATGTGCGGTGCTATTAAATTGTGTGAAAATCACATGGCAGAATGCAAAAAACAAAAACGTTTACCGATTTGGTAAATCACATGGTAGAATGCGCACTAAACATTTAATATCACTTTTAAAGTGATATTTTAATAACCGTGTTTTGGTTTTAAAGTTACCGCATACGTGTAGTTGTATATCGGTGCAACGATGGTTGCGTTCTAGCGATGTGAGAGCACGACACTTGTCGTAGCCATGTCCCACGGATGGCGCCAACTTGTTGATGCATAATCTGGCGCGGACTTATTCAACGACTCTCCTTGGGCCGTTAGTCGTCTTCATAAGCCCTAAGTAGACCTGTACAACAAAAAGAACCCGTTAGGAGTGGACCCGAGGCCGTAGCCCCGGGATCCACCTCCGACGGTCAAGTTAGTCTGTGATGCGCGGAGCATATAATAGTATTAGGTTTAGGGTAACCTGTTATAATCTGTTTATGAATGAGACCCCAGCCATGTATTTATAGGATACGGATTAGGGTTAACGCATAGGGTGGGCCGCTGGCTACCCGGGCCTGGCCCAGTCCGGACCATACATCCACAAAGTGCGTAAAGTGGGCCGCTGGCTACCCGGGCCTGACCCATTCCTGGCCCAGTCCGGACCATACATCCACACATTTAAACTTAATCAATCTTAATATGCACCATTTATACCTTCCATAAGAGCTCTGATAACAGGCCGAGCAGATACGTTACACACTTCATGACTCTCCGAATAATATCAAAGCACAACTTCTGCAACTTACACAATGTGCATCCCTTCAAGCATTGAGCCAATTGCAATTGTCAGCTTACCTGGCATCAGCATGTAAATACATAGCACATACCATCATTAAAAGTAGAAAAAAAATCACATTTGAGGGTAAATATCTATAAAAGATAGTCAACCTTTTTCCCTGAACCACATCCTCTGAACCACGGCCTCTGAGACGCAACCTCTCAATCACATTCCCTGCACCACACCCTCTGAACCACACCCTGGACTACACTCCGCCTGAATCACACTCCTGAACGACACCACAACTCTAAACCGCACCATTATAGCCCCAGTTATATGCTTGGCCACCTAAATGGCCCAACTAACGCCTCCTTTAGTCTGTACTGATGACGGTTGTTAATGCCTCGTATGCTGCAAAAATGAAATATAGCATATTAAATAGATGGCACCTGAATCTAAATAGAATACAAACCTACCTTGATACAAATTTATGATGGTAACCAAATGGACTCATTTCTGAATGAATGGCTTGATTCAGGTAATATTTTGATCTATAATTGGTCCAACATTATATGAAAGCGTTAAAAGGGAAACGGGTCCAATGGATCAAAAGTCGCCAAAGTATACACTCTAAAAAATCAGTCCCAAACACCCTTTTAGTCAAAGGGATCATTTTACCTTCATATCATCATTCACACCAATATCGTGACTTTTACTTTAGTTGTATCTAAAAATCAGTCCCAAACACCCCTTTGGCAAGGTATTCAACTATATGAAGGCAACATTTTCATTTAAAAATCCATGCTTTAAGGCTAGTAAATTTAGCTAGATAAGGTTACGACCAAACGTTGTATATTTGGTGAGGATTAACAATGGTGTCTTTATTTCATGGAGCTCTAGAATAATTTATTTTCATCAAAATTAAGCAAAGTTTTTGGAAGAGCGAACTGACCTTCAAATTCTGAACTTGGCCAGGAAACTGTGATAAAGAAGCCATTGAATGCCGAAAGATTTAATCGCGGCTCATCTTTTATCTCAAGCATCGGGATGTTTTTTCTAGATTTATTGGCTTCTTTTTTACCTGCGAAGCTTAACCATATCATGAACATTTTAAAACAATGCATCTGATCTTTTATTAGCCACCATTTAACCGCAACATTTGTGTTGCCTTGAAACAGATGGTTGTTCAGTTGGAGGCAAGCACTGAAAATTTGTCCACCTTTCTGTTGAATCACTATCTGGTTTGTTCGTACCACCTCTAGAAGGACTCCTAGCCTTTCCCTGGTCCCTCGTGTTACCTCAATCCATGTCCCTGCCCCTGCTTCTGTAAGGACTCAAATTCCTGCTCCTACTTCGGTTTCTGTCTTTTCCACCTACTCTTCGTTCAACGCCCCTACATGTAGCATTCAACAGAATGTAAAACATAAAATAAATTACCACAAAGCAACCACTTTTGAAAGTGTGTCAATGTGCGTTATTTTTATTAATAAGACACAAATGGGTACAAATTAGAATTTAGACAGTTGGCCAAAAAGGTAACCATTCAAATATTTAAAAACCGATTTATTAATTAGATCAGGATTTTTAATGTATAGTATATAATCGTGATCGTTTATGATATTAAATGGATATGGATGATAAAAAGTGTTGTAGGTCAACCAACCTGTTTTATCTGGCCTACAAATTTACCCATCTGACCTTTAGTCCGACCAACCATTTTGCCACTTATGCAGCTATACTATCCAAAAGAACGTGCCGCATCGAGTGGAATCTGTTCACACTTTCGGTAGTACAGGACCTACAAAAATGTAAAAACCAATTAGATGCATGATTTTAAGTCCAATTATTCATTTGCCATACTGCTACTATATACTAATGGCAATCATATTTGTATGCATACCACACACACACACACTTGACATATATTTTCAGCCATTGTTAGTAACATATCTTTTTTCAAGCTGGATACCGAGCGTTGATTTGTCAGTAACAAAAAATGTTGTGACGGATATAAAAAAACTTCGGATGGCAAATCATTAATAAGAAAGTAACTATCTTCATCTTCTTTGAGGAAAAAAACCGAGCTTTAAATTTGTTGCTATAACTCCATATTCAAAATGTACATTCAGTTTTGCAAACATAATCCCGGAAACACCTAATTGCGGTGCAATAAATGATTTGGCTCAGATTTGTAGATGACATTCGGGTCACAGTAATATCCGAATTCTGCTACGGCTACAAAGAAACTCGGTTGCATAGACGTGTAGTAGCCATACGTGCTATGCCATCCGGTCATTGCCCTGCCAAGCTGCGGTCGGATCTTCAGTGATGCATTTCATCATGGTCAGATTTGACCAATCATCACTGCCTATTGATTTCACCAACCACTAATGTTGGTTTACAAACGTTTAAATCACACTGTAGTTGTATTACAGAGTCATTACATGAAACAGAGGATGAACAGGCAGTCCACCACCACATTTTAACCAATAAGAACGTGCCGCATGATCCAGTAACATACTGTTCGGGCTTATTGTACAAAAAAGAACTAAAAACATACCAATAGGAAGGCCAACTAACAAATAACAGGCCCCTTAAAATTTTGCTATTGCCCTCGTTCAATTATGGGATTTAGTATATTTTATTTATAATCCACCAAACTAAACTCATTGTAGGCAAAGATAGGCTAAGAATCAAAGAAAGAGGATGCGTCCGGCATGGCTGCAACTATAATGAGTTGCCCTGCCAAGACTCGGACTATCTCAATTTCATCAAAGTTGTTCCTACTCGGCACAGCCTGTCACAACTGATTTCACCACCATTGTACTGTTATGACTGATATCAGCACATCTCATAAAAAGTGATCTAAAGCACATTAAGCAGATCACAATATCTCTATGTAGCTTAGGCATAAACACAAAATATAAGTAACCAAAAGTTCCTGAGATACGGATATGTAAAGAGCCCGAAAAAGAGGATATATTCTCCATGTATGTGAGCTTATGAAGCTCGGCCCACGACAATGCAAATAAGCACAATTTTTTGGCACCATACGGCAACACAACGCCAAAAAACTACCAGGTGCAGAATACCAAATACCCGCAAGAACACATGAAAATTAAATTAAATTTTTAGTTATGAGGTTAACAATTACTTACAAACAGTATTAGCAAGGTAACATGGAGAAGATTATGCACACCGAGAAAAAAACAAGAACAAAACCTATAAATTATTATGAAACCGTAAATTCAAAATTAAAAGAATGGGAAACAAATACCTAAAAGGCCTTAGATGCAAACATGATCATCTAGGCAACCTGCAAAACAACTCAAGAAAACCCCCAAATTGACAAAAACCTAATTTGAAATACAAAAAAAATTAAAACAAATATGTAGATTAAATCATGAACCTTTTGTTTTCACCCACCATGATCGATGCTTTACTGATTCGTTGTTTCTTTGGGAAGAGGGTTTCAAAGAGGGTTTTCCCCCTCTTTTTGAGTAATAATCATCATCAACCGCGTTTTCCCCCTCTTTTTGAGCTTTTAGATTCTTCATTAGCTGTTGTCATCAAATTTTTTAGATGGAGAAGACTGAGAGAGAAAGAGAGAGGAGGAAGGGTGTGTGTGTTTTCTGTTTGTGTTTCTGAGTTGTGAGTAGGGCTGCAATCAAGTCAAGTTTTTATCAAGCAACTCGAGCTCGAGCTCGAGCTTGGCTCGATCGAGTCAAGCTTTTATCAAGCTCAAGCCCAAGCTCAAGCCCAAAAATTAGCTTGAAACATTTAACAAGCCAAGCTCAAGCTTTGGATAGCTTGGCTCGAGCTTGTATCAAGCTTTTATCAAGCTTTAGTATAGATATTTTCATATAAGTAATTAGGAGCAAATTTGGTTATTAAACTAATTATAAGGGCTTAGTTCGTAAATATTGGATAATGTATTCTAGAAACCTTCAATCTCCTCCACTCATTCAAGCTTTTCAAGCCAAGCTCAAGTTTTGCTCGAACCTATTCAAGCCAAGCTCAAGCCTGGATGGTGAAAGCTTGACAAGCTATCAAGCCAAGCTCAAGCCTAGTGTTTTTCTTTCAAGCCAAGCTCAAGCCTTGTTGAGCTTGAGCTCGGCTTGACTCGATTGCAGCCCTAGTTGTGAGTTATGGATGGATCTAGAATTTGTGAGAGTGGGAGAGGGAGTAATATTAGTCACTCACAGAAACAGTATAAATGTACGATGGAGGTGATTAAGGTCGGTAAACATTGAACAGTAACTCCTCATATGTTTCTTGGCCAATGGGATGTTGCCAAAGTGGTGTGTTACCACTGTTGGCCTTTTGACTTGGGTTAATCACAACCTCTCAACCAATAGCAATGAGAATTAGGCATTAATAAAGAGTTTATGTTTAGTAATTAATAGTTATAATACCCGCGCACGCGCGGGTTTTTTTAAATTTTTTGAATCATATATTTTTATTTATTAAAAAACAAATAATTTAATCTTTGTTTTGTTTGATTTATGATGTTTAATTATAGTTTTTATTATTAAAGATAATTATTTAAAATTTTTAATTATATTATTAATTGTATCTTATCTATATTTTTTGTATTTATCTTCTACTTGTGTTAATTGCATCTTATCTATATTTTTTGTATTTATCTTCTACTTGTGTTATGGATAAATATAAAATGTTACCTAATAAGAAAATAATCATTTTTTTAAATACAATTATTACTAAATAAAGTATGAATTGATTTTTTAAAATGAAAAATTCCAATAGGGGTTTTATTTTATTATATAAAAGATGTCACATCAACTTTACCATTTATATTATATTATAATTTTCTTATTTAAAAGTTAAAACTTAAAACAATTGACAAACGAAACAAAGATGTACTCAAAACTAGTGGTGGCAATTTGGGTTGGCGGGTTAGAAAGCCTCAACCCAAAGCTGACCTATTTAAGTCATCGGGTCAGCTACGTCAACCCTAACATGTTTACACGTAACCCGAACCTGACCCATTAACCCATATATATACTTGGGTTGACGGGTTAAATAGGTTACAGGGGTTGAATATGTTAAACGGGTTTCGGGTTGACCCATTAAACCCGTTTTATATACAAAAGTTAGCACATTACACGAGTTAAACGGGTTAGCGGGTCGACTCGTTTAACCCATTTAACCCGTATAATTAAACATAAATAATTTTTAATTTAAGGAAAAAAAATCTTAAATGGGTTGGTGGGTCGACCCGTTTATTTTATTCCCAACCCGAACCTGACCTGTTTAATAAACGGGTTAGATATGTCGACCCAAACCTGACCCAAAATCTATTTAGCTCAACCCGAACTTTTTAATTTTCGTGTTAGTTTCCGGTCGGCTTTCATATCGGGTCAGAAATTGTCACCCCTACTCAAAACTATATAAAATATAGTTTCTTGATGCATTTTTTTCAAAATTTTCACCAAAAAAAAATAATAATAATAAATAAATAAATAAATAAATAAAAGTATAAGCTGAAAAAGCATAAACTAATCATATTATTCTAGTGATATATTGGCATCTCCAATGCATTGTACCATTATGAGTTTAATACATTGTCACATCAATGATTACTTCCACGTCAACGTCTCTTTTCTTATATCAAATTCCTACAATGCATTAGACCTTATAATATCTAATAAATTTTTAGAAAATAAACAAAAGTAAGAAAAGCATCAGTGCAAGATATGAGCCAAAAGAAATAAAATAATATATTGGGCTCACATCTAGAGTGTTTTATGGTTTGTTCAAAGACACACCACATTTTTACCAACTAGTGATATGCATTGTTTGCAATGCATTGAAGTGTTCAATGGAGACCATTAAATGATGCCACCTTGGCCCATTGTGGATGGTCTAAATATATACATGGATTTTCTAATGGGTGCCCACTAGGCATTTTTTAGAGTGTAACCATATGAAAATTTTGAGTGTATTAAATTAAAAGGAAAGTTTGAGTGAATTAATTACACGTGGAATGCATGTATTATAGTTTAAAAGATGTTCAGTGAGCACTCATTAACAAATCTCATAGATAAATATAAGGGTTATTAGACAAAAATGTTATTAAAGTTTGCCCAAATGTTCGCCTAAGTAACTAAAGTTTAAACATTATAAAAAGGTTACTCAAGTTTACGGGTTTGTTAAATATGTTATTGAACTTTGTAAATGATGACATTGGTTATTTTAAGTACAAAACGGTCATTTTGGTTAGTCGGGTGTCACGGATTTAGTCCCTAGACCACTATTTATGTTAGTTTGACCGTCTTTCTTACGCTTTCGCCAATTTTCTTATGTTTTCATACGTTTTCGTCTGTCTTTATACGTTTTTATTCGTTTTCATCCATTCTTATACATTTTCATCCATTTTTAAACGGTTTCACCAGTTTTTCTTACGTTTTCGCCCGTTTTCTTATGTTTTCATACGTTTTCTTATGTTTTCATACGTTTTTGTCCCTTTTTTTACGTTTCTGTCTGTTTTTATACGTTTTTATTCGTCTTCATACGTTCTTATACATTTTCATCCATTTTTAAACGCTTTCACCAGTTTTCGCGCGTTTTCTTAAGTTTGCATATGTTTTTATACATTTTCGTCCGTTTTTATACGTTTTTATCCATTCTCATCCGTTTTATATGATTTTAAGTGATGAAACCGTATAAAAACATTTGAAAGTGAATAAAACATAGGTAAATGTAAAAATTGGACAAAAATATATAAAGACGGACGAAAATGTAAGAAAACATATGAAAACGGAAGAAAATGTATAAAGACGTGTGAGAAACTAGAAGGGGGTTGAATAGTTTACCTTTTAAAATCTTTTTAACTTGTTTAGTTAGCTTTGAAACTTTTCGTTTGATCAAAGATATATACACAAACACAATATATAACATGCAAGTAAATGAAAGAAACGATCAAACCACAACACGAGTATTTATCGTGGTTCGGCTACAAGGACTCTTTTTCCTTGCCCTACGTCCACGCCCCGAGTATCCAACTCGAGAGTTTCTTTCACTAGTCAACAAGCTCCATTCACCGGCGGAGAAAACCTTACACGTCGCTTATACTTTTACCGACATTAAGCTAGATGTCGAGGTCTTTACCAAGGGTACAACCACTCCCGTTAGTTCTTTTACAAGGGTACAACTACTCCCGATACACTTTGTATTTTGAGGACTAAAATACTAACCGATCACTACTGAAAATACACAATCAAATGAAGTGTAAACTACACAAGTCTACACAATGCTAAGCTAACAAGTCTTGCAACGTTGTGTTGAATACTTGTTACTTTTAATGAACTCGTGAATATCTTTGCTACAAAAAGAAACTTCACATATGAAATGTTAAAGGGTTAGATGAAAGAATGAATGAATGTGTGTAAATATGGTGTAGAGTGATAAGCCAAAAATCAACTTGTGACTTGGTATTTATAGCAAAGCCTTCTGCAGGCCTGGCGGATACGGCGGAACCCTCAGATGGGTTCCGCCCGTGTACCCCCAGGGTTCCGCCGGGCTTGCAGTTGGTTTTGCAATAAATCTTGCAAACCAAACAATGTCACATCTCATTACACCTAGTCAAACACATAACTTGCAAGCAAACACAAAGTTAGTCAAACACACTTTCTTTCCATAAATGTATATTGACAAAACTTGCTATAAATGTGATGTGAGATTTCTATTTTAAGAAATAAAAAGTGTTGTGTTTTATGAAATGTAAAATGTAGCAAAAGTCTAGTTTATGCAAGTCTTTAAAACTAAGATTATGTTTTACTTAGAAACTAAAGTTTACATTTTGTCGTTAACAAAACATAACAAAGATCGTAAAATATAAACAACGTTTTTAGGCGATATTTGTATTAACAAGACGCATAAAAACAGACGAAAACGTATAAAAATGGTTGAAAACATATAAAAACATAAAAAAGGGACGAAAACGTAAGAAAACGTATGAAAACATAAGAAAACGGGGGAAAGGTAAGAAAAACTAGTGAAAGCGTTAAAAATTGATGAAAATGTATAAGAACTTATGAAAATGAATAAAAAATGACGAAAACGTAAAAATACGAACGAAAACATAAGAAAACGTATGAAAACATAAGAAAAAGGGCGAAAATGTAACAAAGATGGTCAAACTAACATAAATAGTGGTGTAGGGACTAAATCTGTGACGCTCGACTAACCACAAGGACAGTTTTGTACTTAAAAAATAACTTATGTCATCATTTACAAAGTTCAATAACATATTTTAACAAACCCATAAACTTGAGTAACCTTTTTTTTAACGTTTTAAACTTTAGTAACTTAGGCGAACATTTGGGCAAACTTTAGTAACATTTTTGTCTAATAACCCTAAATATAATTATGTTCATTATAACATAGAACTATGACAAAACATATCAAAATATAAAAACCAACCCCAAAAATTGGTTAATGATCGTTGGTGTTCACCCCACTGATATGTTGTCGTCAGCGCCCACCGGCTCACCTCCAACCAACCTGATTCTATCCCTCCAGCAGCTTCTTTTCTTCTATTTTTGTGTTATACGTCGAACTCCCTTTAGCCCGTTTGATAGTCTTTTCCTGTGATTCTCTAGTCTCTACAGGTGGCAAGGAGTCAACGGAAACTTCAAATATCGCGATATTCATAACTCATGATATCTTTTGACGTTAATAAATCATGATTGTTATTTTACAAAGCTACCCTCTTTATATCGTTGTCTGATATTATAATCATGGTAAATTGGTGAGTTTTGTTACGGACTGATACTAATAAGTGATGATGTATGCTTGTAAGAAGAAGATGAAGAACAGCGTTAGAATATCGCGTGTTCATGAGAACCCTTTTCTTATACTTTCTTTAAATCCAAAACCTATGAATATCACTTATTTGATTTATCAAACCAATCATTGAATGAAAAAAATGCTTACCGAGAAATAGAAAGGAAGGACAAGTTGATAGTTTGATCTTACCTTGAATGTATGTCATGTATATGAAACATAAATACTATTCAAGTATTTATACTTGCTCATAAGTTGAATGTTCCATGTAACTTACGAGAATCATGAAAAGACTAATCTAACTATAATTATGTGTGCAACTCTTTTATTTTTAGAAAAAATAGACAAAATTAAGTACTTATAAATTACTTAAAGCTCTTCATATGCAAATTTATTTATTGTATATGGTTTGAGTTTCTTCAAATGTGAAGGAGTATATTAAATGTTTAAAACTTTAAGACTTCACATTTATGACATGAGACTAAATCTTTTAGTATTGACACCCGTGCGATGCCCACACTTTGTATAAAGTTGTTCCTTTCATAATGTTTACCGTTAACTGTTGAATTAGAAATCTAATGGTGCATAAACGTGCATCGCAATTCTTAGCCAAATAGTTTTAAAATAAGTTGAGTTAACCTCGAATCTAACATAACCATTATGAGTTAAGGCTCAGATTGACTTGATCAATTCACGTAGCGTGATAGTTGATTTTCATAAATACTCGATAAATATAAACTTAAACAACCCAAAGCGAAAATCAAACGCATACAACTTTATAAAAAGTGTAATATTTTGAATTCTCCATAGGGTGCTCGATTGTATCCGGTACGATATCCGTTACTATTGTAGCTTTGGAACGGTCTTCCTTCCCCATATTTGACTTCTTCAACCTTTTCATCGTCCTCCTTCAAAGGACAATCTCTAGCCACGTGAGCTCCTTCACAAATTTCACATCCCACTTGAATGACATGCACATTCTCCTTAAGCTTCTTTGTTGGGAACGCTTGAAGTGACGATCATTATCGAGTCAATGAGTCTTGTAATAGGTTGCAATATTATATTAGTATGTTAAAGTTTTAATATGTTTAGAATACATGTTTTGTTAAAGTCTAAGGGCCATTAGTGATATTATGTGAAACATGTAAGATGCCCTAGACAATGAGTATAAATACTCTTGTAAACCCTCCAAGGAGGGTGTTGGTTCATTATAGAATAAGAAATATCTCTTATTTTCCTCTCTTGTACTCTCTCTCTAATATACATCTTCATCTCTCTAAATCATCTCATATGTGTGGAATGATCTAAAACTAAGGACCCAAAAATTGGTATCAAGAGCTAGAAGATGATATAGAAGTTATTTGTGTTTTTTAAAGTTTTCGTTTTGCTTATTTCGAGCTTATTTTCTGCCTATTCGTAGCTTATTTTCTGCTTATTGAGGCTAATCTAAAGCTTTTCATACTGTTTTTCGTATTTTAATTTTAAGCTTATTTCATAAACTTGAATACTTGTGGTTGAGCTTATTAAGGTCCAAAGTCCAAACTGCTTATTACATGCTTAAATCGTCCTTATTTTCTTATTATTTAGTCAACAGTCAATAAGCAGTTTCTTTGTCCAAACAGTCCTGTTTTTAAACAAAAGTCAAAGCTATTTTTTTACTTACTTATTGTAACTTTTGTGGTCAAAAAGATAGTCAGTTAATAGATCGGAAAAGTCATCAGATAACGTGGTCGGTATTATTAGTCTTAATATTGGTCAAAAAAGGTAATCGGAAAAGTGGTCAAATAGTCAAAACCCCATTCATACGCTTAACTTCAAATCTTATGCAAAATACCCTCAAGCTACGCACAAGGAGCAAAAGCTACGCAAAACCTCTTCAGATCCGTTTACGCATCACTTGGAAAGTAATGCGTAAGGTTTTTTCGCGTAAGAAATTCATTTTACGCATTAGATAGTGCTTACGCACAAGAGTTACGCTTAAGCCTTACGCATAAGGTTTTTACGCAAAAGATCTTACGCTAAAAAAAAAAAAAAAAAAAACTTACGCTTAAGTTTTACGCGTAAGAATCAAGACCTGATCAGTGAAGAATAAGAAAAAAGAATGAGAAGAAGGAATTCATGACCTCAGATTTAAACCTCATTGGTCCTAACTGTTAAAAGAAAAAAAAAAGTGAGGGAGGTAAGCTAACTGAAAACCAGAAACGACTTCAACAAACGTAACCCATTTCCTACAACAATTTGGAAACAACCAAATCCATTATCTATCCTAAATTCCATATCCTTCAAAAATAAAATCAAACCGACACAATCAAAACAATATTAAAAGAGATCTCAGAATCGTCAAACTCATTAACATATCTTTAATGATCTTAAGAGTTCGAACAAAATCATCACTGATCCTTTGAAGCATAGCTCCTTTTATTTTCGACATTAAAGAAAGATCAATAACAATTATGTTATAAACTTTCTTTGATTCGATTCAAAGATACACAAACAAAACAAGAACCAAACCTAACTTAGACCTTTCTTGAAGCCCTCATTGCAGTCGTAATACAAGAAAAACGAAACAAAGCACACCTGTGGTTGCTTCGGATTGATTATCAGCAGAAACAAACGAAGGGGCTTAATTGTGGGGAACGGTAAATTGTTTGTGAGAAGAAAAGAAAGGGTTTGTGATTTTGTGTATTTGAATCAGATTTACAAGAGGTGTACTTATTTTAGATCTTAGTGTGGCTACATTTTGGTGAGGTGAGAGAACAAGGTGTGACTGCGTATTATTTAAGTTGGGTGTGAGAAGATAGGTTTGGTGGCTGCGTATTTTTAGGATTAGGGTAAGTTTGTGTGAGTATTATTAGGGTAGTTTGTGATAAAGGAGTGTTATAAGTGAGTGTTAAATACCGAAAATTTAGGGTAAGATAGTTGATTGGTTTGGGATGTGTATTTCGTCTAGGGGTTCTTGGGCTTTAAACCAAGTTGTGTGATTAAGAAGTAAGGCTGAAATTAATAGACCGTGTGACATACAATTGTTTACTTGGGCTTTTGTTGGTTTGTTATATGGACTGAAAAGGTTGTTATCCGTGAATTGGGGACAAGCAATATATCATATAGTCGAGTATTTCTCTTTTATTTGAGGCAAGTTTCATATTTTGGGGGACTAAATGTTTTGATTGAGCCTCGTTAATCCGATATTGTGATTATTTTAAGTTGAGATTATTCGGGTTTGTGGAGATTTGACTATTGTGCTTGTTATTGTGAAATTGAGAACGATTGACAAAGATTCTTTTAAAAACACAATCTTACTTCTTTATCGTCTACAAGATCCATTTTTCATTTCACATTTACATCACCATTTTAGTAAAAAAAAATAAAAAATAAAAAAATAAAAAAAAATAAAAAATAAATAAATTGGCGGGAAAATTTAATTTTTTACAGGAGAGTAAACGTTCAATTTTTACGCGAAATTCAAATTTTGGTTTAACAGTGAAAATTTTGGCCCAAAATTCAAATTTTTAGGCCAAAATCCAATTTTTTCGGTGAAATTTGGCGGCAAAAATTTTGAAACTCTAATTTTTCCTGCAACCTTATAATTGCATTTCATAGTGATTTTCAAATTTTGGGAGAGAAAATTTTTCAAATTTTTTTGGAGGGAAAATCATAATTCACTTTATCGACCTTGAGTGTGACATTTTGTTTGATTATTCCGATTCAATCGCAACAATCACGGGGGAAAGAAAATGTATCAATCAAGTTCACAAGGGAGAAAGATGTCTGAAGTTGAGAAAAGAGCCATCAATTCTACAGAAAATTGTTTAGCACATTTTGAATCAGTTAAGATTCAATGCAAGATTCTCTCAGATGCAAGGTTTCCTTCCTGGAGTACCTTTACTGCATTCTTCGGAACTGAAATGGACTGTCTAACCTTCCAAAGGAAACTCCAAGAAAACATAGTTCAACTAGAAAAGCAAATTGAACAGGGAAGTGATTGCATGGTAGAATTTAGAGCGCTCAAGACACAGTTCAAATGGTTCATGACCATGGATTTTAAAGCTTCTCTTATACACTATAAATATGAAAGCAATTTATGGAGAGAGAACATCACTAGTATGGAGGTTGAAGCTTTTAGAGATCAACTTGCTTCACGACTGAGACGCTTAGAATTTGAGCTTAATGAAAGATCACTTCATCTGAGTGTTGTCAAAGAACTGGAGATGCAGAAACGAGGAAGAGAATTGAATGTAAGGGAGAATGAAAGTAAAAGGCAGACACATGAAGGAACAATCAACAATGAAGGGACGTTGGATGATAGTTTGGTATTCACGGGTAACAATGCATTATCAGAACTGCAGACAGAAAACAGCACGTCAAGTCGTCAAGGAATGATTCAGATGCTGATGGGAAACACAAATGTAAGGATGGTTTGAATAATGCAGCTGCTGTATCAGTTGCTCTCGTTCAGGTACATCAATCTAATGATGATGATATATTTGAAAATGTGTTTGCTTATGAGACACAAAGTCATGCACAACCTGAGTACATTAACGACACATATGTGGTGAATCAGGATGATAGAAATATTACTCCTGAAACTCCACATGTGGATCTTAATGGAGGTACGGTTGAACATAACAGTGTGAATCATGATCAAGAATGTGCTTCAACTGCTTTAATGATTAAGAATATGCAAAACGAAGTTGATCGATGTAACAGGCTCAACTGTGAACTAAAAGCAAAAAATGTGTCATTAACAAGGGACATTGAGTGCTATAAAATACAACTTTCAAATCATGAAAACAAAGTCATACGTGAAAAAAGTTTTGAAGTGGCATTTCAAGAATATTACAATAAAGAACAAGATCTTCAACACAAAATACGTGAATTAATTGAGTCGAACGGTAAATTAGTTTCAAAACTCAAAACTGAAAAATGTGATATCAAACAACAAGTTGAACAACTTCAAAAAGAGCTTTCAAAAACACAAACAGAGTTGTCAACTTGCAAAAAGGAATTTTATGAACATAAAGTACGGAAAAGGAAAAAGGAAGACTCGTATCTTAACGACATTGTTGATTTAGAAGCTAAATTGAAAGTTTTTGAAAAAACTGCGTTTGATAAATCGTTGATTGTTGAGTCTGAAAACTTAAGAGTGGAAAATGGGATGTTGAGACAAGAAAATGAGAAGATTTTAAAAGAGTCAAGCGACATCCAAGAGAAACTTAAACGTCAAATATTTTCTCTTGAACAAAATTTTCAAAGATGTCAAGCACAAAGCATTAACTTTGAGCTAGCTTTACAACACAATCTTGAAAAGCAGTCTTTTGAAAACCCCTGGATGTCAAAGCTTGAACAAGTTGAAGATGAAAACGTGTCAATGAAATGTCAAATTTCTAAATACGAAAAAGAGATTGAGCGTTTGAAACAGATTTACAAAAACCTGTTTGATTCAATCAAAAGTTCACGAGTTCATAAACAAAACTCAAACTTGAAACAAAAAGAGACTGAAGATTTGAAGTCTCAATTGAATGAATTTGCAGATAAAAAGTTTGAAAATGTTTTGCAAAAGATTGAATAAATGAAAAAGAAAAATGTTGATTTTCAAATCACAAAAGTTTCCTTCCCAAAACCCCTGTTCGATTCTAATACTCCAGATTTTGAAAAGGAAACGGGAGAGAAAATGTATCTTTTTGAAAATGAAAATCATGTGCGTCAAACAAAAGTGGTTGAGCTTGAAACGGTTTTAGCTCAACAAACAAACGATTTTGAGGATGCCAAAACCGACTTTTTCAACAAAGTAACCAAATTTGAAAATTATTTTGAAAGATTTGAAAAAGAAAATGTTGAGTTCGAACGGAAATTGGCTCGTAAAATGCATGATTCTAAAGCCGAAAAGGATCAACTTTTGAAACAAATTGCTTCTTTAGAATCAAAGTTGGCATCCCAAGATCATCTTTCTCTTCAAAAAGAATACAATGATTTGAGAATTTTATACAATGCTTTAAAAGTGAAGTTTGATACTCTTAACCGATCAAAGGGTAAAGCTCCAATTTCAAATGTTTCAACACCAGAAGTGAGTGTTTCGAAGAAGGTTTACACGGGTGAATCTTCAAAACCATTTTTGAAAAGGGTTTCTCAGTTTACAACCTATTCTTTGCAAAAAGAAAGGAAGTTTTCAAAGAGACCAAGTTTTTCTGAAACATTTACTTCCAAAAGGTTTTCAAATCCAAATGCTTCAAGTACAATGAAACAAGTTCTTCAAACTCCACACTCTTATTTTACACCGGTAAAGCAAGTGTGGAGACCAAAACAAAGTTTTTCAAAACCCCCAAATGCTTCAAAAGAAAAGAATCATGTTTTTCAAACTCCACACTCTCGTTTTACACCGGTAAAGCAAGTGTGGAAACCAAAGCAAAGTCGTTCAAAACCTTTCAAATATTCTATATCAGAATTGCTTTCGCTACAACATAAGAACAACTCTGCTTTGAACATTCCAAATACCGGAAGGTTTCCATTTATCACAGAAACAAATTTTCAAAGAGAACCCATGAGGTTCAACTCTAGATGGAAATCTTCTTCTTCAGATTGTAAACCTCTAAGAGAAACACCGGGTTTCTCAAACAATTTTCAACGGAAAAAGAGTTTTAAATCTCCATTGATTCCACGAGTGTTATTCCAAAATGAAACACCGGTTTTCAGTCCTCATTGGAATTCAACATCTTTAAATCAGATTGACACAACTTACAAATGGATTTCAAAATTTGGTAAACCCGTTGGCGCCGTGCTTAAATGGGTTCCCAAGGTTGTTGTCTAATCTAATCTTATGGCTTGTAAGTATTTCAGCTTACAACCCGGGCTTAAACATAACGACTTGTGCACACATTTCAGTGTACAACTCGGGTTTCAAAAGAAAGGAAAGTGTCTTGCTAAACTATTCTTTAAAACCAAACGTGCACTTATCCTTAAAAAAACAAGAAGAAGTTCTCATGCAAAGCTTATCTAAAACTTCTTAATCTTGAGCAAAATTTATTCAAAATTTTTCAAAAGGTTTTTCAAAACTTTTCAAAATCTTGCTCAAGATTTTTCAAATCTTTACTCCCCAATTCACTCCAAAGTTTAAAAATGTCAAAACATATGCTAGTTTTGAGGGGGAGTATTTCATAGTATAAAGTTTTAGTTACCTTGAAGCAAAATTTATTCAAGAATTTTTCAAACTGAAATTTCTAAATCTTTCAGAATTTTGCTTCAAGAAGACTCCTTCCCCCAAACTCTAAAAAGTTTAAAATTTTCAAAACATATGCGAGTTTTGAGGGGGAGTATTTCGAAAACAAAATGTTCCGTCAAAATCATGCTTAATTGCTTGTGCACATATAGCTGTGTACAACCCATTCTTTAAAATTAACGGACCCTGAGGTACGCTTCAGTGCCTCAATCCTAGCATAAGGAGCGAAAGCTTCTTACTTTTGAGTAGAATTACTCAAATTTTTCAAAAGTTTTCTCTAAATTCTACTCAAAAGGACAAGTATTCCCTCTCGTAATCAAAACCTTAAAAAGTTATTTCACTTATTGAGGGGGAGTATTTGAAATGGTCTTTGTTCAAAATGATAAGTTCTTGGTGAATCTCCCCATAAGACTCAAAAAGCATATTTTGATCAAAAGTTCATCAAAAACAACATCTTATATGCTATTTTTGAGGGGGAGAAAAGAAAAAGTGATTAAAATATGAATGTTTAAGGGTGCTAAAAGTTCAATCTCGTGCGAGCTTGACTCAGAATTGACCCAAGAATTGACGAAACAAAAAGTTAGTAATCGAAAAGACTTATCCTCAACGGGTAATAATATCAAGTTAGTTACTAGAGCTAGTTGTCACCTAAAAGCTGACAATGGAACTCTCTAACTAACCACGTAAGCGTGTCTCGAAAATGATTCGTCTTAGTATGAATGTACCAGTTCGAGAAACTTTCTGTGGACTCGACCAGGCCGGGTAATAACTTCAAGCTAGTTTAACTAGTGATGTAAGCGTGTCTCGAATCGGTCTTGTTCACTGAAAGTGGATCAATTCAAAAGTGCTTGCTACTCCCGCATATGCAAATTTATTAAATACTTATGAGCACATGTGAAGGGGGAGTCCTTCAAATGAAAACACAAAACTCTCAAAGTGTTAAAACAAAATGTTTGATAATCACAAACACTTTGAGAGATTTTCTATAAATGGTTTCGTGGCAATTATAGGATAGTCATGGTGTTATAAGGTGACTAAGGTTAGGGAAAACCGTCCTATGATCCGCCAGAGCCGGGGGGATCTACCCAAGGACATCACCAATAGTTAGAATTAGAAGTCCTTAGGTATGATACGAAAAAAGGAGAAAAGAATGAAAGGGGAAAGAAGGAGTTGAAGAATTAAAAAAAAAAAAAAAAAAAAAAAAAAAAAAAAAGGTGAAAAGAAATAGCCCTCCATATGTTCAACCTTAGGGCAGACACCGGGTTTAATTCGTATGCTACTGGTTGTTGCAAAGAAAACACCGGTATTGAAGATAAAGTAGTCATGGACCCAGTGACGCAATGCACTAAACTTTCTTAACCACTCAAGTTCTCTTAAAAGAGCTTGTTTCATTCTCACGGGGAACCGGTGTAAACTATCGACTTGTCTCTTAGAGATGGTTGATATTGAAGCAGGAGACCCCTCCCTAGTCTCCGCATAGGAAACCTAAGAGTGCACTTATCGAGTCTAGAGCCATGAGATATATCAAAGATCTCTTAGGAACACTTAGTATTTCTACAACTGGTGTTCTGCATCAATGGGCACCAGCTGTAAATTATCGAGTCCTTCGCAGATCCTAGCAATCTGCCGAGAACGTTTGTGAGAGGATTTACTTATGTATTTCTCAATGATTGAACAGAAATTCCTGCCAGGGTCAACATCAAACAGCCCTAACAGCAGGTCACTTCGGTAACCCCACTCGGGTCACGCTTAGTGTGCGCGGTGGTTCTTTAGCGGTCTACAGTCGTGGAGTGATCCCCAGCAACTCACCCAGTCATTGAGCTACTTAGTAGGTCTCGTAAGCTCCTTCGGGGGTATCTGACTTGGGAACGGCGTTGATAAGGATTAGAAGGAGTCTTCACACTATGCTGTTGATGATCTCTAATTCCTTATCTATAAGTACCGGTTTTTTATTGCTAACTGTTTACCTGCAGCTACACATCACCTCCATGACGATAGATTCCGCATGCTCATACATACATCTTGAAGTCAAAGAAAGCTCCCTCAAAGATCTAAGCAACACAAAGTTCAAAGAAAGATTCTACGCCAAAAAGAAGAATCTACAAAGTAAAGAGACTAAAGATCAAAGTGAAAGAAAGGGAACTACGTGCATCTGGAAGTCAAAGTCCAAAGATGTATGAGTATGTTGGAATGGCGGACAACCACCACAAACGCAGAAGTGAGGAAAGACAGATTACACCATCATTTGATCACAACAACAAGAACGAAGAACAAAGATCACAAAGCATGATTGGAACAAAGAATCTAGCAAAGCTATTACACAAAGACTCAAAGTTCAAAACAACAAGCATTAAAGAAGTCAAAAGATCTGTCATTTCTATTGGTGGACCCATAACCCACAGGTCGCAAAAGAGATCTCAAATGATCACCCCTTTAGGGGGAGATTGTTGGAAACGCAAAAGTGATGATCATAAATGCAATCAAAGAGAGATCTCAATGATCGTCCCTTAGGGGGAGATTGTTGGGAACGCTTGAAGTGACTATCATTATCGAGTCAATGAGTCTTGTAATAGGTTGCTATATTATATTAGTACGTTAAAGTTTTAATATGTTTAGAATACATGTTTTGTTAAAGTCTAAGGGCCATTAGTGATATTATGTGAAACATGTAAGATGCCCTAGACAATGAGTATAAATACTCTTGTAAACCCTCCAAGGAGGGTGTTGGTTCATTATAGAATAAGAAATATCTCTTATTTTCCTCTCTTGTACTTTCTCTCTCTCTAATATACATCTTCATCTCTCTAAACCATCTCATATGTGTTGAATGATCTAAAACTTGGGACCCAACATTCTTCATATCCCGCCCCAAACTTTCGAGTTTGTTGGTGATTAGGGCGATTCCATCCGAACTTCCAATGATGCTCCTACTTCCACCATTGTGCCACTTCTGAGAGTGGTCAGCCATATCTTCAATAGCCCTTAGGGCTTGGATAGGGTTCATTCCAGGAATCGGCCCCTGAGAATCAAGTATTTCTCGGGTAGAGATATTGATTCCCTTATAAAAAATGTTCACCATTTGTTGCTTGTTGAGATCATGAGTCGGACACTTGAAAAGAAGGTCATTGTACCTATCCCAAGCTTGGTACAGTGATTTGTCACCTTCTTGTTTGAAATTGTGGATCTCTTTAAGCTTTTGTGCCGTCCTTGAAGGAGGGCTATACCTTTGGATGAACTTCTTCTTCAACAATGCCCAAGTATCAATGGTTTCACAGGCAACCTATCAATCCATCTTTTAGCAGCATTGGTAAGAGTCATGGGAAAGACTCTAAGCATTATCGCATCATGAGACACTCCAGGAATGTTGAACAGACTGACAATGTAGAGAACATTCTCAATGTGCTCGTGAGGATCTTCGGTTTTAGCTCCTGAAAAGGGGTCTTTCCGCAACTCCCTTATGAACTAGTTCTTGATTTCAAACTGAACCTCTGCTCCAATAGCTGGCCTAACCAAACCAGGCCCTTGTTCCTCTCACGTAAGAGCTAGATACTCTTTGAGAGTGAGAGTATCGACGTCAACGTCACCCATATTACCTGAAACTAGAAGAGAAATCGTGAGTACTAAAAACATAATTTAAAATGCAAAACTTAAATAAAATCCTAATAGCTCCCCGGCTGATGACGTATAGTACGAATAGCAGGCCAACTGGGTCTGGACTATCTCACACAAATTGGGCTCCGGCCCAACAAGCATAAATGGGCTCCAGTCCAATAAGCACAATGGGCTCCGCCCCTATAAGCACAACCAGACTCCGGCCTAATAAGCGTAATAAGGCTGAAAGCCCATGTCACGAGCATGGCACACTCCGGACAAACTAGGACACATACAAGCGGCACTCCCAAAGTACGCTCGTGGATCAGACCCCGGTCCGGAAACCTATCTGCTTCCACAAACATCGATTAAGCTCCGGACCCTTGCCCGACAAGGGTCCCACTTCGGCCACCACATCAATACGCGAAATATTAGGAAACCCTAATATTTCCACTACATATAAAAGGAAGCCTCAATTCACATTCTCGAGGTAATGACTTTCTCACTCATCACAACTCAGACATTTCTCTGACAAACATGAGTACTTACTCTCACGCCGGAGCTTAATCATGGGGTCCGTCCCCATGGTAAGGATAACCGTTTATTTTCATTTGTGCATGATACTTCATCCTCTACTTGGATTAGTGCATAAGCCCACAGCGGACGGCCCACCAAGGACGACCCGCTCCTAACTAAACCCAATTCTATACTATCCACACTTTTTGCACTAACATCAGCAGCGGCGCCAAAAACTTGATGCAGGATTTACCGACCAGGTTTTAAATTTATAATAGTCTCGTCTACCTAAGGTCTACCTAATGCACTAACAGGCAGTGTACTCGGTCGTATGAGGTATAGCTAGATGGTAAAGCCGAGGTCGTCCCAAGAGCTAAGGTGCAGACAATATCTAAGTTTAAATGTCACTAAATAAAAGGGGTTTTATAATGATTTAGTTAAACTAAAGAAAATAAATAAACAAAGCAAATAGCAAGTAAAAGGAAATTAGTAGGAGAAAGTAGTGTTAACCTAATTACTACTCTTGTTATTAACATGACAAGTTTTCTATATATGCATCCTATCGTTTTATCTGAGGGTTCAATTCAATAGGCTCAGTTGGTCAAATCGCCTATCCTATTTCCCATAATCCCCTACTCCGATATCTAAGGATTTTAAACTTAGTGATGAACAGAGGTCGTCGGTTGACTATGTTGAGTCATTAAGTACCTCTACTAACTTAGACTGGCCTAACGAGAAGTGTTGTCATTTACACCGCCCCTCTAACTTCTTAAGTAAATCTATTAGGTAGGTGATCCTTTGGTTAATTCGCACGTGTACGGTGATGGAAGCGTCTACGGTTCGTCTTAACCATCACCAAGTCACAACCTTCTAATGAAATGCGGGCACGGTCACATCGTACATTCCCCTCGAAGGACTACTCAATATCAAAACCCATAAAGCTAAAGTGTCCAAAGACAAGATAAGAAAGTATACAAATAAAACGACTAAAGATGCGAGAAAACTAAATCATATCAATAACGATTTCATAATAAGGCTAACACCAAGAGGTGTTTAGCCACTCATGTTCAATAGTGCAGGAAAACAAATGTTTGACATAACAAATGTAAACTTTGAATTAATACAAATCGAATGAAAGAATAAACTTATGGTTATCGGGTAAATTCTCCCTTGGAATGGACTTGTATGCTTGATAGAACTTCTCCCTCTTGCTCCCTGAATTCCTCCTGACTTCTGTGCGGTGAAAAGTGAATGATAAAACTCAGAATTAGTGCTGGTATTTATAGGCCCGACATTGCTACGACGTAGCTCTACGGATGGCTACGCCGTAGCATTTGATAATAATATCTACGTCATAGCTTGATCAAGAGCTACGATTGTAGTTTTCTCAGTAGACACATCTACGGCGTAGTTATGATGGGACTACGCCGTAGTTTCTTCTTTGGCCTCGAAAGTTCTCTTCTGCTTGATTTTGAGGTTTACGCCGTAGGTGGAGAGAGGCTACTCACCCTTTGATTTGCTACTACGCCATAGTTAAGGATGTGGCTACACTGTAGTCTTCGTAAATAATTGCTATGGCGTAGGTAGATGGAGCATCTACGCCGTAGTTAGTGCATAATCCGCATACTTCAATGATTTTCATCTAAAACCTTCCAAATCCGCGTCTTTTCGTTCCTTTGTTCATCTTTGCCCTGAAAACAGAATATAAACAAATAAGAGTATATATCCTAACATATTAACATAAAAGATGAACAATCTAGGGGGAATCTAACACTAAAAACCGGGTACTATTTGATGTTATCAGTGGATATCGATATGAAGAAAATTGGACTATCAACTTATATTTTTTCATTTAAAAAAAATTCATTATATATTCGCATGTCTTATCCACACTTTTATAAAACCATAGCCTTATGTTATAACACGAATAAAAGACCTCTTTTGATAAATTTACTTGGTGCTTACGCCATGTCAGTGTAGTTTAGTTTTTTATACAAGCCTATGGTAATTTAATGATCACGTATGAGCGATTGAGTGTGATTTCCTTATCACTACTAGAAACTTGACTTTCACCGACGGATTTTCCAACGAATACAGATCCGTCGCTTATTAGCAACGTTATTCCGTCAAATTAGCAACAACGCTATACTTTCGAGCATTTTCCGACAGATTTCCAAGAGATACAACTTCTGTCGGAAATCTGTTAGTAATTCACATAACATACCGTCAAATTTCCGATGCCTTTCCAACATCCATGTTTTTCCGTCTCTAATCTGTTGAAAATGCTTTAGCTTCTTATGATTTTCCGACGCTTGTCCGACAGATATTTTAGCGAGAGACTTCCGACGGAATATCTACCAACAGAATTCCAACGCATGGTTTTGGTTGGTGATTCCAACAGAATTGCGACTGACTGAAATTAGCGACCATGGATCACCGACATGCTATTTCTATCACAAATATGTCAGAAACTGCTGTTACCGACGGATTTCCGACAGAAACGTCCGTCGGTAAAACCCTATTATGTAGTAGTGTATACCCATTACTTCATTATATAAGTGTGAGTGTATTATACTTACCACTTTTGTGAGATGCTTGGTCGCATTATCTTGGCTTATGATTCTTTGATATTATTATTCTTCTATGAAAATTACAAAAACATTTTAAGGAATTGCTTGAGGGTAAGCAATAGTTAAGTATGGGGGATTTGATAACGCTCTAATTACATATATTTATTCCCTCAATTATATATTACATATCTATTAAATTATATAGATTATTATGTTATTTGTGTGGAACTGGTACTAATCTGGTTGCAGGATTGATCAAGAGAGGAAAATAAGAATATTACTTAAAAGACCGTTAAAGACAACAAGGTTAGTTAAAGGAAAGGACTTGGATTGAAATTACATTATTAAAGACCCAAGTACGCCGGTTTCAAAACCGTGTGCGGCGTACTTGCTTGGCGTGTAAAAGAGTTTGATTCAATACGAAGTACGATGTACTTTCTATGAAGTACGGTGCACTTGACCTGACAGTTACAAAGATAGAGTTATTGATTGCATTCATTGAGAGGCCGATCATTTGCCTACATTTATCATTATCTGGAGTTAAGCTAGGACATTAGAAGTTATAAAAGGTTACCTAAGTGGTCAGAAGAAGGGGCAACAAGAAGAGAATCACAAGAACTATCCAAAGGTTACTATAGTGATATTGGTGAACTAACACCAAGTTCACCATATCAAAGATGTGCTCGTATTTCAAGTGTTGTTACTAGGGCTAGAAAAGGATTCTTGTGGAGTTTTCTCTGTGAAAACCATTTGATCAATCGTTTGTAATCATTGGTACATTTCTTGTTTGATACAATTTGAATTATGAAGTTTATGAAATTTATATTAAATGTTATGAGTTTTGTTACTGAAATAATGGAGTAGTCGATTTATGTTTATTTGGGTAATGTAGTGATATGATTGTTTAACATATATATGATTGCTTGCTTTTGATACTATGAATAAGTTTAGTTGATGAGATGATATTTGGACCATTGCTAGTTGTTTGTTGTATCTCTTTGATAGAAGTAGGTTGAAAGGGTCTATTGTTTTGATATTATTTCAAGTTGTTTGTCTATGGCAACTTGGTGTTTGCCTTGTAGAAATTGGCAACAAAACATCTATCGGCCCAAACATGATCTTGTTTAATGCCTAGTCTCATGTCTAACGAACTTGATTGGGAAATTGACTTGTTTATACTTATGTTATGAATCTATCTTATTGCATTTGACATATTAAGAATTATAGGTCGAAAGGGGTTGTTAATATGTTGGATAGTTATATGTTTGAGTGATCACCAGGCATATCTTGCTTATAAACCTTGTTCATGATTGCAAGCTAGTCTTTATATGTGTTTTCTTTCATGTTTCTCAGCCTAAATAAACATACCTTAATATAATCTTGTTACACAATCTAAACAACTAAATTACTAGTCTATTGATAGTGACAAGCTTTGGACTATTGCTTTTAAACACTTGTTAACTTGGCTTTTCACCAATCCCTTGGGACGACCTTGTCTTACCTGTTTGCTAGATTACAACGAGGGTTATACTTTACCCATGTGTTAATCATAATAAACGGATAAAACTAGCACTATAAATTTAAAGCTTTATTAACACATCATATTCCAACACTTTATAAATGACCAAATATGATCACAACTGTTAGACAACACATAAAATCAACAAGCATCACCACATGTCAGACTTAAGAAGCTACCACAAAACGCATGCAACCACGAATCACATAAATCATACAAAATCAGCATTCTGATCACGTATTACACTAAAAAATAGTAGAAAAATATGAACAAACATAAAAACACATTGAGAAGCCAACCAACAGCAAATAAATTGAGGAAAACTTTTTGAAACACCATCATGGGCAAACAAAACACAGCGTGTAACACATCGTATCAAATAAGTAAGCGTAACCACACACCAGACCTATCACAAAGCTTAAGCAAGTCGTCCCACTCCCTATCACAAGGCTTAGCTCGGCGTGTGAACAGTGTCGGCTCAAGCCGTGGCTCAACAGTGCACCCAAGCCGTCCCACTCCCTCGAGCCGACCTCGCACTCGATGGCTTCGAAACAGTGCCGACTTCCAAAACACTTCAATGAATGTTATATAGTATAATGTAACTAAATTAAGTGACATTGTTTCCTTTTTATTTTCTGTTTTATTTTATAGATAACATTTATCAACTTCAATTTATTGTAGATGAACAACAATTGAGTTGATAAAATATATAAACACCCCTGCACTTTCAAATAAATAAAAATAGCCCTTAAACCTTATTATGTTTTTTGGTTTAACATCTCTACCCCTTTAACTTTATTTATAACAATTTAACCTTGAAACTCATTAAACTTTATAATTTTTACTTCTTACTTTATATTTTATATCTCTTTGACTTTAATAATATATGAAATTAGCCATTAAACTCAATAAACTCAATATGTTACTTTTTTTTAAACAAAAACATATTATTGCTAAAACTATATTTCGTAAAATGAATGTTCTTACTCTGGCTGCAACGCGTGCGAGTACAACTCTCTTGTTTTACAAAAAATACATGCAAAAGTTAAACACATCCCAATAAAGCAGTTTATAGGCTAATTTTACGAACTTTTAAAACAAACAGAATTCTATACATTTTAAAATTTTCCATTTGGTTTAACTTTTATAATGCCAACATAATCCCAAGTATTTCAAAACAAACATAGTACTAAAGTTTCACAGAAAAATATGAAAGAAGAAGGTACAACAAATGATTAATTAAATTATAATTGTGTGACAAAATCCTCACTCATGTGTGAAAAATTAAAGAAATTGCGCAACCAATAACCAAAACAAACATAAATACATAAACGTTGTTTGCATACTATTATCAACTAGGAAAGCAAAGTAACTTTAAAACTCTTATAGATCACAAGCATACTGTATGTATATTAATATTTTTATACTTTTACGTTTCTTTTATAATTTAGATATACATATATATGCGGGGTATTATTTTTCCATCTACAGGAAGAATAGCACAAATTGGGATTTTTTTTCCCTAAAATGGAATACAAAACAATGATTATCTTGCTTATAATCAAAGAGAAACGATTTGGATGTCTAAAAATATGACTAAATTTGTGCCTAAATTGAAGTGGTAGTGGTTTATTGGTTTGTGATTTAACGGGTCATTATCTATTACCAGTAGTATGTTGCCACATAAATTAGGCATACTATTGTGTATATAAATTAAGCATGCCAATCAATGCTCATAGTCAAATATTGGAAAGAAAGCAAAAACACAACATAATTTTAAAGCTGCAACTTCAAAAGAAGAATCAATGTTGAATGTTCAGATCGTAACATGCTCGTAGAGGAAACACACAATTTACTCGTTGTATTTTACATATGCTATGTGCATCATTTAGGTTAACTATGAAAGTGTGATGATTCAACCAAAGAGTAAGAGTTTACAATTGTGCAACGGTTGAGAGCTACGTTCATCAACATCGGACTAAAATTTTACCCTAAGGTTTTATATTAGACCAGTTATTTTAGTTAAAAGGGTTGTGCTCAAATTCAGATATTCAAAATTTTGGATGACGGTTTAATATATGTGAATTTTCAAAAGTTGAGTATTCGAATATTCGATTTTTTAGAAAACTTATATATGAATTCTAAGTTTGACAATTCAAATATCTTACGTTTCGAATAATTTCAAATCAAATTTTCGAATATTCGAATATATAGATATATATATATTTTTTTTACCGTGGACGGTTTTATATTAGAACCATTATTTTGCTATTGTTATTCAAATTCTACATACAACCGCTTGAAATTAACTATACATCATAGCTTCGTAAGGAATTGTATAGCTAAAACGCGTGCACCTGTAATTACCTTTGAAAACTCGTGACTCTTCATTGTTAACATACCATTTGAAATCTTCGTAAAGGTTAAACCATAACACTTTGTATTGTAATATCTTCTTACAAAACCTCGTCTTATTTCTTAGTGGATGTGTTTGATGTGGCTTAGACTCGAGTACTGTGAGTGGATCATTGACTGAATCTAGAACGTGCTATAAGGTAAGGCACTTATGAGGTAACCCTCAACAACATTTGTTGAAAAGTTAAAAGTTGCTAACATTGAGGACAACTTAAGATTACCTTGTGGTTCTAAATTTACTAAAAAGCTTATATTTACATAAGGGGATACTACTTCCTTATGAATATCAAATTTCATATATATGCTTCATGTCAAATTTGTGCTAGCTAGGTTTAGATTAGGCATACTCATAATACAGTAAGCTATAAATAGGTATAAAATAAAACTAACTATGACGGTCGACAATATTCTGACGAACATACGTCAGAGTTTATTTAATCCATCATAGGGTCCTGCACCAAAAAATAAAGTCTAGTACATACTTTCCTATACAACATAATCATATAAACTATAACAACATAACCAAAGTAAAAACACACATAACAATAGTAAAATTTAGCGATGGAAAGTGGGATACATACCATAATTGATTTGAATATGAGAAAGAGTTGTTGGTATCCATGATTTGTTTAATTCAGTATTGTAATTGTACGTACATAGACGAACACCACCATATATAAGCACTTACAGTCTTACAAAGAAAGATATTGAACTGAACATATAGTGTATAACACAAATTAATACGTAAAAAAAAAGAGTCATGAGATTATCACCTCTTATAATGTGAAAAAATAAAACATACTTATGCCTCAAGTAAAGTAGAGTGATCAAAATAACACATTATCTTTTTCCGTAACAAACGTTTTAGAATATAATATATATGATATGTATGATGATGTTTCCATGATTCCATCTTATTCAATATTTCAACAAGTTCCATTTACAAAAATAAACTACTCATAACCATTTTCAAGTTTAAGTAACTTCAATCTAAATAATCGTTAGGGAATATATTAGCTACAATTTTTATGCAGCCAATTGGCTATAATTTTGTGCTACAAATTGTGGATCATTGAGTCCTTTTTGTGAGTCCCTGAGTCATTTCTTGTGTATTTTTGGTGAAGTATTGCAGCCAATTGGCTACAAAAATTGTAGCCAAACTATCCATAATCTTTATTTGTAACATTTTCAACTTTAAGTAAATTCAATCGAAGACATATAAAATATAAGGTCTAGTTATAGATAAAATACAAAAGTTGCAATAAATTAAATTTTTAAATGTAATGCTTTATATGCAAATTCTTCGAACTAGTCTTGCATTCAATATTATGTCAATATTATCACTCATAATTTGTTAAACATTTACATGTTGTTGCACAAGAAAAAAGTGTTAAATTTTAATAAAACTCTGGTTTTTCCCTACTTAAAAAGTGTCATGAAAGTTGCAAACAAATCTTTTTCATTAGAAAGTGTACAAATATGACAAATTATGAACAATTGTATATAGTTACCTTTTAGTACTTATGATTTAACTATCGAGTTTTGAAATGTTTGTCTATTATTTGATATCAATAGTAGTGTATTTACGCGATGCAACGATAATGATTTAGTTTAAAGCAACCAATTCTTTTTAGTTGCACACATCTTTCTGGAAAAAAGAAATATTTTATGCTCAAATTGGCTATATAATCACAATCATACAGTGTCAATCTTGATGAAAAATTAATTTATATGTAATTTAAACAATAATAGCTATTTGGTTGAAATTATGCGGCGGATGTGGGTGATTGTTTTCCCATGTCGACATGAAAATGGTGCCTTAATTTTATGAAGAATTTATTAGATTCGTGTGTGTTAAATGTAAATTATCGACATAAAAATGACGAAGAGAATACGAGAATAATGATCTCGGAGAAGCACATTGATGATAAAGAGTGTGTGTGAGGTGAAAAAAAAAGAGACGTTGCATCTTTCATTATTTTTTAACTTTATCTATACTACATACAATCGAGTCATTGGCGGAGCTTAAATTTTTTTACTAGGAGGGCCTAACATAATCTAAGAAACATGGGAGGGCCAAACCATTATTTATTCATATAGTTTAAGGTTTATAATATAAAGTATGCATTAATATAAGGGTAAGCAGCGTAAAAACGAAAAACTCTAGAGGGGTCATAACCCTTCCTAGTCTTTGCAATGCTCCGCCCTTGAATTAGGGAATGACATTGTTAAAATATTAAGCACACGAAGACTACAAAATTACCTTTAAACATTATTAACATTATTTAGACAAAAATATAAAATGATTGTGGTGCACTTTCTAAAAAGAAGAAATTTAAAAATCCATTAATTTGTCGATTCAGTTTGTTAATACAAATAATGTCAAAAACGTCATTTGCATTATTCGACCTCTACTAGTTTTGATAATCACAAAATATAAATACACGTTACGTAAAACTACGACTAATAAGTTTTTGATCGAGAAAACTCGTTTTCGTCTTCAACATCACTTAAGGTATGTATAAACATCTACCAACTTGTGTATGTGATCAAATGATTTATTTTTCATCAAAACATCACATTTTCATGTCACAATTTTTTTTTACAAAAGTATTTTTGTATAATTAAAATAAATGTTTTATTAAGAAAATGAATTCAAATTTTAAAATGTATAATAGCCATATTTCTCGCTTAAAACCGACATAAATTTTGCACCAGATAAATTTTCACCACGTTAGGACAAAAAGATGAGCGTTTGTTGGGACGGTCATTCAAATGGGCAGACGGTCCCTTAGCGATAAAGGACCGTCCATATTTAAGGGACTGTCCCCCTCTTACCTGGCGCCTATAAATACAGAACTGTTCTCTTTCAGAAATGCAACCTCTTATGCACCGAAACTTTCTGTATTCCCAAATCATTCCAAACTATTGTAAAACCCACATTTTCATAACGTGCTTAAATTACCAAAATGCCCCTAATGCTTAAAATTTCTATAAAACACTTAAATAAATACAAAATAAATCTCAAACACTTGGTAACTAACAACATGTGATATGTAACAAATTTTATATGAACTTTAAAATAATTATAAATGTACAAATAAAAATTGTCACCTTGCAATTATATATAGTGGCCAAATTTTATTTAATTGTATACCTTTTAATTATTTAATTACATAAACTAAGGGATAATTGCTATAATATTTTTGGAAGGGATTCAAATTATAGAATTGGTCTTCAAGTCACTTAATTGGCCAAAAATCACTCCCCCTCCCATCTCTATACACGGATTCTATTTATTTTCCATATTATACATTTTAAAAACCCTAAAACAACACTAAAAATCCCTTGCGGCACATATAATTTTTCTGGAGCTTCTTGATATTTTTCCTGAACTCATTCTAAGTCATAGAGGTTGGGAAAAATTCTTGGTTGTGGTTGTGAAGGCTGGTTCGATCGTGGGAACATTTTTTTTTATTTGTCCTAGCCGAGAAGAAGAAATTCCACCTGCTCAATCCATTCAATCAAACATCTTTCTGGTATTTTTGTATCACCCTATATATCATATATAATCTGTATAAAATTTTAGAATTGGTCCATGCATGTTAGATTGATCATACAAATTTAAGTAATCAAAAACCTAATAAAAACATGTAATCAGCCATGCGATTTTCTGAGGCATTGTATATATTTTATTATGGTCCTATGGGTGTCATATAACATCAAAAAAATAGTCCTTATAATTTTCGAAACATGGAAACTTAGTTTGGATTTATTTTGTGATCGGGTTTAATAAAGAAAAAGAAAATAAAATAAAAAGAAATCGAAAAATGTTATGGTTAGGGTTTTGGTACTATATCTGATATAATTAATGTGTTTTAATGATACATTTAATGTTTGTAATGATTGGTTAATTTAGGGTAAGGGTTTTATGGATTTTGGTATAAACCGATTGGACATAAAAAGAATAAAGGTGTGTTTTGTAATTTTATAAACCTATGGGTTATTTTTATAAGATGTATTAGATCAGGGGTGAGTTGGGAAAAATTTAATATTAGGGTGTCATGTGTAAAATTTGCAACTAAAAGGTTTAAATGGTAAAATATGTAATTATATAATCCGAAATGTAATTAATTAAAATTAGGGGGTTAGTTTCGTAAATTATGAAAACCAGAGGGATGATTCAAATATAAATTATTTGAGGGACTAAAGGTGTAAGTTTGGTAATTAAAAGGATTTATTTGAAATTTTTATAATTAAAAAGGTATAAATTGTATTTATTTTAATTAAGGGATTAAACTTGTAAATTATGAAGGTTAAGGGCTATTTTGTATATATTTTAAAGTGAAGGGCAATATGTATAATTTTCGATAATTAAAGGGGTAAAGGTGCTAATATGAATTATTATGGATATAATTGTAATTTAAATATTAATAAGGACTGTAATAAATGTAAGTTAAGGGTTTAATTTGTAATATTTGTAAATTTGAAGGATTGAATGGGAAATATTGTTAACTTGTGGACTATTTGTATAAAATATGAAAACTTGTAATATTTACACTTTAGACCTTTAAATTTGGTACATTTGCATTGTAAACCCTAAAATATGGGAAGTTGACATATTGAACCCAAATTTATCATGACTTGTCAAAATGAACCCTAATTTCCATAATGATGCTTAATTAATGACTTAACCTAATTTTAATGTGAATATTTCTAACTATGGGAACCCGCTAATTTTAGAAACTTACTAAATAACAAAACTTTCTAAATATGGAAACTTACTAATTTTTGAAAACCTGCTAAAATAGAAAGTTACTTAAAATGAGCAAACTTACTTAAAGTGGGAACTTACTATAAATGGAAAGTTACTAAATTTGGAAAGTTACTTAAAATAGAAAGCTGCTAACTATGGAAAGCTGCTAAAATGAAAGGATAACTAAAATAGGTAACTTAATGAATTTGAACGCTTTGTAATTCGTTATCCACTTTCTTCTAGGTCCGGTGAAGCGGGAGTGATCTTTATCCTTTTGTTTGATCTTGGTTTTGATTGATTTGGCGAAGGTATAGATATTCCGTACTCTTTAAGCAAGAGTGCACACTTTCTCTCTCTTGACTTTCTCTTTGATTTGTCATCGTGTTATGATTCCTCTTGGTCCTTATTATGACCCCCCTTTATACTTTGGCTCTGTGGTTGATGTATTTCGTTGGTATTGTGATCCTATTGATATTCGTTCGATCCTTATGGTAAGACATTGACGTAACCCGTTCGTTGACCTTTTGTAACCCTAGCCTTTAGACCCTTTTAAACTTGGAAGTTCTTTTGAGATATTTTAACAGGATGTGAAAACCCTTTTTCTTAATTATGACATGGAAACATTTTAAAGAGGAACTTTTTAAAATTACGTTTCTAGCATGATTTAAGACCACTTTTATATGGGATTTAACAAGTTCATGAAGACCACTTTTAAAGAATATTTTAAGAAAAACTTCATTAAAGATCACTTTTATGAATGCCATCTTTCAGAAGATTTCTTTTAAATGAACCTTTGATATAAACCTTTTAATTAGATTTTACTACGAACCTTTAAAACAATTGATATGAATCGGATAAATTGAACTTCTGCTTTAAACTTTCACTAAGACCCTTTAATTATGAACCAGGGGATTTTGAACTTTGGAGAACTTTGAGGTTTACCAAACTCGACCTTGTATGTTGACCCCTCAGTTTTATACTCCTTCAACAAGAGTGTTCTACTTTGTCTCTCGTGACTTATATCTTTATCTCTCTCTTTTGTAAACTCCTATCTTATTTGAACTCATAATATATTTCGATCTCATAAATCGTGCCTTTGATATTGCACCTTTGACATGATTCTCACCTATGTGGACCTTTGGTATATTTGGACCTTTGGGTACTTTTGAACCTTTTGGGATATTGAACCTTTGAAAAATTGGAACCTTTGATATTGGCACTGATATTACAGGAACCATTGATATTGAACCTTGCTTATTTGACCATGATATTGATATTGACAACTGATTTGAACTCTGGTTACTTTTGACCCTTCGATATTTACCCAGGCATTATTATCTGTTCCAGTTATGGGGGGTCCATGACCGTAGCATTGATGCACCAATGTTATGACTCTAGTATGGTTGGAGAGATGTACCACACCGTCCCTTATCTGTTATCTACTATGGCCACTATTATTATTATGATTTGTTTGCATGGGCGTATGGATGCATCCTAGATTTGTTTGATATTTGTTTGGATATTTGATTTGGATATACATTATATTTGATTTGGTGATCGGGCATGCGTGCATGCAGTCCCTTCACATTTTGGGAGCTAGCTACTCCATTGATTACTTGAGGACTCCCCTCCTACTACATTTGGTATTCCGAGGACTCCCCTCCGAATACATTGGTTATGAAGATATGATATGGTTTGGATATTTGTTTGGCTTGGGGTAAATATACTGATGCATACACTCACCTTATACCTTATCCATTTATCCTACTCCCTTATCTTGTAATTTTTATGATTCTCTCGACTCTATTTATTGTATCTCTTTCGTATCATTTCCTTATTTTCTGCTTTGTTATATGTTATATCTGTTCACTAAGCTTTGTAAGCTCAGCCGCATTTCTTTTCCTGCGGCAGGTTTAGTAGGAAGCTGGGTTATGGATGAAGATTTTACTTTTGGGCTTAGAATACTTCACCCTGTTAGCTACTTACTGGACTTAGAGATGACTAGAAGCTTTTATGTTTGGGCTTAGTATATTATTGTTGCCCCTTTGTACCTTGTACTTTGTTTAGTTTTTCCCTGGTAACCCTTGTAAACTTTGTATTTGTAATGTATCTCCGTTTCACTTGTGTTCTGATTTGACTCCATAATGTTACACTTTAGCCCTTTTCGGGTTGGGGTGTTACATCTTTGATCACATTATCGGGTTCTAAGTTGTTTACAAGTGATCACATTCATCATTCCTCTAAAGTGCAAGAGAAGAACACTCGTTGTTGTCAAGAAACTAAGTGTTGAAGAAAAGTCTTTCTCATCTCATATCGTTGTTGCGAATCTCTTCCAAACCTCCATTCTTTCATATTGATTCTTGTATGTGATTGGACTTGAGTGCAAGTCCTATATTGTGGTGTGTTGTATCGTGCCATCGTGTTGGTATGAGGTGTGTAGCCATGTGGGCTTTGGTAGATTGGTTCTAGCAAGGATTAGGACTCGACATTCCGCTTAGTTTCATTAAACTTGGTGTAAGCTTGTGTAAGGTTTGTTCCGCCATAAGGGAGCGTGTTGATATAGTGTTTGTGAAACTCTCGAGTGTGAGACTCGAGGAGTGGAATAGGGCGAAGAGAGAGCTTCGTAGTCGAACCACTATAAATCTTCGTGTCCCGGTTTGATCGTTTCTTTCCTTATCTTTACTTACTTGCTATTATATTTATTTGTTGTTTGTGTTGGTATCACATAAAGATCGAATCGAATCATTTTTCATAAAACTATCCTGTAAAAGAAATTTTTTTAAAACGTAAATAAAAACGGTGAAACTATTCAACCCCCCCCCCCCCCCTTCTAGTTTCTACACAGTTCCTTAAATTTCTTTAGCTGTATGGGAGAAAAAAATACAACTAACAAAATGAACTACTCAATTACTTTCATACATGTTAAATAATGGAAACAAGTTTAAGGTTAATTTAGTAATTTTCTTGTATTTTATTTCAACATATCCTCCCTGCAAAGTTATCATCAAACAAAATGTGAAACCGAGAAGATTGCTTGCCAAAAAATATATTACCGAAATACATTTACTCTCAAGAAAATTTAGTTTCACGGTACCTGCCAGCACAACGCACAAATACCTTGCTAGTCTTACTAATTTATATCACGTAGATCATATTGTCTTAAATATTTTAAGTAGTACTACAATTGAATGCACACAATGTTAAATTTCTTTAGCTGTATGGGAGAAAAAAATACAACTAACAAAATAAATTACTCAATTACTTTCATACATGTTGAATAATGGAAACAAGTTTAAGGTTAATTTAGTAATTTTCTTGTATTTTATTTCAGCATATCCTCCCTACAAAGTTATCGTCAAATAAAATGTGAAACCGAGAAGATTGCTTGCCGAAAAATATATTACCGAAATACATTTACTCTCAAGAAAATTTACTTTCACGGTACCTGCCAGCACAACGCACAAATACCTTGCTAGTCTTACTAATTTATATCACATAGATCATATTGTCTTAAATATTTTAAAAAGAACTACAATTAAATGCACACAATGCAACACATCTCAAGCATCTTTAATAATATAAGCAAATTAAAAAAAAAAAAAAAAAAAGAAGTCAAATAATTAAACAAGTTAAGGTAAGTAGCATGGTAGGTGAACAATGCTGCGGTGATTACATAAAAAATACATAAAGCAAAAATAATTGACGTCTATATATAGTACTCCCTCCGCCCCAAATTTATCGTCCACTATTGACTTTTTTAGTATTTCTTTTTCAACTTTGACCTTGAATATTTTTGTGAGTGTTATATAATATTTGATGCAAAATATATAAATGAATTGGGTTTTAAGGGTACTTTTCAATGGTATAATTTTTTATCAAGTATTATATAATAAAAAAAAATATATTTATGGTCAAAGTTGAACCAGTTTGACTTTGAAAATTCAAACTGGACAATAATTTTGAGACGGAGGGAGTAATAATTAAGAAGAAAAAGTCGGTGGTGGTTGCTGACAATGGTAATTGTTGATTGCAGCTATAAAGGAAAGATTCATTTGTCGTTTATTTATGACGTAAAAGTGAATGGATATACTTGACCATATTATGTAACTCGTCATGAAGATAGTTTTGTGCAATTCTTTAATAAAAAAGTACGAGATGTAACTCGATACAAAATATATATTAAAATCACCAACCATGGTAATTGTGTCTCATAATTTACGTGAAACTTATTAATACACCGTGTTTAATGTTTATACTGTAGACATGGCTACGTATAATCGTCCGCGAGATAATAAGAGATAATAAGTTGTAAATTTTATAATATTTTTAGTTTAAGATTATTGTAGTGATAATTATGCAAAATTATAAATATTAAGTTACAAAATTGAATTTTGGAGATTGAATGATCATTATACATATGTGTAGTTAAGAACTCAATGGTCATTACTGTGTAATTACAAATTTGGATATATATTGTTTTAACTTAAGTTTTAATGTTCAAATTAATGTGTATAATTACGAATAATTGATAGTTATAATGAATACTTATTTAATTGGATTAAACTGAATATTTTTTTTTCTTAAAAAAGAAAATCTAGTAACAGCAAGCTTAAAAGTTTAATACTTTAAAAAAATAAAAGTCCTCAATGCTTTATATATACTAAAGATAGAGATAGAGACAGAGATAGAGATAGAGATTAATCAATAACGGAAATATTTTCTTAAATGCAAATCAATACCTCATGGAAAAACACTTGAATGAAAAATCACTATTGTAATCGAAAACTACTAATTACATTAAAAACATACTAGTTATAAGTCCCATGCACGCACAGGATTTCATATAAATCATTTTTTTTTTAAATTTTAGTTTAGAAATTGTGATATAAGTACAACTAATACTTGTTCAGGGTTCTTTTTTTTTTTTTTTTTATTATTTTTTTTATTTTTTTTTATGCATTAATATCTATTACGGTAAACAAGCTCAAAACACATAACAAGCCAGGCTCGAGCTTTTAATATATGATATGTGCCAAAATCATAAGTTCCAATCCTTAAGGGACCAAAATATAAACGTTTGACTCAACGCATGACCAAATAAAAACACTTTAGGGTTCTTCTTGTTAAACCCTTACACACATCCATCCATCCTGCCGTCATAATCTCCGTCAAGCAATGGGGAAGAACCAAAAAATGAAGAAACTAAAGAACAAGGAAGATATGAAACTAAAAGAAGAAGAAGAAGAAGAAAAAGAAGATGTTGTTGTTGTTAATGGTGATATGGATTCTGATGATGGTAGTATTCCAAGTCCTGTTGTTTCTGATGATGATGAGGATGACGATTATGAGGTATATTTTTAATTTTAGTGTTTTGTTAGTAAGTTTAAGTTTGATTGTACTTGTGGCACAGTTATTGGAATCTGGGGTTAATAAGGTTGTTTTTAGGTTTGTTTTACTTATTTATGGAAAGTAATGTTGTTTTTTGTGTTCTCGAGTTGAGTTAAGAGAGAAATGGAGAAAAATATATTGTAAGACAGTGATGCCCTAACTTAAGATTGGATATAATTCTGGATTTACGGTGCGAGTAGTTGAGGAAAACAAAACTGTTTGACTGTTTCTTAACAAACAGTTTTGTTGAAATAAGAACGATGTAAGTTGTGCAAATTGGATTTTTACTAAAATGTATCCACAAAACTGAAAATTTCTGTTTTCTAACTGATCAAAGAAAGTTACAAAGCACATTTTTTGACGTTTTTCCTGCTTTTGTACGAAATATGGAACTGGAAATCGCATTCAAATTGGTTTTTTTTCCCGGAAATGTTGTCACAAAACAGAGAACTTGTATTTCTTAACTAATCAAAGAGAATTACAAAACACATTTTTTGACGTTTTTCTCGTTTCCTTTGTAAACCAACACCCCACTTTTCTTCTTTTAAATTGAAAATACAACATAACCTAAACACGTTTTCTAGACTTTCGAGTTTCTTGTGGAGATAAAAACACCCTTCAAGTTCCTACAAAATTAGAGCTAGAAAGCTAGGAATGTTTCTTCCAACTAAAAGTGCCCTTAAAGGTTCTTCCATTTGGCGGATAATATTTGAGAGAAAATCACATGAAATTATTTTGTCTAGGTTTATTTTATCATAATTGGTTAATTTGACTTGTTTGTTGTCATTTTAAAAACTAGCACTCTGGGAAACAGCACTAGGTAAGCTGCACTTTGTTGTTTAGCAGAAAAATTAATATGATAACAAGGTAGGCATTGTTTTTTATTGATGCTGGTATGTAAGATTCTTGTATTGAATCAGCATGAACCATTGTGATTCTTAACTGATAAGATTTCAGCTGGTGAGGATTGGTGACATGCATTACTTGTCATGCATTGTATGAATTTTTAAATTGGGATGTGTACTCGATGAACCTACAGAAGGATAGAACTTTCACTAATGGGTTTAAATTGTGAGTTTTCTCGCTTGAAAGTTTTGAGTGAATGCTTTTGTGCACAGCTACTTGCTTATGCTACTGTTCAAAGTGTTACAGGTTTACAGTTTACAATTATGACCGTGTTATCATTATTTTGCTAACATGATGTTTCTGGTTCCAGGGCTTCTCTGATAGTGATGGCTCTTCAAAAAATTCAAATTCAGAATCGGGATCCGGGTCTGAACAGAGTGAACCTTCAGATGATGAGGTACATGGTATTGACTTGTTTAATAAGTTGTTGAGTCCCCCCCCCCCCCCCCCCCCTAGTTTTCTCCTCTAGAACAGAATTGATATGCTCATGCTTTCAAAATTTAGAAGCAAACTCGATAACTTCTCACTTAAATGTGTGCAAATTTGAAAGTGGTACTTTTCTTTGAGTCGTCTCTATTGTTATTCTGTTGTGCGTTTTCAAAGTCAACTTAGAAATTTTCTGTGCTTTGAAATTATAAAATAATAGTAGATCATATGCAAGGTTACCTGAAATTATTAATGTGATATTTAGCTATCTCTCTTGCTATAATGTCAGGATGGTGAGACCCCGAGCATTGACGGTGGCTCAATTGATGGAGATGATGATCTTAATCAAGAAGATCAAAGTGCAGGCAGTGATGATGGCTTGAGTGATGGAGGTGATAGTGTTGATTCACGTGAAGTGGTTGAGGAGAGTGATTCATCAGAAGACGAGGTCTGTTATAATACTTTTCGTTTGAGAAAAAAATTGTACTTAGTTTCGGCCTATGAAACATATTTTGGACATATATGTTTATTTATTATTTCATCTTTGCTTATGTCAATTTGTGAGTTCCGGAACCTATGTTCACAGCGAATTCTGTTTATATATCCATTGTTGAGACTTTTTTGTGTGTGATTCTGTGTTAGGTTGAAACACGGAACACTATTGGAGATGTTCCATTTGAATGGTATAAGGAAGAAGAGCATATTGGATATGATAAGGCTGGAAGGAAAATCAAGAAGAAGGAGAGAATGGATAAGCTCGATTCATTTTTAGCCAGAACTGATGACTCAAAAAGCTGGTAGGTTGCAGATTTTCTTAACTTAATTGTTAGCTTTCCTACTAGCAAAATTGGGTTTTTGGACATCATACGTAGTTTATATTATGAACGGTCAAAATTTGTTTGTTTATTAAGAAATAACTAAATCACATATAAACGATAATCTATATGGGTGGTCTGTATAATGGATATGTTACATTTTTAGTTCTAAGTTGCAGAATATTTTTTTTCAGGCGCACGATTAGGGATGAACTTGAAGATGAAGACATAGAAATTACTAAAGAAGAATTTAAGACTATCCGCAGAATGTTGAAAGGAAAGGCGCCTCATGCAGAATTTGATCCACATCCGGTTGGTGGCTTTGTTATCTTATGTCAAAATACGATAGATGGTGTTTAGCTGGATTTATACATCTCCCAGTTGTAGTTTATTCTTGTTTTTATAGATCATTCTTATAAGTGAATGGTTTTTCTGCAGGACTATGTTGATTGGTTTGCTTGGGATGGTGCTGGGCATCCACTCTCTAATGCTCCAGAACCAAAAAGGCGTTTTATTCCTTCAAAACACGAAGCTAAAATGGTAAAGAAATCTGTGATTTGCATCTGTTAAGCCGTTTTTATAGACAATTGAGACTTTTTTCATTATTAGTTTCTCACTGGAAATTTAATTTTCTCTGCTTATTCTGACTGTTTTTGCTCCAGGTTGTTAAGTATTTAAGGGCAATTAGAAAAGGACTAATAACATTTGACAAGCCAAAAGAGAAACCCCGTTACTATAACTTATGGGTTGATGATCCCGAAAAGCCAGGACATGGATTATCATATATACCTGCACCCAAACCTAAATTACCAGGTTTGACTTTTTTTTTTTTATTTCTATATTTCTGAGTTGCTCTAATAGACTACTGTTCATTTCATAATCTTTTTTCTATTTTATTACCAAAAGTCTTACAATCCAGCTGTTTATTCACAGGACATGAGGAATCCTATAATCCTTCTCAGGAATATATTCCAACACAAGAGGAGATTAATGCTTATCAGCTTATGTTTGAGGAGGACCGACCTAAGTTTATCCCCAAACGGTAATCTTTCATCTATTAGTTATTCATTTTATTGATTCTTTGTTTAGTTTTTAATATTTAGTTACTAATTTGTATGCATCTGTCAATCTGTTAGGTTCACATCTTTGAGAAGTGTTCCAGCTTATGAAAAGAGTGTCAAGGAATTTTTTGAACGTTGCTTAGATTTGTACTTGTGTGCTAGGGCACGAAAGAAGCGTGTAAGTATGACAAAAGACAGATTTCATCAGTTTATTCTAAAAATAATATTTATATATATTGCATCTTTATTGATTTTCCAGATTAATATCGACCCTGAGTCTTTGAAACCCAAGCTTCCAAGCCGCAAAGATCTTAAACCTTACCCGACAACCTGTTATCTCGAGTATAAAGGCCACACGGGTTCAGTTGCATCTATTTGTACTGACCCGACTGGTCAGCATATTGCTTCTGGTAATTACTTCAAAGTTTCAGTTTTTGGTTTTGATAATGATCAAATGGATATGATTTAAGGTTCTTGTTTTTTACTCATTTTTTGTGAAAAACGCAGGCTCACATGATGGAACAGTTCGAATATGGGAGGTTGAAACTGGTAGATGTCTCAAGATATTTGAATTAGGGGAACCTGTGAAGCATGTTGCATGGAATCCTGTACCCGAGCTTCCTCTATTGGCAGTTTCAATGTAAGGCTAATGCAATGATATCTATTGCTAGTAATTGTTTCTTTCTGTTTTATTTGTTAGATGATGGTACGATTAAAATATATTTGCAGGGGACAAGATGTTTTTGTTTTGAACACCGGGCTTGAGAAAGAAGAACATAAGATGATTGCAGATCTTCTGCGTGTCGAAACTTCCACCACCCCAAATGAGTCTGGTTAGTGACTTGGTGTCTGTTGGGTATTTTTTTCATGAATTTCTTAGGCCCGATGATATATCGGTCAGGGTTTTTTTATTTATTTTTTTATTTTTTTTTTCTTCTTTCAGAAAAGCCTTTAACATCAAATTATTTTAGTAGAAGCTCTTAACTTCTAAGCACATTGAAAATTTTATTAGATGCCAGTTGGCAGTTACCTGATGCCAATGTTGTAATCAATTTAAACTGAATTTTGAGTGTAAAAATAGTTGGTTATGTGATATAAACTGGTTTTAAGTTGGTTCTTCTATTAATGCAGTTTTCCCATATTTTTTAAAGTTGACTTTGCTTGACTGCTGGTCTTTTTTTGTTGGTTGTAGAAAGTGCTGTTTCAAGTATAAGCTGGTCTCAGTATGATAAATACGATGGAGTTAGGATCAAACATTTTAAGGTACTTCCATATTGCTTGCCATCATTTTATTTTGTAAGGAAGATATTTAAACTTACATATTTGTGCGTCTATGCAGACTGTGTCTTCAGTTGAATGGCATCGAAAAGGAGACTATTTCTCTACTGTCATGCCTACAGATATCCTTTTGTATATATATTTTAGTTTATTTGTTTACTTCTTATAGCCAACTTGTTTTTGGGTGATACGGTGGAGGTAAAATTAGACCGAATTACCCAAGACTGGTGTTTTTTTTAACTCAAACTGGTCGAAATGAATTGAAAGCCCAAATTTCTATTTTATTTGAATATAACCGCATGAATTTTAATTCAAAGACTTTTTTCCTAATCTTTGGCCTTGTGTGCCTAATAAATTTGCCATTACCAAAAAAAAAAGACTTTTTTTCCCCACTTTTGATTAAGACATTAAATATTTTTAGTATCTGTAAAATAATCGGGTCAATTCACGCCGTTCCGTTTAAGAACTGTTAGAGAAGTTCATCAAAGCTCTAGTGATACATCTGCTATTGAAAAGACTGATACCATTTGTGAAATTTGGAGTAATTGTTATATCTTTGACTTATTTGTTACGTGATTCGAAAGCTGTACTAATACACATGCTCTCCAAGAAACTTACCCAAAGATTACCATTTAAGCTGCATGGTATTGCGGTATGTTCAACTTTTCATCCATCACGGTCCATCTTTTTTGTTTCAACAAAAAAGAATGTACGTGTTTATGATCTGTTGAAGAAGAAGTTCATCAAAAAGCTTGAACCTGGTGTTCGTGAAATCTCATCTCTCTCTGTTCATCCTGGTGGTATGTTTCTGCTCACTCTATCTAACTTCATTCACTCTTACTGATAACAGTAATGGTCTATAATAGTTATTGTTAACCTACAAATTGCTATGCTTCAGTTATGTTAAAGGTGTTTTCTTCACACAGGTGACAATGTCATTGTGGGGAGCAGGGATGGAAAGTTATGTTGGTTTGATATGGATCTTTCATCAAAACCTTACAAAATTCTCAAGTATGTAAATTACTTGTATTTCCTGAATTTATTAAGTAGTAGTACGGGTTAATATTATTCATGACTTGTCTGTTTACGGTATGGTTTAATTTGGGGTTATTTTTTAACGATCAAATTTGCGGACTTTAAATTGTGGTTGAAATAGAACAAGTCAAACGGTTTGAATAGTTCAAAAGTGACCCGGAGTGTTTCAACAATTTTGTTTTTGCTTTATTGAGAAAACTAGAATAGTGTTTCAACAATTTAGTTTTTGTAATGTTATGTGGCACATTATCCATCTATAAAAAAGATTGTGTAGAGGACAACAGAAAGTTTGTGTGCCAAGGGTCCTGATCAAACACATGTTTCAGTCTCTTTGTGTGACGAAGATACATTATTAACCATAAGTGGTTATTAATTATGTGTGGTCCTATAAAGCTTGATCAAGTTTGACATTATATTTGTACCAAATTTCAACGTATATCTGTCCACATTATAATGATCGTCTCCTGTTAATGCAGATCTCACCCAAAAGACATAACAAACGTGGATTTCCATCGAACCTATCCTTTATTTGCTTCATCTTCTGATGATTGCACAGCATATGTTTTCCACGGGATGGTGTACTCAGATTTGAACCAAAATCCTCTTATTGTTCCTTTGGAGATTCTTCATGGCCATAAAAGTGTTGATGGAAGAGGTTAGTTCTTTCTATAACTATAATTTTAACATAATTTTAAGGAATCCTTAAAGGGGCTTGTTAAGCAATCTTCTATATGAAATTTGTATGACATAAATACTTGGGGTCAGCAAAATGTTATATTGCAGAGTCGATGTTGTTTACTTGTCCATATAAATGTCTTAATATAAAGCTCAAACTTTAGAGTTTACTTTCTCAAGGTAAAACTGATTTGTTGTTTGTGTTTAGGTTTGTTGGACTGTAAGTTCCACCCAAGGCAGCCATGGTTATTCACTGCAGGCGCTGATTCAGTAATCAAGCTTTTCTGCCATTAGATTGATGCCGAAGGACAAGCTACCAAATGATTTAAATCACCCTTGTTTAGGCTGCAAGTGGATATCAAGGGTATTCAAGATGATGAATGTTGCAGGAATCGACCTGCCTGCTTATGTAACAATGGCTAATTCGATGTCCCCACAAAACAGATGAGTTTGTATCCGTGTGTGAGAGACTGAAAAGCTATATGCTTGTAATTCAATTTGTCATCATTTTAGGGATGTTATTCCTATATTTTTGTAAGCAGTCAGAGTCTACAAGTAGCATGAAAAATAGAGATTATAAACACAAAAGTGATTATATTATTTATGCTTATCTGCTTTATGCATTTGTTGAAAATATGTAGTGGTTTTAATGATTTTTATGTCGTGTAGCTCTGTTCACCTCATCAAATCAACTAAATTTCTATATTTAAAAGAATACAGTCTTTAACAGTTCATAATATGCAAAGGTGTCGTCCTTTGCTCTCTAAAAGAAATGGAGTTTTCAATGAAAAGTTATCTTTTATGTAAAGAAACTGAGATTGGTTAAGAAAGTCTAGAATGTTTTCAAAGAACAAGTGACAACATTTCTAACTTAACCAAATAATGAAGTCAAAAGAATATGAGGGAAGACAAAATACTAACCTAACTGTTATCATAGAGTCGTTAACGTGTTGATGAAATGTCTTCTCTCTCTGTTAGAATTTGTTTATATTTACATGTATATAATTCGTCATAAATGTTGATTAGTTAGCGTTTTGTTGTTAAAATTGAATAAGTTTTTTTTTTTTGAAAAGTGAACTTCATTCAAAAAAACCACAAGAAGTCCTCAATGCGAGGACCCAAGGGCAACAACTCACGACATTACAAAACGTTTAAAGGAGAAACACACCAAATATTCCAATCTACAACTTTTTTCTTTGCTCTATTGCGGATCCAAAAAAACGAAGTAGTCTTTATATTCTCCACAACTTCAATCGGTCTTCGATATTTTCTGTGAAAGTTCCTATTATTCCTTTCGTTCCAAATTGCCCACATGGTGGTGATAATGATACCTGTCAACACGTAAGCATCCTGGTTCGACGATTTTTGCAGCTCCGTTAACTTCAGGAGATCGGAAACCTCGAAAACAATCATAGGCGCCAATTTGCACCAGGCCTGCACCCTCGTCCATATCTCTGCTGTGAAAAAACAACCGGTAAAAATATGTAGTGCCGTCTCTTCGACTTCATTGCAGAAAGTGCAGGTAATGTTCTGGATAGGAACGCCCCTTTTAACTAACTCCTTCTTTGTCGGAAGCCGGTTACGAATGGCTCTCCAAGCCATAATTTTGCACTTAAGAGGAGCCCATCCCGACCAACTCATGTACCATCTATTAGGGTCTATAGAATCATTCAACATCTGATTTTTTGCCTTTTTTACCGAAAACAGCCCATCAGGCGCTGTGGACCACTCCCATTTATCATCGCCTCCTTTCCATTCAAAGTCATATATTACAGCTAACAGATTAAACAGTTCGGTTATCTGCTGAGGCGAATTAGGAGCTACAGACCAGTCCCAAACCATAGTTTTTCGGCCTTCGGTCACTTTTATTCTATCGCAAATCAGTGCCCACTTATTCTTTTCAATCCTGTATAAATGAGGGTATAAAATGCGAAGAGGTTCATCATAAAGCCAAGCATCCACCCAGAAATGGAAGTTCTTGCCATCGCCTACTGTTCCCACAAAGTAGCTGTTAAGCGGCTTGCCATTCCAAAGATTCTTCTCACCATTTTTGACGATAAATTTCCAGCAACTATTAATCGATGGAGAGCATGGAAACAAAGACCAAGTATTACTCGAACCATGGCAACCCAACACTACTTTTTTCCACAAGCTGGATCCCTCATTTCTATAACGCCAAGACCACTTAAGAAGTAAAGCGTCATTTACGTGTTGTATCTTAGAGAGGCCCAAACCACCAGACTTCTTAGGAGTGGTGACATCCTCCCACGCCAGGCTTGTTTAGTGTTTTACTGTTAAAATTAAATAGCGATGACGTCATTGTAACAATATTATTGATGACTTCATGAACATGCTGATTGTTTTAGAAGAATGGTAGTTTGTGACATGATTCTTTAAACATTTCAAAGTAAAAGATTCTAGATAAATAATTATAATTATTCTAACAACTAGAGAAGTCATTGTAAATATTATTTATATAATAATCTTGACCATTTATTTTGAAGGTTGTTGCACATATAAAATGTGAAACTTCAATCATTATTATAGTTTATGTCGTTCATTTATGTTTGTTCATTTACATTTGTTTAGCGTCTCACGAATGAAAATAGAAGGACACAATCAATCTCATTTCTTACCCAACGAGTATGAGCAAGAAGATCCGTCCGTTTAAGCGGTTGTATTTGTTCATACATTAAAATGGACACGTACCCTTTACATATCCCCAATTCCGTCACAACAGTAATACCTAAAGAAGGACCATGGTCACCAAAGTGTGCGTCAAGCTACAATAAAAAACATAACAATTATATAAAGAAAAGCGGGATTTGACATTAATAATTATAATGTTATCGAAGACATACTTCGTTATTGTTGACATCTTTAGACAAGCCATGAACAACAACAAAAGGCGGATCAGGCAACTTTACTCTTTGGAGTTCACTGTGCGTGGAGTAAGGTCAATACCAGTCATATCAACAATCAATAAATTGGTTTTTATAACTTGGAACATATAAAAAAATCAAGCTTGTTATAACAAAAAACATATCAAATAACACTAACGCTAACATAACTCGCATACCAAAATACTAACTAGAATTATGACCTAACACGGATAAATTCATCAAAATCACTAACGCTAACAAAATAACCGATCTAAAACATCACTTTACATCGTGTTTCACATAAAATCATCAAAATCACTAACACGGCAATGAACGTCCGAAATTAGCGCAAATAGAATAACGGATCTAAAACATCATTGCACATGTTTCACATAAAATCACTAACTCGGCATAAACTCAAAAAAATCATCAAGATTTTCACATAAACTCGTAAAAAGCAGTAACGTAACAATCATACTCAATAACGAGCACTATAACTTATCAAACTAAGCAATAATCAACCGAAAACAACTAACTTATTAAAATCACAAACGCATCAATTAACTTATCAAACTAAGCAATAATCAACCTAACAACATCAATCGATAATTCAAATCCAACAATTAACAACCTAAATAACATATCTAAACTAACTAATGAATTAATAGTAGCTAATTATTATGAACTGGCCTAAATTACTTAGGATTTTTAACCATACGATCGGTTAATCGGAAAAATTTTAGGGTTTTTAACTGTTCAATCGGTTAATCGGAAGATAATCAGGGTTTTTAACCGTTCAATCGGTTTATCTGATCAATTTGGGGTTTTTCATAGTCAAATCGATTTTTAATGGCTCAAACTGATACTCATGTGTTTAATCAAGGTCAAGAATATATTAATGACGTAAAAAATGAAAGAGATAGAGAATTATGTACAGATTCCATTGAAACAAAAGGATTCCGTGATATGAATAATACAAATGGTCAAAGTCAAACAGTCAACTAGAAAAGTCAAACAACTCACAACTGATTTTCCCGCCCATGTATTTGTACCCATTTCACATTGTATAAATTCACTCCTTGTAATCAGTATTAGTTAGCTATTGAATTGTAATCTCTTTCTCTCTTGTAACAAACACCTTCATCTTATCAATAACAAATCACCATTAATTCGAATCTCTTTTCTTATTCTTGAGTTTCCAATTATTGGTTGAGATCTTTACCATTTCATTACTGAGATCTAAAGATCATATCAAGTGGTATCAGAGCTGCCTTTCCTGGCAACTCATATCATTTTCATAATACAAGATTGTTACATTGACAATCTTGATTTCGGTTGTCTTCTCCGGTCAAATTCCGGCAACAAAACAAAGATATTCCGGCCAAGAATCAGTCACCACTGATTCTCTTGTTCTATTACATCAGACTAGTGCTAAACAACTGTACGATCACGAGGCTAGCCGTTATTCTCATTAAATCCTCTAGCTTCGAACAAGCTGATCAGCAGCAGTTGGTTTAGGTAGTCAAGAACAAGTGCAAGTAGTTACTATTCCATGGTTGATGAGTGATAGTAATACAGTTGCAATTGGTGAAAACAAGAAACAAAAAGTTAGTTGGAGTTAGTTACAGAATCTTGATAAGTTGTTAGTAATGGTGGTTCAAACAAGATCAGTTGAAAGTGGGGGTTCAAATCCACCCACTATGGAAGAATTGATGAGGCAAATTGTTGAGATGGGACAGAACATCAAGGATTTGCAAGAAAGATTAAACAATGGAGAGGGAACTAGTCAGAATGGAGGTCAAAGGAATGGTAATCAACAGTTGTTTCACAGAGTTACCAAGGTGGAGTTCCCTAAATTTGGAGGTGATGATGTCAGAGGGTGGTTATTCAAATGTGAACAGTTCTTCAAGATTGATAACATTCGAGAACAAGGTAAGGTCAATCTTGTTTCAATTCATTTGTTTGATCTTGCTTTGATGCTACTTCTGTACTTCCTCAACTTAATGCAGAAGGTGAGCTAGAAAGTGTACCAGTGGAGGTCCTTGATATGAAATTGGGGAAAGTTGGTAATTCTGCTCAAGTCTTTGTTTTAGTCAGATGGTCAAATGGTACAAATGAGGATGCAACTTGGGAGCTACACAGTGATTTGACTAAGAGGTTTCCAGAATTCGACATTGATGCTTGAGGACAAGCAATTTTGTAAGGGGGAAGTATTGATATGAATAATACAAATGGTCAAAGTCAAACAGTCAACTAGAAAAGTCAAACAACTCACAACTGATTTTCCCGCCCATTTATTTGTACCCATTTCACATTGTATAAATTCACTCCTTGTAATCAGTATTAGTTAGCTATTGAATTGTAATCTCTTTCTCTCTTGTAACAAACACCTTCATCTTATCAATAACAAATCACTTTTAATTCGAATCACTTTTCTTATTCTTGAGTTTCCAATTATTGGTTGAGATCTTTACCATTTCATTACTGAGATCTAAAGATCATATCATTCTGTTTAGTTTTCAATGAATGAGAGAGAGTGTTTGTTAATCCATTAGCTTGATTATAATTTTTTTTACTGTAACGTGATATGTCATATTGCGTAAAATATGTTTCTACTACAAGTCGATAGGTTTTATTGAGTAAACTTTTGATTAAGGATTAAGTCTGTTGATGAATTATTGTATTGCAAGTTTATAGCATTTATGGCTTAATCACTTGATAAAATAGTTTTGTGTTTTGAAAGCGTCTTCACTATTTATTTTAAGCGTTTGTTTTTTATTGTGAAAATAGCTTGTTAAGTCTTTAAATGTATTCCAGACATGTTCAATGTGTTCCGTGTTTTAAAACCCATGCAAACATTTGATTACTTTGTTATGAAACAATTCATTTATGTGTTCATCTTTTGAAGTTATCTTATTTCGTAATGCACATGCATCATTATTATCATAGAAAGAGTCGTTAACGTGTTGATGAAATATTTTCACTCTGTTTACTGGTTACATTTAGGGTGCGTTTGGTTTGATACTTTGGTATGGGTTTTAAGTTTGATGTAACAATAATGTATTGTTTGGTTTATTCTTTAAATAAAAGGAATGACAGATGGAATGAAATTTCATTCCACATCAACTTGGAGGTTTTTGGTAAAACCCATGGGATCCACTACTTTCTCCTCTCACATACCTTTTTATTTAAATTTTTAAATAATATTTTTTATTATAAAATACATTTAATAAAGATATTTTCTCTCTCCAAATCTTAAACCAAATCCAAATCCTAAACCGAATCCAAATCCTATTCCAAACCTACTTATAAACCAAACGGACCCTTACATGTATATAATTCATCATAAATGTTGATTAGTAAGTGTTTTGTTGTTAAAATAGAATAAGTTAGCTTGTTTAGTGTTTTACTGTTAAAATTAAATAGTGATGACATCATTGTAACGATATTATTGTATGTAATTAAATGATATGTTTTTTTAATTTTGTTGCAATTTAGTTAATTAGTGCATCTTTTTATAATTACATGTATATAATTCAGCATAAATCTTGATTAGTTAGTGTTTAACACCCAATTTTGAAATTTAATCATTTCAAAACTTTACAAAGAACTTTAAATAGCATTTGATTATTTTTATTTATTATTATTATTATTATTATTATTATTATTATTATTATTTTTTGTGTGGCCTTTATATTACAAAGAACCTAACAAGAAGGAAGAGAATGCAATTAGGATAAAAATTTACAAGGACTGCTACACTACGCGATCCAACTGATCAAGCATTTTGTATATCTATTTGTTATCCAAGTGTGTGTGAATAGCGTTATGTCATTCGGTCTGATATACTTCTTTGGACGTTTTATGTTAGACGTTGTCTCGTATCCATAAGGTGGATTGAACAACGACATCAAGAAGCTTGGATCGTTGTGTGGTAAAGTTCTTCGAGTTGCAAGATTGAAGACATCATTAAGGTTTTCTATTTTAATGTTGCGAATGATCTACCATTCTAGAAGCTCCAACTTAAACAAACAAATGTTCTTCCGTGTCAATATCCTCATCACTCATCACAAATCGGACCACGAGTTTAGTAAGTCAGTGCCTCTAGGATCCAATTTGACCAAAGTATTAGTTGGTCTCAGTATGATAAATACCGCAGGATTTAGAATCAAACACTTCAAGTATTTCCTTCTATTTTTTTGTTGTTCTATTTTCTAAGGAAGTACTTAAGCTTGATTTGAAGAGTATACTTGTTTGTGTGTTTTTGCAGACTGTTTCCTCAGTAGAGTGGCATCGAAAAGGAGACCATTTCTCTACTGTCGTGCCTTTAAATATCCTTTCTCATATATATTATAATTTTAATTTGGTTGCTCACTTCTATAGCTGACTCGTTTTTACGTGATAGGGTAGCGGCAACAATTTTGACTCTTTTAATTAAGAACGGGTCATTTCGTGTTGTTGTCTATCTCAAACGGGCCGAAATAACTGAATTTGCCAATATCAAGCTTAATTCAACACATCCTTCTGAAATGTATATTATTAAGTAGTACGAGTAATATTGTGTTTTCTAATCCTTATTAAAGCAGTAATTATTCAAGTGTTATCGACATAAGTGAGTGGGTTACTCATCCCTGTTTCTTTAGAATTTTTATATAAATCGAGTGTTTTACCTGTTGAAGAAGTTCATCAAAATCTGTACTACGATGAATGGTTTCTGGATATAGAGCTACCACTTGTAATACCATGGTTAATTCAACATCCCCGTAAGATATATAAGTTTATTGAGTACTTGTGCCAGATATGGTTAGGCTTTTAATTCTATTTTGTATTCAGTTTAGCAACCGGTGAGAACTTTGGTGTCATTCCTGTTTTTTTAATGCTAGTGAGAGGTTATAAGTTGCATGAATAACAAATAATTTTGACATAGAACTATAGAAAGTAAGAAAAGTTTTTCTTCTGCTTATCAAGTTAGTTCAAGTCTTATGCATGTATGCAGGGACGGAGCCAGGGGTTCTCGCGCCATGGATTTTTTCGATATAGTGTTAATTTTTGAAAAAAACATCGATTTTTTCCAAAGTTATCTTAAATGCACCCGGTCCATCGAAATGTGTTTCTAGTATTATTGTTCAAATTTTTTTGTGCACCCGATCATATTTGGTCCTGGCTCCGTCCCTTCATGTATGTGATAATTATAAAGAAAACAATTGTTCGATTCGATAAACCTCCGGTTATACACAGATCAAAGAAACACAACAACAAAAATCAAAGCCTAGCAATAATCACACACTTCCTTTCTATTTCATCGCTTTTAGCACCCCGAAATATTCAACTAAAAACAAATTAAGTCACACGTAAATTGAACAAATAAAAACTGATATGTAACAATAGAAATAAATGCACAATTGGTGTATGATCCATGCAAGAACCTTAACCCTTAATATTCTCAAATGATCATATCCAATGCATTTGAGACGGTGTATAAATTGGATTCAAGATATCAGAAGAATTCGATTTCCCTTTTTTCTTTGAAAACAAGTCTCCGAGAAGAGGAATTATCGGCTTTTTCTTGGTCACTTTCTTCTCATGCTTCGTCTTCCACCCTCCACCGCCACTTACCACGTTAGCCATATTCGTTGACGATTTCAATGCTGCCGATTTCTCTGCAGCCTCAACTGCCTCCGCTTTAGCAATCTTGGACATGTTCTTGTGGAGCTCAGCATTTAAAGAAGCCAAAGCCACTTCGGTCTCAGACTCTCTATCCTTAAGCATCTTCAACTCTTTCTTTGTTTCTTCTAGTTCGGTTTCTAGTTTTTTCAATGAAGTAGCAAGCAGTGATGATGATTCATCTTCTGTTTCTCGTGACGACGAGCATGACTTCCATGACGGTTGAGGACTATATGTGGGCTTCCATGATCTTGTTTCTTGCTTTGGTAAGGTAAAAGGTGGTTTAGGTGGTGGTAAGAAGATTTCTCCAGTGAGAAACCGTTCTCCAAAGACCTCTACGGCTTCTTTTACTGAGCTAAAAGCACGAGAAGTGTCTACATTGGAGCTGTAGTCTATCGCGGCTTGTTGATTCTCCATGGTGTTGGAAATGAGGAGGTAGTGTGAGAGTGTTAATTGGTTTATGATAATGGGCTAGTGCTCTTTGTCTTTGCTTATACTTCAAATGTTATTGAGAGACCTATGTTAGCTTTATGGAGTTTGCTGTTGTTTGAAGGCTAAAGTGGTAAAGACATTGACTAGTTAACTACTTTGACTTTTAACTTAGTCAACGGGTTAAGCTGATTTTTGCATCATGTAGTAATAATTTAGTTATCATGTGACCATCTAATCAGCAAGATTTTGTAGTGGTTAGTTGGTCAATTTAGAGGAGGATGAAAAGTTACAGATGTTTTAGTCAATTGGTAAAAAAATTAAAGGAAAATGTATTTTAGCATGCACTTTTCTTTCTTTTCCATGAGATCAAACATTTTTCAATAAAACCAAATATTTACTTTTGTAAATCGTGAAAAATGTTTGTTTGAATCATTTAAGATTTTGAAATCATTAGAACATAGAGACTAGAATAAAACCAATACGTGTACGTTTAGCAATGTACCAACAAACTAACTAGAGATGCATGTAATATGTAAAAACTTTTTTTTGTTTAAGTACCAAACTAAAGATCTGATAGCTTGATTAAAAATAAATAAATAAATAAAAATAAAAAATAAAAAATAAAAAATTAAACTATTGATGTATTTATAAAAGTATAAAACATCGTTTTCCTTTTTATAATAAGTTATATACATTTGAACTAAAATTCTTTAAGAAATTTACAATCGTTGCACTCTGTAATAATATACCATTTATAGTGATCGGAGTTAATTACATAGATAGTCACTGTGGTTTGACGGATTTTTCACTTTCAGTCACTGAAGTATTTTTTTACTGGTTCAGTCACTGTGGTTTGCATATGTTACCGGTCCAGTCCATATCCGAATTGAAATGACCAAAAAGCCCTTGACATTTTCTTTTGACAAATAAATAACGGCTGTTAGTCCTTTATACTAATGGTCGTTAGTCCTTTACATGATTTCGTCCGGTCTTTATACGTTTTCGTCTGTTTTCACACCTTCTCGTCCGTATTTACATGTTTCGTCCGTATTTACACGCTTTCGTCCGTATTTACACGCTTTCGTCTGTTTTTACACGTTTTCGTCCGTGTTTACACGTTTTCGTCCGTATTTCTACGTTTTCGTCTGTCTTTACACGTTTTCATCCGTATTTACACGTTTTCGTCCGTATTTACACATTTTCGTCTGTTTTTACAGGTTTTTGTCCGTTTTTATACGTTTTCATCCGAATTTATACGTTTTCGTCCATATTTACAGACTTTCGTTAGTATTTACACGTTTTCATCCGTTTTTACACGTTTTCATCTGAATTTACACGTTTTCTTCCGTTTTTAAACGTTTTTACACGTTTTCATCCGTATTTACACGTTTTCGTCCATTTTTACACGTTTTAATCTGTATTTACATGTTTTCATCTGCGTTTACACGTTTTCATCCGTTTTTACACGTTTTCGTCATTTTTACACGTTTTCGTCCGTTTTTACACGTTCTCGTCCGTTTTTACACGTTTTCATCCATATTTACATGTTTTCGTCTGTTTTTACATGTTTTCATCTGTATTTATATGTTTTCATCCATGTTTACACGTTTTGGTTTGTTTTTACACGTTTTTGTCTATTTTTACACTTTTTCATCCGTTTTTACATGTTTTCGACCTTCCTTACACGCTTTTGTTTGTTTTTACATGTTTTAAACGTGTAAATATGGACGAAAGCGTGTAAATTCAGATGAAAATGTGTAAGAACAGTCAAAAACATGTAAAAACGAACAAAAAGGTGTAAAAAATAGACGAAAATGTGTAAAAACGGCTGAAAACATGTAAATACGAATGAAAAACATGTAAATTCAGATGAAAATGTGTAAAAACAGACGAAAACGTATAAATACAGATGAAAACTTGTAAATATAGATGAAAATGTGTAAATACGGACAAAAATGTGTAAAAACGAACGAAAACGCATAAATACGGACGAAAACGTGTAAATACGGACGAAAATGTGTAAATTCAGATGAAAATGTGTAAAAGCAGACAAAAACGTGTAAATACTGATGAAAATATGTAAATACTGACGAAAACGTGTAAATTCGGATGAAAATGTGTAAAAACGGACAAAAACGTGTAAATACGGACGAAAATGTGTAAAAATGGATGAAGACATGTAAATACTGACGAAAATATGTAAATACTGACGAAAACGTGTAAAAACAGACAAAAACGTGTAAATACAGACGAAAATGTGTAAAAATGGATGAAAACGTGTAAAAATGGGTGAAAACGTGTAAAAACGGATGAAAACGTGTAAAAACGGCGAAAACGTGTAAAAACGGACAAAACGTGTAAATACAAACGAAAGCGTGTAAATACGGACGAAAACATGTAAATACGGACGAGAAAGTGTAAAAACGGACGAAGACGTATAAAGACTGGACGAATACATGTAAAGGACTAATGATCGTCAATATAAAGGACTAACAGCCGTTACTTAATTGTCAAAAGAAGATGACAAGGGCTTTTTGGTCATTTCAATTCGAATATGGACTGGACCGGTAACATATGCAAACCACAATGACTGAATTAGTAAAAAAAAACTTCAGTGACTGAAACTTAAAAATCCGCCAAACCACAATGACCATCTATGTAATTAACTCTAGTGATCGATTGCAATATTTAAGGGACGGTTGTTATGCGGTATGGGGTATGGATTTGGGTTTTTCATTACCAAATGTTTGGTTGGGAGTATTGGCTTCAAAAATGGTAGTTATTTCTAATGTATAGTTTCAATCTATTACTTTTTTTCTCTTCATAAGACTAAACGAATACTTGCGCAAAGTGATGGTGTATATTAGCAAATAACTATACATGTGAACCTTTGATTTTGGTGTAACTTTAATACAACACTTACGTGTTCAATTTGTAGTCATTGCGAGAAAAAAAATATATGAGTTATAAATGAAAAATGATTAAAGTTTGAGGATTAAACAATAATTAAAAGTTTGAGGATTTGTAGATTTTGTTATCATTTTTAAGTTTTAAGTTTTTAAAATTCAAGAAATATCATCCGCCTTTTATATATAGTATAGATATAGATATTGCAAATTTGAAGGTCGTTTATATATATTTGTTTTTTCAAATTTTTTTATTCTTTTTTAGCTAGCTTAATCATAAAACATATATAATTTTATATCTTAATTAGTTTAAATTTGTTACGTTTTTCCATTAAATATTGCGAAGTTGTTGGTCTCTTTATGTGACATGTATCATTTGTGTTTTCAAATTTGTGAGTCCTTTATCTCTTTTCCTTTTACTTTCTATTTTAATTATTTTAATAATAAACAAAATATAATCTTATACCTAACAATTGCAAAAATAATTATATATCTCACATATTTTCTTTTCTTTGTCCATGTATGAAAAAGAAATATATTAATAACAATTAATCAAGTGACAACATCCGACAACACCAGTACATTAGACGCATGATGTACAAGACCATGAGTCACAACATTTTAAATGTCTTCATGCCCATCATAGTATGACCCTATTACCCCGAGTGTTTAACAAGAGCCCATTAATGCTTGAATAATGAGGCATGCGCAACCATGTCATGCCATATACTAGCTATCTTATATAGTCGCTTCCTTGTAGATAATGCATATAAAACATGCGAGTTTCTATTATAATCTTTGTTAAGTTGTTCTCGTTGGCCATTTTGATTGCCCAAAGTACATACTTAGCTTCAACAATTGATTACATATATTTCACATGTCTTGCACCTGAGAATACTACTTCACCTTTTCAATGATGAGTCATGTGTTACAATTACCGAACTAACTTTTGTTATGGCATTATGATAATCTTATAAATAACCTATTGCATCACGTGAAACAAATTTACAAGTTTGCAGAGACCTACCATGTGCAATATTGTTACGATCTATCAAATACTCCAAGAAATCATTAGAAACCTTTCCCATTCTCCCCTTTGTTAAGAATAACAGTAGCAAAATACTCGGTAAGAGAATTCTGTTATCGAAGTGTAAGATATCACCAAATTCAGTTAATTCTTCACACAGGTATGATAATAGTTGTAAAGGGAGTATTTGGCATAAGGTTTCAAAAAGGCCAAACTTGGTAATTAAAAATGAAGCTTATGTATGTTAGATGAATTAGTGAATTATAATGATGTTAGTATGATTATTATGCGTTTAGGTGATTGTGGAAAGCAAGAGGAATGTCTTGCCCGAATTTAAGGTGAGTAACAAATTAATATAACATGTTTAGTAGTGCAGCTACATGATATGTATCCTTATAATTAATGCCTAAGTATTATCCTCGATATAGTATGTTCATGTATATGACAAAGATGATAATCAGGTATGTACATGTATACAAACATGATGGTATTCAGGTATGAACATGCATATGTACAGGATGATAGTCAGGTACGAATTTGATTAGTAGAACCGGAGTTAGCCGGATATGATAATGATTAGTAGAACTGGATGATAGCCGGGTGTGATCGCGTAGTTCAATAGTTGTGCTAAATGCACTAAGTCATTTGTGGATAAACGTGCTAAATGCATTCAATCCTATGTGGAAATATCGTGCTTTATGCACTCAATCCTGTATGAAAATTGTACTTTATACACTCAGTCTTGTGTAGAAATAACGTGTTATATGCACTCAGTCCTTTGTGAAACATGTAGAATTATAGGTGCATATGATTTAGTTATGTTGCCTTGTAGTAGTGTTGGAAACTCGGATTGAATCTGTGCAAGAGGGTAAAGGCAACTTTTCAAAAATGATTATGCTCGTAATGCACCTTATAGTTCCAGTTTAACATAGCTCAGTTACTAGCTCACGATAGAGTGGCAAGAATTCACTTTTAGTTTCAGTTCAATAACGAATATTGTAAAGGGCCAATGAGAAGTTTGGTCATAAAGCTTTTATGATTATAGCATGTTTTAAAGTTTACGTTTTTAGATTCAGTACCATTTACTCACTAAGTCATTATGACTTACAGTTTATAGTTATGTTTTTATGTAGGTAAATGAAGTGGACTTGGAACTTGTAGATAGAAGAAGGCGATTTGAGGGAACGGTAATCCTCGTGAGCATAGGTGACGAGCATCTCATCCATACTTCTTTGTTTATAAGCTTGTAATGCCCCAGCTAAAAAGCGTTTTACAGAATCAAGTCTTTTGTAGTCAAGTTATGTATTTTGATAGTTATAGTCTTTGAAAGCGGTGTTTGAAACAAGCCCCGTTTTCATAGAAATAACGTTTCCGCATACTTTAAAACTGTAACATGTATTTAGAAACGATATTTGTGGTTAATGAAATATGTTTACAAGATTTGAGGTTTTATCAGCATAAGTTTAGTATTCGAAATGAAAAAATGCAGGTCAGAAGGTCTATACGTATAGGACGTATAGGATTCCTGATATAAAAAAAAAGATTTTTTTTTAGCATTTCAGTTTAAATAGAAAAATGAAACCCACTTGTCACTAGAGGATTCATGGACAGTTAGACACCCTATAGTCTGAAAGTATCATACCAAACATATGTATTTAGCTTTGAATCTTAGACTAAGGATCAAATGAGAAGAATCCTTAAAATAAGAAGGATGAGAAATAACTATAACTACACATTAGAGATGCATCAATTTGAATTAGTTGCATCCCTAATCTTTTAGATGCATCATAATATATTTTCTAGCTAAAAATTAGATGCATTTCATCAAGTTAAACAAATCCTATGTATTTTTCGTACTCTGCGGATCAAATTTGTTGTTAGTACTATTTTGCATCGTTTTCACTTCAAAATCACTTTCGAAACTAATTGTGATACATCTAAATGAATAGAGATGCATCTAATTCAAGTCGATGCATCTCAAATATGACGTTATAGCTATTTCTCATTCTTCTCATTTTAAGTTTTCTTCTCACTGAATCCTTACACTTGAATCTTATACCCTAAGTTGGTTTTGAAAGTAAAAAAAGCATATTGGAAACTACGGGGTGCAATTACTACAAAGCCGAAAACCACAAGGTTTGTAGATAGATCACGTTCAAATTTAAGGTAAACAAATAAAAAAATTAATGCACACAAAACTTGTAACCTAAAACCCTAAAAAACATCATCACCGCTGAAACCCCTTAGTAAAAAAAAAAAGATCAAGATATGGGGGAACAAGAACAAGTAGGATACCAAATCGACCTTGGAAACCTAACAGCATATGATCCCACACACCAGTTTCAGTCTGTTCCTAATAACAGGTTATTATTGTTACTTTTGTTTCATTCATTTGAAAATGATGTTATTGGTACTTCTTTGTTTGGTAAATGTACAGTTAAGTTTCTTTAGTGGGTGTGTAATTCAGTTATGGTAATAAAAGGATAATAATCTTTCAGTTTTGATTATTAAATAATGACAATGGTTTTTGGGTGGTTCAGAAAAGGGGAAATTATCCGGAAACTGTATGATTGATTTTGTAAATTGATGAAAAGAGCACAGAATGTGTAGTTATATACAACAACAACAACAACAACAAAACCAATCCCGCCGGAGCAGGGTAAGGGGGAGGTAGAATGTAGACAGATCATACCCCTACCCCGGGAAAAACCCGGAAATAGAGAGACTGCTTCCAATGAGACCTCCGGCAAGTGCAGGTGTGCTTGTGGGGCAAAGGAAAAACACGCAACAAGCAACGGGCAGGCAAAAGAAAGCATGCAAAACCGAGAAACACAAAGACAAAGAAGAAAACAAAGCAAAGGAACCAGCAGGCAAACCAAAAGGGAGCAACACCAAGCAAAGCAGCGCACGGGGCCTAGAGTAAAGGCAGAGCAAGCCTAAAGGAGCAGCACTCAGCAACGCAAGAAAACGCACTGGGCTAACGCTAAGGCAAAGCAAACCTAAGAAGGGGGCAACACCAAGCAAAGCACAACACGTGGCCTAGAGCAAGGGCAGAACAAACCTAAAAGAGCCACACAGCAACGTAAGAAAATGCACTGGGCCTAACGCTAAGGCAAAGCAAACCTAAGAGCGGGCCAAAAGCAGAGGCAAAGCAAAAGGGGGCAAGGCAAAAAGGGACGCCAACAGAGCCTAACGCGAAACACCTAGTCAGAGCTACCCGCAGATCCTAATTCTATCTCTCCACACCTTCCTATCTGAGATTATGTCCTCGGACAAGAAAAGCTCCTTCATATCGATTTTAATTCTATCCTCCCACCTGAGTTTGGGTCTACCCCTCCTTCTGACACCATTAACTACTAGCGCTTCCACTCTTCTTACTGGCGCAGTTTGTGATCTCCTCTTGACATGTCCGAACCACCTCAACCTTCCTTCTCTCATCTTAGGAATAATGTTCTCGACTTCAAGTTTTGCTCTGAAAACTCCGTTCGGGATCATGTCTAGCAAGGTTTTACCACAAGTCCACCTTAACATCCTCAGTTCCGCCACCTCGACCCTATTAGCATGTGTCTTGGAGATAGGCCAACACTCTGACCCGTACAACATAGCTGGTCTAATCGCCGCCTTATAAAATTTACCCTTTAGCTTTAAGGGGACTTTCCTGTTACAAAGGACGCCTGACGCCGCCCTCCATCTCGCCCAACCCGCTCTAATCCGGTGGGTAACGTCCTCATCTATCCTCCCTGATTTGTGGATCACCGATCCCAGATATCTAAAGGACTCCTTGGGTGGTAGGATCCTGTCACCGAGACGAATATCCATATCTTCGTGGTGACTTGCCTCGATCCTCCCAAAATCACATCTCAGGTATTCAATCTTCTCTCTGCTCACCCGAAGGCCATTATCTTCAAGAGCCTCCCTCCATTGTTCGAGTCTGTTGTTTAACCCTTCCGCCGATTCTGCCACCAACACAATGTCGTCAGCGAAAATCATGCTCCATGGGATGCCCTCTTGTATCCCACGAGATAGTTCGTCGAGAATCAAGGCGAAGAGGTAAGGACTAATGGCAGATCCTTGATGAAGTCCAACATCCACAGGGAAAAAACTCTGAAATCCCCGCAGTTGACCTCACCCGTGTCTTAGCCCCCTTGTACATATCCTTAATGGCTCTTATGTATCTCCTTGGGGTCCCTTTATCAATTATAGTTCTCCAAATTAACTCGCGTGGCACACTGTCATATGCCTTTTCAAGGTCAAGGAACGCCATATGCAAGTCCTTTTGTCGCTCCCTATACTTCTCCATGAGACTTCTAAGAAGGTGTATAGCTTCTATTGATGACCTTCCGGGCATGAAGCCAAATTGGTTCTCTGACACCCTCGTCTCCCTTCTCAATCTTCTCTCAATAACTCTCTCCCACAGCTTCATGGTTCTCTTAGCCACACCAAGAAAAAATGTGTAGTTATATGTTTTGGGTTATTATTTTCTTAAGCGTTTTTCGAGTTTGTTACCCTCTAATGATTACTTGAATCAAATCATCATGCAAGTGTTTAGACTTGCACATTCGTAGATTAGTTACTAAAAAATACAACAACTTTTCTTTATAAAGCTTATTTTACCTCTTTCTGGGTAGTTTTCCCTTTCTACTGAGTTTAGCGTCGACAAGGCAAGTAGTGGATCTTTAGTATAATGATATGGGAGACAGTCTAAAAGCGCTTTTGAATGGTTGTCATTGTTTGATGAGAAAAAAAGGAATGCTTGTTAACTTTTAATGATCAAAAGTGAGGAACATGCCCCTAAATGTACTTTGTCTTGCCTTTCTATGCAATTTTCACTATCTTTAAAAGGGTTTTTAACTATTCAGAATTGTCCTACAGCACTATCTTAGGGGAGTGTTTAGGATTGCCTTTTTAAACAGCATATCAGATAATTAGCTTTTTGAAAACAACTGATTTCACTGTAAATTAAGCAGATTACTATAAGTTCAAAAACGCAATAAGCATATAAACTGTTCAAAATATCAAATAAGCAATCCCATGCATTTGTTAAGTAAAAAAAAGTATGAGACTATTAAAGTCATCCAATGGCTGCGCATGCAGAACTGTAATAGTAGCTGATATCAAGATTGAAAACATCATCTTTATGCTAATTGTAGGGGGAAACTGTTTGTAAAAAAGTATAACTTTGAAACAATGCCATCCCGAATAAGTGTAGTGAGCGATCTAACATCCTTTGGAATGATAGAACCATACCAGCCCCCTAGATGGGTTTTATGTAAATCCACTTTCAAAGGTTTTCTTAAACCCTTTTCTACAAAACAAACACCTTACTAACACTTTCATTATTATTCCATTTCTCCGAACCTACAAACCAAGCAGGCCCTTAAACATTGAGGGGAAGTATTAGGGGTTAAAACCAATGGTAATCGTGAAGAGCATGGACTTGTTGAAAGTTAGGTTTGTCAGTCTGTTTGAATAACAATGATGACTTATTGTATGAGAAAGTTCAAAATACCAATAAAAAAGGTTGCACTTGTTGGTATATTAAAGAAGCTATTGCAATATTTGTAAGTTACTTGATTGAATGAGGTTAAAGTGTTAAACATGCGATGTGTTCTTGGATTCAGAGTTACAGTGAGACATACTCCAGGACATTTGGAAGCATGTTTTGAATTCCTAAAATTAAAGTATCATGAAGTTTCTTTAGATTTAAGAAGGCGATCAATGTGGCAATTTTGTAGTGGTTTAAGTTTTGACATAGCCTTTTCTCTAACTATTGTTTATTGTGATTCGCAAATGTACTAAATATCTATCTAAAATGAATTTGTCTTACAAAGTCGCCAACTCAAACTGCATCTCTAAGTCAACCATGTGTCTTGTTTTGCCACACAAGCCCTTGGATTTACTTGCATTGTTACATGATTTTGTCAGTAGCTAATGTGTGATGTCCTGTTGGATGATTTATGCAAGTTAAACACCAATTAATTAGCACTTAAGTTTTAAAGATCCCAGAGGTTTTTGCTGAACAGGACATTTTTGACATCTACCTGGCTATTGATAAATTCAGATGTTTTACATGGTGCTTGTATAGGTCGTTGGTACATTTCTTTTGTGAAAGTGGTTAAATGTAAATATTTTATTGACTGGGTTTCTAATATTAGCCTATGGGATTCACTTTCTTTTTTATGCGCTGTGATGTTATTTGATATATCATGCTTAAAAGGCCTTTGGTTCGATATGTTGTATTATTTTGGTAAATATCTATTGCTAAAATTTATGGCACTTATTTGGTGTTTTGTTATTTACTTGATCATTTCAGGGATGATCTTGTGAAGGAGTGCATTGCTCATGGTACTAAATTAATTCAGGCAGTTGCTGATGCTCTTTTTAGTTTGCCTTCTTCTGAAGATGCATCTGGCCCAGTTGTTTCTCTACCACCACCAACCACAAAATTGCCAAGAGAAAAACCCGTATGTTTTCTTTGTATTCTTTATGTTGACTTGCTTTCTATTTGGCAGTTTCCAGAAATTGAGTGCACTTGAGTGCTTAAAGAAGCCTGTTTTAGATTTTTTTTTTTTTTTTTTTTTTTTTTTTTTTTTTTTTTTTTTTTTGTTGTTGTTGCATCTTACTTTTCTTTTGGGTCTCTTTCATTGTTTGCCTCTTCTTCTTAAACTCGTAGGCAGATTTATTGAACAATGTTGGACTTCCACTACTCTTAAAATTACTTCAACAATGGATAAGATTGACATTTTAATTTGGTTTCTGAATATCATTGTTTTAACTACAATTTAAAACAATAATGAGCCCATTTCGTTTTACAATCATACTCTACTTTGTAGTATTATATTGAGTTCTACATGGTTATTAAATTCATGCAATGTGTCCTTGCATTATTTATTGGCAATTTGCAACTCAGATAGATTATACCTAAACAATATTTTAGCATAAAAAAGAAATGTTTTCTCGATTTTTACTCATCCGTGTCAGCTCAAAATCATTACAGTTATGCATTGCACTACATACATGCTATTTGATCACACTACGAGGCTCAAAAGCTTCTAAAACATCCTCCTATTTCTTCTAGTTTTCTGTTCTTACTCACCATATATATGTTCTCGTTATTGATTTTATGTGTGCAACTAATTTAAGACCAATTTGTTCATACTTGCAGCTGCCAAAACCTGCACCTCCAACTAAATGGGAGGTTTTTGCCAAAAAGAAAGGTTGGTATATAGCAACCTCCACTTTGTTCCTTGACTTGTCAGACATTTGAAAAGTCAGATCACGTATCTATTTAATTAAATCGTTGATAGGAAGATCTTCACTTTAAGGTCCACGATTTGGTACTAATGCATTGACCTTCATACAGGTATCCAAAACAAAAAGAAAGATAAACTTGTCTATGACGAGCAAACTCAATCATGGAAGCGTCGCCATGGTTATGATCGCGTAAATGATGACAATGATCTTCCAATTATTGAGGCGAAGATGACAGATGGTAAATACTAATATACTTTTGACTTCTAAGTATTAAATAGTCAACTCTGTTGCTTTTTTGTCTTTGAAATGTAACTATAGGAATTTTTTGGCAACCATAAATTGAGAAATATCATCAATTCACTGTTTTCTAACTAAAAAGCTATAAACATTAATGTCAGCTTCAAACTTGAAGTGTGTGTCAAGTTAATTAGTTATCTGATTTTTACAGAGCCAGGAGTTGACCCTTTTGCCAAGAGACGGTCAGAGAAAAAGCAACGAGTTGAAAAACAAGAGAAGAACCGTTTGCATAATTTGAAAGAGGCTGCAAAAGTTGGCGCTTTACCAAGGTTTTACCTTCATTTCACAACTCATTGAATTAATCATAATCACAGTATTTGATCATTATACATGTTTCATACTTATCTCACTAACCAATCACTTATATCAATCTAATCTTGTTTGTCAGTCATGTTCAACTTGCTGCAACTGCTTTGCCTATCACTGGAACCCAAACAGCACCGAGAAAAGTTAGCAAAGATGAACTACAAAATGTAGCAGGAATGGCAGCAACTTCAACTGCCAGCGGTGGGAAATTTGATAAAAAGTTGGCTGGTGAAAAGCCCCCAAAACATGATAAGAAATACAGGAAGGTGTGTAAAATAGGCACTTTAGGTTGTGTCAATATTTCATTCAGGTTTCTAAAATTATGTTTTACTTTTATCTTCATTAACTTCTTATTATCTTTCCAGTTTCTACCTGCTGTTGAAGGCTCAGGAATGGGTTCACTAGAGAAACAGCAAACTGACAAGATTCTTAACAAGCTAATGGCTAAGAACTCTCATGAGATTTTCAATGTTGGCAAGGTAAACTATGATACCCTAGCTCGCAGAGATGTAAATTTTGACCTGCATACTTATGAACGGATGGATTTGGGGTGTGCATCTCAAACGGATAAAATAATATATTTAGCAAAAAGGGGAACATGTTAAATGGGTTGGAAATTGCATGTGTTTTCTTAATGTATACATCCTCCTAAATCTTGTTACTCAAGTTAATCATAGTTATCACATTCAGTATTTTTGCATAAAAATGAAGAAATAAGTGTTGTTTTTGTTCAATCAATGCCTTTCTACCAGCAACTAAAATGACCTGTTTCACCCTTGAACCTGTATTTACCCGTTGCTTGACCTGCCAATCTCTTTATCTCTACTTTTTATCTTTTCTTCACCATCTTTGGTCAACATTTCGAGCTTACCAAAGCATGTCATTTTTTTGGGTAACCATGTTTTCCGACCTTTTGGTCGACTAATCCACGAGGTTTGAACCCACCGCCACACAGATTCAAATACTTCTGACATTTAATAATTCCTGAAACTTCTGTTTTAGGATGTCCCAATTAAATTAATTTGCTATATTTTGGTTTCGTATGAGTCAAAAATAAATTTCATGAACCGAGGAAATTTTTGCTCAAGGCTTCTTTATGTATTGATTTTCCGTCTAGAAAATGCAAAGTTATTTCTAGGGACAGTACCAACTACGGAGTGTTAACATTTGAATTACATTTTTGCCACTATATCATTTTTACTGATATGTCAGCACTATCTATATGGGACCAAGGCTCATTTATCTTTTTATGTTTTCCTAGATGGGTATATAGATATTTGACATATTGTAAATTACAAGTGCAACTTTATTTAATGATTTGTGTCTGGAAATAGGCTGTTGACATGTACAACTCGAAAAGTGACAAGAAAAAAAGAAATCAGCAAGGGAAGTCATCATCAACCTCAAGTAAATTGAAAGTTAAGAAGAGCCCATATAAAAATGCAGGAAAGAAGAAACCTTCGAGTAAAGGAAAATCAAAATAAATACATGTTTACAAGTCTGTTTGATGATTGTAATCTTTTTTTTATAGTGAGGTGTTACAATGCCAATCAGGAAGACAGCAACCAAGTTTCAAATCTTGTGCTTGTAGTGAAATTATTTATTTATATATGGTTTTTATTTTCACCCTTCTATCAACAACCTCATGATAATATATACGTGCGAGTCTGAGTGTTATCTTTGTCAATTTCCACAAAAATTGTGTTTTAGATGTTATAAACATTTTTTTTTGCTTCCTAAATAATGGAAAAAGTCATGCACTTCTGTTCATGAGGTTGTAAAAGTTTATTTCGTATCTTCTGCTCGAGTTTGTGACATGAACCAGGTACCATAAAATATGGATTATGTTGTGAAGCTTTGTTTTTATGTTTGCTGCTCGTCTTTCGCTAGAAGTTTACCTTATAGTATGGTTTGTGCTTGGTGGTCCGCTGACTAGGCATTGTGCATTTTGAGTTATATTGTCTTTGTCTCAGGGTCTATCTTGCTGTCTAGAGCAAGTCAAACAACAAACTTCTTTCAACATTCAAAAGAAATTAAGAAAAGTAAATCTTTAGTTACTACTGCTAAAGAAAGCTTTATTTCAAATTTGTTGATGATCAATGTTTTAGTATAGAAATGTGATGACACTAGATTGTTCATTTTTAAGATGCTATGCTGTAAACAATTAAGTTGTAATTATTTTGTATTCCTTTAATTATCATTCTCATTTCTCAACTTTTTTTTTTAGCCCATTAACTATTTTACAATATATACATCAAAATATATCTCACATTTTTTAGATGAAACTTGAATCCACAATCATTTGACAAGGAAATATCTTGATAGTAATAGTTAGGTTTTGGGGGATAGATTTTTTTTGTTGCTTTTGATAATAGAGTAGTTAATTTGGTACGAAGATATATCATTTAGATGTGTTTGGAGTCTTTACGGTAGTTTTTAGATCGGTAACTCTTATCTCACGAAGTTTAAGAGCTACGGCAAAATTCATTTTTATTTTCTAAAGGCCCGTTTGGTTTGTAGATGGGTTTGAGATTAGGAATAGGGCTGAGCATCGGGTCAGAACCGACCCGAACCGAGAAAACCGAAAACCGAAATTCATCAAAAACCGGAACCGAAACCGAACCGATGGGCCGTCGGTTCGGTTCGGTTTTCATCGGTTCGGTTCGGGTTTGTCGGTCCATGTGTATTTTGGCATGGTTTTGTCGGTTTTGGGCCGGGCCGGGCCGAACCGAACCGACCCGAAACCGAAATTCATGAAAAACCGGAACCGAAACCGAACCGACGGGCTGTCGATCCGGTTCGGTTTTTGTCGGTTTCGTCGGTCCGGTTCGGTTTTGAACCTGCGGTGCTCAGCCCTAATTAGGATTAGTATTTGAATTTGGATTTAGATTTTTAGTATAAGATTTGAATAAAATGAGGACAAAGAAAATAAATGAATGATATATTTATTGGATTTTGCTAATCCCTGCCCACTGGGCAAAGAATAAAGTGCAATTAATGAAGACAAAATTTCCTTTTAAATCAAAAAATGCATTTAATGAACATTTATTCATCTATAAAATTACCGTAATTTATCATCATTTTAATATTAATTAACTTTAACATTCCTTACATATAAAGTTAATCCTTTGCCTAGTGGGCAGAGATTAGCAAAACCCATATTTATTTATTACATTTTGTGAAAATAAGAAAATGAAAAACAAGAAAAATATTGCATAATATGTGGCTGAGAGTGAATCATCAAATAAAAAAGAAAATTGATTGATCATATTTTAGAAAATCCACCATGCGTCCGGATAGGGATTTTGGACTTCAACCCCTGTGTCAAAACATTCAAAGACATACCAAACAATTCTTTTGAAGATTCTTTGACACCAACCCTTTGAAAAACCGGATACCAAACAGACCCTAAGTATCATACCTAAAAAGGCTCAATAAAACATGATTAAATGGATAGTTTTTGCGAAAGTCATCTTTAAGAGGATGATTAATTGTCTGACTTGAATTCTAAGAGCATCCATGATTTAAGAATAGGTCTAAATTTTTTTGAAGAGGTTTAAAGATTTGTATACCATAATGAGGAACCATTTCAAGTCTAGATGACATAAAAAGTCTAACATTTTGAAAAGATTTATAAATTAATGACATTGCATGAGGTGATAATTTTATAAATCTACTAAAGACCGTATCTATAATGAGAACAAGTTTATAATACGAAAAGTTTGGTAAATTAATGACATTGCACGATCTTTTATTAACAACTTTATAACTCAAGCTTCCAGCAGTATAATATAAGCTCGTGCTCGCTCCAACTAGTTTCCGCAGACATATTCTCTTAGAATTATTTAGAGGTGTTTATTTCAACTTATATAGGCGGCTTATGACTTATTTGATTTATAGCTTATGTTTCATAAGCTCATTTTTGTGAATTATTTTAAAACTGTTTGGTTTATATAAGCTTTTTTTGACATAATAAACTTAGACAAGCCTAAAAGTTTCAAAATAAGCCACAATAAGTTAGCTTATTAAGCATATGCTCTAACACAAATAACCGGCTATATAAGCATAAACAAACACCCCCTTGAACTGCAAAAACAAATATCACAGTGAAACCAACATCCTAAACAAAAGATCATCACAGTGACAACAACATTGTACCATTCGCCACTTGTTCATCTTCTTGATTCAGATCAAATCCATCCATTAATGGCTTCCCCAAAACCTTCACTTCTCTTCATCACACTCCTCTTACTCCTCCTGCTCCACCTCACCATCACCACCTCTTCCCCTCATTTCGAAGGCTTCGATGACCTCGAACCCGAACCCGAACCCGATTTCGACATTTCTCTCCCTCCACCACCAATCACCCTCTCCACCTCCCTCGATCCCGAACCCGAAAACCCTCCACTTGATGACCAACCTGATCAAAACCCTAAACCCGAAACCCCAAATCCTCCGCAGTTAGAGTATTGGGATGAGGAGGAATTTGAAGGCTTCCCTGAACCGGAGAAGCCGAAAACTGAACTGGGTCAGAATGGCCCGGATTCTGACCCAGTTCAGAATAATGAACCTGAACTGGTTGAGACGGTTAAAGTTAAACTGTCTCAACCAGTTCCATTAACTAAAAGGATTAAATCATATATAATAGAGATTTTTTGTTTGTTCTTTTTAGTTTTGTTTTCGGTTAATTATTTCGTGGGGAAAAAAGCCAATGAGAGTTTGGCGTTAGCGTGGGCGACTAAGTTCGCTACTAGGGGCACTATTTTCGATAAGAATTTTAGTTTGTTAGGTGTAGGTGATAAAGAAGGTGACGATGCGCCGTTGTTGTTAAAAGAAGGACAAAATGTGTTTAAGTTTTACGCGAGTGGGCGTAGGTATTGCCAAGGGCTAGTGGCGACTATGGAGTTAAAGAGTAGGCATGATTTGATAGCTTCAATGTATAATGTATTTGTGCCGTGTAAGGATGAGATTAGGATTGAGGTTTATATGAATGATGACGCGATGGATCATGTGGTTTTTGCGTTGGGGAAAAAGAGGGCAGCGAAAGTGATGCATAAGGAAATGAGGGATTTGCAGAGGTTTGGGGCCGTGTTAGCGAGTAGTAAGAAGTGGGTTGCGGATGAGTTGGTGGTTGTTTCGGAGTTGAAGGAGGTGGCTGCTGATTTGCTTAATGAGTCTGTGGTTGAACAGGTTAGTGATCATGCTTTAGAACTGTTATTTACTAATGAATATAAAATGCTTTAGAATGTGAACTTGTTTCAGGTAAATTGTCGGTTGATCTAAGATTCATATATTTCCTGCTTATTTTAGGTTACATAGGTCGTTTAAATAGTATCCAAACACTTCTCTGAAACTTTGTTAACGAGTCCCAATCTTTTTATATCAAAAACTAGGAGTTGTAATGGTGCTCTTTTACTTTTAGGTAAAAGCCATGTGAAGTTAAATGCGAAGAATATATTGCCCTTTCTTTTATTTGTTCCTAAACCAAATTTTGATTTGCACGCAGTAGGAGACATTGTGAACAGGGGTTGCTTTAAATGCCCAACGAAACTGAAGGACCAAACAAATAGGAAAGCTATACGTATACTCATCCCTAACCAAATGACCAAACTGACAAAGCAAACAGTCCAACCATATACTTTGTCAACAGGAAACAGATACAAACTTCTGAATTACAGTTTTACAAATCAAATGACTGAAAATGTCTCTCATTCTTCGATCTTGATGCAATCATGCAGCTTTTGCTGATCTTGCCGATCTTCCATGACATAAGAATTTTTTTTAACTGGTAGTGTTATCATTCTAACTTTCAAATGACAATTTCAATGATAGCTCTATACAGTTTTTCAGCAGATTTCTTCTTCTCCTTAAAATGCCTCAAGTTTCTATCTAGCCAATAAAGTACACTGCTTCTGCTATAGAGAGTCTCCTTAATCCTTATTACTCTCCATATGCTATTAGTACAACAAAGAACTGCTAATTTTTATAGCTATTTTATCCCACTCGTTCTCCTTAAGATTTGTGCTAATCATTCTATTTAAGTTAACCCAGCTTGTTGCATAAACCAGTGACTGAGATATTGCTAATTCTTGGATAAGGGAAAATTGGCTTTTATTCCATCTCATTAATCTATCCTGGGTCATTAACCTTTCCATTCTTGCTAACCATAGAAAAAACTGCGTCTGGTAGTATATTGAGAGAACCATCCAGAGTGCCATGCCACTTTAGTACCATTCGGACCAAGCCTTTCCATGAAAAAGGGACTTGTTTACCCTTATTTGTCAACCACACTACTGAGGATATTAACTTCACATAGTACTTGGATGTAGCCAACATTTTGGGAGGTTGTCTGCATAAAAGTACACTTTGGACGACTTTCGGGTTTCGACCCATTTAACCATTTTTATTTTAGCTATTGATCTTAGTAAATCTGTTAGAGATAAACCTAACCCTGATCAACTGAAGTAAATGGTATGAAATCGGCATGATTGCTCATTAACAGATGCTAACTAGGATTTGGTGTGCAACCTCTTTTATTCTTGATTTAGATATAGATTATATATTAATAAATGTGCACAAGGTTTTATCTTGCCAGGTGTGTCGGTGTATGTGAGTCGAGCTTTGTGTGCGAGTGGGATTGTCTAGACTCATATAATGACATAAGCATGATGTTTGCTTTGGTCAAATAAGATTGATGGTAAACTTATGAAGTAAAGTCAAAGTGAACGTAGATTGTCATAAAACAATCTGTTTTGATGAACATTTATGCCGATTTTGGGTCTTGCATGCAGACTATAGATATAATATAATTGTGGTGATTTCATACCCCTAATGTTAAACAAAATGGTTTGCATTTTTTCTCTACAGGTATTTGGTGAAAAAGCATTTGAGAAACTCGGAAAGTATTTCATCTCAATGCATTTCTCAGATCAACAGCAGAGTACACACAGGAAGATGCTTGTTTTTAAGTTCGCTCTCCCTGATACTAACCATATGGCTGACATGACACCACTGGTGGCTCTAGTCCCCTATTACATTGACTTGATTGGCCGATATAAACTCAGTTCCCAGGTGATTTTTTTCATTTGACGATTTGTACTAAAATTAGAAGAAACAAAATGGGCTTGTTGGGTGCCAAAAGGGTCAGGTCGGTCCAAACTGCAAACAATTTTTTTGTCCTCACTTCTCTTGTTATAAGATATTAATGGTATTAATATGATTAAAAAGAATTATATTGTTACAATGATAATCTCATTTTTGGAATCAGACGAGGTAGGAGGTTTTAAGCATTGTGAATGCGCTTTGGATGACTTTTTACCCATTCAACCTTTTCTGATTTACCCATTTGGCACGTTGTTGGTGAAAATATCACCAAAATTGACCCTCTAATCCATAAATGGGTTGAAACTGCCACCTCTGATAAAACTTAAAATGGCAACCTGATGATAACCTAAACTTCTAAACAATGTTGAAAACAGGCTCGATCCAAAACTGAAGCAGCCAGAATAAAGGTAGCTCAGGAGGTGCAGAAGGAACTTCAAAATGCAAGACAAGCAGCATTGCAGAGAAAGAAGGCAGAGAGGAGGAAAATGATGGACGAGGCCGAGGCACAACTTACTGCTGAGATTCTTCGTAAGAGAGAAGAAAAAGAACGTGCTCGACAACTAAAGAAAGCGCTGCCCAAAATCAAGATGTCTCGTGGTGGATAGATCGTTTTGAATCTTCACACATGACATTCAGGTTAACGTGTTAATGCTGGTATTTTTACTCTTTTTTTGTAGATTTTAATCTACTTCTCATATAGAAACTGAACCTATTCATCATTAGACGCCTTCGGATTCTTTGATACAAAACCTTGAAGTGGTTTTGTTATTTTTCAGTCTTGTTTCTATACTAGTTGTTCTATAGTTTCAAAGTTTTGAGGGTACAGGAATGCCCAACATTAGTCGACTTTTCTGAATGTAATGAGATAAGTTTAATGTGCAATTCCACATCTCTTTATGTGCTAGTTGTGTGGGAATGATATATTTTTATTGGTTTCTAGTTCTTTTGAAATACTCATTTGCACCTTCTTTAGTATTGTGGTAATAAAGCAAATAAAGGGTATGGTTCCAACTTCCAAGGAATCTGACTTTATGGGTTTTTGGCAATTATGAAGGCACCTCGGATATTTATCAATCCTTTGGGTAATTTATCTCTAATCAGCTCATGATTCATCTCAGTAATTGAAAATACAGAATAAGTACCACTACCAACAACCGAACATACATTCAAATACATACATACATATGAAATAAGCATTATTGTTCAATCTCGACATGACATATTGTTTTGTGTAATGAAGTTAACTATGGATCGAGATGTTTTGTGTAATGAACTTAAGGCTAGCCACAGTGGGCTGAAAAAAGTCGATCGGTGACATAGGTCGATCGATATTGAATATCGATCACCCCACTGTGGGTTTTGTTAGAAATCGATCGCCGGTCAAGAAATCGTTTTCAATCAAACCTTTCCAACACAATTTACCACTTTTCAAAATATGTAACCGTTTAAAAAAAAAAAAAAAAAAAAAAAAAAAAATTCCAAAATATTTACCACTTTTCATCCTATGAATACCCACATCAAACCCACTTTCAAATACACAATTTCAAAAACAATTCATCCAAATTCACATAAAAAAACACACAATGTCAAAGAAAAACACTCCACAATCAAAAAACCGACGATCCCGACTAACCCAAAATGCACCGGACATAAATTTCTCTCCGCAAAACACCTTTGAACTAACCGGCATAATACCACCACAACAAGGGAACATACGCTTTCGTCCACAATCTTTTGAATATCCAACACAATTACCACAAGTCAATCAAAGAGAAAACTTATTTTCCGTTCATCGTCCTTTTGTCCCACCACAACGTGCTAATCATCACGAAGAACCAAGTGAGCCGTCTTATCGTCCTAACATGGATTTCTTGCATTGTTCCCAACCGTATCAAGAATTGATTTTCTACAACTCGGCAATCGACCCAAATTTGCCCGAACGACAACAAGAGGAACTTATGCGAATTAAAGCGGAAATCAAGGAACGCCACAACCTAAATTATTAGTTTTTAAATAAGTGTTCGCGTGTTTAATTTTTAGTTGTTTAAGTTTTTTATTTAGTTGTAATGGTTTTTATTTCGTATCGTATCGTTTACGTAATATTTACGTATTTATTAATAAAATTTGTGTTTGTGTTAAAAAATGTTTTTTTTTTTTTAAAGAAAAAAAATGATGCAATATGGGTTGCCACTGTGATGAGAGAGGTGAATATGGGTTGATGAGAGAGAATGCTGAGGTGGCAGCCGGAAAGATGATGCAATATGGGTCACCACTGTGGGTAGCCTAACATGGAATAATATACATTCTGAATGACTCTAAAACATTTGGCCATTTCTTTACTTAGATAAGTTAGTTTAACAAATTTAACCCCGCAGAAAGAGAATCTTAATTAAGCAATTATAAGTAGTGGTCAAAACTGCAAAACCCAGGTGAAGTCAATTGAGATACATGCTAATCACAGGCTTATATTTTTTTAAGGGGATACTTAATAAAATAATAAACTATTATAAATATTGTAGTTATTAATCCCTAACAGAGCTCATAGGAAACATACCCTTTTAGTAATGCAATCATAGTATGACAGAGCTCATAGGAAACATACCCTTTTAGTAATGCAATCATAGTATGTTAGTTATCATCCTCCACTACCTAGAGGTGGCCAAAAGCCGGTTCCGCCAAAAACCGGATCCGGTTCCAATCCGGCCAGGTTCAGCAGTCAAAGTCAAAGTCAAAGAACCGGATCCGGTTCCAATCCGATCCGGTTCCTTTCGGATCCGGGGTCTAAAAACAGGGACCGGTCTACCCGGTTCCGGATCGGTTCCAATCCGGTTCGGTCCCAATATCCGGTCGGACCGGTTCCAAAGAACCGGTGCTCTTTTCTTCACAGTGGGCTTCCCGATTGTTGTGATTCAACCAAAATCATCAAGGGTATTTATAGGAATGTTTAGGAGGTTAAAATGGGACAAAAGGGGGACAAATCCGTTGGAAAATGGTCAAAAACCCAGAAAAATGGCTATATTGCAGTTGGAAAGCTGCTAGCCTCCTGCTACTGTGAAGAATATGCAGGAAAAAAATGAACCGTTGGAACCGGATCGGAACCGGTTCCCAGGAACCGGATCGCGAACCGGTGATGGATCCGGTTCCGAACCGGATCTAGTATCAAAAATGTAGAATCGGACACGAATCGCCGGATAATTTTGGAACGGGACCGGATCTTGCCGGAACCGGTGTTGACCGGATTCAGTTCCGGATAATTATCCGGTTACGGTTCCGGAACCGGATCGCTTGGCCACACTACAATATTCTATCTCTATTATCATCTAAACATAAAGTTCTTAAAAGCTAATCAATCAATAACCCTTAATATTATGTTACTCACCCACTGCAATATCAAAATGTGAAGTAAACACAACTTGTGAAACTATCTTTTCTTAAGCAGTAACTCAATGTGGTGTATTTCTGGTTCCATTAACATCCGCTCCACAAGAGTTTATAAATAGTTGAAGGAATTCACCCAGGAATAATCATCTCAGAAGCAATATATGTATCAGACTTTAATGAACCACCTGTAACTATGAGCATACCATAAATATATATACCAAATAAGAAAATCATGAAATATGTGATGTGTTGTAAGAAAATGGAATAATTAACATAAGAAGAGTAAGTGATACACTAAAATTTATAAATGGGAGGTAATGTTTGAGCCACACACATTGCTATTGATAATTAAAATGACAAATGGTTTACATAAACATGCTATGTATATAATTTACTAACTCAACACGTTGCGGTAGTTAAAGGAAGGAAATTGCACTTTCAGGCCCCACACCCATCAGCGTCATCATTTATATTGAGTAACCATCGACACGTCTAACTTAACACGCTGCAATAGTTACAGGAAAGTGATTCCAGTTTCAGACCCCACACCCGCCACCATCATCATGCATTCAGAGTAACCACCACTGCATGGCCCACACTTGTATTTTTACCTGTCTAACCCGATATGCAGCAGGTCCCGTAGAACAACTCTGGTTATGGGCGCGACACCAACCACCACTATTGACCGTCCAAACATACCTACGAACCATTTGATACTTTGTGTATACGTCACTTGTGCTGCTACAGCGAGTCAGGGGAGATATGAATGTTATAGGAGCATTACATGTGCTATTACTTTGTAAAGGCTCTAAAGTCTCAACTATATCACTCATTAATGGTCCTGCTTTAGGATTGTGTCTTAAGTAGTAGTATGCTAAGCTGCAAGATTTTTGAGCTGCTCTCATAGAGTACTGATCTTCTAGTCTTGGGTCAATAACTAGTAACATTTTATTCTTGTCTTTTAGTTTGGGTCGAGCCCAGTCCAGCAAGCTTTGTTCTTTGGTTGGTCTTGTCTTGTCTACCGATCTCCTTGTTGTTAATAACTCTTAAAGAACAACCATGAAGCTATAAAATCACTCCTTACGGTAAGATGTCATGTTTGGCATACCAGAATCATGTGTTAGATTTATAATAAACGACGTAGGTGGCAATCTAGACTTAATGCTTAAAATGAAAGATTTTGGATATTATCTATATAAGCTAAGATATAACGACTAAAAAAGTGTTTGATGACACAAAAATGTTTGATTGAAAAAAGCTAAGATACCTGGTCAATTGCTTGTTCCATAGAAATGACAGCTTTTGTGTCAACAAACACTTTTTTAGTTGTTATATCTAGCATATTTAGATAATATCCGAAAGAGTTAATTTCATAAATGCTCCCTGTGGTCTGTCGGGTTTAATAGAAATAGTCCCTAAACTTTTTTAACGTATTCGGTCCCTATGGTTGCGACCCGTAACAGGTTTGGTCCCCGAGACTAACTGTCGTTAGTTTTTTTTCCATTAGCTAACGAACGTTAGCAACAAACGTTTGCAACGAGAGTCGTTTATACTAACGACCGTTTATACATAACTTAAAACTTGGTTTTCTTAATTTCTTTTCCCATATATCTTTATACATGTTTTTGTACACACATTTGTATACACGTTTTTGTAAACACATTTTTATACACACCTTTTTATAAATGTTTTTATACACATATATATACACGTTTTTATACACATATTTTTATACACACAATTTTATACACACATTTTTATACACACACTTATACACACATTTTTATACACGTTTTTATACACACATTTATGCTCACGTTTTTATACACATATTTTTATACACGTTTTTATACACAAATTTATACACATATTTTTATACATGTCTTTATGCACACATTTTTATATACACATTTATACACATATTTTTATACACGTTTTTATACACACATTTTTATACATATTTTTATGCACACATTTTATACACACGTGTATAAATGTGTGTATAAAAACGTGTATAAAAATGTGTATATAAAAACGTTTATAAAAATATGTGTATAAATGGGTGTATAAAAACAATTATAAAAGGGTGTGTATAAAAATGTGTGTACAAAAAAGTGTGTATAAAAATGTGTGTACAAAACCGTGTATAAAGATATTTGGAAAAAAAATTAAGAAAACCAAAATTTAAGTTAATTATAAACGGTCGTTAGTATAAAGGACTAACGTTTCAAATGTTTATTGCTAACGTTCGTTAGCTAACGGAAAAAAACTAACGACAGTTAGACTCAGGGACCAAACCCGTTACGAGTCACAACCATAGTGACTGGATCCGTTAAAAAAAAGTTTTGGGACTATTTCCGTTAAACCCGACAGACCACATGGACCATTTATGAAGTTAACTCTATCCAAAATCTTTCAGTTTAATCATTAAGCCTAGATTGCCAACCGTGTCGTTTATTATAAAGCTAACACATGATTCTGGTATGCCAAACATGACATCTTACCGTAAGGAGTGATTTTTACAGCTTCGTGGTTGTTATTTTAGAGTTATTAACAGGAAGGAGGTCGGTAGACAAGACAATACCAACCAAAGAACAAAGCTTGGTGGACTGGGCTTGACCTAAACTAAAAGACAAGAAAAAATGGTACTAATTACTAACCCAAGACTAGTAGATTAGTACTCCATGAGAGAAGCTAAAAAATCTTGCAGCTTAGCATACTACTACTTAAGACACAACCTTAAAGTAGGACTATTAATGATTGATATAGTCGAGACTTTAGAGCCTTTACAACGCAATAGCACAAGTAATGCTCCAATAACATTCATATCTCCTCTGACTGGCCGTGGCAGCACAAGTGGTGGATACACAGAGTATCAGATGGGTCGTAGGTATATTCGGACGGTCGGTAATGGTGGCTGGTGTCGCGCCATGAACTAGAGTTGTTCTCTGGGACTCGCTGCATGTCGGGTTAGATAGTCAAGGTCCAAATACAAATGTGGGACATGCAACGGTGGTTACTCTGAATACATGATGATGGTGGCGGGTGTGGGGTCTGAAACTGTAATCACTTTCCTGTAACTACTGCAGCGTATTAAGTTAGACGTGTTGATGGTTACTCAGAATAAATGATGACGGTGACGGGTGTGGGGCTTGAAACTGTAATTTCCTTCCTGTAACTACTGCAACGTGTTGAGTTAGTAGATTATATACATAGCATGTTTATGTACACCATTTGTCATTTTAGTTATCAATAGGGAGGAGTGTGGCTCAAACATTACCAACCATTTATAAATTGTGGTGCGTCACTCACTCTTCTTATGCTCTTTATTCCATTTTCGTGCTACAAATTACATATTTCATGATTTTCTTATTTGGCATATATATTTATGGTATGCTCATAGTTGACGGTTGTTAGGAATTTTGTAGGTGGTTCATTAAAGTATCATACATATATTGCTTGTGAGATGATTATTCCTGGGTTAATTTGTAACACCCGTGAAAATTTCATATCATTATTTTACTATTTTTATTTACTTATTATTCTATTATTAGTAAATTTGCTTTTGTCGGGGAAGTTACCCGCGTACGTCGTAATTCGTACATTTAAATTCGTAAAGTGACTTAGACTATGCCCAGCCCTGTCTACCCATGTATATTATTTATTTTCCCCTATATACTTGTTTTTATATGGAATATCTTAATTAGTAGGGGTGTAATCGAGTCAATCTGAGCTCGAGCTTGACAGGGCTTGAGCTTGGCTGACACTTTTAAGGTAGGCTTGAAATTGGCTTGATAGCTTGACGAGATTTAATCATTTAGGCTTGAGCTCGGCTCATGTAAGGCTTGAGTAAGGCTCGAGCTCGGCTTGAAAAGCTTGAATTCATATATAAACATTAAATTTGATAGTCAAACTCATTAATAAATTCAAGAAAATACGCGATGAACTCGAGAGGAAAGAACTTATACAAAACATTAGGGAGAATTGGGGTTTAAACGATCTCCCTACAAATATTTAATTATTATACCAATATTTATGTTATTTTTAAGTTGTTTATATAAATATGTATACTAAAACTATATATGTTCTTTAAAGCTCGAAAAGCTTGATAAAAGCTCGAGCTCGGCTCGTTATGTGTTTCAAGCTTGTTTATTATGCCCGGGCTCGGGCTTGAGCTCGACAAAAGCTCGACTCGATCGAGTCAAGCTCGAGCTCGAGTTGTTTGATAAAAGCTTGGCTTGTTTGCACTCCTAATTGTGAGACCTATCCAGGATTGTCATGTGAATTAGGTTGTAGAACTGTAAACGGGGGGGGGGGGGGGGGGGGGGGGAGGGTTGAATACGGTTTCTTCGGCTTTTTGAATGTTTAAAAAACTTTAAGCCTCAAAGATAACCAAGTGGTGTAAACAATAACAACCACTAGCACAAACACAACCAAAGTATATAAAACAAGTAGAGAGACACCACGATATATACTGGTTCGGGATGGGGGTTTATACCATCCGTACGTCCAGTTGCGAATACACGACACTGATACTATTACTCTAGTATAATGATTTTGGTGGACTACAAAACCGTTACAATTCACTCCACCGATATTCCCTAATATCGATGCTCACAAAGAAGGAGTTACTCCCACGGTATTCCACCCTCGGAAACTACCCAAAAGAATCTCATGATTCGACTTAACCTACAGTCACCAAGACTTCCCACCAGAAGTATCAAACCTCAACTAGATCCCCAATGATCTAGGCTTGGTCACCAAGACACAATGTGTTTGTGTTTGTGAAGTGTTTATGAGAAACCAATTATCAAGGATAGAAAAGTAGAAAGGATAATTGGGTAGGGGTATGATGAGTGCTCAAACACTCATCATTTTTGGTCAAATCTGAACTGCAAAATATACAAAAACACTCAGAAATGCATCAAAATACTGAAAATATTTCAAAATTGTGTTTTATATGTTTTAGATGCAAAAAGAGTAAAAACAGATGAAAAACGTACAAAGTTTGCAAAATTGGCAGTTTCAGTCCCCCAACTTTCATAAAATGTCAAAACTAGTCCCTGGTCATTCAAAATATGGAAAATTATCACCAAAGGTCCTTTTAAAATCATAAGTTGTCATATTTAGTCATTTGGTGAAAAATCTCAAAAGTTTTGGAAATTTACAAGTTTAGTCCCTCGAGTTTAAAAATTGGCAGATTTGGTCCCTGGTAAAATATTTTTGAAAGAAAAGTCAACATTGGTCCTTGGAAACTCACAAGTTTTCAAATTTGGTCCTTGGGAGAAAGTTTTGAATAAATTACGCATTTGGTCCCTGAAGTTTCACATTTGGCAAGATTAGTCCCTGGAATTCCAAAAATTGGAAATTATCAAAATGGATCTTGTACTATTCATCCTTGTCAAGTTTGGTCCTTATGTATGCTTTGTACAGTTGTCAAAACCAGCCCTCATGTTTCTGAAAATTACAAATTTGGTCCTTGTGTTTATTCCATACCAATACAAACGGACCCTTTGTGTATTACAAATACCAAACCAAATCCAATCCAATAACCCAGCCAATACCCATAGCCCACTTCCTAAGGCCCAAAACTCCCCAACCCTTTTAATATTACCCTGGTCAAACACCCCAGTCAAACTCCACCCCCGACCACTATTCACCCTCCCTAACCTCCACCATTAACACCCTAATTACCAGGGTACTTGTTCCTCCCCCTCCTCACTTTTCCACCAAACACTCAACCTCACCCTCTCATGTCCCCTCCTCATTAATAATACCTCACCCACCTCACCAACTCCACTCATCCTGCCAAAACAAGTTTTCCTGCCAAAAGGAAATTGAACGGCTCAGATTAATGGAGGCCATCCAAGGGCTGTGAATGAAGTGGGAAAGAGAAAGGGTATCACCAGGGTCTATTTAAGTCAAAGGAAAAGGAGAGAAATGTATTAGTTTAGTTTTAGAATAGTAGTAGTGTCGATTTTATGTCAAATTAGGTTTAAAGTTACTTTTATGTTGTAATTTTTAGTTAAAAAGGGATGTAAACAACATTTTCAGTGTAATATTAAGTTTGTTTAATCTTAATTTCAAATATTGGTACAAATTCAGTTTATCATCAATTTCAGGTTTTAGCTAAAATTATGGATCAAGCTTTCTAGTTATCATTCATGTTTCACAAGCTCACTGTAGCTCAATCTTAAGCTTTATTAAGTTCTCAATGTATTTAATTTAGTTTGGTAAAGAAAAATCATAAATATCCAAAAATAATTAAAAAATAGTTGAAAACTAAAAAAGAAGGAAGAAGAGTTGAAGAAGCAAGAAGAAAGGTGTATGTTGGATTGTAAAGGGTGTTAGTGACTTGTGGAAGTCAATAGGGTATGATTTGGTTCCCTGGTTCTTAGATTTTCACTTGGACTCCATTTTGTAAGCCTTTTGTTCATTTTGGTACTTTACTGTTTCAGTTCCTTAATTACTTGAATCTCTGTGTCTTTATGTTTCAGTGTTATTGTTACTTGATAATATAGCTTGAAATTAGGTGTTTGTGTTATAGATTTCACAGGTGCTCAATTGATCACTTAAACAGTCAAAGTAGCATACCTAGTAATCTGTTATACTTGTTGTTAATTCTTGTGTTTACATGTTCATTTAAGTCCACTTGACCATTGTCTCTGATAATGAATCAAAATTATGGGATGAATCATTGTTAAAATGTGAAATTGATAAAACAGTTCAAGTTTAAGGGGTGTTTGGATCAAGCCTGTATCATGTGCCCTTGAGGTTGTTTTGCTGAGAATTTATCATAGGTAGAATACATTAGGTTAGGTTAAGTCAATTAGAGTTTAAAATCCAAGTTCCATTTGCAAATAGTCAAAGTTCTCTTTGATCTTCCCTCACAGTTAACTGTGAGGGAGTTGAGTTCCATTAACCTCCCCATTAGCTTATATCTAATGTCTTTAGCATAGATCAGCTTTATTATAGCTTATTATAACCTTATTAGCTTATAGGATCCATCAGAAATTCAACAAAGTCAAAAGTTCATGTTTATAAAAAAAAAAGTCAAAAGTGACCTTTCTCAGAAAATCCAAAAATTGGGTGAATTATTGTGAATTTGTGTAGTGTTTTAGGGCTTGTGCTTTTTAGAATAAGTAGTTTTCCAGCTCAACTTTGAAGTCCTTGCATCCTTATATTTTTGCTATTTTTTCTGAGGGCCCCACACCCCTCCAAACACACCTGCAGGGGGATTCATCTCCCCTGTGCAGCAGATCACCACACCACCATCACCACTTTGGTGGTTCTTTCTGGCCACTACAGTGGGTCCCACAACCCCACCTTGGGTTCTTTCAACCCCCCTCCTAGCCACCTTCAAGGTTTGAGCAAACTTTTGAGCTCTAGCTCAGTGGACCCCACCTGGATTCACCCATAAACCCTGTCCCATTTTCAGTATTGAAACAAGAAAATCAATTGCTTATTCTAGCTTATGGGCTTATCCTGTGAGCTTATTTGACATATTCTTGCTTATTCATTCCCACTTAACTTATTTGAACCTTAATCCACCCTTGTTACTCAGTTTTGAGCTTATTTGAAGCTTATTCAAGACAGTTTGACCAAAAGTCAACTGTCATGCTTTTAAGCTCCCATTGTGCTTATTTTTTATATCTAAAAAAGTTGTTTTTACAAACGTTTCATGTTTTTAGTTGTAAAATAGTTTTCTAAAAGAAAAATCCAGAAAAAACAATTTTAAAATAAGTGATAGTTTCTATTTAATTTAATTTATCTTTTTAATTTTCCTTTTTAGATTTTTATTAAGCACTTGGCATTTTTATATTTTTCTTAATTTCCTTTTATGTTAAAGTATTTTTAGAAATTTTTCCAGAATTTTATTTTGTCATTTAGTATTAATTAGATTTAATATTATTTTTATTAAGCACTTGGCATTTTCATCTCCCCTGTGCAGCAGATCACCACACCACCATCACCACTTTGGTGGTTCTTTCTGGCCACTACAGTGGGTCCCACAACCCCACCTTGGGTTCTTTCAACCCCCCTCCTAGCCACCTTCAAGGTTTGAGCAAACTTTTGAGCTCTAGCTCAGTGGACCCCACCTGGATTCACCCATAAACCCTGTCCCATTTTCAGTATTGAAACAAGAAAATCAATTGCTTATTCTAGCTTATGGGCTTATCCTGTGAGCTTATTTGACATATTCTTGCTTATTCATTCCCACTTAACTTATTTGAACCTTAATCCACCCTTGTTACTCAGTTTTGAGCTTATTTGAAGCTTATTCAAGACAGTTTGACCAAAAGTCAACTGTCATGCTTTTAAGCTCCCATTGTGCTTATTTTTTATATCTAAAAAAGTTGTTTTTACAAACGTTTCATGTTTTTAGTTGTAAAATAGTTTTCTAAAAGAAAAATCCAGAAAAAACAATTTTAAAATAAGTGATAGTTTCTATTTAATTTAATTTATCTTTTTAATTTTCCTTTTTAGATTTTTATTAAGCACTTGGCATTTTTATATTTTTCTTAATTTCCTTTTATGTTAAAGTATTTTTAGAAATTTTTCCAGAATTTTATTTTGTCATTTAGTATTAATTAGATTTAATATTATTTTTATTAATAATTAATTAATAAATAAGTATTAAATAGTAAAATTAGTTTTTATAAAGTAAACCCTAGTTTTTATATTTTTTCTAGATTTTCTAAGTTATAAAACATTTTTAGGAATTTTCTTATAATTTCTACTATTCATCTTCTAGTTTTTATAATTTAATTAGTTTAATTAGTAATTAATAAATATTTAATACAATAATTAGTAAAATAGTGTAAAAACTTATAAAACAAACTTTTTATAATTTTTTAGGATTCCTGAGATGGTTAGTTAGATTTATAAATTTTTCTATAATTTTCTATTCACTTTTAGTATTATTAGCAATTTAAAAAAAGTTTAAATAGTTTAATTAACATAATTAGTAATTAATTAATATAAAATTCACAAAAAGACAAAAAGACATATTTTTAATTTTAAAATTTGTTTTTAGTTATTTTATAATTTTAGAAATTTGATTTTCATTTTTCTAGTATTAAAATAATATTATATTGTATTTAAGTTATTTAAATATTAATAATTAGTGTTAAATAGTATTTAATAATATTAAATAATTAATTAGTGTGAAAATTCATTTTCTTTTTCTAAAATTTTTCTTTCATCCTCAGGTTTGTAAAAAAGTTATTTTCACCCCCTGTGGGTTTTCAGATTTCAGTTTTCACTTTTTATTTTGTACGTTTACGTTACTTTAAATGTAAACGTACATGTTTTAGGTTTTAAACGTTTCTGGTTTTTCCAAACTTCTGGTCTTGTTCATATAGCTTATTTAAGCTATTTCCTTGTAGATTCCTTAGTTTAATCAATCACAAACCCCTTTCCTGTCCAAATTCACCCGATCACAAACCCGTTTAAATACAATCCACACCTCGTCGGGACATAACGACCCGGGAAAACACTATATTCCGCGGAGCATTGACTCTAGGCAGTTTGACCTTGTTGACCATTCACCTGGTCAATTTAGGTTGACCGTTTGGAGCCAATCAGGGTAGAATAGGTATTCATCACATGGCATAGAAAAGAGAGAAAAGAATATGCCATGTGATATTCCTTTACTTGGAAACGAAGTGTGGATGTTAGAGAGGGAAGAGATTTGAATTTGAAATTCAAATGTTGTGAGAGGGAGAAGTGGGAGAGTGAGGTTGGGTTAGGATGAACCATGGTTGGGTTAGAAGAGAAAACATGGTTAGGTTAAGGAGAGAGTATGTTGAGAACAAACCATGGTTGGGTTAGGAAGAAAACCATTGTTAAGTTAAGAAGAGGATATCTAAGGGAATATTCCATCCTTGGAGAGAAAGGGTGAGTGAAGGGTTGAGATGAGTTTGGGTGTGATGGATGGTTGAGATGAGTTTGAGTGAGTTGGATTGGATGTGATGGATTGGAGCCTAATATGAGAATCAAATTTGCATGTGTGAGGAATTAGGCATGTGTTGAAATAGAGAGTGAGTTGGCTAGTGTGTGAGGGAGGAAGATGGTTGTGAGTGAAGTGTGTGTAATTTGAAAATAGAGTTGTTGGGAGTGTAAGGGATGAGTTGGAAAGGATGGGATGTGTGTAAGAATGAGTTGGATGTGTAAGAGTTGATATGATGGGGAGCCTTTGTATGGGATTCAAATTTGAGAGTAGTGTGTGTTGGAGAAGGTTTGTGAGTGTGTGTGTGTGTGTGTGTGTGTGTGTGTGTGTGTGTGTGTGTGTGTGTGTGTGTGTAATTTGAATCCAAGAGAGATTAAGAAGTGAGGTGTATGTGGGGAAGGTTTATTTGGTTTGAAATGGATGGTTGAGATGAAGAAGATGAAGAGGTGGTGAAATCTTAGTAGTTGGATGAGAATGTTGTGAAGAGAATGTTTTGAGGATTTGGTGTGGGAATGAAGGGGACATGCAGTACATGAAGTACAAGAGGTGTAAGGGAATAATAAGAGAATGTTGGGGATAATATTTGGGAGGATTTGGATAGATTTTGAAATGGTGGGAGGATTAGTTTGAAATGAGGATAATCAAAGGATTGATTAGGAAATAATCACAATGTCATTAAGAAAGAAGAGAGTTGACAATTATGATTATGAGTTGAGAAAATCGAAGGTTACTTATGATCTCAAGTAACTCAACGTCGAGAATTCATAATCTCATAACTCGTGACTTTCCATGACTCGACGTTCTCAACTAACACCTTGATACAAACAAACTAAGTGTTTTGCATTGATGTAAAGCATATCTCATTCAGGAAAGGATGCATTTATGCAAAGTGACATTTGACTTTGTTTGACCAATAAGGGAGTAAACCCGTTACATGATTAGAGAAGACGTAAGCACGGGTTATGAGTATATGAATACTTTCATTTGAGGTAACGTGAAATATATAAGCTCCATAGGTTTAAAAAAGCCTTGGCTAGAGGCAAGAGTTAGAAAACTTGAGTTGGCGTTTTCCCAAAAACGGGTGTTTGAAAAGTTGGATCTCTTTAATTCTAAAACTCATTTCTAGTGTTCTCAATTAAGCATATAACATATACATACCTGTATTGAAAGATCCACATTTGTCGGGTAAAGGGAAAGCCGACTTTCAAAATTCGCCCCGAAGCATACAGTAGCCAGGCGCGTCGGACGCACGATGGAGCGCGGGCAGCGCGCCAGGAGCAAATATGCTTCGGGAGAATTTTGGCTCACGTTTGTTATTTTATGTGTTTCAAATATTTATTTGTCATCATTAAAACATAAGGAGACTTGGTCAATATTGTCCCAACATAGGTGTTTAATAATGTGCTCGTATGAAATTAGTAACTTACGGCTCTTTCATAATCTTTATAGTACAATTAAATATTGTTATTGCAATGGACCGACTTACATATTCATTGTTATTTAATAACTTAAATGTGTAATTGCAATGGTACAATAATGATAGCACGAAGTACGTAGTGATGGTAACTAGTCTTTAATGATAACGATAGACCCAATTACATGTATAAAGCTCGATATTTTTGATTAATATATTATGCCAATGCCGAATCTTAGTTCACAACATTTAAACATCACATATCATGCTAATTTCAACATAAAACATCTCGACCCATAATTAACTTCAATATATGAAATAATATGTCATGTCGAGATTGAACAACAATAATGCTTATTTTATATAGATTTTGTTTGTTACGTTTAATTTTTACTAGTGATGTTCACGTGTCTATAAGAGTTGAAAGAGATTTATTGGTATTTATTTTAGGATGCTTATCATAAAAAGATAATCACAAATTTGGTGTTTGACTAATTATTTGTACCGAGACAAAAGATAGTTTTGCAATTTGGTGATTGTTTTCAAACATTATGCATTTTTTTCTTACTCGGAAAATATAAACAATTTCGAGTATAGAATTACGCATGGTGATTTTTCAACTCATTGTTGTAGCCATTTCACATTATATCACAAATATATCTCTTATATAAACACTATTCAACGGTTTTAAATTAAGGGTCAATTTCATATCTCCCCTTCTAAATTTTAGAAATTTCATAGATACACATACATGCTTTATAAACATTGTACATTATGCATTTAATGATTGCACTTTGGGTAGATATAAAATTAATCATGAAAATATGGTGATATATGAAATCAATCCTTAACTTTACTTTTATGAATTTCACAGGTCAATAAACTAGTGTACAATAAATTGATATTTGATAATGTAGAAACTCACAATTCATAAATTGTTAGAAAAGATAAAGATACTTACAAAACGCAGGGTAGTATCCAAATTATTATGATTTTTTATTATATTCAAACACTTAATATTATTCGTGTTAATTTTCTACCAAAAAGCGGTACAAAACTTATAGAAACCGTCCTTTTAAAGCCTAAAATCTTACTAACTCGAACCCGAAAACACAGATTCCGTCTAAATTGGTCTTTAACCTTAAAAATAAGCATTAAGCAAGAGATGACCAAAAATCATAAAATGGTTTACCTGCTATTGACTTTGTTTTACTTTCATAAAGATTCCGCTTCGTATCAAGTTCAATAAGTGAACTCGACAACCTAAACAATTAAGAAAAAAAAAAAAAAAACAATTGATTATGAATTTACATTCACATACATTTCATCAAACACATGGTGTGCATTGATCTTATCACAAATGATACAGTTTGCTGGAAAAATTTCAGAAATAATTGAGATAACATTGTCAGAGAGAGAGAGAGAGAGAGAGAGAGAGAGAGAGAGAGAGAGAGAGAGAGAGATACTCACTCGTTTCCAAATCGCTTATTTTTTTCCCCAAGAATGGATCTATGATTCTTAAAAAGAGATTGAGAAGGTCAATGATGGCTTTGTTTGTTTTCAAATGCAAATATTGTGTTTTTCATGATGACGGCCGAGTTAGGGTTTGTGATATCGGTTTTGTGTTTGGGTTTGATAATGATTAGGTAGTAGTTATGTAGCAAGCAGGGTGGAGAAGGGTGGGTAAGAACTGGTGAAGGTAGATTGAATTTTAGGAAGCTTCCCTAATACGCTTCTTTTAATTCCTTAATTAGTGTTTAATTCAAAAATTTTATGTAAAATGACAAATGTAGACACTTCTAAATTTCTGAATCACCTTTTAATAGGGGCAGAATAGTCTTTTGTATACTCTCCTATATTGGAGAATATCGATATCGATTGATATTGATTGATTCACTAATTCATTAACTTTACACTTCCATATTTTCTTTATTTATATATGGTAATAGACACACAAAATAAGATACTAGTTTAAAAAAAGAATTGTGAGAAAAATACAACTATAAAAATAAATTACTGACATGTTAAATCATGTGAATACGTTTTGAGGGTAATTTAGCAAGTTTCTTGTACTTAATTTTCCAAAAATATAATCTTTACATAACTATTTTTTAAAGTTATTCTAATAACGAAAATTTTCACTATCTATAAAGTCATCGTCAAGCAAAATGTAAAACCAAATAAATTAATTGCCATTAAATATATATGAAAAACATTTAGTAAAACGGGTAGCAGTCGCCGCAATGTGGATGTATCCGTCTAGTTTAGTGTTAAGTGTTAATACCCGTATGACTATGTTTGGCAAAAGGCTTATAGGGGCTTATCGGGTTTTGGGCTTTTAACATAAGCTGGCTTATAAAATAAGTCTCGTTAGTCACAGAGGCTTATGGAGGCTAATGACTTATAAAATAAGCCACAAGACTCCGTAAACCAAGCCCATAAAATGGTGCTTATAGGGGCTTATTAATAGTTAAATTACTTAAATACCCATAAAAATATAATGAATTATCACGTAACAGCTGAAAGTATATGTGAATTTTATTTGATGTATTTATATATGATTTTATAGGGATGAGCACGGTACCAGAATGGTACCGAACCCGGACCGAATTTGTGGTACCGATTTTTTTCCGAGCATGAAAGTGGGTACCGGTACTGTACCAGACGGGATTCGGGTACCGGATCCAGTACCGGTACTCGGTACTGGGAAATCGGTAACTATACGGTTCTTCCCATCTTTTTGTTAAACCAAATAGGATTTCAAGAAAATGCCAACTAAAAAAAAGAAAAAAAGAAAAAGAAAAAAGAACATGCATTTTTAAGTGATTTCAAACCATGATGTGGCACAAAACGCAACCAACACTTAAATAAATACATCACAAATATATTCTTAACATACAAACGTTGAAAAACTTATAAAATAGGTTCGGGTTTAATTTTTGGGAGCGTTTATGAAGGATCTATAGTTGCCACAATATATTTTTCGAACGTTTGGTTTCTTTTCATATGTTTTACATGACTATTATTTGACTTGTAACGGGCCAAATTGGTGTTTGGATAAATTATTTAATTCAAAACTATGACTACTCAACTTTCGGGATTTTTTTCGGTACTTTCCGATTTGGTACCGGTACCGTATTAGTGGTACCGAATTTTTTTGGGCTCAACTCATGGTACCTGTACCGTACTGTGTATTGGGAGTCGGTACCGTTTCGGTACGGTACCGGTACTGTTCCGATTCGGTATCAGGATTCGGGTCCAAATGCTTATCCTTATGATTTTAAATTAATAAGTTTCTGCTTCAATTAATTCACCAAATAACTTTATAAAAATATAAGCTTTATCTTTCGGCTTATAATATAGGGCAAATAACTAAAAAATATATCAAACTTTACACTTTTTATAATTGTGTGTAGGTAACTATTTTTGTTTTTAATTGTATGTACCGAACTTTTATTATTTGCCCCGTAATATATAATCCCCACGTCTAGCCCCACCTATCAACATACACGTAAAATAAAGTTTTCTACTAATTTTTACGCAACGGTAACCGGGTCGGGTTTGTTTTGTGAAACAAATACTCGAAATCAAAACCCTAATTAAACCTCTTTCATCTCTCTCAACATCCCCATTGCCGCCATACACAGAGGTTACTATTCACCTTCCTTCACACACACACAGTAAGCATTTATAAATGTTCCAGTACCTATATGTATGTTTTTTACATTGTATATAATTATTTATAACACTCGTTTAATAAATCTCACTAGAATTAGGTCAATTATTATTAAAAAAAAAAAATCACTACTTAAATGCCTTATAATTGTTATTTCAATTATTTTCGTTAGAATTAGGTCAAATATTGTTTCTGTAACTTTTTGTTAATTTAATTTTTGTTGTGTAGAGTAGTAATGGGGAGGAAAAGAGACCGTGAAGCGCATTCGGACGATGAAGATACGTCGAAAAAACATACTAAGAAGAGAACAACAACGGATGGTGACCAAGTTAGTGTAAAGCCGCAGTTGCTGCCGTCTATGATTAAGAATAAAGACAAGCGGTCGGCTGTTTACGCTAAAATTAAGCATGACAAGAAGCTAGAGAAAAAGAAGATTGCCAAAGCGCGTGAGGCCGCGGAGAATAGAGCGCTCGAGCTTGGCGAAGAGGTACATTTAACCCAATTGTTGAAATTTAGTTTATATGTTTATGGTGATGATGTTGGTGTTTAATTGTTTATGTTTGTATTGTGTTTGCAGCTTCCACCTAGGAAGGTTCCTCGTACAATTGAGAATACGAGAGAGGCTGATGAAACTGTCTGCAAGCCGGACGATGAAGAGGTTTATTTTTTTGATGTATCTCGTAATATTGGTCTTTTGTATTGGGATATGGTTTTGATATGTGATTTGTGGATTTGTAGCTTTTTGCGGGTAATGATGCTGACGAGTTTAGCCCGATTTTGAACTCGGAACGACCACCGAAAGTGCTGATGACAACTTGTCGTTTCAATTCAACTGTAGGTTTTCCTTTTAGTTGGTTTTGTTAGTTGGTTTTTTAAGGTTACGTGTTAGAAATGTGCCAATGCTGATGATTGTGTGTTTCTTAAATTGTTATAGAGGGGACCTGCGTTGATTAAGGATTTGCTCACCATTATCCCAAATGCTGATTACTACAAGAGAGGAACGTATGACTTGAAGAAGGTAAATGGACAAATTCCGAGTAATTAGTCTATTCTTCCCGTTAGTTTTAACAAATTCCGAGTACTGATTTTGGCCGTAAATTTCAGATTGTGGATTATGCTAACAACAAAGAATATACATCTATTGTCGTCGTCCACACCAGCCGCCGAGAACCAGGTTATTTCTTATTCGGTTTTGATTCATTCACTTAAGTTTGTAGATTTTTTTTATTTTTTATTTTTTATTATTATTTTTTTTTCTCATTTAAGCTGTTTACATTCTTTTTCTTCTCTTATATTGACGAACCTTGTTTTTTTGGGATGTTTTCTAGATGCTCTTTTGATTATTGGATTACCCAATGGACCTACAGCCCATTTCAAGCTATCAAATCTTGTATTGCATAAGGATCTTAAGGTATAAAATATCTTAAACTTGTACCTCGTCTTCAAAATAGTTATATTTTTCCGCACAACTAACTTGTCTCATTAGTTAGACACTTTTAGCATTGTACAGACGGGGGTATTTGGCTAAGCTTATGAACTGGGCTTATTCCTGTTATATAAGTAGCTTATGTCTTTATATCATAAACTCATAAGCCCATGTTGAGTGTTTGGATTAGCTTATGTTTAATAAGCTAATAATCTCAAGTGTTTGGTTTAGCTTAGGTTGGTAAATGACAAAAAAAGGACGTAAGCATTGGAAGAAAGCCGGCCTTACTCAACAAGCACCTGGCTTGAAAAATATGAATGTTAAATTAGGTAACCTGTAACTTATAATGGAGAAAGTTACATAAGCCCAACCCCCCTTAAATAAGCCACACTTTTGGGGCTTATCAAAACCCCTTATATAAGCTCATAAGCCCACTCATATAAGCTTAGCCAAACACTAGTTTAGGCTTATTTAACACATATAAGCTTATAAGCCCATCGTACAACTTGTGCAGGGCATGTTATGTTACCATAAGTGAATGTAGTTATGAGCCTCCTTCCTAGAATGCATATCAGATCAATTGCAGTTCTCTAGTTTTCTCAGTTAGTTAAAGTGGTAAAGGGTTGCAATTTTTAAGCCTTTCAGTTTTGCTTAGATGGCAACAAGTAGCCTTTTTTAGCTAACCTTGATAAGTGAGACTAAAGATCAACAATTAATTCAAGGGTATGTTGATACGACTTTCAGTAAAAAAGAAAAACGTTTTTAACCCGTGGAACTGTATGCTAAATTTTCAACGTCTTGTTTTTTGGGGCTGTATCGACTTGTGTGTTTAGGGTATAGGTTATGTAGGGTCATAGCATGTATGGCTAAAACGTGACTCTGCACTTAATTATATCCAAAATATTTGGAATTCATAATATGAAAGTTTAGATATCCATTGTGTTTTGACGACGATTAGTATTTTTCATTAGTTTGAGAAGAAGATTATATAGGATAAGTTTGTAATCTGACAGTAGGAAAAACGATAATCAATTAAAATATGTTTGTAGTCTTTATCTGAATAATAAGTGGATTGCCATATACCATCATCTATTCACGGAGGCTTTTAACACATTTTTTTTTCTATGTTATTGCAGAATCACGGTAACCCAACAGGTCATAAACCTGAGCTGGTGCTAAACAACTTTACTACACGCCTTGGTCATCGTGTTGGCAGGTTGAAATTTTTACAGTTATTAATTACTTAACAACTTCCTAAACCTGCTTGTTACTGTAACTTTCAAGTCAATCATAAATCCATGGTTATTATTCGGGTTATATTGTTCTTTTTCTTGGATTGTTGGTTAAGAATGCCTTTTTTATTCTTTCTTTCTCTAGATTAATACAATCACTTTTTCCACAAGATCCTGAATTTCGTGGTCGAAGAGTTGTCACCTTCCACAATCAACGTGATTTCATATTCTTCCGTCATCATCGGTAAACTATGTTAAAATACTTATTTAACCAGATACTTCTGGAGGAGGATTCCTGGATGTAAGCGGGCTTCTTTTTTGTCTAGGTACATTTTTGAAACTAGAGAGAACAAACAGATAGTTGCAAGCAAGAAAAAAGACGACAATGAAGAAGATGATAATGGAGAAGAGGAGAAGACCAAAAAACTGAAAGTGATTGCTCGTTTGCAGGTAATTCTTTTTTTTCTTCCAAAGTGGGTGTTGGTCCAGGTGGGTTGGCTATATGGTCGAAACATGTTTGGGTTGAAATGGGTAATCTTTCTGTAGGGTAAACACTAGTTGGGTTAAATTGACCAATTTCTTTAAGTTCAATATTATATAGTATGAATTTGTTTTATTATATTATATTATATGATTTAATAAAATAATATAGGAGGTGGTATGTATTACTGTATAAAAAACCCACTTCTGGTTACTATCAGCCAATTTCACCCGTTTCGTTTCTAACCACATTTTTTGTTTCGGTCACTATCTAAATCGTAATTAAGACCCATTCACAAGATGAGTTGCTACCACTAGTATCAAGCGTTTTAATCTGCGATTTGTGTTCTTGTCGTGAATGCTTTATACGAATATAGAGATAACAAAAAGGAAGTTTCGGTAGTCCTTGCCCCTTGGGTTCATGTTTCCCCTTGATTTTAAGTGAAATTTTGCTAGACCTTGGATTCTTGTTTTGCCTTGATGATTTAAAGTGTTAATTTCGTTGATAATTTGCAGGAATGTGGACCACGTTTCACCCTTAAGTTAACAAGTTTACAACATGGAACTTTTGATACGAAAGGAGGGGAGTATGAGTGGGTTCACAAGGTATCAACTAGTTCCGCTTATCTACCTTTCTATTGCATAAAGTTCCTGTTTGTGTGTCTAATATGATCTTTGTTTGTTCTTTTCTTTGTACCACAGCCGGAAATGGACACTAGTAGAAGAAGGTTTTTCTTGTGAGTTGCTACTGAAACAGGAGTTCCAGATTGTTTAGAGATCCCTTTTCACAATTTTGCTATTTTACTGTGAATCACTTATGTTACTTTTATCTATGAGTCGAGTTTTGTGGGTTGTGTTAATGCATTTCTTTAAGAAGCATGATCTTTCAGTCCATAACAAGTTACATAATTACAGAAGTATTATTAGAAGCATGATCTATTACTATGATGATAATTTTTTTTGTTTCTTCTTTGAAACTAACTAGCGGGGTAGCCCGCGCTTTGCCGCGGATTTGTTATTTTTTTTTATAGTGTTGTATTTTTCTTTATATTTTTGTTTTGTATTGTTTTTGTTATTTGTTTTTTTTAAACAAAAATGAATGACCGTATGATAAAATCTTTTTGTGCATGTTTTGTATATTTTTATTTAAGGAAAATTATTAACATTCTCGAAGAAAAAAAAAAAAAAAAAAGCTACAATACCGTACAACATGGGACAGCACAGTGTGTACTGTTCATCCACCTGTTTAGTACAACAAATTTATGCGTGATACTGTTCATGAACAGTAAAAACTACTCTTTTAATATATTTATAATTGTATAAGTGTAATTTGTTATAAAGCTTAAAGTGTAATTTTTATATGAATTTATTTGTTGTGTAAATTTGTTTATAAAAAATGTATTTTTTATTTTAAGGAAAATTATTCACAGTTTCAACGAAAAAAAAAAAAAAAAAAAATGCTACAGTAAAGTACAACATGGGACAGCACATGGTGCACTGTTCATTCAACTATTTCGTACAACTTTTGATGCGTATTGCTACAGTGCGCGGCCCCTCTATTGCTACAGTAACCATCCTGCCTTTTTAATATATACTAGCGGGGTAGCCCGCGCTTTGCCGCGGATTTGTTATTTTTTTTTATGGTGTTGTATTTTTCTTTGTATGTTTGTTTTGTATTGTTTTTGTTATTTGTTGTTTTTTTAAAAAAATGAATGACCGCATAATAAAATGTTTTTGTGCAAGTTTTGTATTTTTTTTATTTAAGGAAAATTATTCATAGTTTCACAAAAAAAAAAAAAAAAAAAAAAAAACTACAGTACATCTGCTACAGTACTGCTACAGTACCGTACAACATGGGACAACACAAATGTTACTGTTTAGTCAACTGTGCGGTACAATTCTTTAAAGCACAAATGCTACAGTAAAATCCCGGGTTTTTAATATATTTATAATATATTGTATAATATAAGTAAAGCAACTTTATGAATTATAATACAATCTCGGGCATGCTTTGGGACCTATTTTGGGTTGCGAGGAACCTTGTGTTGTCAAGGCATTCGGACCTTCTGGTGGTCAATCAGATCTCTTTTGGTAATCATTGGTATTCAGCAAAACTTGTAAACAGAACTTAGAATTTAATCTGGATCTGAAACCAAGTTCAACCTTCCAAGTTTTGAGTTTACTTGTCATTTCTTCCTAAGAGCTGCATGTTTACAGTGAAAGCTTTTCCTTACATTCAGTAGGTGGGTTTCTATTTTGTTTATTTTGCGCGTCAATTTAAGCATAAATTTTCAACGGAACTTTACAAAATAAAATTAAAAGATTATGCCAATAACAAAGGCCAATGTGGCAAATATACAGATGGGTTATGAGAGGCACCATCTCGTTCTGTCTTACCTGGGTTGAATGAAAGTAATACAGTCAAGATCTTGCATAGCTGTATGATATTTAGAAACAATAATACTCAAAACTAAAATCATATAGTTGTCATGCTATATAGATGGCCAGAAACTCAAATATTAAGGCTCAAATAATTGTTGTACGGTCATTGACAACTGCACTATTATGTCGGAGAATGAAGATAATAATTGAGTCCTTTGAATACCATGTAGACGGAAAAACTTAAATACCAGGTTGATATATATTGGGCAAATACCATATTAAAGCACTATACTTGCTAAGAAAGTCACTTTTGGGTATCAAACAAATTTTTTTTCCTCATATAGGTACTAAACTTTGAGTTTTTTGGCCTGAGGCACTTTGTGACATTTTTGCCCCTGAATTTTTAATAATTTGAGGGGTAAAAACGTCACAAAGTGCCTCAAAGAGGCCAAAAAATGAAAGTTCAGTACCCATATAAGGAAAAAAATTTGTTCGATACCCAAAAGTGTTGTATTTTAGGACAAGTATGAAGCTTTTTTATGGTATTTGCCCATATATATATATTATATAACGATGGTATGTGATGAATATGATTATGAAGCATTCTGCAATACAGTTTGCTTAAATTTTGCCAAATTAGCGTGAAGACGACACTTGTTTAAAGTTATCCAAACACAAATCTAATATTAGTTTTTACTTCTTTCGAAGACTCATATTCGCTAAATTAGCAAGATATTTGGAAAATTGATAATAAGGAAATGGTTTCCGGTTCTTATGTTTGGAAGATGTTTGATAGATAGGATTATAAATATTTCTGGCAGCAGTGACACCATGATGTCCCTTTTCCTATCATTGGACTGATTTCAACAAACAGGTGACAATGCAAACATAAGTACACAGAAAAGCAGTAAAGCACAAACATATTAAATCAGCAGTCTTGGTTAAAATCGATTTCAACATATTACAATCATTCCTAGAAGGTCCATAGCAGCATCTTTCAATACAACATACCTAAACAACTATCGCACTCTTTGTTTGGATAAATTTTCTTTTCATTGCCATTCCTTAATACTGAACTTGCTCTTTTGTTAACTGGACCTGGGTATCACAGCAAATAGAAATATGAGCAAAGAGGAATTTTGAGGAAACCAGCCCGTTTAACTAAGAACTTGAAAATGGTAACTTCAAATAATAGACCTTATAGACAACGCAAAAAAAAAGTATATTATGATTTCTGTTAATCTGGTCCCAAGTAAGATTAGAGCGGTAATAGATTCCTAAATCATGTGCCTAAATGTATTAACCATATAGTATTTGACAGACTTCATGGGTAATTTTCTTTCCTCATCACAACCTTTGGAATTGCCACGTGTCTTACTCTTGTTGTTAGACATACTTTTAGGCATCCAAATCATTTCTTTTGATTTATGGAAAGATATCGAACAAATTAGTTATCTCCGACTCCAAGTGACTTTTAACACTTGAGTAAAAAATTGGTACACAATAACTCCAAAGTGAAGATCTTATAAGCATAGAAGTTACCACACTTCTACAAGAAGTGAGGTCTGGTTCATTATTAAACATGATTTCTTTTAGCACTTACTGTAACATATTATTGTTTTACCTGTTTTTTGTTCAACAATGAGCTGGAAAGCAGAACAGAGAAGTATTCTTCAACGACCCTTACCCACCTGTACAGTAGATTTGCGATAATCATGGTTATTCTAATGAAGTCTGAATCAATATTCAAATACTGGTTTGCATGCATAAAAATGTTTTTAAGTAATATGTCAAGTTTCTAAGATACTCTTCCATTCCACATACAAGGATGATCAAGTGTTCCAATGGACGAAAATGGAAATATTTGCATTGTTCACAGAACAAAGGGATTAAATAAGCAATTCACTGTAAAAATAAAACATTTTCAAAGATATTAGGAAACAAAAGTTTACCACAAGTTCTTCCCAGACATCCCTTCAAAAAATGCATTGTGTCCTCCATGTTGTGTGGTTGCTAGAACAATATTTTTGTTCATGCTGTTAATAAACATCAAGTCATTCCTTTGTATCATGCAACCACTTATAAAAAACAATACAAAAATGATTATGTCATATGTGGTCCAAGTCATTCTTTTCCAGTAGCAATGCTAATAATTAAGGTTTTGATGTCTAACAAGTGTTGCAAAATTCAGACTTTAGGAGAAATCTCAAGTTTTTTTCATACCGACATTCATCCCATGGAATGGCTTCATAGGTAGAGACAGGGTCATCTATGGCGTTGATGCATAGAAGTGGCACCATTACACTTGTCACCAGGCGACCACTGCTAGCCCATCTATGAAATGTATCAACTGTCTAGATGAATGACACGTTACCATTGGTAAATGAGTGCAAATATAGCGAGTAAATAAGATAATGTTGCAAACAGGTATTTGAACGAACAAAATCACCTCAAACTTTCCAATAACTCCAGCAGTAGCTTTATTGAACTCTCCAACAGAACGCGCCTTTAAGAGATGTATCAGGTAATCAATTTTTCAAAGATACGAGTTGAATGTATGGTTTATTGTCCCACTTTTAGTTTCAGAATTCAGATTTTGTAACTGCAAAATTTAAATATTGTGTACCTTTTCGATGCCTTCCCAATCTGCCATACGAGCATAGACAACTCGGTGCCTACAAGTCTCAACACAAGTCAGTTAAGAATTTAACTGTCGTGTCGGACGGATGATTTTTTTGCTGGTTTCAGTAAGCATGACATACGCATTAAATGAAATATCATTCAAACTGAAAGAGATGAAGAGTGATGGCTTACATCCTGGCAATATCTTTTAAGCCGTTTGCTAAAACTCTATTATAGAATCTTTGCATAAGCCCTCTGTGGAAAAATCTGTCGCCCATCTGCAAAAGGGAGGGTAAGTAATAGTACTAAGAGCAAACTCATTACAATCTAAAGATATTAAAGAAGAATATTTATATAAAGGTTGCAAAATGTGTGGGCCGGGTAATGGTTAAAACGGGTAATTCGGTACGCGAGTCAAAACAGATTGGGTCAGGTTATTCCACCAAAACTTTTTAGTTTATATAAACAGTTAGTATTTTGACCTTAATTATAAAAAACCGGACCATTAAGATATAAGTTGTATTACTGTTATTTGAAGTCCTTTTTCCGCAAGTCATCTAACTGTAGGTCAGTATAACTATATAGAGACTAACCAAAAGGTCCCAAGGATTACTGATAGATGCAGCCACAACAATCGGGGCATTAGTCCCATCCTCACCAAGATATTTTACCTGCAAGATTGATCATAATTATCACAGAATCATTGAAAGTTCAAAATATACATATACCACGGAGAAGCAATATGCTTAAAGAGTTACATACTTATAAGAGTATATATAGTTACAAAAATCGTACAAATATATTTCTGAAACAGAAGCAATATTTTTACCAAAAGGTTGGCACCAAGGCTAGTCCCAATAGTTAAAAGAGGAGCGTCAGGTTGTGTACAGTGAAGGTGATTCACAACTTCATGTAAGTCCTCTGTCCCTCCACCAGTGTAGAAGCAATCAGACTGTGAAAACACGCAACAAATTTCCTAACATCATTATTATTGCTCTATTTACTAATCGTACATATAGTTTTTGCATTTTTAATTTCTCATTCTAAATCACAATGTTTCACCTTAAATACAAGTTAAAAGGATTGGTTGACTATAACCACATGTACGCAAAACACATGCAACTATTATTTACCTCAAATCAAAGTAAATCTTTCTAACAAACATATTAAAATGAATGCCAACGACATCCACTGTACGTGATCACAGCTGGGGGAAATAGCCAAATATGTATGTGACTTGAAATACTATCTCATAAAAGTAATGTTGCAACTCTTGTATAACTTCTTTGACAGAAAGATTTGTAAGTAGTGCAGGAGGGGTTGTAAATACTTACAGTGAGTGATACACCTCCGAGCCCCCGATGATTGCTTATGACGACATTATATCCATGCTTTGCCATGTAGTATGCAATGTATTTAATATACTGCCATATACATCACTCAATTTAGAAAAAAAGTGGATTATGTCTTTTAAGCAACTAGCTATTAGAGGCCTGCGAGAATAAACATATCCATGATGCAGACCTTTTTTTTTTTTTTTTTTTACTTTAAGCAATTATGCCACACTGCATCTTTCAATCCAGTAGCATTATCAGACTTGTTAAGTAGTCAGAAATTTATAAGGTTAATGCGATAATTATTTCTCCGTTTTAAAGTATCAATCTGAGAAACAGGCAATTTTCATGTTCCATCATAAGATTGAGCCAGCTTAATCATGAAAGAAACTCACCGGGGAATCAGAATCACTTGTTAAGCCAGGAATCACTATCACAATGGGAACCACTCTAGTAACCATATTATTTCCATTGACATGAAAGCTATTCTCTAAATACAGCACATCCAAAGAAAACAACTTGAGATAATCCATACTTCTGTTCTTTCTAGTAGACTCCATAATATATGCAAAATCAAAACTGTTGCTATTACATGAAATTAAAAACGCACGTGATCTCAGTTTGAATCTACGTACTATTATATCAATCAAATACTGACAAAACATATCAGCAATCCTACACAAAGTTTTGTCAGCATTTTTGCACTTTGGGTGCGAAGAATACTTTTCTAGATACATGACTTGTGTGGGGACAGCATGTGGATTACAACCACTAAAATAGCTATCATTTTCAAATGTATAACTGAAAGCCAGAACTTTTAAATAATTCGAAAAGATTAAACTACTAAACATTGCTTTGTCAGTCTACGATAGCAGCCTAGGACAGCTTTTGCACAAAGTTCATTTCAAAAAGAATGCAGCAACTATTAAAAGGGCTAGTTTAATACCAATACCAGTAGTCCAGTACTATCTATAAGAAAGATCTCTATTCCTGCCGTGAACTACCATGAATTCACACAATGTGATTTTTTAGTCTACCTGACACACATACTTCCATTTTTCAGGTGTTCTGTTTAAAAACCAGAACATAGCTTAAAGCGACTATTTACAAGAATGCTGACTATTAAAAACCAAGAAGGGTGATTACCATCAAAGTTTATCAACCAGTCCAAAGCTATAGTCCCACCATCAGAAGAGCGAAATAACTCTCTAGCCATAGAAATACAATAGTAAGTTAAGTGTGCAGCAAATGATTTAACCTTTGTTTCTCTTTATCTGCCCATAAAACATAAATCTGTAATAATGATATGTCCTTTTATCTTTCAGGTCTGTGTCACGTGAGTTGTGTTGTCTACGACATCATGGCATGATCAAACCATAGAAATGTCTTAGCTCAAAACTGTTGTTAAACAGAACTATTATAAAACCACATGTGCTTTTGTAGGCAACTTAGCTAAGTTTTCAAGAATCTGTTTGTGACATTAACCAGGACTAGAAGCCTAGAAGTGACCGGGTATAAGGACTTTAATATCAAAGTTTGAGGTTAATTTTCACTTATTAATAGAGTAATCAAACAAAGAATGGAAACGTAATTTCTTTGCGACCGGGGGCAATTAGGAAAAATGATGGGCTTTTACTAAAAAAAACACTACCAAGCAACATTTCATCAGGCACCGTGGACACCCCCTAGTGTTTTTACCTTTTGTAGTTGAAGTTATGAGCCTTTACTAAAAGATGGAGTAAGATAGTCTGAAGATGTGGACTAGAAAGCCATGGAGTGCAGAAGTATCTGCACCAATAAGAATTTACTACATATTAATTATACTTGGAGATGCAATGTGACATTTTCCTTACAAAATCATAATATCTAAAATCTAATACATATATAATCCACTTATCAAAACAATAATAATGCGTGATGATAAAAATCAAATGGAAACGCGCAGTCAAGGATTTACTACACCAAATTGTATGCAACATAATCATGTAATGTATGATGATATAAGAAAGAGTATATACCAACCTTCCATGCAGCAAACTGCACTTGGACACAACTTGTTTATACAATTTGGAGGACGAATCGACAGTAAGAGATACATAATTACCTCTAAATCCACTAAAAATGTCATCTATAATATGAACTTCAAGTAAAATGTACAAAAATATGATCAAACCCGCACATACAATCAGCATATAGAAAGATACAGGAATGACCAATAGCTCTTTGAACAACAGCTGATAAAACAAAGCGTCAGCTGCTGCCATATCTACGGTATTAAGAACCTGATCTTAAACCAAGCTCAACTGATGAGTAAAGTGAGCGAGTTGGAGTTTTGTGTGGAATTCAATAAAGATTAGACAATTATTTTGGATATGACAGGCACATAGTTCAAGGTGATAGGACATAAGCTTCTTGTCTCAATGCTGATGTGGATATTCTCTTTTTGTAAACCAAACGTGCTGATTTATTTATGATCACGCTACTAATATCTTATTTTCAAAATTTAGTAACAATTTCTTTCAAAGTTACGCGAAAAATAAAATGTCTCATAAAATGTGGATCACAAACTTTTAAAAAGTGTTCAATAAATGAACATTCTGGTAATTAACTTGTCATACCTAAAATGTGCAGGTACCGTGTTGTTATTTTTTATATGTCAACTCACAAATATATGCATATTCAGATATTTGTTAAACTTTATGGTACATCTGTGGACCTAGGGGGGTTTTTGGAGATTCACGGGAATCCGATGGATGTTTGTCACGTAGCGTAAGTTTTCGTTAAAAATCTAAATTTCTCCAAAGTGAACCTGGTCCCGAAAATTTGTGTCACACAAATACACCCATGTCTTGTTAAGGTATTCCACTAATATGTCAAAACAAATACATGTCTTCTTAATTTGTTTACGAGTTTTAATGAGATCGCATCTTTTAGTTCATTTTTACTTCTTTATACTCGAAAAAATAATTGTGCAACCGGTGACATAGAGTCCTCGGTCCGCCCCTGCATCCTGTAGTTTACGTACCAATTACCAAAACGAGACTTTAAAAAGTTCATTGCTATTTAGTAACCTAACTTGTTACAATTTAAGGGTGTTCACCATATTCTAACGAATTGGACGGTCCTGAACCAAACCGACTTAATACCAAGCTATTCTTTGAAAACGGTTTTCGGATCAAAACCATATTCACTAGACACTATAGAAGCTCTTCTAACTTTATTTTCACTTAACTTCCAAATCCAGGCCACCATTCTTTATAAAACTTCGATTACTACTTTCAGTGTATATAAGTTTGCTTTCAATATCTGGTAATGTATATTCCTCTTGTTAGTAGTTTAATCTTGTTGTTTATTGTACATTGTGGTCCCATGTAAAGCTTTATAATAATTATTGATAATAAAATCAAGAGTAGGTTAGTTGTTAAACAATTATTGTTATCCATGCTGAATATTTATGTGCGCTAATGGTTTTTTTTTTTTTTTTTAATAGCAAAGTGCGCTAATGGTGTTAATCATTTCATTTTATATGCAAAATAAAAGCAACGGTAGGTTGTTTTTATTTGGTTCATTTTGTCCTCATATTTCAAATTTTAAACGAAACATACTTATATTGGTTGTTAGTACTTGATAGTTTACTAGCAGGGTACCCGCGCGTTGCAGCGGCGGATACTCTGAAATTAAATTTTCCGGCGAATCATGTATTTTTGTTTATTATGTTCTTTTTGATAATAAATTTACGGATATCAAGAATTTCGTTTACCCGTGCCCGTTCTGGCTCGAGCCCGTTTGGCCCGCACCCGTTCGGGCCCAAGCCTATTTCGCCCGTTACCTGTTCAGGTTTGAATATTTGTAAAATGTATTTTATTATTTGTATTAGTGACATTTAATACAGGAATTGTGTTTAATTTGGTTGTACAATATGCTTGATAATTTGTATTTCTTATATAAGGGGTGTTTTAATAACTGTATTAATTGTATTTATTAACCAGTTAATTAATTGACTACATTAAATAACATTAATGTGGTTTTATTTTTTTTATGTGCATTAAAGTTGTATACATTATGCTTCTTGTCTTGTAAGTCTGAAAATTATGTGCATTAAAGTGGTGTACACTATGCTTCTTTTCTTGTAAGTCTTAAAAGATTACAAGCATTGAAAGCTATACTTGTAACTACCCAGACTTTTTAAAAACACTTAAATTTCTAGGCTTTTAATTATATGTGTATGCATCTTTCCTATTAAAGAAATATTTTTGATCTTAAACATTTTAAGCTTCTAAATATAGATGTCCTAAATACATTATAAGGTAGTATAGATATTTGGTTGTTAGCACTTGATAGTTACTACTCCTTCTGTGCTTAAATAAATGTCCAGTGTTGACTTTAAATGACTTTTAAAATTTTTTCTTTTTAACTTTGATATTAAATTAATTCATTTGTGTTATGTAATACTTAATAAAAATCATACCAATATTAATACATTTTAAAACACAATTCATTCATATATTTTACATCAAGTATACATAACACAAATAAAACAATTTAAGATCAAAGTTAAAAAGGGAAGACTTTAAAAGTTAATAATTGACACTTATTTAGGGATGGAGGGAGTACTATGGAATGAAACTTCTTCGAATGTCGTCTTATACTTGTGGTTAATATATTTTGACTTACAACTTGTTAACGAAATGTCTGATCCAATAAAGGAACAAAGCACTGAAGAAGGTGAAGCTTTAGGTTCTACGACTAGAATTATGAACACAATAAAACGTAAAGAGTATTAAGATGAGCAAATTGCATAAAAAGGTATCACAATTAAGGTCAAGTTAAATTTTAGGTACTCAACTATATTTTTCTTAATTTAAAGTATTCAGGTTATTTTTTTTGTGCAACGTAAGGTTTTTTTGACTTTTCAAAATGTTATAATTGAGCATTTAAAAGTCATTTCGGCTAAAATTATGACCGGTAGTCGCTTTTGAAAAGTCAAAAAAACCTTATGTTACACAAAAAATAACTTGGATACCTTAAATTGATAAAAATAGAGCTGAGACCTAAAATCTAAATTAACCTTAAGTGTGGTATTTTCTGGTGCAATTTGCCATATTAAGATATGTGATAGATATGGCCTCACTATGATGGTGATCACATACAACGATGGCAAACTAAGTGCACCTTGTAAGTATTGTGAAGTTCATCATTATATATATTGTCACGGACGAAATGTAGTGAGGATTAGGAGGGGTCGTGGCCTTTTTATTATTATTATTATTATTATTATTATTATTATTATTATTATTATTATTATTATTATTATTATTATTATTTTGCAACAAATGCATTTTTAACTCTTATACTTTGTAGTAGTAGCAATTATTAGAAGAAATGTGTAAAAAATATAAATTGACTCTCTAAAACAAACACATTACACTTTGGCTCCTCTAATTAAACTTATCAAATTCCGCCTATCTATATAGTGGTCATGGGGCAAATAGAAACAACTAACTTATGGTATCACACCAAAAAATGCTATGCTAATCCTATAAATATCAATAAAAGACAACTCCTTTGTAATCATTTCTTAGTCTTAGATTATTTTGTAACACTTCAAGGGTACTTCACCAATAAATACTGTTAATTTGAATATAAGCTTTTCTTTAGAAATCTATTCTCAGGGCCCGTTTGGTTTTTAAATGAGTTTAGAATCGGAGTTAGATTTGGATTGGTTTGAAAGAAAAGAATAAGAGAAAAAATGATTGAAATAAATATATTATAATGGGTTGAGATCATAAGGAAAAAGGAGAAGACACAATAAATAAATAAATAAATAAAATAAAAAAAATAAAAAAATCACCATATTTGAGTGGCATGGATATATCGGTATCATCTTAACTTTTCATTCCATTGTGGCGGGCTCTTAATGAACCAAACAACAAAATACATAATTCATTTCACAGCCCTCAACCAAACAGGCCCTATTTCTTGGAATTCCTTCGGTTTATCAAACATGCAGGTCTTAAGTTTTGAGCTATTTAAGCTAGTAAATCAAGGTCGAATTATCAGCATAATTATCATGGATTATTGTCGTTAATAGATATCAAATGCCAGCATATGAGCTGTTCATCAACAGAAAGATCATGGATTCTTAGCTGAGACATAGATTATAAAATATAAATTAGTTGTGTACGTGCTTTTGCATGCATTTTAAAATAAAAACACTGCTAGCGACTGAAAGAAAAATACTATGAAATAAGATTGAAAAATGGCATATTTTTTTATCCTATACACATTCTCATTGCTTAATTAGATACAAGTAGCAACAATGTGTGTGAGATAATAGCACCTACTAACAGTCACTGTTTATATGTGATGTAAAGTTCCCTTTCCTCATAAACAAAAATGCAATGAGCAAAAGTACAATGAAGAGGGAAAAATGTACATTCAATAGTAAAAACCGACCAGAGGGCACTTAGCCTAGAGGTATGTAAGTAGTATCAACCAAAATGTTATGGGTTCAAGTATCGACCAAGAAATGTGTGATGTAGTATATGTGAGATAATGAGTGGTTTAGGTGTGCAAGTAATTTGCCTTGAAAAAAAAAAAAAAAAAAAAAAAAAAAAAAAAAAAACTACGATTAACCTTTTTTGGCTACCTTCCATCCAATGTAGTGAGAGTGACTTCGTTCACAGACGCAGATTCATCGTGGTTGATAGGTAACTCTACTTCAGATGATCTTGGTCCAATATTAAATCCTGGATTTCTCGGTTGTGGAAGCTGTCCAACATCACTGCTTAACATTAACAATACTTTTGACATATCTGGTCTTTGTTCGGCTTGTTCCTGAACACATAATAATCCGATCTGTATGCATCTTAACACTTGATCTTTTGAAAATTCGGCTCCTACGGATTCATCTAATAGTTCTAAACCATTTCCTTCACCCCATAACTTCCATGTCTGAATATTGATGTTATTTGGTTAGAAACACGTCATTATGAAGAAGAAAAAAGGACCTATTTGTGATTAATTAGCACTTACGTGTCCAAGGAGGTTAAGTTGGTTATCTGCAAAGTAGAATCCCCGGTTCCTTTTGCCACTCACTATCTCAAGCAGTAAAACCCCGAAACTAAAAACATCTGATTTTGTTGAAAATAGACCGTCCATTGCGTATTCAGGTGCCATATAACCACTGCAAAAGATATATATAATAATATAAGCAAAAAAAAAAAAAAATGAAACCTATCTAAAAAGTCTGTGCAAAGCTACAAAGGGACGATTCTTACTGAGTTCCGACCACTTTCTTTGTTTCTGCTTCGGTTTGATTACTTCCAAAAATTCGCGCCAAACCAAAATCCGATATTTTTGGGTTCATTTCTTTATCTAGCAAAACATTGCTAGTTTTAAGGTCCCGGTGAATGATTCTAAATCTTGAATCTTGATGAAGATAAAGAAGTCCCCGGGCGATCCCAGATATAATATCAAACCTTTTTTTCCAATTGAGTTGTGCACTTTTTTCCTTATCTATAATATAAATCAAGAACATCTTAAATTTAACAGAGAATGTTGAAAATTAAAGTGTCAAATGTATAAAACCATGAATCCATCAAGAAACTCACCAAAAAGAAACGTATTAAGACTTTTGTTTTCCATGTACTCATATACTAACGCTTTTTCTTGGACTTCAATGCAGCGACCTAGTAACCGTACTAGGTTTCTATGTTGAAGTTTTGCAATTAGCTCGACTTCATTTTCAAGCTCCTCAATCCCTTGACCTGAAGTTCTTGAGAGTCTTTTTATAGCTACAACTTCCCCTTTTGCTAAAACACCCTGATATCATTAGCAACAAAAAGGTTAATTTTTACCTAAAACGTACGATAAGATGTTTTAAATGGTTGTACAGTGCAATAATTTACCTTGTAAACAGATCCAAACCCACCATGGCCGAGCTTATTTTCATTGGAAAAGTTGTTCGTGGCCATAACCAAAGTTGTAAAAGGGATCGAGGGCAATTTTATTTCGGCATCTGTCCTTTCATCAGAACAGTCGTTTTTACTTGGCACATTCTTCCCTTCTTTCACCAAGAACTTACCTCTTTTAAATCGACCTAAAAAGACCACACATTTATACTTCGCAAGTTCAACCTTTTACTATATAAATCAACAACTAACATTGATACTCCTGATCTTTTTGGCTGCAACAACTCTAAGTGTAGAAGTTATCTTTGAGTAATATAATTATGAATTGTTATATAAAAAGACCACACATTTATACTTCGCAAGTTCAACCTTTTACTATATAAATCAACAACTAACATTGATACTCCTGATCTTTTTGGCTGCAACAACTCTAAGTGTAGAAGTTATCTTTGAGTAATATAATTATGAATTGTTATATACGATTATGTTATTAGTAATTTTTATGGACTAATTAACATGTTTGACTCTAAGAACTCAAAACTTACATTTTCCACCTATCCTTGAGTTCTTCAACCACTGCGGTTTTTTCCACCTTACTAAAAGTAGTATGATCACCGGAATTATCATAACTGCAAATACACCAGCAGTAATGGCGAGGATCATGACAAGATGGTTTCCGGAGCCCTTTCCAGAAGCCTTGGTCGTTGTCGATGATGGGACTGCAATGAAATAACAATTGATAAATAATGTCTAGTCAAAACAGTATGAAACATTAAGTTAGGATCTCATAGGGAAATCTTTTTCCATTGAGTCTAAGATAACTGTTCGCTATGTAATTATAGTAATGAGATGCAAATTACAGCACTTGAACTTATGAGTAAACGGATGAGGTTTTCCTTATCCGGGGAGGGAAAGTCCTGACCCGGGGTATCCCCATAACTGTTTATGATCATTGTCCTGGCCACTCTCAAGATGTTACCTAGTGACCTGGACCTCTAATGTTAATAGAAGTTTCAGTAATAATAAATCAAACAGATACCATGATTTACAATGAAAAGGTTCATGTTATTAATTAATCATAATATTTGAAACATTCTCTTCACATATTCTCGTGGACTTTTTAAGCAAAAATAGTATCCAGTCACATTTTACCGACTTCTGTGTTGAATTTTTTGGCTTGGACTTCTGACGGCTTCACTAGTGCACAACTAGAAGCCAATAAACCATGTTTTTATATTAGTTTCGGGTTGAAAATTAAACAAAATTGCACACACGTAGAATACAAGTTCATTTTTTCATAATTTTTTAGCTAGGTCAACAGAGTTGATTTGATTATAAAGACAATTCTTAATTAGTTATATCACATTAATTCCTCTTATTTATTTTCACATAGATGAAAATAACTTGCACAGTACACTGATATATATAGACAACGAAGGAATGATACAATCGAGGCAGTGTATTTCAATAGTGCAACAAATACTTATTGGCGTTAGAAGACAGTGAAGGAATGATAACGAGGTTGCCATCATTCTAGAAGAGATGCGTGAAGTATCGTTGTCCATATGTCAATAGGAGTTACAATCATAAGAAGTTATACATGTCACCGCCACTTGTCGTTGTTGCTAAGAGTTAGTATTTCTTTAGGCTTGTCTACGCACTAAACCTCTATTCGAAATTTTTAAGACATCCTTTTTATTACTTATGATAAACACATAACTAGCTTAGTTTCGTGTACTAAAGACGTCCCTAATTGTATGCATAGTACGATTAAATCCCTTTTACTTTGTTGCATTTCAAACAGCCACATGCATGATATTGAGATCAATAACAAAACACAAACTGAGCCTACCATAGCCTATTATTCAAATTCCACTTTAAGTTTGTTTATAGACTGTCAAAAACACTAGATGACCTCAAGCTTAAATAATCACTCCAGAATTCACACCATATTTTCCTTGGCATCACTTTTTATAGGCAAAAATAACCACAATTATTTCTAGAAATGATCCCTTGGTGCAACATACCTAACTTGAATGTTATCCAAATCAAGTTTTCCTTTTTCTTTAAGTAAATCTACAAAGCAAGTTTCTACCATGATTATCCTACTATTAAGCTATAAAGTTCTTAAGTTTCATGGTTAACTCAATTATTACCAAAAGAATTTGTGATAAGGTAGGTTTTTGACTTTTTGGAGCATGGAGCCCAAACGTACATAGATTGTTTGGAGTGCTAAAACTACATTTACCACTTTCATGATTTCATTATAATAACTTATAAAATGTTAAGGATTGTACACCTTCACTTATAAGCTCCAAAATTAACAGAAAAGATGTAAAATGTAAAGGGTGGCTAAAGAAATTCACGAGTAACATGTAACATTGGTGGTCCACGTTTACGGGTGTTTTGGAAGTTATTTTAACAAATGATTATGTATAATAATAGTATAGGCAAAACTGTGTTTCTAAAAGCAAAGTTTCTACCATAAACTAGGTTATGCTTAATAAAAGAAACCCAAATGTATATTTTTTTTCAACGTAGCGTAATAATTAGATATAATTTACTACAAAACGCACTTACAACACTATGTTTGGTCATTTTGCTCTTTGACTTGTAACTATTAGCTAGGGTTGTAAACGAACCAAATGAATACAAACAAAGTCTTGTTTATTTAATTTTAATAAGATAAACTAATAGACACGAATGTTTAAACAAACGAATTTTCTTATTAATGTCCATTCATTAAGAAACAAGGTTGCTTATGTTTATGTTCGTTTATTCAGAGATTAAACGAACCTAAACGAACGAACATAAATGAATGTATGAAGACAAATATATATATATATATATATATATATATATATATATATATATATATATATATATATATATATATACACACACACACACACAATTGTGTTCTGTGTATGTTCATTTGATTAAGTATAACAATTTTTATAATATATACTTAATAATTACTGTATACGACCATAAACAAATAAACGAAAATATACATTCTTTAACGAATGTATAATCGGACATTCACGGACATAGATGAACGAATGAGGGTTTTGTTTATGTTCGTTTATTTATCTAAACAGACATAAAATATTTGTTTATGTTCGTTCATTTAATGAATAAACGTTCATAAACGAATAGTTTACTGCACGATTCATGAAATGTTCACTGAATGCTCGGGTAATCAAACACACCATCTCCATATTAGCGTCACATCACCCTTCATCATATCACCAAACATATGTAATGATCACCATCAAGTCAAACATATAAAAATATCTCATTTTTTCCAAATATATCCCACAAACATAAACAAAAAGAGGGTGTATGTGTTAGGTGGTATGCATTACCAAACTAACACAAAAATCATATGATTGCTTTGAGTGATGGTAATGTGAAGGTCGAAGGTGGTGGTACTTCACCCACCATAACACTTGGTGTAAATACATCATGAATCTTGGTGTTATATGTACCAAGTGAGTGGTCAAGTCACATCAATGTTCATATATAGCATTACAATTTCAGGTTTTTAGATAGTTTTTTGTAAAAACATTGCCTCCGTATTTAATTTCGGAGACAATCTTCAAATTAGTTTCATGTTACCTGGCTTTGTTTTTTTATATTTGACAACAAATTACTCTAAAAGCATTTTTGAAATTCAATTTTGTTTGAGGAATATAATTTCTCGAAATGACCGGTGTAAAAATAGACTAATGCATGTCTGTTTTTTTTTAAACTAACCTTTAGACTTATGTGTGTAGTTGACGACCCTATGATTAATCACTACATTGGTCAGTGACTTGCTTTTGTTATTTATTTGATTTATGTTGACATCTATCGATCCACATTAATTTAAAGACATCTATCACGTGAAGTACTTGGACCACATTGATTCAACACATTACTTCATATCAATATATAGATCACCAAATTAGTGACGACTCATTGCTATATATACCATACCGACATAACATGTCTTTTAAAAAGCTAAAGAATTTACCAAGATCATGTTACTAAGCATGTAAAACTAAGATTAACTTTCAAGGCAGGACGACGCTACTATAAGTATAACAGCATGTATTAAGATACGATACAAGTTGTTAGCACATTGATCCATGGGTAAGATACCAATATCAACAACTTGTATCGCTGCCCTCTGGCCAATAACAGTACTTTTCACGATTTATTTGAGGAAACGTACCTAAATCAGAAGCCGCAACTCTAATGTAAAGTTCTTGTCCACCACCTTCAGAATCAGCATATTGTCTCATATCGATAAGATCCACTTCCCACATCACACAACCTGACCCGCCTCGAGTAATATCCATATTAGCATACGCAGCACACGAACAATTCCTTTTACAAATCGCACCACACGTAGTCAAATTCATCGTTTGATCAACAAACACTTTTGAACTCTCGGGCAATTTCATATACTTTAATTGCAAAAATCCATCCGACGCACAATCCAACTTTGAACTCCTAACACACCCGCCCGACCCATCTCGTAAATCCCAAGCTTGTTGGTTTTTTGGTACAAACCCCTTCATACATTTACAAACCGGATAAGAATTTGTGTCACAAATTCCATAGGGGCCACATTGTTTGTAATAATCACATTGATCACGTGGAGCAAACCAGGACTCGCTCCATGTTTGTGACGAGTTAATCCATGTAAAACGTCTAAGAAAACCGGATGAGCTCATGATTAACCGCGAATAAACTGAATTATTTAACATTTTAAATGAATACGAAATTTCATCCGGAGTATCTATGACTTCAAACTCCATTATACTATTATTAGTACTTTTCATTTCGGGTACACCACCAAGTTTTCTCCCGTTCCATGCTCCACTCCGGTACCATTCTGTTTTGTTCTTCCATAAAATTACCTCTGGGAAGCCATCCGTGTTCATTTTGAAAGAACTATCACCAGATCCTACATGGTCATTGATACACGAGTGAAATTTCATTTGTAATAACAAAACTAATGTGTGTGGAACCAACCCATGTAATCAGTGTATAAAAGTTTAGAAAACTATACAGAATATTTAGAAACTTATTTGTTTTCATTTATACCAACTACGGCCTAAATGTCAAATCTTTGGTTAGACATCATGAGACGGAAAAAAATATGTGGAAAATTCTATTTCATTTCATAGTCCGTATTTTGATTTTTCTAGTTAAATGGAAAGGCGTTTTATAACTCTGAAAATGTGTAGATTCAATTTTCGGAAAAGTGAAAGGTGCAAGAAAAAAAGTATATACGCGTAATAATTATTACTCTATAATTCTGAATATTAGTAATAAATTAGAAAAGTCACTTTCCTGTTTTCTAAATTCCTTTCCGAAAATATATGATTTTAGCACATTCTTTTAGGTTTTCAATTTTCCTAGAAAACTTTTCAAGAAATAAGTTTTACTCCGTATTAGTCTGAAACTAAACGCCACCTAGCTTAAACCTATTCATGAACTTTTAGCATAAATCAACCAATGTTTGTGTGATCTATGGACGTTAAAAAAAATATATATATAAAATAAATAAATAAATAACTTCATTAACAGCTAGCTTCGTTGATTGTTCATATCATGCATGTTATCCCTAAAATGAATTAGCATATTTTTCAAGAAAAGAACACTAAAAGTATTGTCTCATGTAATAATTTATGGAATACCTGGATCGTCATTGCTCTTCCACGACTGCAAAAATCGGTTCGTTCCAGTTTTGCGGTTCCACCCGAGTTTCATACCAGGTAATAAAGTATCCGTAGGATTTTCAAAGCTTTGCCATAAATAATTACTCGGGTTCTCATCATTCTCACGCCGGATTACAAAGTTACCAGAATCCAAAAGCTGTGCCACAGTCCTATTAACTCCCACAAAAGATTGATTAGAAGACCACACCGTGCTTTCAAGTTCATCCAAAAGTATAACATTGCCGTCTTCACCTATTGCGAGACTCCCGGATACTGAAGTTAATGGGGTGTCTCTATTAGCTACCCAAACATATGTTTTTGGTTCAATATGTTTGTACCATATTCCTACGTATGAGTTATCATTAAAGAACCCCAACTCGAAAGTTTGATCGTTAGATACTAAAGTTTGGTTAATTGTAAGTGGTGTTATGGGTGTGATTGTATCAATGGCTAGAGCAATATAGGGGAATAAAAGAGCGAATATGAATATGATCATGATTTTATGAGCATGGTGTTTCTTCATAACTTTTTTGTGATACAGATTTAATGAATGTATCTCTTGTTGATTATGTTTATTGGATTATGGTTCTCTGATTTTGGTTATGAATTGGTTTAAATGAATTTTCTTGGTGAAAAAGATATGAGATGTATTTAGTTAGTTGATCTCATTTTTTTTTTTTAATTTTTTTTTTTAAGTTTGGAAAGTTTTGATTTTGTTTCTGTTATTGAAAGATTATGATAATAAGTTGAATCTTTGTAAAGATTTTCAAAGGTGTTGTGTTAGAAAAAGAAAGGATATCGTGTGATAATGTAGTTTTTTTGTTTCATCCTTGTCGAAAGTACGCAAGTGGGTCAGTTTTACGAAAAGTGCACAATAATTTTCTTCATTTTCTTTTTGCTACATGCGCCAACAATAAGTTACTATAGCATGGTTGGAGGTTCTTGAAAATTGTTTTGACATAGTAAACTTAGTTTTGAAAACACCTTTAATGTGAATCTTTGTTGAGTCAACACTAAATAGCTTCACATTTAATTATAGAGTCGTTGGGTAAACAAAATAAATAAAAACAAAAAATCACACTGTACATACAAAAATAATTGTATTTCTCTTTAAGATTATGGCTATGTTTGGCGCAAAGTTTTTTGAAACTTTTTTGGGCGATGAGCGGTGAATAATGAGTTTTTTGATTTTTAGTGTTCGTTTGGCATGAGAGTTGTGAGCTTTGCTATTTTTTAGGAAAACTCATTTTTTCAATGCTTCTTTATGAAGTTGTGAGCGGTGAGCAGTGAGCTGTGGCTACTGCTCACAGCTCACAGCTCACTGCTACTTTTGCCAAACATAGCCTATATCTTATATTTAGAATGTGCGGCTAGAAATTCTACTTATTCTTCTTATTTTAAAATGTTAAAAGGAATTTATGGATGACATTCTAATTATTGGAATCCATTCAACCTTCATTGGCTTCTTTACCATCTCTTTGTTGGCTTCTTCCTGTCTGCAATCTCTCATTACCATTGACTGTAACACTTTGTAAACCAAGAATGCAATTTTTGATAAGAGGTGGCCTTTTGGCTTTCTTACCTTTGTCAACAAATAAAGGGTATGCAACTGTCCTCTTAGCTTGCTTACCTTTTGCTGGCACTTCAGTTTGTTCACTTGGTATTAGTGCTACAAGCACATTTTCTAACGGGGCATATTTTATAAACCCTCCCTATATTGTCACATCAGGAGGGTTTGGTCAAACCATACAACTCGCGATACACACCGTACAAGCCGACAATGTATTCAATCATTAGATACCCTCCCTATAGGAGGGTGTGGATAACTCATCCCTTTCTAACTCTTTATAAGTCAACTTAGAGAGGTGGATTTTCTTACCATCAACAATGACCACATTCACTACCTGCATCATCATCAATAATGATCACATCTACAAAGAGTGTATCCAAACAAAACAAAACATATAACAACAATAATGAATATTACCATTTATGAAACTAACCTTTATCAATTTTGAAATCAAATTGAAGGCAATGTAACTATTGAGATAAGAATGAAGTAGAAGGTTGGAGGGTGTATTTATGGAAGTTTGGCAGGTAATTATTGAGACAAGTTTGACTTTTGGAACATGAAACTTGCATTATGAGACAAATGCAACAACAAGAAACCTATATTATGATAAACTATCCACTATGTCATATTGGAGAACCAACTAAGCACCAATTACCTCTTTTGCTGCATTATAGAGCATACCAAAGGAATCCCACCTGACTTCCTTTTTATAGGAAGTTAAATAGCCCAGTTAAAATTTATTCACAAGCTGCTTACACTGTCTACAACTTGTAATCTCAAATACTCCATTATCTCACAAATGACTATGAACTGACCTATATTGAGTAACTGCAATGACCCAGATCTTTCTAAGCTCTATTCATACTGAAATTCACTACTCTGATCTTTCCAAGCTCTAATCATGTAATTTGTTAGTATGCATTTGCATATGCAGTATTACTTTGACTTATAAAAGTCAAAATGGGTAAATCCAAACACCACCTGCAAATGCAAACACAAACTGCAAACTATGAATGCAAACAACAGATGTTTTAAAAGTTCCTAATACAGTTTATTTACTCATTTTTTTAGTATCTATTGACTTTTAAAATTCAAAATGGGTAAATCCAAACACCCCTTAAACTGCAAATGCAAATGCAAAAGCCTAAACTGGAAATGCAAATACCATAAACTTCAAACAACAAATGACTAGTTAAAATAGCCCAGTTAAATAAAGAATATACAAGACAGAGGAAGACAATCAAGATCACATATCCTATTATATAATCTAAAGATGTCTTAAAAGATCTAGTTACATACAAAAAGATAACACAAAATATGGACTATTATCCTGCATTTAGAACCTCTTTCTGCAATGCAATGTACAACACTTAGAACCTCTATTGGCAACCTCTTCTTTCAACTTTGCTCTAAGGCCTAGTACGCAACCTATTACACTCAACGGCCTTCCCTTCCTCTTCTTACACTCAGGGGCCTTCCCTTTCTCTTCAACTCTACAACCACTGCTGGTATGTAACGCCCGACTCTAAATTTATATTTAAACATTGAATACGCCGTATAGGTTCTGTCCTATACGCTGTATCGATCTGTACTTGTGAAAATTACTAAACTAAAAATCTGGATAAAACACATCATAATTATATAATACATAAACATGGTACTTAAATTATGATAGCGGAAGCGTAAAACTACGAGTGCGGGTATTAACCCAAACACCCCTATTTTGACCAATTTTCAAATACATGTAATATATATTTACACATTAATATCAAAACATGACTTATATGATTCTGACACTTAATCATAAAGTTTTGGGGCCTTAACAAGCTGAATAACAAAGTATGGTTGAGATGCTCGTCACCTATATACACGAGCATTGCCGATTTCCTAACTCATCTTCTTAATCTACATGTCCCAGCGTCCTTAAGACTTAACCTGCAAAACATGAAAACTGAGAACAGTAAGTCCTGATGACTTAGTGAGTACACGAGTCTGAGTCTATATCTAAATCTGAATCTAAAACATGATAGTTCTAGCTATATCTAAATTAACACTTGCAATTCTGAACATAAACGTATTTCAAATGCTATAAATGGTACGACTAATAATCGTCTTACTACTTGTACATGAGTCTGAGACTTATTCTGAATTCTTAATAATCATACATGATATCTGAGCACGTGCATTCTGACTAGACGATGCTTAGTCGTCATGCTATGAGTGAGAACCTCCCTAGCCAACGAGTACACTTCTAACGACTTCTAAATTTATTATACGTGCTTTTCTGATTTGGGTCATCCACTTAGGTCGTAAGTGCTTTTCAAGCACGGGTCATCCACATAGGACGCTTGGTCATCCACTTAGGATGCTACTATAAAAGCACGTGTCATCCACTTAGGATGCTACTATGGGAGTTCTACTTCGTGCACTTCTTAGGCACGCTACTTGACTTTTGGTGCGTTTCTTGGGCACTATAAACTTGTCAAATAATGCTTCTTGTGAGAATACTATTCATGGATTATTTTGGCTATCTCCGAAACCTTGCACAAGTTCTATCGTCATGTAGAATCTAGTAACATGAAGCTAATGAACCGTTACTCACCTCTAGGTCTTTGTTTAGCCTTCCGTAAGATTTCCACGAGCCCCTACTAACATGATAACCATTATAACACTATTAGAACTTGCTAATACACTTATCTAACATGTATTGAGTCTAAACAACTTAAACATGATCACTTATGGTACTATTTCATCATATAACACACTTTTACAAAAATACTTTTAGTGCAGAATTTCCTGGGTTGCTGCTGTATTTTGCACTTTTTACCAATTTAACTTCCAATTGAGCCAAAACTTAAAGAATAACAATTAAAGTAGACTCATAGGGTTACAACTTTCGTTTAGACCTCAACTTAATCCGACAAACGGTCTGGTTTCCACAGCCCTACAAAGTCTGCGCAAAAGTCAATTCAGCAAGCTGATCTAAACTTGTAACGTGTCCAAAACGACCCAAAACTCATGATAAGCTATTCTACTTATTATCAAATTAATTTACAGCTTATATAACATGTCAAGATCATTTTTCATCAGGCCCATAGGCTATCTTGCTAATTTAAGCACTTAATAGCCTTGTACCAAACACTCCTTATCTTGACATACTTAATCATCAACAACAACTAGCATCATGAATCTTTCTATATCATTAACCATAACTTGGGTACATGATTCTAACATATTTACATCATAACAATAATACTTCTAACATCAATTTCATCATAATTGATCATAATTTAAAACTAGGTTTTCATAAGTCTTCAATTAAACATACTCTTATAATTTCATATAAACATAATCTTAAACATGAACTTACCCTTAATGGAATAGAGTTATGAGAACTTGAATCTCTCTAAATCATAAAGAACACCAACCTTAATCATGAAGAACACTAAACCCTTGCACTTGAATTCATAAACCTTGTATAAATCTTGATAAATGAAAGAACTAATAATATTTTTCTCCCTTTTTGTTCTTGTGAAGCCACGTTCCATCAATACACATACATACTTGTTTTATTTTGACTAAATTCTGAAATTACTTCATCATAAGGAAATCTGTAACACCCCGAAATTTGATTAAGCAGCGGAAGTCTAATCGGGGTCATTACAGTTTAGTACACAGTCATACTCATAGAAAACAATTCAAAAGATAGACAATATCATTCCATGAAAACTCAAATATTCAGAGTTACAAACATTTTTCCAAAATGTTAATTGTTTAGCAAAAGAAGTGATGAGTTTGTAAAGAATGATAATATTATTAAAATCAAACGGGAGGTCATGTGCCCTTTGCCAGCTCCGTGCTGCCATGCTTGCTAATTTCCTAAGATAAACATGCTTAAAAGTCAACACAAAGGTTGAGTGAATCCATAGTAGTTTAAATAGTAATAGTGTGAACACAAGTCAAGCATTTGAAATAAACAAGCCAAGATAGACAGGTCTTGACTAAACTGGTGTAATATTGCTCCTAAGCCTCACGAAACACAAGCCTTAACATTGATTTGACATATCATAAAGATAATAACAATCACCTACACCATAGCGGATGTAAATGACAAGGGGCCCTCGGTGACAGGAAATGTGCCAAATTTCCATAATACCTCGAATATAGCACACCTCCTGCCAAGTGATCACCTTGACAGAGGCGGGCTGCCATTCCAATAGATCTATCAACTATATTCGCGCTCACTCGCAAGTGATTAAGGTTCGTGATATGAGGGACTTGTAGCACAGGTGTCAACTTAGGCAATATCAGGTGATAACAGCATACAGAAAAATACTTGTGTTCGATTTATAGCATGTATCTCCCCACGGGGTTTAGAATCGATTAAAAATGTGGGACCATGAACTCACCTGACAGGTGGTGTGAATCACAACGGTGCTCAAAAGTGATGGTGTATTGCTATGACTAGCAATGAAATTCCTCCGACTTGCGACCTAAATAATACATTGTAATCGGTGTTTTAGATTCGTGTTGTAAATGACGGTGATGTGTCGTGTGTAAGGTGATATTCGTTCGGGTGTCTTAATATATTCCAAAATATCATTACGTAGTCATTTGTAATGTGTTACAAACCGGTGTTGGATAAATATTAACTCGTTGTGAAAATAATATCGTTTAAAAATATTTATGATTAAATATTTTTTATAAAGTTATATATATATATATATATATATATATATATATATATATATATATATATATATATATATATTAAAGTTAAAGAAAAATATATATGTATTTATAAAAATTATATGAAATAATTAATTATAAAAATACCTTGTCACAATTTAACCCTTAACTTTACAAAATTACACTTTTTACCCTTTGGTTAAAAAGTAATTACAATTTGGTCCTTTTTGTACATTTTTCACTTTATTCCCTTGACTTTGGCCAAATGACCATTTTTACCCTTAATTTCCAAAAGAAATCGGTTTAGTCAAGTTTGGTTCGAAAGTTTGAAATTTTGACAATTTTAGTCCCTTAACGTGGGACCTTTTGCAAAAATAGTCCTTGTTTAACAATATAAATTCCTTGGTACTTTGAAAGTAGTGATTATAAATTACAAAACTCTTTAAAACTCATTTTTGTATTTCTCGTTATTTCCTAAAATGTTAAACCGAGTTTCCCTTTTGAAAGTTTAATGGGCTCGTTAGCCCGTTTAAAGCCCAAAGGGTGTTTTGTTTGTTCGAAAAGTAGTGTTCGACTAGGTTTGGTTTTAGTCTAGTTTTCGTGGTGTAAAACCGTGTATGGATTGCATGTCACGTGGGTTTAGTTAAGGGTGAGTCGAGGGTGTAGATGGTCGAGAAATGTATAGGGGTCGTACGTATAAAAGTGAAATGTTGAAGCCATTCCTAGGGGTGTCGGGGCATGTGAAAGAAGTCGTTATGAGTGTAATGAAAGTGTTATACTCAATATAATGTGTGCGTCGTGTGATGAGCATACGTGATGTGCATGAAATTAACATATGAAATGAAAAGGGGTGAATAACACTTACAACACCAAAATTTGGTGGTGATGAAACCGTGTGTACGAGACAAACGAACAAGTAACGTGGTACACCCTTCCCCGTCAAGCAATCCTTTATCCACGAGAGTTACCCAACTCGTTTCAACCCCACACTTCGCTTGTGTGCTCCTTGTGTTCTTCGATAGTAACCAAAGGAATAGAGAGTGTTTGAATCTTGAGAATTCTTGCAAGTGTGAGACAAATGTGCATTTAATATGGGTTTATATATAGGAGAGGCAAGGTAGTTGAGTGTTTGATCTAGTGAGACACAACCCTTAGTTGTCATTCGAGTATAGACAAACATGTCTCTTTGGCCTTGCTCTTGTCACGTCGAGTTGAGGTAGAAGGGAGCAAAGAGGGTTGCTTTGGATTATTTTAAGTGTAGCTAGGCTTAGTAGAGTAATTAAACAATAGGAATTAGAGCTCATGTGGTATACTTGTTGGGGAACCATGGGACACTCGAACCTTTGCGTAATAAATCTCTTGGTGTATAATGCTATGGACCGTGGGTTTGACGGCTCAATATGGTGGCTTCTTGTCGTGTGATACAAAGTCAATGGAGAGGTGATAAGTTTGTGTCGAGCTCGAGGGAAACCAAGAAAAGAAATGTGGGTTTATTTGGGTAGCAAGGGAGTTGGTTTCATGCTTCGTGTGACATGCTACGTAAAAAAAAGAACATAACTAGTCGTGTGGGCTTGTGATTGATCGGCCCAAGTGAATCAAAGAAAAGAAGCAAACTGTGTGGGCTTGTGGTTGTATTTCGGCCCAGTAGCAATGCAAAAGAAGAAATGGCATTGGGCTAAGGGTGACATCCGGCCCGAAAATATGACGGTGTATCGGTGATTAGTAAAATTGTGAAATTAATCTCGGTGTTGGTGTCGGTTCGTGAAAACCATAAATATTTAAACGGTGTCGTCATACGTATATATATACTCGTATATATATAGTAATAATAGTTGTAATAGCTAATATATACATAATGTCATATATATATATATATATATATATATATATATATATATATATATATATATATATTAATAATTTCTCGGTGTTCAAATGGGTGTCGGGTCGCAGGTGGGAGTTACCGGTGTTAACCTCATTGGGTGACATCCAAGAGTGACAATCGGGTGATATCGGGTGACAAAACATAATCGGGTGTCAAACAAACGGTGATCAAAATAATCAGGTGTTCAAACAAATAGTGTCTCATATAAAAATTTCAAATTAGCCCGCAAAAATGGCTTAGTTTAGAATAGTGTTGATAATTAGCATTAATAAATGACCTGGGATTTTACGGTGTATTACAGTACCCACCCGTTAGATTGGATTCGTCCTGGAATCCAAAGTTGAATCGGTGCTCGTGGTTGTCTCATCAAATAGTTGTGGGTATTTGGCACGCATTTGATCCTCGCGCTCCCATGTGTACTCGGGTCCTCTCTTAGAATTCCATCTGACCTTAACAATGGGAATGCGACTATGCTTAAGTCGTTTGACCTCCCTGTCCATAATCTCAACGGGTTCCTCAATAAAGTTCAACTTATCATCGATTCTGATCTCTTTCAATGGAATCACAAGTGTTTCATCCGATAAACACTTTTTCAAATTTGACACGTGGTGTTGTGCACTCTACTGAGTTCCTCAGGTAGTTCAAGTTTGTATGCCACGGGACCGATCCTTTCAATGATCTTGAAGGGTCTAACGTATCTTGGGTTTAGCTTTCCACGTTTTCCAAACCTAATCATTCCTTTCCAAGGTGATACCTTAAGCATGACCTTGTCTCCAACTTGAAACTCTATTGGTTTCCTTCGCACATCGGCATAACTCTTTTGCCGATCTCTAGCGGCTTGTAATCGTTGCCTAATCTTCACTATTTTCTCAGTGGTTTCAAGAATCAACTCAGGACCTGAGAGTTGTACATCTCCAATCTCAGCCCAACAAACTGGTGATCTACACTTTCTTCCATAAAGTGCTTCAAATGGTGCAGCCTTAATGTTAGCGTGATAACTGTTGTTATATGAGAATTCTGCTAATGGTAGGTGTTTATCCCAGCCTTTTCCAAAATCAATCACACATGCCCTAAGCATGTCTTCAAGGGTTTGTATTGTCCTTTCACTTTGACCATCAGTATGTGGATGGTAATCTGTACTCATATCTAACTTAGTTCCCAAGGCTTTCTGTAAAGATCGCCAAAAGTTAGACGTGAAACGGCTGTCTCGGTCGGAGATAATAGAAATCGGCACTCCATGCCGGGAAACTATCTCCTTAAGGTACAAACGTGCAAGAACGTCCATATCATCAGTCTCTTTGATTGGCAAGAAGTGCGCTGACTTCGTGAGACGATCAACAATAACCCAAATAGTGTCCAACCCACTCGATGTCTTGGGTAATTTCGTAATGAAATCCATTTTAATCCTTTCCCATTTCCACATTGGTAGCTCGGGTTGAATCAAAAGACCGGATGGTTTTTGATGTCCAGCCTTTACTCTTGAGCAGGTCGAACACTTACCGACATACTCTGCAATGCCGCTTTCATGTTTGGCCACCAATACAACTTCTTTAGATCTTGATACATCTTGTCCGAACCAGGATGAATGGAATATTTAGACTTATGAGACTCGTGCATGATGAGGTATCGTATTCCTCCATACAATGGAATCCAACTTCTGTCCTTGAAACACAGCCTTCCATCTGGTTTCTTGACAAATCCATTCGTGCTTTCTGGCATGCCGTAAATCTTCTCGTGCGGTCTATTCTCTTCCTTAAGGGCCTCAGCTTGAACTTCAAGAATTTGAGACGGAAGTGGTGATCTAATTGTCATACCCAATGACCTAACTCTGAGGGGTCTAAGTCGTTCCTTTCGACTCAAGGCATCTGCTACAACGTTTGCCTTCCCCGGGTGATAACGGATCTCACAATCATAGTCACTTAGCAACTCTAGCCATCGACGTTGCCTCATGTTCAACTCCTTTTGATCTAAAATGTGCTGAAGACTCTTGTGATCGGTGAAAACCATACACTTGGTTCCATATAGGTAGTGTCTCCAGATCTTAAGAGCAAATACCACCGCTCCTAATTCTAGATCATGAGTAGTGTAGTTCTCCTCGTGGGGTTTAAGTTGTCTAGAAGCGTAAGCGATTACTTTAAGTCTTTGCATCAATACGGCACCCAAACCTTGGATTGATGCATCACAATATACCACGAAGTCCTCACTTCCTTCGGGTAGTGCTAATATCGGTGCTTCACAAAGCTTCTGCTTCAAGAACTGAAATGCCGATTCTTGCTCATCTCCCCATTCAAACTTTTCTTCTTCTGTGTTAACTCAGTCAAAGGTTTAGCAATCCTTGAGAAACCTTCAATAAATCTCCGATAATATCCGACATGACCTAAAAATTGGCGTATCTCGGTAGGACTCGTTGGTGACGCCCAATTTTTAACAGCTTCGATCTTGGCGGGATCAACATGAATACCCTTACTGTTGATAACATGCCCAAGAAATTGTACTTTCTCAATCCAAAAATCACACTTTGAAAATTTGGCGTATAATTTCTCTTCTCTGAGCAGTGTTAGTATAGCCTTCAAGTGTTCTACGTGCTCTTCCTTACTACGTGAGTAAATAAGGATATCATCGATGAATACAATCACAAACTTATCCAAATAGGGTTTGCACACTCGGTTCATTAAGTCCATAAATACAGCGGGTGCATTTGTTAGACCGAATGGCATTACTTGGAACTCGTAGTGACCGTATCTTGTCCTGAAAGCCGTCTTAGGGATGTCTTCTTCCCTAACTCTCAGTTGGTGATAACCCGATCTCAAATCAATCTTCGAGTAGACACTCGATCCTTGCAGTTGATCAAACAAATCGTCAATCCTTGGCAACGGATATCGATTCTTCACAGTAAGTTTGTTCAACTCACGATAATCGATACACATCCTGAAGGTTCCATCCTTCTTCTTCACAAACAACACCGGGGCTCCCCACGGTGACGAACTAGGGCGAATAAATCCTTTATCCGACAATTCCTCCAATTGTCCAGATAACTCCTTCATTTCCAACGGTGCAAGCCTATAGGGTGCTCGTGCTACGGGTGCTGCTCCTGGCATCAAGTCAATTTGAAATTCCACTTGACGAGTCGGCGGAAGGCCAGGCAAGTCCTCAGGGAAAACTTCTGGAAAGTTCCTGACTACTGGCACATCCTCGAGTCGTTTCTCTTCCGACTTCTTCTCGGTGACTTGAGCCAAAAAGACTTGACATCCTCGTTCGTTGTAATTTACAACCTTGATGCAAGAAATGATGCTCAGACGTGTCTTACTTCGCTCTCCGCGAACAATCAGGGTTTCGTTATTCAGTGGGATGTGAACGACCTTTTCGTCACAAATGATCTTAGCGCGGTTCTCGGATAACCAATCCATTCCTACAACGACGTTGATGCGTGGGAATCGCACCTTGCTTTACTTCTCGAGGGATCTCGAGAAGCTTACAACCCCCACCAGGCAGTGTACCTGATCGTTGTAGTATAGTATAGTGACAAGTACCGGGGGATTGATCGTTCAGCTTAGGAATAGTGTCGCTAGGATTAGAAAACCTAATTAATAGTTCTAGAGGTGAGAGATGATTATTTTTGTATTTTTTATATTTTTATGAAAGCAAGTAAAATCTCGGGTTTTGGAAGAGTGGGCGGAATTAGTTGCTATTCAACTAACCCAAAGCTATTAAAATAATGAAAATGAAATTAAACTAAATTATACTAAGGTTGTGAGCAGTGGTTGGAGAAATTGTGTTTACTTAGACTTCATTACTCCCTAGATATCTTTTACATGTTAATCACTTGTTACACTTGTATGAATGATGGATTGTATTCCTTAATACCATTCGTGGGGTGGCATACATAACTCCCCAACTCTATGAGCTCTTATCTCCTCCTACACCATGACCCAGCACAACTATAGGGATTGTAAACAGTGGCTCATGCATTAAATACAACCAATAAAGACCTAGTACGCCTCGGTTCATGTTTCTTAAGACGTTCAAGCATGTTACCATTTGAAGATCTGCCAGTTTTCTTAAGCCTAACATATAAATCATTCATTCAAAACAAGAATAGACAAGTAATCAACACATAATCAACATCTAGGTTTCATTAGATCTAAGCAAACACAAAAGAGATCTAGCCTAGCATAATGGAATTGAGACAAGAACAAGATATAAACAACCAACACATAGACATATTGATTGAATTGAAAGTACACTTATCTCAATTACAATGCAAGGTCTCAAGGGTTTGGAACCCTTGAAAAACCTGTAAAATAGGCACCAAAATCGTCTTTAGGGTTTCACCAAAACTTCTCCTCTTTTTTTATGAAAAAACTAGAAAATTATATATAGGAAAAACAGGCTGACGGCGTCAAGAGTTACTTGTGACGCTGTCACCTCGCCGCCATATACTTCCTCGGACGGCCTTGATCCACTTATGACGGCCTATGTGACGCCGTCACCAACCACGGTATATTATTTTTGCCACTTTGACGCCGTCACGAATCCTTCTGACGCCGTCACCACCTTCGGTGTTTAATTCTTCATGTCTGATGCCGTCAAGATGGTGGTCTTGACGCCGTCACCTTGTATTTTCAGCATGGAAATTGGGTACTTAGCCGTTTTCTTCACTTTTATGCTCCAAAAACGTCCAAAATAGCTTCTTTTCTAGAATTCACTCTCCAAACACCTAAAATCACAAAAGGAACGATTTAGGGCAATATTTGATCAAATAAAGTCGGATTCGGGCTTAAATGACCCCCTAAAAACGGATCATTTTTCGCCTCATCATATACCCTTACACTTGAGATTTGCTTGTCCTCAAGCAAATGAGCTTTTATTCTACTCAAAATACAAGTTAGGGGTCATTTAACACTAATATAAAAGTAATTACAACAAATAATCGTTCCGCTAAAGACCAATAGACAAGCACGGAGGTCATACACAAGCACCTCACAAATAGTGTTTAGATACTCACATCTCTCGGGTGTAATAAAGTAATATAACATTATGGAAATGGAAGATATCTCTCACTACCTGTAATAGCAAAATAGATTACCATAGGCTTGGGAAAGGATCAAACCTCCACCACATGGCGTAAGCACCTAGGATAAACTATCAAAGAGGTCTTTTAAAGGGTTATAATGTTAGGTGTAGGGATATGAATTACACAGTTTTGTTGGATAAAGGAAGTTTTACTGGTGGCGAGTTAACAATCTCGGTTAATTACATGTTCAAGATGGCGTTGCTAAGCCAAGACTAGACTCGACTTAAGCTAATAAATTAAAAAAATTAACAAAAACATAAAATAAACATAGAATGAAAATGGGATGGTAGTCCGTATGTTTTCTCTTTTTTTTTTTTTTTTTTTTTTTTTTTTTTTTTTTTTTTTTTTTTGCATACACTCTTACCCTACCATCCGAAATAATACATCATAGGGGATGAGAGTTCCCCTTACACTTGAATCTTTACATACTTTACATTAAACTATTCTAGTGACTCGAATTAAGAAAATTAAAACACTTGGAGCACTTTTAAGATTAACGCACGTATGGGGGTAATAAGTGATGTTCTTCCCCATTACTCCATAAATTAAGTACTTACCCATGAGTCCCAATCGTCCCAAAACAATATGTACAAGGATATTACTCGACTTAGCAACCATGTAATCAATTAGAAAGTTAACTTAGGGTTTAGCAAATAACAATAATGCACTAAAAATGAGCGCATACACGGAAGGCTAAGGCGATTTGGGTGTACATTTAAGTGGGGTGTAACAAATTCTTCCTTTAAGTAAAATGCTTAAAGTTAGAAACGAAAAGATAGGCTCGGAGGGGTGTACTAGGGGTATCGTGTACTAAAAATGAGTACAACGCTAAGGGTGTGGGAAAAATTAGTTGACTTAACTAGCCAAGTAATATGACTTAAATGGTCAAGTAATTGTGATACGGGTTTAACACAAGGGTGATCCTAATGCCTCTTATCATGTAGTAAATCCTACCACACGAATGTAGTCTCACTAGCGGTCTTGGGATGCATCACTAACGCAAGTTCTAGAATCTAAATGCTACTGGTACACTCATAAGCACTAATAATGAATGTTTTTCCTATCAAATTTAAAGGCGAACCTCACATTTTTGGGTGGAAAATTTTTCTGAATATACGGTTATGTGCTAGTCATACAACCTCCTATCCATGAGACGCTTGCTATGGCTAAAGTTTCACTCCTAAATGTTGTAAAAAATTTTAAATTTGGCGCTAAAATTACACTAAGTATTTCTCGTAGTTTTATTACTCATCTACTATCAAACAAAACAAACTCAAGCGAAAGTGCATATGTAAGGTATCATCTTTTTACCCTCCCCTTACACTTAAGATGAACATTGTCCCCAATGTTCAAGTAAAGAATGTAAAAGTTAAAAAGTAAAGAGAATGAAATCGAATACTCCCCTGATTCGCTCGGTATGGATTTTAGGTTGGCCAGGTTAAATCTTCCTCCAAGAAAATGAACAATCAAAGCTTCCCTTCCAGAATATAAATCATCTTCTTGTCATAAATAACCTGTAAATCCTGACAAAAGTAGACAAGGCAACCTCGCGTAAAATCGGCGGCATCCTATATAAGTTACTAAATCCTAGAAAACAAAGTAAGATATAATGCTTGTGGAATGAAGTTTGTAGATTTCCTGGAGATTATAAAACTTAATAATTCACAAAAACCATAAGACTCCGTTAGAAAAACAAAACCGGTAAAATTTCCAGATTTTACATCCTGACGCCGTCAAGAGCAATACCCTGACGCCGTCAGAATGGACCTGCAGAAATTCTTATGTTAAGTTTCCGGAAAATTTCTGGAAAAACTTTGTCCTACTTCCTGGAAAATCCTGCAAAACTTCATTATGACTCAATACAAGCATTTGACTCTAACAAATACGAATATACATGTTCATTTAATATTGTGGAGAATCATGATCGGTTTGTTTCTTAAAAACATATTTGGGGTTTCCCCTTACACTTATCTTTTGCAAAAATACCTTTAGGTTGAAGTTAAGACTAGGCTAAACAACATAATAAAGTATTTCCACATTTTAGTAGAGAAACATGATCAACCAACAATAAAAATAAAACATGCATACGGAAGCAAATAACAATCAAACAAATAAAAATCACACAAAACATGGGTTGCCTCCCAAGAAGCGCTTTTCTTTATTTACGAGTCTTGTAGCTAGACTCAAAGTCATGGGTTACTACGTGATCTCATCATTGGTTCCACTCTCTAGGTCATCTTCTAAACTAGTATCGCTTTCATAGTGTAAGTACTTCGGATCTTCGAATTCGAAAACATCCCGTCGATACTTAGAGCCAAGCTTACTAACATCCTCAAAGAACCCACAAGATAAATCAGAAATATTTCTACACCCTCTCCTAACATCATCATCACACAAGACAAGTTGGGAGCTCATCACATCGAGCCCGTCGCAATCTATCTCCCTAAGGTCTCTTCTTTTGTATGGCGTTTGGTATGAAATCCTCCTAATCCCGTCAGTGAAAGTCATGATTCCGTTCAAGTCATCCACTATCAACTTAGTGATTTCACAAAAGGGTGCTCCAAAGACGACTTGCGATAGCCTAGGGTCAACAAAGTCCTCTATGTTGTCCACAATCGTGAACTCCATAGGGAATGCCATATTTCCTACGAACACTTGGATTTCATGATCCTTACCAACCACCTTCTCTCCCTTGTAAATCATCCCCCATCTGCAGATATTGTTATAATGAAACAATGACATGAAATTCTTTGGCAGGAATACATTAATGTATATGTTTTCGAAGTACTTATGACCAATCATGCAAGGGATTTTTAGGTTATTCGGATCACGTCGTTTGATCTTTCTCAACTCTCCATCCTTTGACCCATATAGATTCCCCTCAAGGGAGGGACGATAATCATAAACCTCCTCACCATCCCTACGAAAAATTACCGTTCTAACACCATTGGTGAGTAATACACTACCATCTTTCTCGTCAAGGATTGCTCCCGATTCATTGATGAATGGCATCCCAAGGACAAGGTTGGTTAATGTTTGATTGGCGAGAGGGTCCACGTCATCAAACACGGTGAGGTTAGTATTGTAAACAAGCTCTCCAATCCTAATTGACAAATTCGCTACTACCCTTTCGCACGCAATGTGTTCTGGGAAAGCCTTGTGATATAGGGAAAGTGGGATTACGTTGACTGGGAAGCTAGGATCTATATGACTATCAATTAAGACCTTTCCCTCAATGGTACAAGAGATTTTGAAAAGTTTAGAGCCGCTCTCCTCGGTTTGATTGCTACCTATACTAATAACATCCTCTATTCCGGATTCTTCTATAACAGATTTACTCAAAATGGTTGGGCCTTTCTCCTGTTCCTCCGATGTCTCGTTCCTTTCATCCGGTTTGTCGGATTTCTGCGCGGTGCACTGCTCGGGTGAGTTGGTAGGTTTCCTTGCCGAAGCGTGGTCAACCTTTGAGATCTCATCCTTCGCTGTCTGACTGAGTTTGTCAGTTTGTTGTTGGGTTGGATTGGATGCTGCAGCTGATATTGTGGTGATGGTGTTTACGAAGTGGATTGGTCCAGGGGGGTTGATAGGTCCCTTTTCGTTAAGAGATAGATGTTTGAATAGCTTGCTAGGACTTTTTATTTTTACAGGGGAGGCCGGTGGACTCATGACGGTAGCAGACTTAACCTCATCAACGTGAATGGGCTTATTATCAATATGCTCTTTGATAGCCGTCAACAGATTACAAATCTTGTTGTTCACGTCAGCCTGCTGTTGTTTGAATTTTGTCTCGAGTGTAGTGAGCTGCAGTTCTTGAGAAAGAATGAATTTTTTAAATCATCTTCACAGCTTCGCCTAGGGGTACTTTGCGATGGAAAATGTTCGGACCAAATGAGTGGTGAGGAGTCATTGAATGATACACTTCGTGTTTGATACCCTCTAAAATTAGGTTTATCCTTCCATGCCTCATATGCTTCGGCAGAAGTTCGAGGACCCTGCCCTACGTGTGATGATGTGAATTCGTTATAAGCACGTTTTGGAAGTTCCATGCAGTTGTAGGTCTCATGAGGGCCATTGCACAGTTTGCATGTAGAAGCGATTCTGCTTACTTGGCTTGAAGGCTTATGAGCTTCGTAAGATTTCATAAGAGACTTGACTCGACCTTCAAGTTCCATGATCCTACGGTCGGGAGTGCTTGAATTGTTCGAAGGCAAAGATATTGCCTTGACCGTTTTGTTCAAATCACGGGGATCATTCCAACTTTCGTTGTCATAGAGAGCAAGATCTTCTATGAGTTCCCATGATTGTTCCGCACTAAGATCACGTAGCTTACCACCGGCCGATTGGTCAATGGTTCGCCTTGTGGAGATGTCGATATGGTCATAGAAGATTTGGACTTTGAGCCAAAGATCTATGCCATGATGAGGGACTTTTTGGAGTAAGTCCTTGAAACGAGTCCATGCTTAATAAAGAGATTCATTTTGACGTTGTTGAAACATCAAGATGTCATTCCTAAGTTTAGTAGTTCTCTCCGGTGGGAAAAATTGAGCAAGGAAACGAGTGGTGAGATCATCCCATGTGGTGATGGATCCCGCGGGTAAACGCTCAAGCCATTGACTAGCTTGATCCCGTAGAGAGAATTGGAATAGGCGTAAACGGGTAGTCTCTCTAGTTTCAACACCTAGGTCTATGGAATCTACGATTTTGAGGAAGTCCTTAAGGTGTTGGTTTGGATCTTCGGAACGAAGTCCATGGAATGCACATCCGCTTTGCACCAACCGGATGGTGTCGGATCGCAAGGGGGTCACATTGGCTCCGGTGAGCTCAATGGTGTTTCGGTAGCCTTGGTGGCTAGGTCGGGAATACTCTCCTAAGGTTCGGGGCCTAAGGGGTTCTAATGGTGGGTTTTGTTGTGGTGGGATGATGGGTTCAAAGATGTTACCACCTTCCATGATGTCGGATGGTAAAGAGTTACGAACAAAGGCACGAAGAAATAAGATAGACTAAAGAAGACCTAAAAATAAAAATAAAAATCTTACTAGAAAGGAATCTAGCAAGTAGACCTAATAAAAAGAAATCCTAACCTAGACAATAACTATTCCCCGGGCTGCGGCGCCAAAAACTTGATGCGTGGGAATCGCACCTTGCTTTACCTCTCGAGGGATCTCGAGAAGCTTACAACCCCCACCAGGCAGTGTACCTGATCGTTGTAGTATAGTATAGTGACAAGTACCGGGGGATTGATCATTCAGCTTAGGAATAGTGTCGCTAGGATTAGAAAACCTAATTAATAGTTCTAGAGGTGAGAGATGATTATTTTTGTATTTTTTATATTTTTATGAAAGCAAGTAAAATCTCGGGTTTTGGAAGAGTGGGCGGAATTAGTTGCTATTCAACTAACCCAAAGCTATTAAAATAATGAAAATGAAATTAAACTAAATTATACTAAGGTTGTGAGCAGTGGTTGGAGAAATTGTGTTTACTTAGACTTCATTACTCCCTAGATATCTTTTACATGTTAATCACTTGTTACACTTGTATGAATGACGGATTGTATTCCTTAATACCATTCGTGGGGTGGCATACATAACTCCCCAACTCTATGAGCTCTTATCTCCTCCTACACCATGACCCAGCACAACTATAGGGATTGTAAACAGTGGCTCATGCATTAAATACAACCAATAAAGACCTAGTACGCCTCGGTTCATGTTTCTTAAGACGTTCAAGCATGTTACCATTTGGAGATCTGCCAGTTTTCTTAAGCCTAACATATAAATCATTCATTCAAAACAAGAATAGACAAGTAATCAACACATAATCAACATCTAGGTTTCATTAGATCTAAGCAAACACAAAAGAGATCTAGCCTAGCATAATGGAATTGAGACAAGAACAAGATATAAACAACCAACACATAGACATATTGATTGAATTGAAAGTACACTTATCTCAATTACAATGCAAGGTCTCAAGGGTTTGGAACCCTTGAAAAACCTGTAAAATAGGCACCAAAATCGTCTTTAGGGTTTCACCAAAACTTCTCCTCTTTTTTTATGAAAAAACTAGAAAACTATATATAGGAAAAACAGGCTGACAGCGTCAAGAGTTACTTGTGACGCCGTCACCTCGCCGCCATATACTTCCTCGGACGGCCTTGATCCACTTATGACGGCCTATGTGACGCCGTCACCAACCACGGTATATTATTTTTGCCACTTTGACGCCGTCACGAATCCTTCTGACGTCGTCACCACCTTCGGTGTTTAATTCTTCATGTCTGACGCCGTCAAGATGGTGGTCTTGACGCCGTCACCTTGTATTTTCAGCATGGAAATTGGGTACTTAGCCGTTTTCTTCACTTTTATGCTCCAAAAACGTCCAAAATAGCTTCTTTTCCAGAATTCACTCTCCAAACACCTAAAATCACAAAAGGAACGATTTAGGGCAATATTTGATCAAATAAAGTCGGATTCGGGCTTAAATGACCCCCTAAAAACGGATCATTTTTCGCCTCATCAGACGTCGAAACTACCAAGTCTAATAGGCATAAGGTCAATGTCAAATGGGGTGTCTAGTAGTCGTAGGGTGCAACCTCGGAGTATAGTATTAGTGCTCACTAGCTTTCCATCGGCTAGTTCAATCTCATATGTGGTGTCTAGTTGGGTGGGTGTAATATTAAGCAGGGGTGCAAGAGAAATAGATACGAAACTTTGATCGGCTCCGGAATCAAATAAAACTTTAACGAGGTGGTTGTTTAGAAAGAACGTACCCGTGACTACGTTCGGATCTTGTTGGACATTTCCATCTCCCAGCACGTATGCTCTCCCACGTGCATTGTTATCCTTGTTTGGGTACTGACGCCTGTAGTGTCCTTTCTCTCCACAAGCATGGCATACTACAGCCACGGGTTGCAAGTTAGCTCCTGTCGCCTTGCAATCTTGTGTCTTATGTCCAACCCTTGAACACTTCCCGCACTTAGCATAGCAGGGTCCATTGTGATGCATCTTACACTTGTCACAGAATGGAAGAGGTCCAGCATACCTAGTTTCCTTAACTGGTGCGGCGACATAAGCTCTGACAGCTTCCTGTCGTCAGTTCTGTTGGTTGTGGTGGGTGTTTCTGTCATGGTGATAGTTACGGTTGGGGTTTCAGTTGTTGTTGTTGTTGTTGTTGTTGTTGTTTGTCCTTCGATCATCAAACTTCCTTTTGTGATCGTTGTTTCCCTGAGCAGAGTTACGCTTAATCTCCCGGTCTAGCAGTCTTTGGGCAATGGACATTGCTTCATCCAAAGATTGAGGCTTAGACGAGGTGACGTTTCCCTCAATACTCCTGGGTAATCCCTCAATGTACCTTTCTAACAACTTTTCCAAATCGGGAACCTTCGAAGGGCAAAGTGTGGCAAGCTCCTGAAATCTCCTATCGTAAGCCCTGAGATCATTTCCTTTCACAACCAGCGTGTGAAACACATCTTCTAACTTCTTGATCTCGCCTCTAGGGCAGAACTTCTTCAACATCTTTTCCTTAAAATCAGCCCAGGTAATCTGATAGGCCTCCTCCACACCTATCTTCTGAGCAGTTGCATTCCACCAAGACAACGCGTCTTCCAACAATGTTCCAGTAGCAAACGAGACTCGGCTTTCCGCGGCACAACCGCTCCTCACAAACACAGTCTCAGTTCGCTCAAACCATCGAGCAAGCTCAGTCACTCCTTCGGTCCCTTTGAAGTGAGATGGTTTACAAGCTATGAAGTCCTTATAAGTGCACTTCCGAGTCGCAGCGGACTCGCTCTCAGCAGTGGCTCGGTTATTGCTACTAGTTCGTGCCATTGCAGCAGCCTGCTCTTCTAAAGCTGCAGCAACACTATCGGCAACCAACTTTCTGATAGCAGCCTGGGTCATAGCGGGTGACGAGGTAGCAGTAGAGGTTTTCCTTGGGGCCATAACACTATAAAATCGCAAGTGCATAAGTACAAATCCCAAACATCAATAACAAGAGAAATAGTGTAACCAACTCATAATAGTCGAGATCATCACAAAGTACATATCACAACCACACCATAAATACATACATCAACATAAACCATATCATTCATAAATAAACATCACGACATGTAACAACACACATGGAAATTATAATGAATCTCAATATGGGAGCATAATAAAAGATCAAACAACAAGAACATCATAAATCAATATCAATACATTACAATCGTAACCAACATAAAGTTTTAATAATTTTTGAATTCATTGTTACAAAACAATAAGATACAACAATTATTAATGCCACAGGCGGCAAGTTAAGATATCTCTGTAAGTAATGACATGTCATAGATCTATGAAGGTCCAGGTGCGCCTCCTGATCTCCTCTCCAGCTCTCTGATGATCCTGATCATCCCTAACATCTCCATATCTCTGGATCTCTCACGGGCCTGAATCTCCTCAATAGTAGCTGAAAGTGTATGGATGGTAGAACTAGATGCAGCTAACTCCTGTGCCTGATGCTCCATCATCTCCTGTGTGATAGCCGCAATCACTCTCAAATCATCTATCTTGTGCCTCTGAACAACTAATCGATGACCAAACTCGGTGATGGTAGCCTGTGCCTCCTCAATCTCTGTCCTCATCATCTCAAATACCATCTCTAAAGTTGTCCTATGTACCACGAGGTTCTCGACCTCCTCCTGCATACACTCAATCCTCTCCAAGGATATATCCTCAATAACGCTCAACAACTCATCGAGACGATCCTCATGTCTCACTAATCTAGCAGCCAAAAGTGTATCGGCTCCCCAGTGACCGGTAACACCGCTGAAGAGCCATCTCCAAGCTCAGCAGCCCTAGGCGATCCCTCAACCAACCTCCATCTACGTATGTAGTCTAACAAAAATGACCATCGACGAGCATCAACCAATCTATGAATGCCAGGTGAGGTGGGTGTCTCGGTGGGAATAGGTGATGGTACAGGTGATGTAGCAGGTGATGGTATCGGTACAGTGGTAGTCTGTGAGTAGAAAACTGTAGGTGGTGGCATGGGTGGCAAAACCTCAGAGGTGTGGGGTGCGGTGTAAGTAGGTAACATGTAAGGATGTGGCTCAGGTGGGGGTGATACAGGTGATGGTGGGGGTGCTGGTGATGCCACAGGTGTCAAATCTGGCATAGAAACAGGTGGTAATACAGATATGGGTGATGATACAGGTGTAGGTACAGGTGGTGTAACAGTAGAAGCAGGCAAAATACAGACTCGTTTCCGAGCCGTGCATTTGCGGGTATAGTCTCCCTCATGATATCGAAACAACTCACCGAAAGGCTCAGGCTCAAAGGGCTCAAGAATCCTCACTCGCTTGCGCCGACGAATCGGTGCAGGCGGGGATGATGGTGGGATAGAAGCAGCAGTGTCAGAAGTATCGGAGTCAGAAGACTCGTCATCAGCATCTGAACCGGAGTGGTGACTAGTAGGTAGTGTAGGACAATCATCAGCCGCAAGAAACTGCTGAGATGTCAGGTACTGATCATAAAGGTACTGCCCCTGTGTCATAGGTCCATAGACAGGACGAAAGAGGGGCTGAATAGCAAAAGAATCAATGGGTGTAGAAGCAACCTCACCCTCCTCGAAGGGCTCAGTATCAGCAGATGGGTCTCCAGATGGAACAGGAGATGGTATAGCAGGTGATACAGGTTGGGTGTCATGGTCAGAATCATGGGTGTCTCGGGTGTCATGGGTGTCATAGTCAGATAGGTCAATAGTAGGGTGAGTGGATGATGCTGGCACGATGTCGTCACTGTCGGACAAAATAATAACCGGGGGCAACATGGTACTGTAATATCCCAAAAATAGCAGTAATATAAGTCATTTAGTCTACATAATGCTACATTCACAGTGATCATAGTGTCATAGTGAACTAAATGCGATGGGTGCTAAAATCAAACCTTAAAACATGACGTTGGCAAGCGCTGGCACGGAGGGCACTTTGGTGATAAATAGTTTGTTTAAAAATCCGGTGAGGTTATAGTCCAATGTTTTGAAAAATCATTTGGTTCTCTATAACCGTGGCTCTGATGCCAATCTGTAACACCCCGAAATTTGATTAAGCAGCGGAAGTCTAATCGGGGTCATTACAGTTTAGTACACAGTCATACTCATAGAAAACAATTCAAAAGATAGACAATATCATTCCATGAAAACTCAAATATTCAGAGTTACAAAATTTTTTTCAAAATGTTAATTATTTAGCAAAAGAAGTGATGAGTTTGTAAAGAATGATAATATTATTAAAATCAAAAGGGAGGTCCTGCGCCCTTTGCCAGCTCCGTGCCGCCATGCTTGCTAATTTCCTAAGATAAACATGCTTAAAAGTCAACACAAAGGTTGAGTGAATCCATAGTAGTTTAAATAGTAATAGTGTGAACACAAGTCAAGCATTTGAAATAAACAAGCCAAGATAGACAGGTCTTGACTAAACTGGTGTAATATTGCTCCTAAGCCTCACGAAACACAAGCCTTAACATTGATTTGACATATCATAAAGATAATAACAATCACCTACACCACAGCGGATGTAAATGACAAGGGGCCCTCGGTGACAGGAAATGTGCCAAATTTCCATAATACCTCGAATATAGCACACCTCCTGCCAAGTGATCACCTTGACAGAGGCGGGCTGCCATTCCAATAGATCTATCAACTATATTCGCGCTCACTCGCAAGTGATTAAGGTTCGTGATATGAGGGACTTGTAGCACATGTGTCAACTTAGGCAATATCAGGTGATAACAGCATACAGAAAAATACTTGTGTTCGATTTATAGCATGTATTTCCCCACGGGGTTTAGAATCAATTAAAAATGTGGGACCATGAACTCACCTGACAGGTGGTGTGAATCACAACGGTGCTCAAAAGTGATGGTGTATTGCTATGACTAGCAATGAAATTCCTCCGACTTGCGACCTAAATAATACATTGTAATCGGTGTTTTAGATTCGTGTTGTAAATGACGGTGATGTGTCACATGTAAGGTGATATTCATTCGGGTGTCTTAATATATTCCAAAATATCATTACGTAGTCATTTGTAATGTGTTACAAACCGGTGTTGGATAAATATTAACTCGTTGTGAAAATAATATCGTTTAAAAATATTTATGATTAAATATTTTTAATAAAGTTATATATATATATATATATATATATATATATATATATATATATATACACTAGACTTCAAAGCCCGCCCGATGGGCGGGCATGACTTGTAATTATAATTTGGATGGTTTTAGTTAACGTAGAATTATTTTTAAGGACGCCGGTTTAATTTAATTTTTTTATGCTATTAGTTTATGATTGAGGAATTTTAAGAGAAAGTAAAGTGGCGATTTCATTCGTTGGATAGTTGCAAAGCCCGCCCGATGGGTGGCATAACTTATTAATATCGTTGGAAAAAATTAAAAAGTTAACAAAAACTAAGTTATAAACATACCAAAATTTTTATTTAATTTAACATCGAAAAGAAATAAACGGTAATCGAATATGATAGAAAAAAAGTTTCAAAGTGGTACGTAAGAACAAAGTCTCAAATCATAGCCCGCCCGTTGGCCGAGCAAGCCTTATGAATACTGCTAAAAAACTTAATTTAACGAAAAACAATGATAGCTCGCTGAATTGAAGACACTTGTCGCTGATCCCCAACTTTACTATTTTCAGGGCTACAAACAATGGCCTTATTTGTAGACGTATCACTCGTAGACCTAAAGAATCTTCCCTCATGCGATGGCGATGGTTTTGAACATCACTTGGTTGGGCACTTTTATGACTTCACTGGAATCCGCAGCATGAGATGCACCATCCGTGGTAAGAAAACAAATATTTTCAACTGAAAGAACCCTGAGCATGCACAAATAGATTAGTCAAATATTATTCATTCATTTGTGCATAAGTTGTGAATATTAATTAGATAGTTGTAGATATAAAGAGTTAGGCTAGTAAGGTGTGTAAGTAAAGAAGTTGTGAAGAAGATAGTGGTGTGAATAAGTAGTGTTGGTGTGAAGAAGATAGTGGTGTGCTTAGGTGTGAACAATTTATGAATTAGTTGTGAAGAAGGTGTGAAGAAGTTGAAGTCTTGAAGAAATAGAAGTCATGAAGTAGTGAAGATATTGAAGTCGTGAAGAAGAAGTTGTGAAGAAGGTGTGTGGTGATTAGTGGTGTGAGATTGGTTCTAGCTAGGATTAGAACTCGACATTTAGCTTAGTGTCGTTAATTGGTGTAAGTGAAAGTTCTGTAAGGTTTTCTCCGTCATAAGGGAGCTTATTGACATAGTGAAGAAAACTCTCGGGCTAGGTGCTCGGGGAGTGGAGTAGGGCAAGGAAGCTGTCCTTGCAGCCGAACCACTATAAATCCCTCGTGTCTCGGTTAGATCTTTACATCTCTCACTTCCTTATTATTTACTTACATTATTATTACTTTGGTACTTAGTTATATAATTGCTTATATTGTGCAAGACTTGAATTCACATAATATCGAATCAAAAGTTTTTAAAAGTAAACAAAGGTTTAAAAACAAAGGTTTTCATAATAAATTAAAAAGATGTAAAACTATTAAACCCTCCCTTCTAGTTTTCCACAAAACAGTTGTGGTCAAGTTTTAGATCACCAAAAGAACATTAACACCATGTTCACAATAGGGTTTTAATCAAGCGATCATGCTAACAGTGGGGTTTTGAGCTAGTAACATAAATGTTGCCCATTCTCCGATTTCTTAGAGTGCTAAAGCAATATTAACGACACACGTTCACAATAGGGTTTTTATCAAGTGATCATGCTGACAGTGGGGTTTTGAGTAACATACATGTTTAACGGATCAATGGAACCAAAATTATGACCAGTTTCAGATATTCTACTGATTTGTTCTGCTTACACCATCAAATACTCTCAAATGCAGAACGAAATAACTTGCCGACTTGATCTTGAAGAAAATACATACCACAGATGCAGGCGATAACTACGTACGCTAGTCATCAACTGTTTGAAGCGTGAAACCATGAAGAACGCCTGCAAAAACAATAAACACGAAATTTAATTAAACCTTTTTTGTCTCTAGATGGACTCATGGTGCTTTGTAACAAATACAAACAAAGGAAAACTTCATTATAATTCATACCATATATAGCATAACTGATTATGGAAGAGTAAAATAAAAGGCGTGTTGGGGATTGCATTTACCAAACTAATTATTCATTTGCAAAATGCCTATCTGAACAGACTAATCAAAACTGAGCTTGCCTTTAAAGAAACACAGATAATCACTTCTTTTAGTTGGTTGAAAAACACACTTTTCTATTTATATGCCGTTTGCAAGCCTAGTAATCAACTAATCTACTTCAAAACACGATCCCAAATACCATTAAAATTTACAACTTCTGTGTAATTTTGACCAATCACCGATTCGATCATTTAGACACATCCACTATAAGTCCATACTACTTCAAAACATCTCATTATGGTAAATGAAACGGGGTACTTCCTTGAAAGCCACTGATAGTTATGCCATAAGAAAGCTGCAAGTTCTAACCTTCAATTATTTTGACCAATCACTCATTTGATCATTTAGACACATCCACTATAAGTCCATAATACTTCAAAACGTGTCATTATGGTAAATGAAACGGGATATAAGGCCCTCTATAAGGACTGGCTATCAGATACTGGAACCTTATGGCTTTTAGATACACCATTAAACTCATCCAAATCATTAAAATTTAGCTCACTTTTGTATAAATGACAAAGAAAATCCATAGCTTACATGACATCTGAATACCACTACTGACTTTATTAGGTTAAGTCAATGGCTAGCTTTATTATTTCTAAAGTGCAAAATAACATAATTCCAGATTTTTTTTCAAATAACTATATACATCACCTGATTAGCCTCAATACAAAAATAATTGCGAGTTTTGAAGAAGTCACGTTTTGGTCCTTTAGTAAATGGATTGATCACCATGTACCAATGTATCAACACAACATTACCTTCATTAAATAAATAAAATAATAAAAAAATAAAATAAAATAAAAGATTGTTAATGATCAAATTTGTAATGTTTTATCAGAATTACATGAACAAACATGATAAATTATATCACTGCTAAAAATGGAAGTAGGAACAAATTACACATACTTATCGTTGTATCTGATTTGGTCCAATTCTACTCCTCACCAACAAAGATTCGATGGCAACTTCTTTTTTTCATTTTAAGGAATCTCCTCGGGGATATGCATGACCTACTCAAAAGAAAGGTCAATATATCAAATTGTTGTGGTGATGGAAAAGTAAAAATAAACCTTTAAAAGAAAAAGCATTGGGTCAGATGCACGAACCTCCCTGAGTAGTAACAGCTCGTATCGAACATGCTTACTTTTACATATTAATATAACATGTCGACAGATAATATTGTGCGAGTGGAAACATTATAAGGCATGTACTTAGATATGGGTTTCATGAGTTCAACTAAGAATTTCTTGGTAAACTTCTGATACATACCAATAGATGTTGACCATGGCGTGATATGTCAAACTTGCTCGAGAACAGAGTGTGGATGGTTTGTTGTTGGGCTTGAACACACCCATTGGCCCTCCCATAACATGCCCGTCTGCCTTCTCATAGATTTGGAGTGATTTTAGGATTGACCAGGCACCCGTAACACAACACCAACCATAAGCAGGTTCAAGACGTGTATCCTTTATTCCCCTACATTGGCCTACAATCACTACAAAAAGATTGTTAAAAAATATACCGGTTCTTAAAAATCTGGCGGGATGAATTATGCAATGACAGCAAGAGTTGTGGGATGTAACAGAGTTCTTCGTATCTCCATGGTATATGTTCAGGCAAGATTTCATGTTACGGAAAGAAACATAAACCACGTCAGTTGATCCACTAAATGGTAAACAACAAAATTACATTAAAATCAACTACTTTTGCTATTTTGCATAATGTCAAGCCAGCCCTTCCTCCTAAGTTTAGGCATATGTAAAAACATTTTTTCCCAATCTAGTTCAAGAAAGTTAGGTTGTGGAGACATCAGGTGTAGCTTACATGACAGCCATGCACTCATCAATAGAGTACTCCTCCATCTGTTTTTAATTTTTAAATATTATACTTTGGTATAAACTATGAAAAATTAACCCACAAGGGCACGCTTATTGTAATTCTTTTTCTCCAGCAGAATTGTAGGCCGAATTTTTAAAGGTTTGACCAACTTGTTTCAAAGATTACTTAAATGCTATATAACTGAATGCGACAGAATATAGAAAAGTAAAGACCGGTGTGTGGACTTTATATATTAACTTTGAACATTCGTCATACTTTCATTATTGGAAGAACACACAAACCTAGAGATGTTGTGAAGTTGATGACTGGATGTATGTCACTTGCGTTGTCCAAACCGATACAACCTACCATAACACAACAATAATCAGCTAGAAACAGTCCTCTTTGCACATATAAATATAAAATTAATTAGATAATCAGTATGATTTCATATTTCATTGTTGGAAATCAATATTTAATAAAAAGTTCCAAACCAACGGGTCATAATACCATTTTAATCAATGGTTGAAGCTGCATTAAACCCAACGTCTCTCGCAATTATTTCCACCTTTATCTGCTGCAACCTTTTGTGCCCGGACTCCCTATTCCTACGTAAATGTGACCTTTTGTTTTCTGATAGTATGACACAAGTTAGCGTGAAATAGTTATAGAATAAAAAAATTCATAGGCTAGCTTCCAAGACTTGCATACCCCTAAACTCAAGACCACCTTTAAACAGATCATAGTCTAGGTCATGCATATACTGGCTTGGATTTAGTACATAAACCTCAAGAGAGAATAAAAGTGTCACTGCCATGTTTACAATAGCAAACTTCGATAGACAATCCGGAAACACAATGATGGGAAGATATAGAATAGAATAGCTTGGGATATAATTTTCAGCAATTATATCTTCAAACTGATAAAGGTACCAAAAACCTCTATAAACATTTATTAATTTATATGTATGCAGTCTTTCTTATATTGTTGATGGGTGATGTTTAGGTGTCAATCTGTCTATGGCACTTTCCATATTGTTCTCTAAAATTGTGAGATTCAAAAACTATGATTGTTACCTGGAACTCGTCCTTCTTCAACAACCGCTCTTGTAGCATTAAGAGCATCTGTAAGTCTATCTTTTCTTTTTCCAACTTCCACTTCGCTGGCACCTCCAACCTGAAAGCAAAATAAATAATTTTAGATCTTTAAAAAAGAAGGTTTACTTCTGTCCTTTCAGTTTCAGCTTTCACTATTGCTACAACTATGGATTTCTCCTTTCGACTTTTTGCCTCCGCAAATAGTGTTTCATGAGGCTGAAAAAGTACCAATTTTAGATTGAGCTTTTATATAAAACTAAGCGATAACAAAAAAGAAGGAAAAAAAAGAAAAAAAAAAGAATGAAAATTGTACTCGGCCGTAATCTGCTTTTGTCAATTCAACAGATAATTAGCATGACATTTGCAAGAGAACTTCAAAACACGATCCCAAATACCATTAAAATTTACAACTTCTGCGTAATTTCTTAATATAATTAATGAAAAGTACCAATTTCATATTGAGCTTTTATATAAAACTAAGCGATAACAAAAAAAAGCAGAAAAAATAAGAAAAAAAAGCATGAAAATTGTACTCGGCCGTAATCTGTTTTTGTCAATTCAACAGATAATTAGCATGACATTTGCAAGAGAACTTCAAAACACGATCCCAAATACCATTAAAATTTACAACTTCTGTGTAATTTTTAATGTAATTAATGAAAGCTATGACTCAATGATGTTACCTCAGTAAGTTTTCACTCAACATGAACTCACGGTTATCACCACTGGCTTCTTCGCATTTGAGTATCCTTCCATGGGCAAAATTCAAACCCAAGCAAAAAGGGAATCAGTGATAACATATCAGACCAGTTCAGTTGGATATTGGGTTCAAGAAATTCCTACAAATCTTGAACCAAATAGGATTTTCATATTTTTCAAATCTCAAATCTCAAACGGTGCTAATTTAGGTTTATGGATTTCAAAAAACAAAAGCGATTACGTATTCGATTAGTGGTCAGGTTTGGGACCGAACTAATTATAATCTGAAGGTTTCCCAGTTCTATATTGAACCGAACTGGTTAAAATCTGCTTGCTAATTAGTACCATTACTTTTTATCTTTTAACCTCCTACGGTTTCGTCCATTTCTAACTGATGCAAACCCCTAATCTGGTAATAGCTTAAAAGACCAGAATGGCTTATCTCAAGAAGAAACTTTACAGTGCCAGGCTAGTAATTAGATTTTAAAATGAATAAATTCAAACACCAGTGCAAGCTGAGAATAAGACAGTATCGGGGACATGACATCATTCACAACTGCAGGTAAGATGAAGAAGCACTGACACCCATATAGCTAAAGGTAACCTAGTCAATCCATTTACTTATGCATGGGTTCATGTCCATTCGAGCTATGATATATCTATAACATTGTAACATATCAAACAAATAAATCAAAAGTAGCATACAAAAAAGGGGCCAAGTGGGTCAAAGTACGGTGACCACAAATCTCAGATTCTGGTATTGCTAAACATGGTCTTTGCTACAGACTGGTAATCATTCCGGTATTGCTAAATAGTATTTACAAAACTGGGGAGCCATGTCACATATGGGGTAAAACTTTCAGTATGATTAAGTGGTCACAACCAGTTAAAAAAAGTACTAAGCATACAAAGATAGAAAGCCAAATCAATAAGAAACCCCAAATAAAAATTGTCAAAGCATGTTATGTTTTCTAAAAGAGGGGAGATAGGAGGGGGCTGGTGGAAATGTTCTTATACCTGCAATACGTTTTATCTCTGACTGATCCACAGAATGGCTATGACTATAACTTTGAATCATATCATCATATTCATTATGCTTAACATGAAGAGCATCAATAACTACTTGTAAATGTCTAATTTCTTCTTTCATCAACTCGTCAATCTTATGTGACTGAAAAACCGCTAATAGTCTTTATAATTATATTTTTTTACAGGTTGCTGCTCAAAAGCAGACTCTGAATAACGTCGAATGTAACAGATTATATAACAAACATAATCTTGAAACGTGCTGATGCTAGTTACAAGTATGTTATTATTCTCATACCAGAAGGCCTAATTGATCTCATGGTATACAACCTGACCGCTAGAGAAAGCGTACTAATTTAATCTTGATCGTCGTGTTTTATGTAACTGTCTCATTATTCATATAATCCACAGGTGCAACAACTTATTTGTGAAAAAGATACCATGGTGAAACAAGTATAAATGAAAAGATGCGTTGGTACTCTATGAAAACACCCCTACTTTATACTGTATCTAGGATGTCATTTGCAAAAGTGGTCTAGGTCATTTGTTATGCACCACATGCTGAATATTAATCAGCAATCAGACATAAAAACATCATTGAGTCGCCACATTTTCTACAAAAACATCGTCAGAGTCAAGTCTATCCTAATAAAATTTTTTGTGGCTTACCAGTTCAGTACCTGAAAGCATCCAGGCATATGAATATCTACCCAACATGAGTCTCGACCACTTCATTTTTGGTTAGTCAAAAAATTTTCAATGATTGTTATTTGTGACTAATTTCTTAGATAACCAACTTATTTTAGGCTAGAATAACCATCAAAATAATGCTTATCAGGTCAGATTACCTTGGGTCAAAATTTGTGAAACCTCAATTTACCTATACATTATGTTGGCAGCATAATTAGGAGAGAAATAATACACACCTGCAATTATTTATACACATGTCATAATGGACTCTTTATCTAATAGCCACATAGTTGCTCTTTTGCTTTCATCCCTCATTCTTTCCAATGATTCATTAGCTGTGTTCCAAACCTCCATTCTTAGGGATGGATATTTTTTCAACTCCTCCAATGCTTATAGATACAATAATGTTACACGCACCAATGATCTAAAGAATATATATCCACCGCATATTTACTACTTTCAATAAGAAATGATCTCATCTTACACATAAGAATTTAAGTTTTTTTTTACCTTCCACGTGTTATTATCATCAGTATAATAATGATTAACCTCGGTTTGTCTAAACATTTGAGCCTTCTAATCCTCCATGTGTACTGATTACTTGTTTTTACTGCCACCAGCTAGAATACGTTGAATCTGTAAACCCCTACTGAAAGCAACCCAATGAGAAATATCTACAGGTAAGTTATAGTGACTCCGCAACCTTTTCCAAAGCTAAGCACCTAATATCTCCCAATTCTTGTCTGCATGTAGGGCATCGGTTACACACTACTGAATTCAATGCGACGTGATCCAACACGTACTAAATAACTACAAATTTCAACCGGTTACCCAACTTACCCATTTAGCCACCTCTATTAATGATTCACTATTTTAATGGTGATAACCTGTAAGAGAAAATTTAAACAGTATCAGTATCCATGATCCTTTAATTATAGATTATCGAGACTTGAAGCTACATTACTTAAATCTCCACTTTCAAACCCACATCTAAGTACTTTTCACATTTAAATATACCTCAAGAGCAGCACCTTCATTACAAAGAGTTTTGATACCTTTAGAATTGCCGTAACAGACTTGTTCATACAAAAGCTCGTACTTCGATTGTTGTACACCCATTCTTAACCTGCAATAAAAAACGTCGCACAGAGAACATTTATAGGTATGGTTGTCAAATATAAATACTAATCAAAATGTTCGATATGTGCTTAAGTAACAGGTATCGTAGCATTGTAACTGAAAGAAACCAATGACATTTGGTCTGCAGCACAGACATATGAGTTGTTTATTTTATCGCATTTATCTTTGCCATTTAAAATAGCAGATATACTTTGAAGTTACATTTTTCATACACAAAGCACCATCGTTATCAACATCTTCACCAGTATTCTAAAATCTTTCAAATGCAGAATTAAAACTCAAAACTTATGAGCTATCGTAATTTTTTACTTAAGTTCAGATGATTAATTTCATTTAAAAAGATTTAGTCTTGTCTTTTTCCTATATAATAAATAATTTTTTACCCCCTAAATCTGTGAATCATTTAAAGAGATATAATAAATACCTGGAGTATTGACCTTCATGTTCCTGATGTTGATTAACACAAATAAAGAACAAAAACAATAACAAACATCATTCATTATAACATGTAAGAGTACCAAGATCATAATACAAATAATAATAGTTCAAATAAGAATTACGTGTTTAATATTAATATGGTTGTGGAAACAAATTAGGTTTTTGTATAATGGATGAAGCTCAAAACGCCACATAAGGTTCATTAAGTTTTGTGATTGTGCTGGCTGAGAAAAGTTTATTAGGGTTTCAGTGGGAAGTATCGTGGCTTTGATTGTTTTCGTAAACCGTAATAGAGAAGATAATTATGGATTTATATTCTAGAATGTGGTCATTAAGCCATTACATATTTGTTTTGAATTATTAGTCACAACTTGTAGAGTGATCCATTGGTTGAGGTGTTTAGTTACGGTAGCAAAGCCCAATGTTCGAATCTTGCCATGACTATTTTTTAATAAAATTCTGTAATTTCATGACAAATACCGAATTTTACAAAAAAAAAAAAAAAAAAGTTAAAAAATATATATATAAAAAGTGATGACATGGCAACAATGTGATGACATGGCTGATGACATGGCTAATAATGAATTACTGGGTATTGACTGGGCAATGAGGTGGCATTTTCTTCAAATGCCTCCTGTTATATATAATGTGTGTGTGTATATATATATATATATATATATATATATATATATATATATATATATATATATATATATATATATATATATATATATTAAAGTTAAAGAAAAATATATATGTATTTATAAAAATTATATGAAATAATTAATTATAAAAATACCTTGTCACAATTTAACCCTTAACTTTACAAAATTACACTTTTTACCTTTTGGTTAAAAAGTAATTACAATTTGGTCCTTTTTGTACATTTTTCACTTTATTCCCTTGACTTTGGCCAAATGACCATTTTTACCCTTAATTTCCAAAAGAAATCGGTTTAGTCAAGTTTGGTTCGAAAGTTTATAATTTTGACAATTTTAGTCCCTTAACGTGGGACCTTTTGCAAAAATAGTCCTTATTTAACAATATAAATTCCTCGGTACCTTGAAAGTAGTGATTATAAATTACAAAACTCTTTAAAACTCGTTTTTGTATTTCTCGTTATTTCCTAAAATGTTAAACCGAGTTTCCCTTTTGAAAGTTTAATGGGCTCGTTAGCCCGTTTAAAGCCCAAAGGGTGTTTTGTTTGTTCGAAAAGTAGTGTTCGACTAGGTTTGGTTTTAGTCTAGTTTTCGTGGTGTAAAACCGTGTACGGCTTGCATGTCACATGGGTTTAGTTAAGGGTGAGTCGAGGGTGTAGATGGTCGAGAAATGTATAGGGGTCGTACGTATAAAAGTGAAATGGTAAAGCCATTCCTAGGGGTGTCGGGGCATGTGAAAGAAGTCGTTATGAGTGTAATGAAAGTGTTATACTCAATATAATGTGTGCATCGTGTGATGAGCATACGTGATGTGCATGAAATTAACATATGAAATGAAAAGGGGTGAATAACACTTACAACACCAAAATTTGGTGGTGATGAAACCGTGTGTACGAGACAAACGAACAAGTAACGTGGTACACCCTTCCCCGTCAAGCAATCCTTTATCCACGAGAGTTACCCAACTCGTTTCAACCCCACACTTCGCTTGTGTGCTCCTTGTGTTCTTCGATAGTAACCAAAGGAATAGAGAGTGTTTGAATCTTGAGAATTCTTGCAAGTGTGAGACAAATGTGCATTTAATATGGGTTTATATATAGGAGAGGCAAGGTAGTTGAGTGTTTGATCTAGTGAGACACAACCCTTAGTTGTCATTCGAGTATAGACAAACATGTCTCTTTGGCCTTGCTCTTGTCACGTCGAGTTGTGGTAGAAGGGAGCAAAGAGGGTTACTTTGGATTATTTTAAGTGTAGCTAGACTTAGTAGAGTAATTAAACAATAGGAATTAGAGCTCATGTGGTATACTTGTTGGGGAACCATGGGACACTCAAACCTTTGTGTAATAAATTTCTTGGTGTATAATGCTATGGACCGTGGGTTTGACGGCTCAATATGGTGGCTTCTTGTCGTGTGATACAAAGTCAATGGAGAGGTGATAAGTTTGTGTCGAGCTCGAGGGAAACCAAGAAAAGAAACGTGGGTTTATTTGGGTAGCAAGGGAGTTGGTTTCATGCTTCGTGTGATATGCTACGTAAAAAAAAAAAAAAAAAAAAAAAAGAACATAACTAGTCGTGTGGGCTTGTGATTGATCGGCCCAAGTGAATCAAAGAAAAGAAGCAAACTGTGTGGGCTTGTGGTTGTATTTCAGCCCAGTAGCAATGCAAAAGAAGAAATGGCATTGGGCTAAGGGTGACATCCGACCCGAAAATATGACGGTGTATCGGTGATTAGTAAAATTGTGAAATTAATCTCGGTGTTGGTGTCGGTTCGTGAAAACCATAAATATTTAAACGGTGTCGTCATACGTATATATATAGTAATAATAGTTGTAATAGCTAATATATACATAATGTCATATATATATATATATATATATATATATATATATATATATATATATATATATATATATATATATATATATATATATATATATATATATATATATATAATTTCTCGGTGTTCAAATGGGTGTCGGGTCGCAAGTGGGAGTTACCGGTGTTAACCTCATTGGGTGACATCCAAGAGTGACAATCGGGTGATATCGGGTGACAAAACATAATTGGGTGTCAAACAAACGGTGATCAAAACAATCGGGTGTTCAAACAAACAGTGTCTCATATAAAAATTTCAAATTAGCCCGCAAAAATGGCTTAGTTTCGAATAGTGTTGATAATTAGCATTAATAAATGACCTGGGATTTTACGGTGTATTACAAAATCAATATAAGACTTATCAAGTAGGTTTCTTAATTTGGCAAGTGTAGTCCCTTTGTTAAATATTTTGCACCATTAGTCCTAATTTCTATAAAATACCAACATAAAGACTTTTCTACTTTTCTAATAGCATATGTAATCCTATTTTTGAAACTTATAAAAATTGGGGTGTTACATGGTACCCTCAACTTCCCACATTGATCTTCGTATGCTACCCTGTACTTGCAACCTTGATGTTTGTGTCCTTTTTTCTTTATAGGAATCATCATCATCAACTTCACTGTTTGTTAAGACACTGATAGAGTGTTATCATCAAATAGAATGACCACATAAGTCAACATTTGCTTGCCTTTGGATTTGATATCTGCAAATATTATACAAGATAGGTAAACTGTAATACAAATTGTAATATTCACTTTCAAAAATAGTATTTACGTCATAAGCATCTATGATGGAGAAAGACATTCCAAACACCCTTTTAAGAGCTTGAATATTTTATCTTTATTCCCTAGCATTTCATTCTTTGTCCTGTTAAACAGCTCATCAAGAAACTCATTTATTTTTTCATATGTCATGGTCTTGTATGGCCCATATTTTGCTTTGATCTTATCTAATAATTCATCAGTTATCATCATGTTATCCCATACTTTTGAATCATACAAACTTTCATCTATAATCACTTTTTGCTTTCCCTTGGATTTGATACCTGCACAGATTATTCAATATAGCCAAGATGTAATAGAAACTCCAAAAACAGTATTTACATTATAAGAGCTTGAATGAATGTGAAGAAATGTTCTTATATGTTTCATATTTTCATGTTTCATGTTCTTATACAATGAACAAAGTATTTGGAAGGAACTACTAAATGTGATCACTTATACAGAATTAAACATGAAACATAACACGAGCAACTGCATACTACTGTCAACCATTCTGTAGGGTTCTGGTGGTCATCTGTACGATTATTAAACATGCACAACGAGAAAAATAAACACATAAAACCGTACAAATCAAAACCCTAAGTCCAGATCTAGTACAAGTATATAACCTAATCTAACACGTATAAAGGGTGTTTAGAAGACTTGCTTGTCAATCCTTGCTGTACGTAAGCTTCTTTGACCTTTTTTGTCGGACGAAAAACCTTCTTGAACTTCTTGCTGCCTTACAATCTTCTTTTGGATTTCTTGGCGATTATCTCTTCTTAGGTTGCGTCAAGTATTCACCAGTACTGCACAGGTAGAACTAGGGCTACGAACCTATTGCAAGTTAGGTGAGTACGAAATCGGTAAACCCTAAATGATCTACAAATCAAACTAAAGCTCGAATTAGGTTTCGGAAAGATTAGCATTAATTTCTTCTTTTACTTATATGCAAGGACTAGTTTAGTCAATAGTGCTAAGTTAGGGGTGTAAGTGTCTATAAATACCCTCCTAGTCACAACTAGGAGGGGTGAAGTCTCATTATATGCTATAAGGTGTGTGTGTTTTTCCTTCTTTTCTCTCTAAAGAACACACACCTCTTCCCATTCTTTTAAGCTAATAATATCATGTCTATCTCTTATTTTGAGCTTCTCCGACTTCTCGAACCACATAAATTAACATACTTTTAGATCCTACAATTGGCATAAGAGCGATGATGTTACATTTTGTTGATTTGTATGGTTTGTACCATTGTTAAAACTATTTTTACCATATTTTTTAAACTGAGCAATTTTTTCTTTTATCATATTTTTGTAGTAACAGTTTTTTACAAGGATTTTAGAATAAAAATGGTCAAAAGTCTTAAGCTTTTACATTCCTACATAAACATATTCCTTTTTTTTAAAAGTCCAAGATTTTAGTTTTATGTAACTTATCTTTCTTGACTTTCTGGTACCAAACCCGTGTAGATTATGTGATCAAAAAGGGTCGAAAAGTGGGATTTTAATCGAATTTTAAAGTTATGCATAAATTGTAGTTTTCTTGGTTTTGAAGCCCTAATTTTTGTGGTTTTTCAAATTTTAAAACCCTAATTTTTTAAGGACTCCGAGTTTCACACAGAACTTTATGTGTTTCTCCAAGTTTTCAGATGTGTTTCTATGATTTTTGAGAATCCTCACTAACTCCAAGTTTATCGGAGGAGGTTCTCCGACTTTGGACAATTCGAGTCTTGAAAACTCCAGATTTCCATCTGAGTTTCATATCCTACGGATTTGACAACTCTGAGTTTTGACCAAGTTGACCAACCAAAATACCATGACCCTCTGTTGACTTTAGCTATAACATCACAAGTCCAAACCGACAAAGCAAAATAACAAGAGGACTGATATGATGACTGAGTGTTAACCACAGCCATGCCAAGTCCAAAACAAAACCAAATCCTATAACTAGACTCAACCCGTATCAAACAACACCAACCATCACTATCCTAATCCCATACTCCTCAATCATCTCACGGTTACAAAACCACAACTTGAACAAAATGAAAAATACAAAGATCTCAGTCCTATCTCTTTGTATATTCAAATATTCGTTTAAAGAACATAAGCATAAGAGATTAATCATCATAGACCCTTATGAAGAATATCTTCTTTTTATATATGAAAAAGAGGAAATAATCATAACAAATATGTTATGTTCTATCCTTGTTTCGTTCAAAGATACACAAAAAAGAAATGCAACCAACAAGTAGAACCTACCCGAGATATTTATGGTCATGGACTTCATGTTCTTCGAGCTTAACTGAAAGAAAATGGGTGATGATGGAGATGGTGACATAAGTGTGACTGTGGTATAGTGATGTTTGTTAACATGAGATGATGATTAGATTATGACTAATGATGGAGATGAGACGAATTGGGTGATGAGATGTGATGATTTTGATGAATCACTAAACTGAGTTTGGGAGAAAATTTGGTGGGAGGCGTTGTGTGAAGGGAGTGTGAGTGACAGTTATCTCTAATATGTGTGTTTAGGGTCACACAATGAGAAATGTTAGGGTTATAACCGGTTATTAAGTGTTGAGTGGATCAGGTTTAAGGATTGGTCCGTGTATTTCATTTCTTATTTTGGGTTGGATCAAGCAAAAAATTGATTGGGCTACAAACTGAATTTCTCTATCATATGAATTGTGGAATGGGCTTATGCTTATTGGATCCGAAATGCAAGACACATGGGCTAAAATATTTTATTATCCAATGTATTTTAATACATTATGTGCATTTTGGTATAATGTTTGGCAAAAAGAGTGGTATGTTGGACTTACAAATTTTTACAGGGTTAATTTTTACATGGCTAGAGTTTATATTATTTATCAAATGTGACTACGGGGATTATTATTTATTACTTATTTGGGTTTGAAGTGACGTTTCATGGATGCGTTTACTTATTGCATCTTCTTTCCTCCTTCCCTTCCCGCGAAGATGACTTGTTTGAACCGTAACTCAGTAGACTTGGCTTTCTAGGTGTATATGTTTAAGGGGTTACATTATAGCGCTCACAGATTATAACTATCACTTAAAGGAGTTACGTTGTAGTGCTCAGTATCTAACGCAGTTGAGGATATGTCAAGAGGAATTGTGCTTCTAATACTTTTGTCGTGGGGTATAGAGTACACATTTTTTAGTCACAAGATAGTACAAGCTTAAGTCACAAGTCTAAGGGATTTTACTTCCTTCTCAAGTTTGACATATAGGGTTTTCTTCATATGTGGTTACTAAAGATAGCCATAGGCTTTTTATATGGGGGTTGTAAAGAGTTAGACAACTACAATGATATTGTTAGAAGATTGGGTTTATCGACATCTTCTCACGGGCTGATATGATTTATGATAAAGTGCTTCCAGTTAATGCTTCATGTACACATTATTATGTTGCTTTCGATACATCGCAACCATCATGGGAGAGAAATGTGTACATCGGGGACGCACAACAAGTTTACGTGATCGAGCTTAAAGATTTATGATCGAAAAGACGTAAGTCATCCAATAGAGAAATGTCTCATAATCGCGGAGATGATCATTGCTTCAACTTGTTACTTCAGTGTTATCGTTTCATGTGTACATCATGGGTTGATTTTTTATATGTAAGATAACTGGGATGCATTTAGTGAGATGAAAATGTTCATATTTTGTTCCCCCGAATGGACAATGTTGAAAAAGCTTCAGTCTATAGTTTGTTTTACATTTTCCGTTGCATGTTAAAAGACTAAAGACAGTATTCAGATACTCATTAGAAGACTTCTTCGGATTCAGGGCATTCATCAAAAGAGTTATCAGTTTGGGGGAGAGTACTAGTTAGGGGAGAGTGAAAAGTAATATTTTAATCCCTAATTAGATTTGCTCATGATGTTCTTCTACAAGTTGAACGATGGCAGCTGAGAAGATTCATGAAGCTGAAAGTATTAATGAAGTTTGAAGACCATGAAGACGTTCTCAGAGCTGTTGCGCTTATGTTTTGTATTTCATTTTACTTGTAGGGAATGTTGTAAGCAATCCCCATGTGACATCATTTTGGGGATAGATTATTAACCTTAAAAGTTTAGCCATAATCAGGAATTGCATTAGTTTCTTCTTTTACTTATACGCAGGGACTAGTTTATTCAATAATGCTAAGTTAGGCGTGTAAGTGTCTATAAATACCCTTCTAATCACAACTAGGAGGGGTGAAGTCTCATTGTATACTATAAGGTGTGTGTGTGTTTTTCCTTCTTTTCTCTCCAAAGACACACACATCTTCCCATTCTTTTAAGCTAATAATACATTGCCTATCTCTTATCTTGAGCTTCCACGACCTACCGAACCACATAAATTAACATACTTCTAGATCCTACATATTGCGATTGACCCAATGGTCTAAACCCTTTGGGTTTCATCGACTTAGTTGTCGCCTTGGGATGTCGGCCAAAAGGGATTTGTCCCTTTTGGTTTTTGCTCGGTCGATTGCATGAGAGAAAAAGAGAGGATGGGATAAGAATTTAGGGATCTTGGAAGAGTTATGAGAATCCCTTAAGGTGCATTTGTATTTATAGGATCTTAAGGTGGTTCTAAAATACTTGTGGAAAAAGTATTGGTATTTGACTAAAAGTTAAATACTCTGACGCCCTAAAACAAACAACCTTTAGGATTTGTTGTTTTGCCTTTTGTCATTAATTTCCCTCTAATATTATCCCGGATAAATATTAGACTTCGATTAATAACCGTTTTAACCCTGTAATAAAAAAAACGTCGTATTTTCACTTCCTATTTATTCTCTTTTCATTTCGTAACTCATTTCTTATATCTGCTTGCATTGTTCTATTTAGTGTGCACCGGTGTGACATTCAACATTCCCATGAAGGCATTTGTAAAAGCTGTTGTGTTGTTTGCACACAAATACTTTCACATTCACCTAATGCTCAACAAGACTAGATATACTCATGGAGAAACCATTTACTTGTAGGCATTACACTAGATAACCAAGGATTACCAGTGTAGCTCCCAACTTCACATTAGATAACCAAGGAGTTCATTACATAAAGGCATCACTAAGAAACATGCATCACCAGGAAACAATGTAAAGCTCCAATCTCAATGGAGCTGTTAGACAGTCAACTACAGTTCAATCTTATTGTCACCAATGTCTACAAAGATAGGGTATCATTCCTCACAAGCAGTAAATAGTAACCCATGAATACTTTCAACCTATAACTACATTTCCCTTTAATCTTTCTAAACTCTGCCAACCTATATGCAGTTTCATCCTCACAAACAAGAAAACAAAGCAAGGCAGATAAAGGGACACACTCCTAAAACCATAATCCATAAAAAAAAACACATCAGTATAACATGCTACAATTAGCAAAATCAAACTAAACGTTAACATTTCAACATCCACAAGCCGTTGCTTCCTTCCACTACCACTAGGCGATGCAACCGAAGACGCATGTATTGGACTGTATTTTCTATGCCTCCCTCTTTGTTTCTTTACAACAAATTCATTCCCGCTACCAACATTCGCAAGTCATTGCTTCCTTCCACTGCCACGAGCCCTTCCCCTCTTCTTTTGTGGTGTCGGTTTACTCGGATCAGGTATTAGACTGTATTTTCTAGGCCTCCCTATTATTTTCTTTACAACTAGATCATTCCCGCTTCTACTTCCACCACCATCTATGTTAATTGCGCAAATGGTGGAAAATAGCAATTAGGGTTCTTACGCAGACATTAGGGTTAATTTAGGGGAAAATATAAGATGCTGCTAGAAACTGAATCGTTTATGTATGTGTGGTTTAGGATGGAGGGAAGAAAGACTACTACTATGTGTTTATGCTTATGTTGTGTCAGGTGGTAGACGAGTTAATGGGAAAAAAGTCAAAAAGAAAGAGTAAATCAAAGAACGGAATGGGAAATGAAAAATATACCATCACGTGAAGCACACGTGAGGAGCTTAAAGGGAAGACAAATGAAAAAGTCAAAGGGACTATTCATGATGTGAAATGGAGATTTGAGGGATGGACGATAGAGTTATTTTGAATTAAGGATTAACGATGTATTTTAGGTACAAGTTTAGGGATGTCGGTGTATTTTTGTCTTAAATTTACTTACCATTCTTATTTGGGTTTGTCTAACTTGTACCCTAGGGGCACAAGTTAAGCATATTAAAAGGATATCGGGACCTACAGAAAATGACACAGGGATCCACAGAAACTGTACTTTTCTGTGGATCCCTATGTCTTTTTCTGTGGGTCTTGATGTTCTTTTAGTGTGCTTAACTTGTGCCCAGAAAAATCCTTCTTATTTTTATCTTATAATAACCTGAACCATACTAACCTATACTTGATTAACCTGCACCCTACTTTTCTTATTTTAATCTTATTTTCAAGTTAAGTATGAGTGAGTTTTAGGGTCTGTTTCTTATCTAGGTTTGGAATGGTATTTGGAGTTGTAAGACATAAAACCAAGGTTATAAATAGCGTGAAACGTGGTGTAGCGGCATAGCCAAGCCTCAAGCTTTAGCGTGAGGCATTGCGTCATAGCGTTTTTAAGGCGTGATTCACAGCGGCAAAAAATATTTATAGAGTTGTTAATATTAGTTAGCTAATAGGCTTAAAACTCAATGATGGATTTACTAAGCCTGAATACATACTTGTAAATAAGCTCAAGTCCAATAAATCTCTTTAAAAATTAAAAAAAGAAAAGAAAAAATTCTCAAAAGCTTAAAAAAAAGGCGTCACGCCTTGCGCTATAGCGCGCTTTATAACGCCTTACCACGCTTTATTGCACGCTACGCTTAGAGATGACGCCTTGGCCTATTTCGTAACGTGGAAGCCACGCCTCGCACTATGGCGCCGCTATAGCGCGCTATTTAAAACCCTCCATAAAACCCATGTTTGGTTTAAAATGTAAATTTATAAATAAGGCATGGTACCAATTGACCTCACGTTTTTCAATATAGTGAGGTTTTCTTTCTCTTGTTCTTTTTCTCTCTCTTTCCACTATCTTAATATATATATATATATATATATATATATATATATATATATATATATATATATATATATATATATATATATATATATTAAAAGTTAAATTATATACTTCATCTGTCCTATATTAAGTTTTCACTCTCAAAATGCACAAGTTTTAGAAAATTCCACTAATTACACTCTCCACCAATCAAATATCATTTTTTATCCACTAAAGTCTCATTTTATTGATTGAAATACAATATGAACAATTAATTTGGGACATCCCAAGATTTCATTGTGGACGCTTAATATGATACGGAGAGAGTACTAAATTTTAAAATAATTAATTTTATATCTAAATCAAATCAAAATTCAAATCAAAATCAAAATCCAAATCCAAATCTTAATCATAAACTCGTCTACGAACCAAACGGGCCCTTATATTCCCAAAATCCAATTTACCCGAGTTGAATAATACTTACTTGAGTCAGGTTAACTCGGGTAACAACATTAGAAAACTAGTATACATAACGTAAAAACAGAAAAGTAAACACTTTAGCGTGCTGGTAGATATGGGTGTTCAAAAAACCCGTGAAACCAACAAACCAAGTTGAAACCACTCAATCCAAAACCGAAAAACCCCGAAACCGAAAATAACCGAAACCGAAAAAACCTGCTTTTCATGGTTCGGTTTCGGTTTTTATTTTTAGATATCTGCGGTTAACCGAACCGAGCTGTGTGTAATATGCATGATGATTTTTAACTAAATATTCAAATAATCGTCCAAGTACTGATTATATTCTTGCACGATTTTTATTGTATAATGAATTTTTGCTCCTAGTGTAAACATTTACTAAAGATCTATGTGTGAAAATTTATTGGCATGGTCGTAACTTATAAACGTTGAATAAATTTATTTTGTTAATCTATATGTATGTTTATTTTAATGCAGTTAATGTGACGGGATAATTTTAATATGAATTTAATCTATCGGTTGATATTTAATTTTACGAAAATGACAATTTACGTTTTTGATGTTATTATTCACACTATTAAACTCTTTTAAACGTCGAAAATGGTTAACCGTAACACGAACCGTGGGTAACCGCTCATTTCGGGTACCCGCCTGTCCAGTTACCCGCATGATACGGTTCGGTCGCGGTTAGTAAAATGAATTACCCGCCCCGCGATGCATAGTTTAAATCTTCTAACTAACTGAACCGCCCCGCCCCGCCCCATGAACACCCCTACTGGTAGATAAAAGTGAGTTATCTATCTATATATTTGAATTATAAAAATGTTTTCTCAATAACTTTTAGGGGGTGTTTCTTTTTCTTTTAAATTCTCTTAGGGCACGTTTGGTAGGGTGAAATTCAGAGAAATGAAATGAAGTGCATAAATCAAATCACAGAAATGAATTCTCACAGAAATTCAATATAAATTCCAGTGTTTGGTAGCACCAGAGAATTGACTCAAGAAATCAGTATTATTATTATTATTATTATTATTATTATTATTATTATTTATTATTTTATTATTATTATATTATTATTATTATTCTTTTATTATTATTATTATTATTATTATTATTATTATTATTATTTAATATTATTATTATTATTATTATTATTATTATTATTATTATTATTATTATATAGTTTATTATTATTATTATTATTATTATTATTATTATTCATATGGAAGAATTCATTTCTATCAATTTATGAGTGGAAATCAATTCTCCACTTTTTGCAAAGGATTCATTTCCTAAGAGTTCCAATTCTCCGCTTTCTTTTTTCATAAATGTACCAAACATTGGAAATGATTTCATTTCCATTTCTCTCTCTCATCTCAATTCCATTTTCATTTCCATTAGTGCTAAAGGAAGTGGACCCAATTAATATTTTAATGTTATTTTTTTGTTAAATAGTCTATCCACAAGTCAAATAAAAGCATCCACTCCCCATTAAGAGGCATTAATGGAGGGGGACCCACATAGACCCTTAGCTAAAAAAATTAGAAATAAACAACCCCTTAGACACCGCTGAATTTTGTTTCTTAGAAATATAAATTTTAAAATCCTTTTCGCAACCTTCATTTTTTTATTAATATTATTATTCTAATTTCACATTTGTTTTTAAATATTTTTGAGCTTACCTCATTTTAATTCATAAATTATAGCTTTTCCAGTTTGTTTAAATACTTATATGAACTTGTTATGTCATACTCTCTTTATCCGAAGTTATTAGTACACGTTTACTTTTCGGTATGTTACAATTTAGTTTCTACAATTAAAAATAAATAAAGAAGTTTGGTTGAGTTTATCATATTACTTTTTGTTGAAATTAATATTGCAAATTTTAAAGAAGTTATTAAATAATTAGTTAAGAGTAAAATTGTCAAGAAAAAGAAATCAATAATAATTATGCTTTTATTACTTTTGGTGTCAGGATAATTATTTTAATAAGAGAGTAATAAATTTATATAAGTTTTCAAACATCAAAATGAAAGAAAAAAACAAAAATATTTAGAGCGGGAGTTACGGTAGTGCCATGGCCATCAGCCCATTTTGTCCAACCGCGCATCACACCGTGGGTGACGCCATGACTGCTCGCGCCGTGGTGGCCAACTTTTTTTTTAAGGTCTTGAGTTGCAGGTCCACCATGGAGAAAAAGAACAAAAAGTTTTTTTTTTTTATTATTATTTTTTTTATATAAATAATTAATTTACAGTTTATAATTTTGAAATTTGATTTCATTGTCATCTTTATTTTAAAGTTATATTAGTAACTAATAAAGTATATTAAGACTTTGGGGAGCATGTATACTAGTTTGTAATTTTTATTTGTTGTTTATGTATTATGTTTTCAATTTTTATGTAACATTTTTTAATTAATAAAGTTTATTTTAGTCAATATTATGTATGTTTTATTTTATGTAAATAAAAATAAATAGATGACGGTATCATATTTTCTAATGCCAAGCTCGAATGTGATGCCTTGAGATTTGTGGTACCATATACACTTTTGTTGACGTGGAACACTTTTTCTCCGCCGCCCGAGAAAAAGATAAACCCAAGTTTAAACAAACACCCCCATTTCCGGTGCTTATTTGAGTCGAACAAAAAAAAAAGAAAAAGAACAAGCTAGCCGTCTATCTTGTGTTGATGTAAAACTCGAATCAGTTGGCCGTTGTAATCAGGTTAGCTTCTTCCTCTTTCTTATTATATTAAGGTTTATACTATCTACAAATAATTGTTTATTTGTTTCAACACAATATTAAAAGCTTAATTCATGAGAGTACACCCAAGTTACAAGTTTGGATATTTCATCCAATATGAGATGAATAGACTAATCAACCAGTAATTAGGGGTGTTTGGGATTGCTTATTCTTTGCTGCTTTAAAATAAGCACTTCTAAAAATGGTGTTTGGATTTGCTTATTTGTTGAAAATTTACAATCAAATTCTTTTGTAAAAAGATTTGAAGGTAAATATTCTTTTCAAAAAGTAATTATAATTTCAAGCAGTTTGGTTAAGACAAACTGATTTTGCTTAAAAATAAGCAGATAAGCAGAAAAAAAAAATCAAAAAATATTCAGCCCCTTTAAGAACAGAAAACAGTGTCACACGAACGTCTTTTCTATGTTTTGTGGAAAATTTAATCCCCTTTTTTTAGTACAAAACTGAAAATAGAAAATTAAGATTTTTTTCCTCCAACTAAACGCACATTTTGTGTTTTGTGACGAAGTAGAGATACTGTCACATTTCTAATGCAGCAGTGTTGCGTTTGAGAATTTATTTTGATTATGTAAATGAACCGCCTCATGATTCTTACCATATGGGACTAGGATCCTAAATGTAGCCTGAAATAAGACAGTTGTTTTGTTGCTGTTTCTGTTCTATGATTATGCCGATACATCTAAAGCCATTAAATGGATACAATTACCAATAAAGGTCAGTCTCTTAAGCAGTTTGTAGTCGTAGGTAGATAAAAATAATAATAAAAAAAATAAATAAATAAATAAAATAAAATAAAATAAAAAGAAGGATCCCCAAAAGATATTTGTTATCCATAATATGTAACAACATCAGTTTCAGTCAATGCATATATTAGAGTTAAAATGAATCAAGTTCGTGAGCATAAATGGATGTCATTGGTATTTTGGGACTGAGTTGTTTTTCCTCTTTATTAATAAAAAGCAGTCATTAATTTATGCTCAAGAAATTGATGCCTACTAACTCAAGTATTGGGATACATGGTCAAATTCCTAAACCGGAGACCATTGTTTATGCTATATCAGGGCATTCAGAGTAGCATACTAGCATAAAAGCTCAATCTTGAGTCTTATGAGTATTATTTAACTTAGCATAGACTTTTGTTTCATTTGTAACTAGTATAGGCATTGCACTTTATTCATTGCATCGCTCAACTTACTATTTTTGCAATGAATGAGAAGAGGAAGAGGAAAAAGGTTTTTGGTCCAACTGGTTGACCCAGCTGGCTTAACACATGACCCATTCTGTATAATTTTCCTATTTTGAGCCTAATTTAAATGGATCATTTTTCCTAAAACATAGCTCCTTCATTTTGCCACGTCTAATAAAAACCATGCCTGATGGTAGTTAAACCCACAAGCTATGGTTGGTGTAATGATAGGGGGCACATGTGGTACAGCTTGCTGCTAGGCCTGTTGGTTCTTAGTTTAAATAAAGCCTTATTGCTTAGGAAAATATCAGGTTTTGTGGAGGTCTTAGGCTGTAGCCTAAATACGTGTCTATGACGGGCGATTGGTGCTGTTCAATTGTGTGAATCTGTTGTATTACGGGTTATATATGTGCTGCATACTTGTTAATTGAGTTATTGAGTGTAACTATAGTATTTTTTTTAATTTTTTTAATTTTATTTTTTTTGTTATCTTAGCATGCTGACTATTCAATGATGTGTGAACTTTGCAGAAACATGCTAGAATTGTTAAGGTAGATCATGCAGTTTTAAGAATATTTCTGTTTATTGTGACTACTATGTGCTAGAGAGCTGATAGTGAATTGGAGATGAATTGTAAGGAGCACAGGAAGAGAATGGTTAGTAGTAAAATAACGAAAGGAGTTATGAGTACGGCTCGTAAAATAGAACTTAGAAACACCATAAACTCTTGCTACTGAACTTGTTGGTCGATTCTGGTGAGGGCTATATAACATGGCGCTATTCACCCGATCTGCCACCCCGAACAAGCACCTTTACCATCGTTTTTACTTTCAACCTTTTCGTACCTTCATTGATGCAAGAGTCAAATGGGTACGAGACGCATACCTTGACTTTGCAGTCGAAAAGGAGAAAAACCTTAAACAAATCATCACTCTAAAAAACCTTATTATCTCTCAACCCTCTAAAACTATACCCCTTTCAGTCGCATCTGTTCATAAAACGCTTTTTAATCTCCCTACCACTGCCAGTAATTTCTTCCAAAAGTACCCTTCCATATTTGAAATCTTCCAATCCTCCAAACCATATCCACTCCCCCATGTCAAACTCACCCCACAAGCTCTAACTGTTCACAATGAAGAATCTAAGATACTCAACTCTTCTCGTTACCACAAAGACGTAGCTGAAAGATTAGCAAAACTGTTAATGCTTACACGAGCAAAAAAGCTTCCTTTAGATATTATTGATTTGATAAGGTATGATCTTGGTTTGCCTCATGATTTTATCCTCACACTACTTCCTGAATTTCCTGAATATTTCCAAATATGCAATATGGGTAAGAATTCTTCGGGTTCAGAAGTGTTTGGTCTAGAACTGGTCTCGTGGAAAGATTATCTTGCAACTTCAGTCTTGCAGGAAAATTGTGGCATTAACACAAGAACTCCCATTAAGTTTCCTATAAATTTACCAAAAGGGTTTGATTATGAAAAGAAAGTAAGAATATGGGTGCATGAATGGCAGAAATTGCCTTATATTTCACCATACGAAGATGCATTCTTTTTGTCACCCAACAGTGATCAAGCAGAAAAATGGACAGTGGCTGTGCTACATGAGTTGATGCATCTTCTTGTATCGAAGAAGACAGAAAAAGATAACTTATTGGCTTTAGGAGATTATTTGGGATTTGGGACGAGGTTCAAAAAAGCTTTGATTCACCATCCCGGCATCTTTTATGTTTCTAACAAGATCAGGACACAAACAGTGGTGTTAAGGGAAGCTTATAAGAAGGATCTCTTAGCTGAGAGACATCTGTTGATGGGAATGCGCTATCGGTATCTGCATCTTATGAACCAAAGTGTGAAAGTAAAGAGAACTTATGGAATTCAAGTTAATGGCATTAACAAACGCATGAGTTCTGCTACTAAAGGAGGTTAATGGTAAGTTCTCAGTAAGAGTTTGATACTCTTGGCTAGAGGCAACAGTTCAAAATGCTGTGAATTGCTTGGTCTAGAATTGGACAAAAACTTTTACAGGTCAACCCACCGGACCCGTACAAAACATTACCCGATTGATCTGAACCCGTTTTGCTACTTCTGCTATAGACTGTGTGGAACAGGCCTAGAAGTGTACACGTGACATGTAAGGCCAATATTGCTGGAATCATTGAAGTTTATGTGAGAAGTGGGAAGATGCTTACCTGAGGAAGCGCTTTCTTAAAGACAATACATGTGGTAAGAATATATAGAGAACAGATGGAACTACACCCACCGTCACATAAAGGTTGCAACTTGCAAGACATGCCTTTTGGGTTTTCACCATGAAGATTGCAAGTTTCCATTTTCATAAAATTTAGCAACTTGACCATCATCGTCATGACGTCATCACGAATTAAATTGATGGTATTCATTTGGTTATTCTTGTATTTGTCTGGAAAGAATGATATATTACCTTTTACTAAAACTATAATCCAACTTCCAACATAGATAATGAGATTTTAAAGAGTTGGTGCACAATTTAATCATTGAAGATGATTGCAACATACTGATCAACTACAATATGGCTTCCATTTAAGCTTTATATACGAGCCAGCTGTTCTCGTATGCTTGTAATTTGATTTTCTTGCAGCAGATCAAATTACAGGGTAAAATACAAGCTGAAGTGAGTCCACCTAGAAGTGGATGCCATGGAGCTTGCTGTTAGAATGTTGGATCCTATGAATATTCATAGAGGTGAGGTTAGCGCCACTAGTTTTCTTAATTTTCTTTTTCGGAATCTTTATTGAAGTATATATGGCTGTGTTTGACAATGGCCATTTTCTATATAAATTTGAATTTGTGAAACCTGATTAAAACTGATGTGTGGCAAACAGTCGCATATGATAACTTAAATCATGTTTTTGCCCATACATACGTGCCTTATATATACATGCCTGTGATTACCTCATGTGAAAAAGAAAAATAAACTAATTTCAAATTGAGAGTTGCAAAAGTTCAAAGTAGCATTCTTTAGTTAGGGTGAATCACCCTGTCACTATCTTATTATTTACATAGCAAACAGGAAGAAAATAATAAAAATTACAAGAAAGCAAGAAATTGGTAATAAGAAACATGGTTAATAATTCAGTTGTGAAATGAAAGAACCCAAATTAGTTTCAAAAACTCATATACGAGAATTCTAGACCTTTAATGAGTACATAATTAAAGGCCAATATGAACTAAACTTTTAGATGTCCCATGGCCCATGCTAATGACATTATCTGATTATCATTTTTGTTTAGTTCAAAGATACTTCTCAAGTAGGTATTCATGCCAAAAACCTAACTTCTGAAATTCAGCCCAATAGATAAAAGGTTTGCGTGGAATTTTATTGGACATCCAAATCTCTCTTCAAGTAGGGGGGCTAGAATGATCAAATTTTGTGAGGCCTCTTGATTTTCCCAAGCATTCTCTAATCTCTCTATGCGCTGAATCACCTTATGTTACCTTATATTTTATTATGATTCACATCACTTTACAAATGTTATACTTGTAGTAATTTTAAAAGATTTGGCAATATGAACCAGATTTGGGAGGATAAAATAACGGGCCAAAACGTGTGAAATTGGTTTGGGTTGACTCATACAACTTTTTTGTCCAATTTTTTTTGTTTCAAATAGTTGGTGTTTTAGATAGGATTACAAGGATTGTATTATTTTTATTTTAATTAATAATAACTTAACTTTTTATGATCAAATGAGTTAAGAGGTCTTGTGGACTAAGAATACGCTTTCGCTACTTTTAATCCGGTCAACCCGTTTCTCTTTTAGCTGCTAATTTTCGTTTATTTAATTAGAGAATTAAAATAACCATTATGAATGTATAAGTAAACATGTCAAAATTTCCATCTCTACCGTCTAGGTTTACCTTCACCGGTTGACTTATGTTGGCTCATAATTTGCTACAAATATTAATGTATATACCAATGCCATAGTATAATCGCACACAACATGCATATACATAGGTAGCTCAATCCGTTAGGAGCTATTTGGTCACAAGGAATCCCCACTTTAAGGTATCTTACATATATGATCAGGGTGGCTCAAGCCTTTTCGAGGCCTCGTGTGAAATCTTTAAATTAGGTCTTTTTGATAATTACTCTTTTTAAAACTTAATTGGACGAATAGAACGTCCAACTATCAAACCAAATACACTACAAAAGTCTAAGAATTGATTGAAGATAGTTTAGATTTAACAAAAGAACTAATTAGGGTAGTGGCAGCCATGCCGCTAAGGCAGCGGTTTGCCCCCAAACCGTCGGGGAACACCGCCGCCACCCCAGCGGTTTGGGTGGGCGGTTTGGTTCAACGGCAAACTTCACTGCTGCGGTTTGGAGTATTTTTTGAACGTTTGAAAAAAAAATGAACGTTGTGCATTGAAAGCACAAATCCGAACGTTGGCTTGGAACAAAAAAAAAAAAAAAAAAAAAAAAAAAAAAAAAAAAAAAAATCCTATAAATACTATACTATATCACATACATATTTCATACTTTTATCATCTCTATATCTTAAAAATCATCTCTATATCTTAAAAAAAAAGTGTAGCATGGATCAAAGAAAATCTAGCTCAATAAGGCGTGGTCGTGGCGTTCGTGGACAACATTTTCGTCCGAAAGTTGCAACTCAACAACACCCTCATTCGGCCTACTATCCCCAACCTCCACCACCGGTTCAACCACAATTCTTTCAAGAACAATTTTATGTACGACCTCCACCACCGTTGAATCCAAGTCAATATAACGTAATTATGACAAATGAGTTCAACCCGTTTTGTGACTACCGTGAAGGTCCTTCACGTGGTGAGCCTAGTGTTGAGCGCGAACTACCTCTATATGATGATGATGATGATGATGATGATGATGAAGAGGTTGAGTTTGTCCCCGAAACGCAACAACAAACTCAAACCGGTATTAATTTCTATACGTTATTATTTTTTTTATACGTTAATTTTTTTTATACGTTATTATTTTTTATATAGATGAAGATGTTCAAGTTGTGAAAGTAAAAACTAAGGCGGATAAAGTGGCTTGGACGACGGCCCAAGAGGTTGCTTTGGCAAAAGCGTGGGTTTATGTCTCGACATGTCCAAAAGTCGGGAATTCACAACGTAGAGAAAAGTTTTGGGAGAGAATTACCGAACATTTCACTCAAAACGTGAAAGGTATTACCCGATCTCATCATTCATTGAACACGAAGTGGACAACTATGAATGCCGCCATGAGTGTCTTTAACGGGCTATACATCCAACAAGTAATTTTTTAATACTTTTCTTAATTTATATTTTGTTAGTTTATATACTTGTGTTAATTTATATACTTTTGTTAGTTTATATAATTGTGTTAATTTATATACTTGTAGAAGCGTATTCGGGAGAATGGATGTGGCGGTGTGGATGAGTTGAAAAATGCCTTGGCCGATTTTAATAAGAGAAATAAAGGCAAATCTTTTACTCATATTGATGCATGGGAGGTTGTTAGGGGAGAACCAAAATGGTTGGAACAACCATGCTTTGTTCAAACATCTTCGGCATCTAATTCCGACAAATGAAGAAAGTCGTCGGAATCTACCTACTACGAGTCGGGAAGCAATGAGCATGTCGAAACTGTTATTCCCGATCTAAATGATGACACAACTCCAACAAGGAAAAGAAAAGGGAAAAAGATTGCTAGCGAGGCATCGACAAAGAATAGTGTTGTTGAACAATTCGAGGCCTACACGTCAAAAAAATCACAAATGTTGGAGGAGGAGATGGAAAAAAAACGTGCAAATGATGCATTGGCCGAAAAGTTGATGGCGGCACAACTCGAGAGTGTTAAAGAAAAGCAAATGTTTCGGGCCTTGAAGTTCTTTAACGAACCACATGATCACATAACCAATCAGGTTGTGTGAGATTTCACTATTGCTAAAAAACGTCAGATCGCGGAGAAATATGGATGGCCTACGGATATTTAGAATAATTATGTTTTTTTTTTTCAAGTATTGTGTAATTTTCTTTTTAAAGTATTATGTATTTTTATTTTAATTATTAATGAAATATTATGTTTTTATTAAATTATTTATTTATGAAAAAGAAAAAAAAAATTGGTGGTTTGGGAGGTATGAAAAAAGTATGGTTGCCACTAAAAAAGGGTTGGGAGGTATGAAAAAAGTGTGGGTGAGGTGGAATGATATTATTGGTTGGTTGGGAGGTATGAATTTTTTTGAGAGGTATGGTTGCCACCACCCTTAGTATGAACACGTAAACGAATGAACATTGATGTTCGTGTTTGTTTGTTAAATAGCTTATTCTTGTTGGTTAATTACAACACTATTCATAAGTGATTTTTGAAGTCTAACTGAATATTGGCTATAAGGCATTAGAATTTGTAGCATTAAATGAGCTTAGTCCACTATTCTGTAATAATAAAAGGACCTAGTTCGCGTTTTTTAAATTCAAATAAAGACTGTCTCATTGAACTAAAGAATAAACAAAAAAGCAAGAAAATATCGCTGATATTTATAGCAATTTTAGTAATTCGGGGACTTTAATATATCGAGACCCAAGATGAATTAAAAAATATGTAGCAGACATTATTATTATTATTATTATTATTATTATTATTATTATTTACTTTTTTGTAATTATGATTTCTGACTTTTTGGTCGACTAATTCATGGGATTTGAACCTACCATCACATAGACTCAAACCCAGAGACGGAGCCAGTGGGGGACTGGCGGGTGCTCGGCCACCCCCAACTTGCCCACCTCTTAGGTTGTGTTTATGATTGAGAACATATCGTTTATAAGGTAATAAGCTTAATATGAATGGCTTCAAAAAACAGAGTACCATTGTTGTTAGATGGGGAAGACGACTAGATGTAATTATGTGTTTATATGTGGTCCCAGGAAAAGCTGCCCTTCGTGACTATGTATGTGTGAAGTTTTAATGCACCCCTTTTAGTGTTTAACACTTGACGAAATAAACCCCTATCTTAAATATGTTGTTCACAATATTTGGTTAGAGATAAAACAGTACATACATGTATAAAAAGGAAACTCTAAAAACTATATACATTTTTTTTTTAAAATTTCATCAACCATTTGATCTGTTAATTTTTTTCCAAAAAAAGTATTAAATAAAATTTAATGTATATCGAATAAAACTGAGCCTTTTTATGTATACTTAAAGTTACGTTGATCTATTAATTGTGTGTTACTGCTCGTGTTATATACCCGTAATATATAATTACGGCCCCCCTTAACTCAAATTCCTGGCTCCGTCCCTGCTCAAACCAACTAATATATGTGACAAACTATATTTACACAAAGAAAGTTAGAAAACAGGGGCCATAAATATTTGAAAGCTTAAAGCGGTGACTTTATTTGTTTTACCATTAAGCGACCACGATATATGATTGATGTATTTTTGTCTACCTATTGGTATATTTATAATTTTTATATGCAAGAAAAAACACGATATCCAAATTGTGGATATATGACATTTAAGGTTATACTGAGCATTTTGCAACCAACGGTGATAAAAGTGGCGAAGAAATGGTGGGTAAATGTCTCTCATAGTGAAAAAATTTGTACTATAAATTTTTTTAAATATCTGACTATTTTTATAATTTACGCATTAAACGAATTAAATGTAGTTCTTAAATATAATCAAAGTTTGCCTCATCAACCATGCATAACTTTCTAACTTCGTCTCTGATGACAATTAAGCTAGGATCATGTTGACCTATTCGTGCTCGTGAGTTGTCGGGTCAGCATCACTTATACTTGATCTGAAACTCCATGTTGCTTTAAGAATTTGACGGCTTCTAAAGCTTATTCTTGTATCATGTACGGAGTATTTTATTCTCTTGAGTGTGAATGTGCGTCGATTAAATTTGTGTTATTGAAAATTGATCTCGACATAGAATAGTGTATATTTGTTAATCACAGTTTTTTTTTAACTTTTTAAAAAAGACTTCGGCTTTACACGCATTGGTTCTAAAGTCTCCATCCTACTACTCATTCATTCAATAATTGGGTGAACGTAAATTTGGTATAACGTATCACATTTTGGATAATATTCAGAATATAATAAATAAATGGTAGTGGTTGTATATTTAAAGATAAGACGTTAGAGGGGAGGGAGTGGGCTCGGTGAAGGCTCGGTGAAGGTCGGCAAAGTTCGGTAACACCGCCGCCAGCCCTTCGGCAAAATTCGGGCAATGTGATTTTCGGTAACTTTTGCCGATTGGAAATGTGGAGACATAAGGCCGGTTATTTATTGGGTATTGGTGAAGTGTGAGTTGTAAGGTTTTTATTGGGTATTGATGATGTGGCAAATTGGTGAAACCAATGCCACCAAATTGGTGAAAATTGGGGTGAATTGGTGAAGTGTGAGTTGTAAGGTTTTTATTGGGTATTGATGATGTGAAAATTTGGCAAACTTTGGTGAAGTGGTGACCACTCCCCCCGCCCTTAGAGAAAAGTAGGCTACAAGTTTTTAATATCAAAATCGCAATGAGTAGCAGTTCAGTCCTTATCAGTTTTGATAAGACGACGTTAAAAATGAAAAAAACATGAGGGGAAATGCTAAGGTAGTAAAATGACAAAATGTAGGAAACTTCGAAGAAAGTGGGACTTGTACTACATTTTTAACTAAACATGCACGGAATATAAGTACATCAAATGTACCCGTTTATTTTTTTTGTTATTGGTTAAGAGCTAAGAGCATCTACAATGGAAAAACCTTTAAAGACTTTTTGCATTTAATGCATTTAATGCAAAATGCATTTAATAACTAAAGCTTTGAGCAAATATTTGAGGTTCACTAAGTCTTTGAAGAAAAGCTTTTCAAAAAGCTTTTGAAACAATGCAAAAAACCTCATAAAATGACTTTTTGAAATAGTAAAAAGCTTTTAAAAGCTTTACCCATTGTGGATGCTCTAAGCCATATCTAAAAAAATCATAAGAAAATATCCAAAAAAATAGGTAGCATATCTTGATTGGGTTAATTAAAAAGGATGGTGAGAAATTATTTAAAAAGTGATCAATCAAAACATGACACATCATTTTTTTTTAAAATTTTTTGTAGTTCTTTTATTGACATAGCATAGCTCAATTGACAATTAACTTTTTATTTTTTGATTTTTTATTATTTTCTATTGTAAAACTATAAAATAGAAAAAACGAAATAAAAAATATAAAATAGCGGGCCACAAAGGTAAAATATTTTTAAAAGATGAAAACCAATAGTATCACCTTTTACCTTTTCTTTCTACTCTTTCCGTTTCAAAATTATTGTCTACCGAAAAAAATGCACAGTTTATTGTTGCATTCTATCTTTTACTTTTTTGTAAAATGACAGTTTTACCCTTATTCAATTAATTAAATTTTTAAATGATGTTTGTAATTTTTAATATCATTATATGTAATATGGTAAACTTGCTACATTTTTCACAACTATATTTGGAAGGGGACAATAATTTTGACATAACCCAAAATGAAAAGAGAGACTATTAATTTGAGACGGAGGGAGTATAACACTACGAGCATCGAAAAACATGTGTTGTTAAATGATTTTAGAAGTCCTAAAGTCCGATTTCGTGTTAGAATGTGTATTGTTTTTTTATGGTTTTCTACTAAGAAAGATAACCTGGTACAAAGTATACAATAACAAATACGGAGTAATACGGCCATAGAACTATAAAACAAACAAAAAGTCTTTATATTTGGTCTACTTATTAAATGATTTTAAAAGTCTAAAGTCTGATTTCGTGTTAGAATGTGTATTGTCTTTTAAGGTTTTCTATTAAAAAAATAATGTGGTACAAAGTATAGAATAAATAATAAGGCAATCGAAGGAGTATAAAATTACAGAATAAAAAATCTTTATGTTTGGTATAACTATAAAACCATGCATTCATACGTCTTTAGGCATGAAAAATGTGTTGTTACTGCTCATGACTATCATCACGCGTGGTTGGTGCTTTTGTGTTGGCGTGGTTTGGTGTTCGGCCTCGCCAAACTAAAAAAATTGAGTTCTGTGAGTGTCTTGTATGATATGTTTGTATTTAACAAATGCATGTTTGTGTGATAAATTTGACGTTACAGAGGTTTAGTAGTGTCAGTGAATGATAATTTGATGCTGATATAATTATCAATTTGATGATGATTTAGTGAACAATATTACACCCACCATGCGTAAACCACCATTGACCACATGAGAACAATATTAAAACCAACAATCTTTCACGTGTGGTTATCATATATAATTTAGGTGGTTTGGTTAACCCAATGTCAAACAAAACTTTTTTGTTCTTGCATGTCACTGCATGTGTGCCAATATTTCTTAGAGCATGTTTATGCTTAAGTGTTACTCGTATTATGTTTTTTGTGTGATGGGTTTAACATTAACATGGTTTGTTCGTGAGTTTGATGGTGGAAGTGTAACACCCCAACCCGATAAGGGTAGAAGTATTACATTACAGTGACATATCAGAACAAACACAAGCATGTAATTCATAAATACAAAAGAAATTCAGGGTTTACAAATGAAAATCTGAAACTACAAGGTTACAAAATAAATACTAAGTCTAAAAGATAGGAGCTTCTTCTAATCATCTCTAGTCCAGCGTAACTATTAAAGCATAGTCTTCTAAGTCCAGTCACACTCTCTTCCCATAACCCAGCTTCCTACTAAAACCTGCCGCAGGAAAAGGAAATGCGGCTGAGCTTAAAAAGCTCAGTGAACAGATATATAAACAAAGTAATGATAATGAAACAGAACAGAAGTATAGTGCATTGGGGAAATATCATAAGGAATAAGCAATAAGAGTAATAGAAATGAAAAGAATAGGATAGTCATCCACCACGAGCCCAAAACTCAAAGTCATAACTCAACATCATAATCTCAAAGTCATAAGCCGTCAATTCATAATCTCAAAATCAGAGGGGATACCTCTCAGGCAACCAGATAATATGAGGGGTGTCCTCATGTATCATAATAGTGGAGTAGCTAGCTCCCAGAAATTGTGAAAGGCGTGTATTGCACACAGCACCAGTCACCTCAAAGTCAACTCAAAGTCATAGTTAAATCCACTAAACAGATCAGATCTAGGATTGCAATCCATACGCCCCTTACTCAAAGTCAATCTCAAAGTCATGTACTCAAAGTCATAATAGCCGGCAGATAATCATAAAAGGGACGGCGTGAGAAATCACTCACCCACACATGAGTCATGCCAGTGGTGCATCACAGACATGCCTATGGTACCTCCATAGGTAGGGAAAACATAAATGGCTCGGGTATCAAACTAAGAGTCAGGTCTCAAAGTCATGCAAAAGGTCATATAGCAAAGGTTTATCTCAAAGTCATCTCAAAATCATATCAGAAATAGTATTCAAGGTCCATCAGAGTTTATCAGGTCAAGGTTCATATTCAAAAATCAATTCATGGTTCAGTTCAAAAGTCCGTTTCAAAAGTTTCTATTAAAAGTCCAATTTAAATAATCTTTTAAAACAGTTTTCATAAAAATGGTCTTTCAAAATATAGGGTTCATGAAAGTTAAATAACCTTTCTTTTAAAAAGAATTTTAGCATCATTTATAAACATCCTTTCAAATCGGTTCTTCTCAAAACATTTCCATGGCATAAATAAAAGGTTTTCATAGCATGGTTTCATAACGGAGGTCATATCAAGTGGGATCAACAGAGAAGGTTCAAGTAAAGGGGATCATAGCAATGGCATCAATTCGGGAACTAACCGATCAGAATATGAAAGAGATCATGAGAAACCTTTTAAGAAAGGTCAGAATATCTGTACCTTATTCAAAGCAAACAAACAGGAAAGAAAGGTCACAAGGTGATCACTCCTGCTTTACGGAACCTATACGAATTAAATAGCAAGTATTACATTAAGTTCATATATATTAGGTTACTCATCTTAGTATGCTTTCCATTTTTAGTAACTTTCTATCTTTAGTGACCTGCCAAATATAGTAACTTTCCATATTAAGTGAGTTTTCCCATATTTAGTAAGTTTTCTCATATTTAGTAAGTTGGGCTAAAAGTGTCATTTATTTAAAGTGCAGGGTTACAAATACTCATATAGCATATAATAGGGTTAAATAGCTCATAATACATAATATAGGGTTTAAATTATAAATATGTCAACGTGTAGGGTTAATATGGTAATTATATGCCACTGAGTTTCATTTCTTAGGTTTTATATGATGTTTTAGTAAAGTATAGGGTCTAACATGATAATGATCAAAGTATAAGGTTAAAGTGACAACTTATCATAGTTTAGGGTTTAAATGCGTAAATTGGTCTTAGTAGTAGAATTAGAAAACAAATAGAACAGATCATGCTCGATACCTTTAACCATGCATTCTTAAAATTTCTAATATAGATCCATGCATGCAATGCATATTACACAGAATATCCATGCGACAGTTTTCGACGCAAGGCAGTTTATACGATTTGTGTTTTATTCTTTACGTGACAAGTGAACTTAGTTATTCATCTCTTTGGTGTGAACTTATTTTAACGAAACGAAGACGAACAAGTGACATGATAACGTGACATACGCTCATACGAATTATAAAGAATATCAAAACGAGTTCTAGACATGGTTTGATAAAAGACCCATGCTCCGCGAGACATGATCGATTTAAAGTTCCTCTTGTGGTGCGTTTAAAAGAGCATTGAGGCAGAGTTTTGAAGCTTGATTAATGGTTGTATTAGGGTTGATATAGGTTGTTCAAGATGACACAAAACAGTCAATAAAATCGCGACATAGACAAACAAATAGGTGTACACTTTGATGATTGTGTGACCAGTTAACGAAGCACACCATATGTATATTTACTTGATTCTAACTCTTGTATCATTTCGATCTATGTGATAGGTTTATAACAGGTTTTTAGTCCCTTCTTGGCTACTCGAACTCACGCATAAACACACCCTTTTAATTTATATTAGCGAATCAAAACAAGACCGAAAGCTTGCATTCATGGATCTCTTTTTATGACTAGGTATAAATATGTTGGTGTCATGTATATATAGGCCAAGATTAAACATATTAAAACCATTCGAAAACAGCAAGCGTAGATCGACTAAACCAAGATCTTGATCGTTATTTTATGTGAACATGTTTTATGATTTCATGCGATACTTATATTCGATTAGAAAGCATGCAATACTAGTCAGTAATGAAATGGAAAACACGATCGAAACAGAAAACAACAAGAAGAGAATTGAACAAGGTTTGTGAGACAATACCCTCGTAGCGTGTCGAAGCCAAGAAGACAACAATGATCGAATACAACCCACACCGAAACCAAGGAACATCCAAACCCTCGAATCAGGAAATACACCCACGTCCAAAGCCTCCTTGTCGCACAGAAAATCAACCACAATCACACCAACTAAGACCACACAAGACCCTCCCCTTTGCACACCTTTGATCGAACAGAAATGGGAGGAAGAATTGATAGCCGCCAATATTTTAGTTATAGGTTTTAGGGTTTATTTTCGGTTTTGTGAACTAATTAAAAGTGTGTGTGATATATTTGTGGGGTGTCTTTGATTCGGTATTAAAATAAACGAGTGGGAGGTTGGCTAAGCAAGGAAATGCCAAAAATCAAGGAGAGACTTGGAGAACTTGCCATCTTAAAACAAATCATGGGCCTGGACGTTTTACCAGTCTTCATTCGTTGTGTACATAATAAAAGTTATTCGGAGGTGACATAGAAAACATGACATGTGTTAAGGCATGTACAAACTTTTTTTTTTTTTTTTTTTTTTTTTTTTTTTTTTTTTAACGTAAGTTTTATTATTCGTATTACGTTTTTCGTTCAATTACTACTGATTAAATAATTAGGTTATAATTGAAACGAAATGTCTTAAATAATTAGACATCTTTTATAAGTTCGAGATTAGAGGGTATTTTGGGTATTTTACGTGTTCAGAAATTTTGGGTTTTACAACTCTTCCCCTCTAAAAAGAAAATTTCGTCCGCGAAATTGAAATCACCAACGTCATACGAAGACGTAGCAAATCACAAATATCGTCGCAAATATCCTCACGCTCAGGGAGGTTCTTCCAAAAGATATTCAGACCAACTGGTTTCTCATGACTCGTAGTTAAAGTCAAAACAGTTTCAGATTTCTTAGAAGGGCATATCATACTGAATTTGAATCAAAAGGATAATGTACCAAACATAACGGATGATAATCGAATTCTCCAGGAAGAGGTATAAAAATACATAGGATTTTCATCGAATTGATTAGGCGAATCAGATGAGAATACATTGAATTGTAGCAAACATGGGGTGATATACGGTTTAACCCTTCAGCTTCTCAGATAGTCTCGGCTTTTAGATAACCTTCCAAAGGTATTCTCATAAACAAACAGGTCTCATTTCCTCAAAGTCCACAATCACATATTTTACTCATAGCAGATCATAATGAACAACTTCACGAATGCGAATCGTATACGGACAGAAAGCATATCGTTAGATATCGTTAACGGCAGAAATTTCATAATGGAACCTAAGATTCTTATCAGAAGTTGCAAAGATCAGCAAAACACGTGTCGAGAGTCCAAACGTTTCGAATCGTATATCAAGGACAGCAGATTAAACGTATAGGTAGAATGAACTTAAAGTCTCACTAAACTCAGATGATCTTGATCAGATGCCAGAATTCTAAAGGTTCTAAAGCACTTCTTAAAATATCATATGCCCACCATAAGTGCACGTTATATGATGTAAGTATTATCACGTTGGCCAGGCGTCATAATACTGGCATCATATACATATGCCCTCATGCTGGTCATACTTTATCTCAAGTCGTGAGTCAAAACCACCTATCTTAATCCACCTAGTACTTCTACAGTCTCAAAGATCGTCAGAAACAAACAACATAACTAAGAGAGCGAAATTACTCGAAGAGTAACGGAAATCCGAGAATGTCATTCAAAAATTAAGGTACGTCATCAATAGCGTCAATCCTTTACAGAATCATCTCGTCTAAACACAACGTCCGCTTCAAAATCCGTCCACTCAATTTCAGATTTCCAATTTTCCTCCAAGTTGGGGTAGCCTGTTTACTCTTGTCCATCTTACCTCATGGTTAAAAGAATTTAAAACTCGAGTCTGGTTCCTCCGGTCTTCAGCAGCTCCTCTTGGTAGTGTGGCATCGTAACGGCAGTCTCTGACACGATCACTGTGCATCCCTCCATCCGCAGGTCTGCTTCTGCTCTCAATTCATCTTAGTACAACTAAAATGAATAGAGAAACAAGACTGCGTTTCTTCGACAGGTCTTCTAACCTAGCTCTAGGTTTTAAGGTACATGATGTTGTTGTCGACTCCAGGTTGTGTGTTGAATGGTTCGTCTTCTTTGGTCTGGTTGTCTTGATGCCCGAACTGAAATCTTCACGCGTTGCATGATGTATGATTGAGCACTATCCCAGTTCCTCACTTCTCCTTGTATGCTTCTTCCATGGTAATGCTTGTCGCAACCATCTTCTACGACTCTTCCACCAAGTTTCTAATTCCGATAACGATCTTCGATCTTGGTCCTTCTTGTGAAAGCTCTGTCTTTACATTATACAGGGTAGTGTTGTCTATTATGCTTTCTGAACGTCAATCAAATTTCTCTTCTAGAACAAAGGGTCGTCTCCCCAATAATCTCTATATTCTTCTTTCGTTTTAGAACATAACACAATGTCATACTATGACAATTTGTCCAAAACACGCGAAAAACATGATTATTCTAGCCAACACCATTGGCATCATTCAAGTTCATAATTGTTATAACGAGTGCAAAGGCAACTTCAGAAATCATCTCAGAGAATTTTCACATCGCCTTCTTTCTTCTTCAGGAACTGAAATACTTCCCAAAGGTTACTCTCGGTTAGTTAACCCCCTTCTTAGAAGTTTTTTTGTGGTTGCTTCTTCAGTCCTTCAAATCTAAAATGATGCAATCCGACGCGGAGTTTCAAAGGAAGACCAAATTAATTATTGATACGCGGAAACAGATAATGATTAGTAATAGTGGTACGTTTAAGTTCACGATAGTCGATACGTCATCGCATACTCCTCTGGTTTTCTTTATAACTAATAAGAGCATCCAAAGAGAAATCACCAAGGTTGGCAGAAATCATATTCCATCAGCTCCTTCAATTCTCTCAACTTCTATGGCACCATGGTTTCTTCACTAATATCAGTTCAATGTCCACTCTACTTCTTAAGCAGGAAGGAGTACCAAAAGGTTCATCAGAGAATACCGGAAAATCTTCGTATGACAAAATAATTCCCAATAGTAGAACTTTCCAAGGGTTGATAATAATGGTTTTCAGGACAACTTGGTAACCACATGAGTTTGAGGTAGGTGTTTTTCCATAGTGGTAGAAATTTTAGCAGATGTAGAGAGTCATTATAATGAAATAGAGTGAAGCAGATTCTTAAGGTCACATTTCAGATATGGTAGTCTATGGTATCTTCACGAATAGTCATTCAGTCCAAAAGACCGTACAATCAAACATATCAAAGTCAAAGGATTTCATAGAGTGAATACAGTCGTCAAATCATACAGATAGTTCATATATCAGAGTCAAGTACATGGTTCAACAAAATGTTGGGATGGATAAACGAACAGTTCAATGTGTGGGAATTTCATTTTAGCTTCCTAGCATAAGTAGCAGGTAGGATGTGTATCGTTGGTAATACGAATATCGTATAATCGTCAATTGTGAGAGGTACAGAATCTCAGTTATCCGCATCATCATGCTTAGTTAACAAATCCATATAGAGATAGTATTTACATCGTACCCTTTCAAAGGAAACTGTTGGCAGAACAAGGTTCATCATTCCAAGAGAGGAAACAAAACTTCTCATATTCGTGGTTCATAATTACCAAAATTCTCATAGGAGTAATAATGGATCATACAGAGTTAAGTAGTATCGGATGATACATTCATACCCAGCGTAAGTAATGAATTTACAAAATGTGTCGAACACATTGTGGTTGAATGACCTACGATGTGGTCGAAAAGGTGTCAAACAGCTTATCAAACAAATCGGAGGCGGAGATCAAAATCTGAAGGTGAAACTTAAATGTGTAAGGTATCCAGGTAGCTTTCCGAGGTATTCCAAACTTACTTGGTTACTAAGCTTAAGTTTCAAAACTTCTAACTTCTGAAACAAAGGTCCTTATAAGGCTTATCTAAGAGCAAAGGCACGATCAGAGTGATGCGGAAGCAAAGGTTTATCTCAAAGTCATCTCAAAATCATATCAGAAATAGTATTCAAGGTCCATCAGAGTTTATCAGGTCAAGGTTCATATTCAAAAATCAATTCATGGTTCAGTTCAAAAGTCCGTTTCAAAAGTTTCTATTAAAAGTCCAATTTAAATAATCTTTTAAAACAGTTTTCATAAAAATGGTCTTTCAAAATATAGGGTTCATGAAAGTTAAATAACCTTTCTTTTAAAAAGAATTTTAGCATCATTTATAAACATCCTTTCAAATCGGTTCTTCTCAAAACATTTCCATGGCATAAATAAAAGGTTTTCATAGCATGGTTTCATAACGGAGGTCATATCAAGTGGGATCAACAGAGAAGGTTCAAGTAAAGGGGATCATAGCAATGGCATCAATTCGGGAACTAACCGATCAGAATATGAAAGAGATCATGAGAAACCTTTTAAGAAAGGTCAGAATATCTGTACCTTATTCAAAGCAAACAAACAGGAAAGAAAGGTCACAAGGTGATCACTCCTGCTTTACGGAACCTATACGAATTAAATAGCAAGTATTACATTAAGTTCATATATATTAGGTTACTCATCTTAGTATGCTTTCCATTTTTAGTAACTTTCTATCTTTAGTGACCTGCCAAATATAGTAACTTTCCATATTAAGTGAGTTTTCCCATATTTAGTAAGTTTTCTCATATTTAGTAAGTTGGGCTAAAAGTGTCATTTATTTAAAGTGCAGGGTTACAAATACTCATATAGCATATAATAGGGTTAAATAGCTCATAATACATAATATAGGGTTTAAATTATAAATATGTCAACGTGTAGGGTTAATATGGTAATTATATGCCACTGAGTTTCATTTCTTAGGTTTTATATGATGTTTTAGTAAAGTATAGGGTCTAACATGATAATGATCAAAGTATAAGGTTAAAGTGACAACTTATCATAGTTTAGGGTTTAAATGCGTAAATTGGTCTTAGTAGTAGAATTAGAAAACAAATAGAACAGATCATGCTCGATACCTTTAACCATGCATTCTTAAAATTTCTAATATAGATCCATGCATGCAATGCATATTACACAGAATATCCATGCGACAGTTTTCGACGCAAGGCAGTTTATACGATTTGTGTTTTATTCTTTACGTGACAAGTGAACTTAGTTATTCATCTCTTTGGTGTGAACTTATTTTAACGAAACGAAGACGAACAAGTGACATGATAACGTGACATACGCTCATACGAATTATAAAGAATATCAAAACGAGTTCTAGACATGGTTTGATAAAAGACCCATGCTCCGCGAGACATGATCGATTTAAAGTTCCTCTTGTGGTGCGTTTAAAAGAGCATTGAGGCAGAGTTTTGAAGCTTGATTAATGGTTGTATTAGGGTTGATATAGGTTGTTCAAGATGACACAAAACAGTCAATAAAATCGCGACATAGACAAACAAATAGGTGTACACTTTGATGATTGTGTGACCAGTTAACGAAGCACACCATATGTATATTTACTTGATTCTAACTCTTGTATCATTTCGATCTATGTGATAGGTTTATAACAGGTTTTTAGTCCCTTCTTGGCTACTCGAACTCACGCATAAACACACCCTTTTAATTTATATTAGCGAATCAAAACAAGACCGAAAGCTTGCATTCATGGATCTCTTTTTATGACTAGGTATAAATATGTTGGTGTCATGTATATATAGGCCAAGATTAAACATATTAAAACCATTCGAAAACAGCAAGCGTAGATCGACTAAACCAAGATCTTGATCGTTATTTTATGTGAACATGTTTTATGATTTCATGCGATACTTATATTCGATTAGAAAGCATGCAATACTAGTCAGTAATGAAATGGAAAACACGATCGAAACAGAAAACAACAAGAAGAGAATTGAACAAGGTTTGTGAGACAATACCCTCGTAGCGTGTCGAAGCCAAGAAGACAACAATGATCGAATACAACCCACACCGAAACCAAGGAACATCCAAACCCTCGAATCAGGAAATACACCCACGTCCAAAGCCTCCTTGTCGCACAGAAAATCAACCACAATCACACCAACTAAGACCACACAAGACCCTCCCCTTTGCACACCTTTGATCGAACAGAAATGGGAGGAAGAATTGATAGCCGCCAATATTTTAGTTATAGGTTTTAGGGTTTATTTTCGGTTTTGTGAACTAATTAAAAGTGTGTGTGATATATTTGTGGGGTGTCTTTGATTCGGTATTAAAATAAACGAGTGGGAGGTTGGCTAAGCAAGGAAATGCCAAAAATCAAGGAGAGACTTGGAGAACTTGCCATCTTAAAACAAATCATGGGCCTGGACGTTTTACCAGTCTTCATTCGTTGTGTACATAATAAAAGTTATTCGGAGGTGACATAGAAAACATGACATGTGTTAAGGCATGTACAAACTTTTTTTTTTTTTTTTTTTTTTTTTTTTTTTTTTTAACGTAAGTTTTATTATTCGTATTACGTTTTTCGTTCAATTACTACTGATTAAATAATTAGGTTATAATTGAAACGAAATGTCTTAAATAATTAGACATCTTTTATAAGTTCGAGATTAGAGGGTATTTTGGGTATTTTACGTGTTCAGAAATTTTGGGTTTTACAGGAAGCATATGATGATGGAACACTAATATAGCACCCAACTCCCATGACGACCACACCAAAGTTACCATATTCTAGAGAATACTTATTGACAATTTAAAGTTCGTCTCTATAATTATTATTCCTAGTGATTGTGAAATGTTAAGATGATATTTTCAAATGAACAAAAAGTATGAGTGTAAAACGAACACATTAAAACAGCAGAATCACTGTCAAACATAGGCACATGGGATTGGACCCATTCTTGTCACGAGATCACCGTCAAATACACAGAACTTGATGACGTATAGTCCATGCTCGGGGTCACGAACCCGATTAATGAACATTACTAAGATCCAAACCTACCACGAGTGAGCTATCATAACAATGATTGGGCTACCATATTAATGTTTGGGCTCACGAAAGCCCAAGCCCAAAGTTATTTATAGTTTTGATATAAATATCTCTTATTTAATGGATATATATCAAAAACAACAGGATATATACCGAAGAGTAAGGAGCACGTATCAATAAGGATTTCGTGGCTATATAAAGAATATCATAGCCCTCGTTAAAGGTACGACTTACAACCCTAACTCTTCAATATAACCCTAAAAACCGATTACTTATTCTCACGCCGGAGGATAATCGTGGGAGACAATCTCACGATAAGCCTAACGGTGTTTGTTTGTTTTCTTAGTGCGCATGTCTCAAGCATTAAGATCTGATTGGTACGAGAACAGGAACCCAAATAAGAAACGCCCAACTTTTGTATCAACAAGTGGCGCCATCCGTGGGACCCTACACTAAGAACTAGAATGATGAAGCACAAAAACCCAAGTCAGCCGACTCTGCAGTTGGAAAAAATACATGGTGACTCCCAGATGAGGAAGAATCAAGATTTGATCCCTAGACAGGCCTCTGGAACAACTAGCGCGCCTGGTCACCAAGAAACATGCCCAAATCTAATTCTCCCAACGGTAGAATTACCCACAGGGACTACCCAGACCACCACGGTGGTTCCAAGCACCGAAGAACTTCAGCGCACCCTCTTCACTACTCCCCATCAAACGGCACCCATCGTGGAAAACATTGTGCCGCCAGGCGCGCCTAATCGAGATAGGGGACCTAATGTTGAAGCAGATATTCTTGCGTTGGAAGAGGATGCGCCCGAGTTAACTTTAAGTAATTTTGTATCTCAAAATTACGAAACTTTAACCAACCTCATGAAAGAGGAGGCAAGGAGAAGGTCAAGTCAGAGCCTACAAGCCCAGCTTAACTTTAACCTAGAGTACGAAACATCCCCATCGCGCTACCAGAAGGAGAGGCGCGAGAGGCGTACCAATGTCTACGCTAGACTTGGTACAGCATCTGATTCACAATACTCGGAGGAGTACGAGGACAATGAGAGGCGTACAAATGTCCACGCTAGACTTGGTAATCGCAGGATACAAGATAGACTTGGACGGAAACACTCACCGAGCGATAGCTCTTCAAGGTCTGGAAGCAGAAGGATTCATGATAGACTAGGAAGACGAATTTCCCCAAGTGAAAGCCCCTTAAGCTCGGACTCTGAGGAAAAATGGCGTAAGCGCCGCAGAAGAGAAGACTCTTCCTCAAGTGATTCCTCAGACAGAGAGACAGGACACTGGAAGTCCAGAGGAAGACGTCACGAGGAAGAAGACGAAGACATATCTCTTCCTTGGCGCCGCCAAAAGGTTGATGCATTCACACGGTGCATCAGTGATTATTCGGATGACAAATAAAGGCGCATGCCCGCCAATGTGAAAACATATATCACCTAAAAATTTTCGAATCTGCTGCCACTATCGAAAATTGGCCACAACCTGTGTGGTGCCATATGTTTAACTCCACATTAGTGGGGAATGCGCGAACTTGGTTTAGCAAGCTTCCACGAAGAAGTATAAATGGGTTTGAAGAGTTACGAAAAGCATTCCGATTGAACTTCACTCAAAGAAAGAAGTGCGCCAAGAACCCTATTGAACTGGCCAGAGTAAAACAACGCCAAGGGGAATCAACAAGTGCTTATGTGGAGCGCTTTAGGGATGAATGTATACACGTCAAGGCGTGTCCTGAAGTGCTAAAAATCTCAGGGTTCATGAATGGAATTAATAACCCAGAACTCATTAGGAAATTAAATGATAAGGCTCCCCAAACCTTTGATGAGCTAATGAAACGCACAAGGTCCTTTATCCAAGGAGAAGCAGCTGCCGCGGATAGCAAAAAAGGCTACTCAAATTATAGGCCACAAGAACAGCCTAGGAGACAATCCAATGACCAGAGTAGCAACCGCAACAAGAGTTATCGCAGCCAGGGAAGTGGACGAGATAATGACAAATGCACTCCCCTCACAAAGACCCCAAGGGAGATATTTGTGACAGAAGGTGCAAACTTCCCAAAACCTTCACCAATGCGCACCCCAGAGGATCGGCGCATAGGGAATGGATACTGCGAATACCATGGACAAAAGGGCCATACCACTAACGAGTGTGTCCAACTACGACAACTAATTGACAAGTTAGTAAAAGAGAGTAGAATGGATCACCTTGTTAAGAATATCAAAGAAGGAAAAGATAAACAAAAGAATGGAAATAAGAAGGAGACACCTAAAGAAAAGGCTGACACCATCTACATGATACAGTCATGGCAGCGCAAGACAAAGCAAAAAGTCAGCCAAAAATTTTCCTTTGGGAACGAAATCTCCTTCCTCACTCTCGCTGCGGACAACGCAGTGGCAGAACCACTCACCATTGAAATACATACGGGGGTCACGATATCCACCACATGTATGTCGATGGAGGGGCATCTGCAGATATTATGTACGAACAATGTTTTAAGAGGCTGCGACCTGAGATACGAAGTCAGCTAATTCCGGCCACGACGTCGCTGACTGGCTTCACAGGAGAGAAGATATGGCCCATGGGGCAATTACGCCTACTTGTGGTCATTGGTAATGAGCAACACTCCACGGAAGCTTGGATGAACTTTATGGTAATCAAATCTCCCTCGCCGTACAATGGCATCATTGGGAGACTTGGAATATCATCCATGTCCGCTTTACCGTCCACAGCGCATGGGATGCTCAAATTCCCAGTAGAAGGAGACATTGTCACCCTCTACAATACCACTGTGTCGCCTAAAGAATGCAACACAGTAACCAGTGAAGTGGAGGATGTTCCAGAACAGCGCGCAGCCAAAGTACCAAACCTAAAAGTTGTAATTCACCCTGACTACCCAGATCAACAAGTATCAATTGGAGGGTCACTGTCTAATAAAGGCAAAGCAGCTGTGTTTGCACTCTTGCAAAAGAACCTAGATATCTTTGCATGGGAACTAAAGCACATGACTGGAGTGCCACGATCTATCACAGAGCACAAGCTACAAATCTGATAAGGATATCCTCCAGTACGACAGAAAAAGCGCAGCCAGGCTCCAGATCGTGCAAAAGCCATCCTGGAAGAAGTACACAAACTTGTATACGCAAGCATCATGCGGGAAGTCTACTACCATGACTGGCTTTCCAATCCAGTAATGATAAAGAAGAGCGATGGCAGTTGGAGAATGTGCATGGACTTTACTGATCTTAATAAAGCATGTCCACGGGACTGTTACCCGCTACCAGAGATAGACTGGAAAGTGTAACACCCCGAAAATTTGATAAGCAGCGGAAGTCTAATCGGCGTCATTACAGTTTAGTACACAGTCATATTCATAGAAAACAATTCAAACGATAGTCAATATCATTCCATGAAAACTCAAATAGTCAGAGTTACAAACATTTTTCCAAAATTTTAATTGTTTCGCAAAAGAAGTGATGAGTTTGAAAAGAATGATATAATTATTGAAATAAAGAGGGAGGTCCTGTGTGCCCTTTTGCCAGCTCCGTGCCACCAAGCCTGCTAATTTCCTGAGATAAGCATGCTTGAAAAGTCAACACAAAGGTTGAGTGAATCCATAGTAGTTTAAATAGTAATAGTGTGAACACAAGTCAAACATTTGAAATAAACAAGCCAAGATAGACAGGTATTGACTAAACTGGTGAAATATTGCTCCTAAGCCTCACGAAACGCAAGCCTTAACATCGATTCGATATATCATAAAGATAATAATAATCACCTACACCACGAGGGGTGTAGATAACAAAAGGGGCCCTCGGTGACAGGAAATGTGCCAAATTTCCATGGTTCCTCGAATATAGCACACCTCCTGCCAAATGATCACTTTGACAGAGGTGGGCTGCCGTTCCGATAGATCTACCAACTATATTCGCGCTCACTCGCAAGTGATTAAGGTTCGTGATATGAGGGACTTGTAGCACGGGTGTCAACTTAGGCAATATCAGGTAGTAACAGCATACAGAAAATACTTGTGTTCGATTTAAAGCATGTATCTCCCCACGGGGTTTAAAAACAATTAAAAATGTGGGACCATGAACTCACCTGACAGGTGTGTGTGAATCACAATGGTGCTCAAAAGTGATGGTATACTGCTACGACTAGCAATGAAATTCCTCCGACTTGCGACCTATATATATATTGTCATCGGTATCTTAGATTCAATTCATAAATGACATGTGATATATCTTGTGTACGGTGATATCCATTCGGGTGTCTTAACATATTCCAAAATAACTTTACGTAGTTATTTGTAACGTTGATACGAACCGGTGTTCAGTAAATGTTAATTCCTTTGTGAAAATAATATCGTTAAAAGTATTTATAATTAAATATTTTTAATAAAAATACATATTTATTTTTAAGTTACAAAGTATATATATATTTATATATACAAGATTAAATTATACAGAATAATTAATTAATAAAATATCTTTGTCCAAATTTACCCTTAACTTTAAATAAGTTACACTTTTTACCCTTTGGTCAAAAATAATTACATTTTAGTCCTTGTTATGAGTTTTTACACTTTTACCATGATCTTTCAAATTTTACAGTTTCTACCCTTCAATTTTTATTCAAAATCAACAGTTTCTAATTTAGTCCAAAAGTTTTATGATTTTGACAATTTTAGTCCCTTAAAGATAACTTTTGCAAAAATAGTCCTTAGTTAAGTGGTCGAAAAATAAACTTTTTGTTACAATAAAATATTATTTACAACTTATAACAATCCTTAAAATCAGTTATACACATCTCGTTATTCCTTAAACTTTAAACCGAAATTCTCTTTTGAAAAACTCATTGGGCTCGTTAGCCCATTCCAGGCCCAAAGGGTGTTTTGTTTTGCTTAAAAACATTGCTCGACTAGGATTTGGTTTAGGTTTAGTTTTCATAGTATACGATCTTGTATGGCTTGCATGTTAGTTAGGTTTGGTTAAGTGTGAGTCAGAGATTTAGGTTGTCGAAAAATACATATATATCGTACGTGTAAAAATGAAATGGCGAGGCCCTTCCTCAAGGGTGTCGAGGCGTGTACAAAAATAGTCATAAGTTTAATGAGTGTGATATATTAATAACGTGCATCGTGTGATAAGTAAACGTGGTATGCATGAAACTAGAGTAGGAATTGAAAAGGGTGATGGTAACTTACAACACCAAAATGGTGGTGATGATGTCGTGTGTACGAGACAAGTAAACGAGCAAACATGGTACCCTCTTTCGTATAGTGATCCTTTATCCAATATTAGCTACCCAACTCATATTCTTGATCCAAAACCTTGTGTGTGTGTCCTATTCTCGTTCGACAGCAACCAAGAAAGAAGTAGAGAGTTTTTGTGATTTGAGAACTTGGTGAAACTTGAGAGTGTGAGTAATTTTGCATTTAATGTGGCTTATATAGGATAGTTTTAGTGGTTCAAATGTCTCCATGTGACACTACACACTCCGAGTGGTCACTTCCTTCTCGACAAAGTTGTCTAAGCTTTTCTCCAATGGTCTTGTCGATTGTAAAAGTTTGGAGGCTACAAACTCATGTCAACGCTAGGGATTAGAAGGATATTAAGCATGTGTGTACTTATAAAACTTGTTTATTGTTTGTGTTAGGGATTTAAGAGGCATAAGATCTAGTGGTTAAAGAGTTCTTAGTGTGTAACGTTGTTAACCAAGGGTTTGACGGCTCCTTTGGTCGGCTCAATGTTGCAAGATACAAAGTCAAAGGGAGGTTGTAAGCTTGTGTCGTGTGAGTAGGGAACCAGGTAAATGAAACGTGTGTAATATTATTGTTGTACACGAGTTGGTTTTTGGTTTGAGTAGTATGTTGCGCAAGAAAATGAGCAACAGCCATTGGGCTTTTGACTTCTAGGCCCAAACAAAGTAAAGAAAGAATTCGTGTGGGCTTGTGGTTGTGTTCGGCCCAAATAAACATAGAAACAAAGATTTGTTGTTGGGCTTGCTGTGGTACACGGCCCATAGCAAAAGAAAATATGGGGTGGGCTTAGGGTAATGATCGGCCCAAAAATAACGAGGTATCGGTGACTAGTATACTCGTGACTTTAGTTTCGGTATCGGTACTTATCACGAAGTGCACAAAAAAAGGAGACTTTCATTGGACTGAAGAAGCGGAGGAAGCTTTTCAACAGCTTAAGCAACATCTTGCAGCGCTTCCCAAACTTGTCGCACCCCGACCAGGGGAAGAATTGATCATGTACTTATCCACAACTCATGGAGCAGTCAGCGCGGTGCTATTGACAGATACGAACTCCATTCAAACACCCATATACTTTGTAAGCAAAGCACTTAAGAAGACAGAGATTAACTATACTGCAATGGAAAAACTGGTCCTAGCTTTAGTGTTTGCAGTTAAAAGACTGTGCAGATACTTTCAGGCACACCCAATAGCTGTAATTACGGACCAACCTATCAAACAATTTATCTCTAAACCCGACGCATCAGGACAACTAAAAAAATGGAGTGTGTTATTGAGCGAGCATAACATCTCGTATAGACCACGCACTGCAATCAAGGGGCAGATATTAGCCGACTTCATTATTGAGAAGCCAGATACCGATAATCCACCTTCAACAAGAAAGGTAGACTTACAAGAACAATGAGGCAGAATACGAAGCCCTACTTGCTGGACTGCGCATTGCAACTCAAATGGGTGTACGCAACCTAGAGGCAAACGTAGATTCCCGGTTAGTAGCTAACCACGTACTAGGCGAATATGAGGCTAAAAAGATAACATGGTCTAATACCTCGAAAAAACCAAGTCTTTAATTCAGAATTTCGATAGGTTCACAATCAAACAAGTCCCTAGAGGGGAAAACAGGAAAGCAGACGCGCTTAGCAAAATTGCATCCACAAGCTTTACGCACTTGTCAAAACAAGTATTGGTGGAAACACTGAAGAATAAACCAATCTCGGAGATGGAAATATCCACTGTGATAGAGGAACAGGACCCTACGTGGATGACACCTATCATTGAGTTCATAAGAAAAGGGATCTTGCCACAAGAACAGAAGGACACTCGTAGGGTACAGCGCACATCACAGAGATTTGAACTCCGAGATGGCATCTTATATCGGCGTTCATTCCTACAACCATGGCTCCGGTGTGTTGGACCTCTTCAGGCAGATTATGTACTCCGAGAGATTCACGCTGGTTCATGTAGTATGCACTCAAGACCACGATCTGTCGTGGCCCGCGCCCTACGGTCAAGCTACTATTGGCCCACTATGCACCGCGATGCACGGGATATGATAAAGTAGTGCAGCGATTGCAAAGCTCACAGACCAATCCCGCTCTGACCACAACAAGAGTTGACCCCCATCACCTCACCATGGCCATTTTATAAATAGGGCATCGACATTGCAGGCCTCTTTCCAGTTCCAGTGGGGGGGGGGGGGGGGCTAAAATTCCTCATAGTGGCCATAGATTATTTCACCAAGTGGATTGAGGCAAAAGCAGTGGCAAGTATCATAGGTAACCAAGTCAAACGCTTCGTTTGGGACAACATTGTATGCCGCTTTGGCCTACCTGGAGAAATTATTTCGAACAACGGAAAACAATTCTGTGACAACCCGTTCAAAGACTGGTGCGCGCAATTAAACATTACACAACACTTTGCGTCAGTTAAACACCCACACACCAATGGTTTGGTTGAACGCGCGAATCGCATTCTGGGCGAAGGAATAAAAGCGCGCCTTGACAAACATAAAGGAAGATGGGTGGATGAGTTGTCGCATGTCTTATGGGCGCACCGCACGACAATAAAAACTAGCACTGGCGATACACCATTCTCTCTTGTCTATGGGACAGAAGCTGTCATACCAGCCGAGATTGGAATGCCAACTATCCGTACGGCGGAAATCAATGTTACAACAAATGATGATGAGCGGCGCATTGACTTGGATCTGTTGGAAGAAAGGCGCGAATGCGCAGCCATACGTGAAGCAAAGGCCAAGTCAAAGATGAAGAAGTATTATGATGCAAAAGTCAGAAACACTTCTTTCAGGCCAGGAGACTTCGTATATCCGCGCCAATGATGAAAGCCACGCAGAAGATACGGGCAAGCTTGGACCAAAATGGGAAGGGCCCTATGAAGTCACAGAAGCACTAGGCAACGGCGCATACAAGCTGCGTAATATGGAAAGCCATGAGCTAGCACGCACTTGGAATATCTGCAATCTCAAGAGATGCTATATTTAGGAAAGGCTACGGCCCACGCACAGACAACTCTGCATTTTAGTACGTGCCTAATAAATGTCCGTGTATTTGAATTTTCTTTTTTAGGAAATTGTCTTTTATTTTCAAAAACTTGCAAGCATTAATAAAACGTTGTGGTTTCTAGCTAATTCCATAACACATTTAACTTTATTGCTTACATTTTTTCTTATGTCTCAATATTGTTACTTTATATTTTGCCTACATGGCGTGCATGCACTTACTAAGACCTATGATGGTAGAAAGGATGAGTAAACCTAATAAATAACTCGATGAGTAAGAGGGTTGCAAACCCATCAACACTGGATCACGCATCCTTGCTAAGCACCTTACTTTCAAGACGTTGAAGTAAGTTTAAATGCGCATCCCACGAAGGATACGCAACATAACGTACACTGTACATTTTTAGCAATTCACGAGCCAAGACTCTTGGTCAATTGATATAATATTTGCAGCACATTGCAAGTCTACCCACACACTTATGAATCTTTTCTTCACATATATTTATGAAGTTATGGACTTAATACATATTTTCCTACGTACGTTTTAATTTTGGTTTTTGGTTAGTCTTTGACGAAAAGACAAATATTCTAAGTGCAAAATGATACAAACAAGACGTACAAAAAAGTTAAATATTATTATTCATAAGAACCACGAGTTTATACAAATTACATATACAAAAATCCATAGATATCTACACGCTACGAGCACGTCTATGCCCTGAGCTGCTAGCCGTAGATGCCAACTCCCCAGCCTCACTCAGCCTTCTCAGCAGGCTGCTATCCTCCTGAGATACTGTCGGTACGCTGATAGGAATCCCATCAGACTTGGGGAGATGGGCCGCGCCAACACCACAGAGAATAGCCTTCCCTTTCACGCCCTGCTTACGCACAAGCCTTGTCGCGTGCGCTTCCAAAGACTTCTTCAAAGAAATTTCCTTCTCAAGGGCGAAGGGATTGAGCATGTGGCGGGGGCGAGCAAAGATAGGCACCTTCAGTTGCGCCTCATCTGGCTTCAAAAAGAAGTCAGGCTGCGCCTCCGCATCTTCGGCTAGTGTCTGGCCAGAGTCAGGCCCTGCATGATCACGCTGATAGGAGAATCTTGATCACCCTCTAACTGGGCGATATGGGAAAGTCGAAGACTTTCATCTTCTCCATAGCCTCCACAAGCTCATCATAAGCATCCGCCTTGTAACCAGGCACTTCTGCAAGCGGCACCATCAGCATCTTGCTCTCATGAAGCTCCTCCACAGCCTGAGCCTTGCCACGCGCCATGGCGCACTCCACAACCTCCTGGGACTCCAACATGCCCATGGAAGCCAAGCGCAGACCAGACCGATCAACCACTTGTGAATACAACAACGCATGCGTCAGAAGATAACAAAGGAGTTAAAAGAGAGAGAGAGAGAGAGAGAGAGAGAGAGAGAGAGAGAGAAGAAATAAATACATGCGCTCAGCAACAGCGGAAACTAGATGAAGATACAACTCCTCATCGTACTCAATACTCAACTTGCGTAGCTTGCTCTCCTACACCTTCAGAGACGCCTCTACACGCTCACGGAACTCATCAAGCTGGGCGAAATGCTTGCTCCTATTCTCTTGCAAGTATTTCAACCCCCAGGCGCAACTAGACCTATGCTGCTCAGTAGCAGCAGCACGCTCGCGCTTCAGCTCCACCATCAAGGACAACTTCTCATCTGCAAGTCTCCTAGCGTGCGCAGTTGTGGACTCTAAATCCGTCGGCGCATCAGCCAACTGCGCCCTCAGCAGTGCAATCTCCTCATCCTTCTGTGCGAGGCTGCTACTTTCACCAACATATCGAGCCTTGAGCTGAGTAACCAACTCAGCCTGACGATCAGCAGTCGCACCCAACTCTTCCATCAGTTGCTGCGCAGACATCTCCTCACTCATCCTCAACGGCTCCTCTACATGATAATGAGCCGCTTGGGGTGGCACCGACCCCTCAACAAATGCTGCATCACCCCATGCAGCTTTGTTACTACACGCAAAAAGAAAGAAGTCAAGACATTGTATGGCGAATAGGGAAAAAGAAAATATATAAATAAAACAATTGTCACTTACGTAGGAGGTGAATTCTCAGCAGTATCATGAGCAGCAAAGGATATCAACGCCTCCTCATCTGTGGACTCATCCACAATGATATATGATGATGAGGCGAAAAATGATCCGTTTTTAGGGGGTCATTTAAGCCCGGAATTGAATTTATTTGATTAAATATTGCCCTAAATCGTTCCTTTTGTGATTTTAGGTACTTTTGGAGTGAATTCTGGAAAATGAAGCATTTTGGACGTTTTTGGAGCATAAAAGTGAAGAAAACGGCAAAGTCTTAATTTTCCTTGCTGGGAACAGTACCTGACGGCGTCACAAGTTTCTTAATGACGGCGTCAAGAGGAAAAACAAGAGGTGAAGAGGATGGCGTCCATGACGGTCCAGAATGTTTTTGCACTAAGGCATGAAGGCGTCACCATAGGCCGTCATGGCCCCATAACACGTGACGGCCCACAGGAGAAATGCTCTTGACGGCGTCATATCTGGATCTAGGCAATCCAATTTTATTATGGACGACGGGTTGACGGCGTCAGAATTTTCTTCTTGACGCCGTCACCTTAGAAAATCTATATATAGTTTTGTAATTTTCATTCAAAAAGAGGAGGACAATTTTAGGGACGACTTGAATAAACCCTAGCACGATTTTAACAGTATATTCAAGGGTTTTCACCCCTTGAATCCTTTCATGTTCAATTAAGATAAATATCCTTTCAATTTATTCAATATGTCTATGTGTTGTTTGAATATATCTTACGCTTGTCTTGATTTTAACCTGCTAGGCTAGATCTCTTGTGTGTTTGCTTAGATGTAATGAAACCTAGATGTTGATTATGGGTTGATTGCTTGTTTATAGTTGTTATGGATGAATGATTTCGATGTTAGGCTTAAGAAAACTGACAGACTTCCATTGTGTAACTTGCTTGAACGTCTTAAGAAACATGAACCAATGCGTACTAGGTTTTTATGGTTGTATTTAATGCATGAGCGAATTCTAGTGATCCCATGTTAGGAGCTTCTTGCAGGCTCGACATAGGAGTGAAGTAGGAGCTTATAGAGATGGGGAAGTACGTACGCCACCCCACGATTGGTATTAAGGAATATAACCCGTCATCCACGCAACTGTAACAAACTATCAACCTGTAAAAGATATCTAGGGAGTAATGAAATCTAAGTAAACACATTTTTCCCATTTATTGTTCACACCACTAGTTTAATTAGCTTTATTTTCATTTTTGTTATTTTATTTTGATTGCATCTTAGTTATTGAGTTAGTTGACTAGCAACTAATTCCGCCCACTCCTCTAAAACCCGAGATTTTTAATTGCTTTTCTAAAAATATAAAAAAATACAAAAAGAATCATCCCTCTCCTCTAGACCTAGTTTTTAGGTTTTCTAATCCTAGCGACACTATTCCTGAGTTGAACGATCAATCCCCCGGTACTTGTCACTATACTATACTACAACGATCAGGTACACTGCCTGGTGGGGGTCGAAAGCTTTTCGAGATCCCTCGAGAGGTAAAGCCTGGTGCAATTCTCATGCATCAAGTTTTTGGCGCCTCAGCCCGGGGAATAGTTATTGTCTAGGTTAGGATTTCTTTTTATTGGGTCTACTTGCTAGATTCCTTTCTAGTAAGATTTTATTTTTACTTTTAGGTTTTCTTTAGTCTATCTTATTTCTTCATGTCTTTGTTCGTAACCTTTACCATCCGAGATCATGGAAGTTGGTAACATCTTTGAACCCATCAACCCACCACAACAAGACCACCCACAAAACCCACCACTAGCAAACCAACCTCTTAGGCCTCGAACCCTAGGAGAGTAATCCTGACCGAGCCACCAAGGCTATTGAAACACTATTGAGCTCACCCAAGGAGCCAATGTGTCTCCCTTGTGATCCGAAACCATCCGGTTGGTGCAAAGCGGATGTGCATTCCATGGACTTCGTTCCGAAGATCCTAATCAACATCTCAAGGACTTCCTTAAAATCGTAGTATCAATAGACCTTGATGTTACAACTAGAGAGTCGACCCGATTACGCCTATTCCAATTCTCTCTACGTGATCAAGCTAGTCAATGGCTTGAACGTTTACCCGCGGGATCCATCACCTTATGGGATGATCTCACCACTCGTTTCCTTGCTCAATTTTTCCCACCGGGAAGAACTACCAAGCTTAGAAATGATATCTTGATGTTCCAACAACGTCATGGTGAAACTCTATATGAAGCATGGACTCGTTTCAAGGACTTACTCCAAAAAGTCCCTCATCATGGCATAGATCTTTGGCTCCAAGTTCAAATCTTCTATGACCATATCGATCTCTCCACAAGGCAAACCATTGACCAATCGACCGGTGGTAAGCTACGTGATCTAAGTGCGGAAGAATCATGGGAACTCATAGAAGATCTTGCTCTCTATGACAACGAAAGTTGGAGTGATCCCCGTGATTTGAACAAAACGGTCAAGGCAATATCCTTGCCTTCGAACAATTCTAGCACTCCCGACCGTAGGATCATGGAACTTGAGGACCAAGTCAAGTTTCTCATGAAATCTTACGAAGCTCCTAAGCCTTCAAGCCAAGTGAAAAAAATCACTTCTTCATGCGAATTATGTAGTGGTCCCCATGACACTCGTGATTGCGTGGAACTCCCCGGAACAGCTTTTGCGGACTACGCATCCTAGCGTACCGACGAAGCGGGAGATAAGTGGTACACTTTCAAACCCGAGCCAAACCCTTACGGTGATTCCTACAACCCTTCTTGGAAAATCATCCGAACCTTAGGTGGAAACAAAACCAAACCAATTCTTCCATTCCGCCTAATCGTTACCAACCAAACGGTCCACCCTCCAACCATACTTTCAACAACAATATTTCTAATAACTATGGTAGTACCAACAATCTTGAAGGATTGATGTTCAAGTTTATGGCATCTCAAGAAGCTCGCATAGCTAAGTTTGAAACCGAATTCAATCAACAATAAACGGAGATGACTAATAAGATTGACAACTTGTTGAAAGCCTTCAACAACCAAGCGTTAACTACACCTGGGAAGGACACTAGGGACGCCAATAGCGGAATCTAAATTAAGGACCCCTCGTCATCCAAACACGTCCACTTTGTCAATGTTGTCACTATTAAGCCAAAAGATAAAGATATAGAAGAAAGTGACAAGGATGAAGTTGGAGTAGAGACCGAGACTAGGGATGAAATTAAGGAAGTTGAGGTTGATAAGGGAGAAAAGTTAGAGGAAGTAGAAAGCGTAGAAGAGTACTTTGATAAGTTGCCCACCAAGGAAGAACGGGAATATCACAAGGATTTATTCAATGATCCCTAGACACCATATATCCTTGGCTCACCCCTTATTAAAGTAGGTGATCCCTCTAACATTAACATACCATGCAACATTGGGCATATGCGTGTATGGAAAACTTATATCGATCCTAGGTCTCCTATAAACATCATGACTAGGACTTACTATAATTGGGTAATGAAAAAGCAACTTGGTTATAGGATGATGCCCAACAAGAATTTGATAAGTAATTTCGTAAGAAGAGTGAAAGGATTGCATGTGATTGTTGGAAACTTCACCTATGAGACCGACTTTATGATAGTGGAGGATACTTGTCCGGTGATTGATGATTGCCTAAGTCAAGTAGTGTTCGAAAAACCGTTCGTTGAGGCTTTTAAGATGAGTTATGATCCGACTATAGTCATAGTTAGATTCAAGGAAGAGAATGATGAGATTGCTTACCAAATGCCCTATAAGATTGAACAATACCGCCTCCTATCAAACATAGAAAAGGAACACAAGCAAGCGGTTTACTATAGGAATGATGAGGATAAATGTAGAGGAGTAGAGTATGTTATGAATAAGATACTTGGTTTCTACAAAGAATGCATGCAACTAGGTCCAGAATACAAAACTAATATAGGAGATGACCTAGAGACTGAGACCGATGATGAGGTCACATAGTAGCCCATGACCTTGAGTCTAGCTACAAGACTCGTAAATAAAGAAAAGCGCTTCTTGGGAGGCAACCCATGCTTTGTGTGATTTTTATTTATTTGATTGTTATTTGTTTCCGTATGCATGCTTTATTTTTGTTGTTGATAGATCATGTTTCAAAACTAAAATGGTGAAAATACTTTATCTTGTCATTTGGCTTTGTCTTAACTTCATCCAAAGGTATTTCGCAAAAGATAAGTGTAAGGGGAAACCCCAAATATGTTTTTAAGAAACAAAATTAATCATGATTCTCCACAATATTAAATGAACATGTATATTCGTATTTGTTAGAGTCAAATGCTTGTATCGAGTCATAATGATGTTTTGCAGGATTTTCCAGGAAGTAGGACATAAGTTTTTCCAGAAATTTTCCGAAAACTTAACGTAAGGATTTCTGCAGGTCACTTCTAACGGCGTCATGTGTAAATTCTAGAAATTTTGCTAGTTTTGTTTTTCTAACAGAGTCTTAAAGTTTTTGTTAAATCTTAAGTTTTTTAAACTCCAGGAAATCTGCAAATATTCATTTCACAAGCATTATATCTTACACTGTTTTCTAGGATTTATTAGTATATATAGTTTGCCGCCGATTTTACGCGAGGTTGCCTTGTTTGTTTTCTCAGGTTTAACAGGTTATATATGACAAGAAGATGATTTATATTTTGGAAGGGAAGCTTTGATTGTTCATTTTCTTGGAGGAAGATCTAACCTTGTTACCACACTATCCACACCGAACGAATCAGGGGAGTATTTGATTTTATTCTTTTACCTGTTTTACTTTTACATTGTTTAATTGAACATTTGGGACAATGTTCATCCTAAGTGTAAGGGGAGGGTAAAATGATGATACCTTATAGGATACTATTGCACTTGAGTTTGTTTGTTCGATGGTAGGTATGTAATAAAACTATGAGAAATACTTGTTAGTGTAATTTTAGCGCCAAATTTAAAATTTTTTACAACATTTAGGAGTGAAATTTTAGCCATAGCAAGCGTCTCATGGATAGGAGATTGTATGACTAGCACAAAACGGTACTATTCAGAAAATTTTTCTACCTAAATATGTGAGGTTCGCCTTTAGATTTGATAGGAAAAGCATTTACTATTAGTGCTTATGAGTGTACCGGTAGCATTTAGATTCTAGAACTTGCGTTAGTGATGCATCCCAAGACCGCTAGTGAGACTACATTCGTGTAGTAGGATTTACTACATGATAAGAGGCATTAGGATCACCCTTGTGTTAAACCCGTATCATAATTACTTGACCATTTAAGTCATATTACTTGGCTAGTTAAGTCAATTAATTTTTCCCACACCCTTAGCGTTGTACTCATTTTTAGTACACGAAACCCCTAGTACACCTCTCCGAGCTTATCTTTTCGTTTCTACCTTTAAGCATCTTACTTAAAGGAAGAATTTGTTACACCCCACTTAAATGTACACCCAAATCGCCTTAGCCTTCCGTGTATGCACTCATCCTTAGTGCATTATTGTTATTTGTTTAAACCCTTAGTTAATTATCTAATTGATTATATAGTTGCTAAGTCGATTCATATCCTTGTACATATTGTTTTGGGACGATTGGGACTCATGGGTAAAGTACTTGTGTTATGGAGTAATGGGGAAGAACATCTATTATTACCCCCATGTGTGCGTTAATCTTAAAAGTACTCCAAGTGTTTTGATTATCTTAATTCGAGTAATTAGATTAGTTTATTGTAAAGTATATAAAAATTCAAGTGTAAGGGGAATGTTCATTCCCTATGATGTATTATTTCGGATGGTAGGGTAAGAGTGTATGCTATTCAAAAAAAAAAAAAAAAAAAAAAAAAAAAAAAAAAAAAATTAAGAAAAAGAAAAAAAATAGAAAAAGAAAAGAGAAAAACATACAGACTACCATCCCGTTTCATTCTATGTTTATTTTATGTTTTTCTTATTTTTCATTTGTTAGCTTAAGTAGAGTCTAGTCTTGGCTTAGCAACGCTATATTGTACATGTAATTAACCAAGATTATTAACTCGCCACCTGTAAAGATTGCCTTTATCCAACAAAACCGTGTATTCCATATCCCTACACCTAACGTTATAACCCTCTAAAAGACCTCTTTGATAGTTTATCCTAGGTGCTTACGACATGTGGTGGAGGTTTGATCCTTTCCCAAGCCTATGGTAATCTATTTTACTATAACAGGTAGTTAGAGATGTTTTCCATTTCCATATTGTGATATATACTTTATTACACCCGAGAGATGTGAGTATCTAAAAACTATTTGTGAGGTGCTAGTGTATGACCTTCGTGCTTTTCTTTGGTCTTTAGTGAAACGATTACTTGTTGTAATTACTTTTATATTAGTGTTAAATGACCCCTAACTTGTATTTTGACTAGAATAAAAGCGAATTTACTTGAGGACAAGCAAATCTCAAGTGTAAGGGTATATGATGAGGCGAAAAATGATCCATTTTTAGGGGGTCATTTAAGCCCGAAATTGAATTTATTTGATCAAATATTGCCCTAAGTCGTTCCTTTTGTGATTTTAGGTACTTTTGGAGTGAATTCTGGAAAAGGAAGCATTTTAGACTTTTTTGGAGCATAAAAGTGAAGAAAACGGCAAAGTCTTAATTTTCCTTGCCGGGAACAGTACCTGACGGCGTCACAAGTTTCTTAATGACGGCGCCAAGAGGAAAAACAAGAGGTGAAGAGGATGGAGTCCATGACGGTCCAGAATGTTTTTGCACTAAGGCATGACGGCGTCACCATAGGCCGTCATGGCCCCATAACACGTGATGGCCCAGAGGAGAAATGCTCTTGACGGCGTCAGATCTGGATCTAGGCAATTCGATTTTATTATGGGCGGCGGGTTGATGGCGTCATAATTTTCTTCTTGACGCCGTCACCTTAGAAACTCTATATATAGTTTTGTAATTTTTATTCAAAAAGAGGAGGACAATTTTAGGGACAACTTGAATAAACCCTAGCACGATTTTAACAGTATATTCAAGGGTTTTCACCCCTTGAATCCTTTCATGTTCAATTCAGATAAATATCCTTTCAATTCATTCAATATGTCTATGTGTTGTTTGAATATATCTTACGCTTGTCTTGATTTTAACGTGCTAGGCTAGATCTCTTGTGTGTTTGCTTAGATGTAATGAAACCTAGATGTTGATTATGGGTTGATTGCTTGTTTATAGTTGTTACGGATGAATGATTTCGATGTTAGGCTTAAGAAAACTGACAGACTTCCATAGTGTAACTTGCTTGAACGTCTTAAGAAACATGAACCATTGCGTACTAGGTTTTTATGGTTGTATTTAATGCATGAGCGAATTCTAGTGATCCCATGTTAGGAGCTTCTTGCAGGCTTGACATAGGAGTAAAGTAGGAGCTTATAGAGATGGGGAAGTACGTACACCACCCCACGATTGGTATTAAGGAATATAACCCGTCATCCACGCAACTGTAATAAACTATCAACCTGTAAAAGATATGTAGGGAGTAATGAAATCTAAGTAAACACATTTTTCCCATTTATTGTTCACACCACTAGATTAATTAGTTTTATTTTCATTTTTGTTATTTTATTTTGATTGCATCTTAGTTATTGGGTTAGTTGACTAGCAACTTATTCCGCCCACTCCTTCAAAACTGAGATTTTTACTTGCTTTTATAAAAATAAAAAAATACAAAGAGAATCATCCCTCACCTCTAGACCTAGTTTTTAGGCTTTCTAATCCTTGCGACACTATTCCTGAGTTGAACGATCAATCCCCTGGTACTTGTCACTATACTATACTACAACGATCAGGTACACTGCCTGGTGGGGGTTTAAAGCTTCCCGAGATCCCTCGAGAGGTAAAGCCTGGTGCAATTCCCACGCATCATATGACGTCTGCGCTTGGAGGTACCCTCACCACCATCATCAACGGCCTTGCGCTTAGCACCCTGGCGCTCCTCTTCAGAGTCGGTGTCAACCTTGAGGATCCCAACACTGTTTGACGACTCAGTGTGCACAGGCTTAGGAGCCGCCACTCTTTGCGCGGCAACAGTCTGCACCGGAGTTTCATTCACCACAGGCTGCACAACATCAGAGGATTCTTCATGCGCAGGCTCTAGAAGACGTCCAGCGGTAGCCTCCAAGATAGGCAATTCACCCTCCCTTAGGAGGCGCACACCCACAGTCACTTGCGTAGGCTTTGTCAACTTCACCACAACGAGGATAAGAGAGGATAAGCACCCACCCTGGCCGCTCTCATCGAGGAATGTTGGCACTTCATCAAACCCTCCGAAGTAGTTGCGACTCATTCCCATATGAGCCAGAAACTCCTCGGGATAGGAGTTGATTAGGATGAGGTTACCATTAATGGTCTCCGCATCCTCCACGTTGTACGTACCGGGATCTGGGCGCTATTCCTTCGGAAGCGTCCCTTGAGTATAAAACTCAGAGAGCGAAGTGAATACCCTATCATCTATCTAGAAAAACTTTTCCCTCCAACCCCTAAGAGCGTCTACTTTTTCAGTATAACACTGATAGCGCCCTGGGCACTTCGAAAATGTTACCCACCCGTTCGACCACGTTGTGTGGTAAAACGCGCGGAAGAGGTTGATAGTAGGATTTATCGCAAGTAAGCGACAATTTATTTCAAAATCTTTTATTTTAGCCGCACCTATACAGTGCAGCTGAGAGATATGTAGATGGTAGAAGTTGAGCACGTCGCTCAAGAATAGGGATATAGGCACGGGCTGGTTCACAAACTCAAAAAAGCGCGTGTATACCCCTATTTTCCCCTCAGGGAAGTCTGCGATACATGCGTTCGCATCCGGTACTTCCGGATACACCGCGAGAGGGATGAAATAGTCGGAGGTAAACTGGTGAAGTTCATCCTCGTCCATCTCAGAACGGAACTCCTCTAATTGACGAACCAGTTTTACTAGGGTGCGCACATGCAATTACCTTCAAAGATACTAGTCTTTTCTTGTACAAGGATTCTTAATATGGAGATAATGGTGTTTTTCACTGTGGTAAACATAGTGAAAATGGGAACCCTTTGTATAGGGTTTCCCCTTGCCTTGGATGAACGACACATGGATCCCACTACTTTCATCGTGTGGTTGGAATACCAACAGGTACATGCACTTTTTCACGTATTTCAAGGGATACGTTGGACAATTTCAGGCTAGATACATCGTATCTCCTTTTTGGCGGGAAATACTAGAATCTTCCCCGCCACGCTTGCCGCTAATATTACTAGTCTAGCATCCGTGGTTAATACCTACGCATACTAGACTGGGGAGACATTATGACGTATAGTCTATGCTCGGGTCACGAACCTGATTAATGAACATTACTAAGACCCAAACCCACCACGAGTGGGCTATCATAACAATGATTGGGCTACCATACTAATGGTTTGGGCTCACGAATGCCCGAGCCCAAAGTTATTTATGGTTTTGATATAGATATCTCTTATTTAAGGGATATATATAAAAAACAACAGGATATATACCGAAGAGTAAGGAGCACGTATCCATTAAGGATTTCCTGCCTATATAAAGAATATCATAGCCCTCGTTAAAGGTACGACTTACAACCCTAACTCTTCAATATAACCCTAAAAACCGATTACTTACTCTCACACCGGAGGATAATCATGGGAGACAATTCCACGATAAGCCTAACGGTGTTTGTTTGTTTTCTTAGTGCGTAGGTCTCAAGCATTAAGATCTGATTGGTACAAGAACAAGAACCCAAATAAGGAACGTCCAACTTTTGTATCAATAGAACTTATTTTTATAGATCTTGTTTCTAAAACATGCACTATATTTTTTTTATGGTATCATATCATCGTTATTTGTTTTTTTTTTGGTTCACAAGTTTAGTTCATAGATTTTTTTTGTAATTTTCCGCAACAGTCTTTGTCAACCCTAGAAAGCGTTTAATGTTTCTTGTTTTCGATTTTAGTAGAGGTGGCAAATAGGTGGGTCAAGTCGGGTTTGGATTACGAATTTAGATGTATTTAGGTCTAAACGAGTCTCTGTTTAGATGGGTCTTTTAAAAAATTGGTCTAAATGAGTCAAGTCTAGATAGGTTGGGTCCGAGTCTAGACGAGTTTCATATTTTGGCAAAAAAAGTTTTTTTCCCTCCTTCAAAAGTTATCCATGCCTCTCATATTTGGATTTTAGCACCCTCTTTTTTCACTTTTTATTTTATTTATTTTATTTTATTTGTAGTATTATAATTTTGGTTTTGTTATGTGTTGAGGCAACATTATCAAGATCTCATAATGTTTTAATGATGACAAATAAATCTTCGAAACACATAAAATAACAAACGGTAGCCAAAATTCCCCGAACCAACATCTGCTCCTGACGCGTTGGCCACGCTTTGACGCGTGGCTGACGCGCTAGGCTTCTGATGTTGTCGGGACGAATTTTGAAGGTCGGCTTTCCCCTTACCCGACAAATGTGGATATTTCATTGCAGGTATGAATATGATAAGTGCTTCATTAGGAACACTCGAAACAGGTATTAGACTTAGAGGGATTTAAAATCACGACCTCTCGTTTTTGACAAAACACCAACTCAAACGTTTTATCAAATGCCTCTAGCCAAGGCTTTTCTAAACCTAGGGAGCTTATATACTTCACGTAACCTCATGTGAAAGCATCCATATGCTCATAACCCGTGCTTACGTCTTCTCTAATCACGTAACGGGTTTACTCCCTTATTGGTCAAACTAAGTCAAAGGTCACTGTGTGTAAACGCATCCTTTCCCGCTTCGGTTATGCTTTACATCAAGGCAAAGCACTTGACTTGTTTGTATCAAGGTGTTAGTTGAGTACGTCGAATCGTGAAAAGTCACGAGTTATGAAACTATGGATTCTCGACGTTGTGTTACTTGGAATTATAGGTAACATGTGATTTTCTCAACTCATAATCTTAATTGTCTAAACCTTTTCTTCCTAATGACAATTAGATTATTTCTTAATCTTTTCTTAATCCTATTTACACAAAAGACAAAATTACCAAACCTCCCACAATCCTTCCCAAAATCTTATCCCCAACATTCTCTTATTATTCCATTACATATCTTACACAAAAGTGTACTCTTGTCCCCTTACAAACTCCCACACAATATTCCCTCCTTACAATATTCCTTTCCCTTTACGCATTTCCAATACACCTTTCTCATACACCCATACATACACTTTCCTATACACGCATACACTATTTTCTACACACACACATCCTTACCCATACTACTCACACACACACATACCTTTTCATTCAAAATACACACACTTCACTCACATACTTCTCTTCACACACACAAGGCTCCCCATCACCTCAACCTTACACATACAACTCACTCCCTATACACATCCCATCCTTACAACACATTCTTTACACTCTCATATACATCACATCCCAAACAAGTCTATCCTCACAATACACACACACTACTCACACGATACACACACAAGGCTCCTCTCCATCACATCCCACTCTTACATATCCTCTTACAATCCAACCCATTGCCAACTCACACACAACTCATCCTCTCCTCTCCATTTCATCACATGGAAATTAATCTCAACATAGGCTCCCTTTAATCCTAGCCATTCAATTCAAACCAAATCATCTCAACCATTCATCTCACCTTTTCCCCAAAGATGGAATATTCCCTTGGATATTCTCTATTCACCCAACCATGGTTACCTTTCTTTTTCAACCATGGTTAACTTTTAAGCCTCTCCAACATCCACCATTTCTCACCAAGGAAAGCATATTCCTTTGGTATATTCTCTTCTCAACTCAACCATGCTTTCTCTTCTAACCCAACCATGGTTTGTTCTAACCCAACTTCTCTCATACACTTCCTTTCCAAGCAAAGGAATATCCCATGGCATATTCTTTCTCTCCTTTCTATGCCATGTAAGGAATACCTAAACTACCCCTACCCAGTTATCCCTTCTATCTTTCTCTCTTTGATAATTGGTTTACACCTTAAACATTCTTTTACTTCACAAATGATTTTTACAAATGGCTATTTAAGTTGGTTGACCTTGAGGATGAAAAAATGTTAAGGTCAATGTGTGAAGTACAATTGGGGGTTTAGCAAGGTTGGATATTTAAAAGACCAAAATCCCAAGAAAAATAGTTCAGGAATTATGACACGTCACCCGCGCGTCGACGCGCTAGTGACGCGCCAGTCTCGGAATTATTATTATTATTATTATTATTATTATTATTATTATTATTATTATTATTATTATTATTATTATTATTATTATTTTTATTATTATTATTATTATTATTATTATTATTATTATTTTAAGCAAAGGACGCTCTATGTACTAAACAAAGTGACCCAAGGATAAAAATGTTTTTTTTTTTTTTTAGTTTTTTGGTTAATACGTTTTAATATATTTTCATTTGTTTTTATTTATTTTTGTACATTTTTATATTTTTCATACATTTTTATACGTTTTTTAATATGATAAAAAATAGTTTAATACACAAAAAGAATATATAGTAATCCCTCTGTCCCACAATAAGTGTTCACTTATAAAATGTACAACGTTTAAAAAATCTCACTAACTACAATTTTTACCAGTCAAATATCATTTCCACTTATTAAACTCTCTTATCATTTGCTGTAATATAAAGTAATATGGACATTTATTATAGACAGAAGAGAATAGTGTTGGGCAATCAATGCCCAAAGTCATTGACAGGATTTGAATATAAATCATACTACGTTATAATAGTTGATTAAACACCATCTTAACAAAAGACTTGCTAAGTTTTAATACGCAGAAAGCTACCCTACCGAACGTTCAAGTCTCATACATCGTCAAGGAAGTCAAAGACAAATATGAAGACGTACTCACTAGCTGAGTGGGATATCAGCTGGAATGTATGAGGAACCTTTATGGGTATATATGTATCAGAGAATGACAATACTCTAATATATATATATATATATATATATATATATATATATATATATATATATATATATATATATATATATATATATATATATATATATATATGTGTGTGTGTGTGTGTGTGTGTGTGTGTGTGTGTGTGTGTGTGTGTGTGTGTGTGTGTGTGTACCGTAAATCACTTTGAAACACTCAACGGAGCTTAGCTCTTATGTTCTCAGATGTACGTGGGCAGGATTGATTTGAACTAAATGAAAAGTGCGGGACAGTTCAATTTAAAGTATGACAATGCTAAACGTTGAAGAGACTGTGAGCTGATGGCTAATAGTTCACCTGCGCAGTAAGACAAGCTTCTTGACTAGACATACATTAAATGGGATATGTACCTCTCCACAAGATTCATGCCACGTCTTAAGATCCATGTAGTCAAGACACCCACGCACTACTATATATGAGAATGTTGGTGTAGAGAAATTGTGTTGTTTTTATTGTTCTTATTTGTATTTCACTATTAGAAAAGCAAGTACTTTCTTATCAAACTTCCAGGTAGAGTCCCTGATCATATCAGAGACTCTATATAAGTTTTCCTATAAACTTAACGATAGGATAATTTTACTTGATCAATGAGGTTTCCATCATTGTCATTCAACTAGTGTTACTCACAACCCTTTGTAATTCTTTGATTTATAATCAATAAAGATTTACACGTTTATGTAAAACTCTAAATCCTGAATACCTATATTACGTATAATTTTAAAATTTCTAAATAACGATACAAGTAAAAATTAAAACGCGTATATAAATTAAACGAATTAACCATAAATCCATAAAATTATAAAGAAACATCATTTTAATTTTTGAATATATTTGAACTACAAAATAATTTTGTGACATAAATAAAATACGAGGAAATCATTTACACTTCATAGACATTTGTTTTGGGCCATTTTCTTTTGTTAAGCCAACTAAAATCCAACTTGACCCAACCCTTGGCCCATTTCGTTTGATCCATGAATACCCCTAGGCCTTAGCCCATTCGATTAGCTCACAACAAAAATAAAAAGGGAGGAACCGGTGTTTTATTTCCCATACAAAACACAATATACGCTTCACTATAAACCCTAACCCTAAAGATTCTCCAAGTAGCGGCTCCATATCCTGGTTCTCTTCTTCTTCCTGTTCGAACACAAGAGAGGTTCAAGGAGTGGGTTTGAACGATCTCCAAGTGTTAAGAAACTGGTTGCACGCGTACGAAGTAAGGGTGAGTGTGATCGGGTTGTTTTCCCATCTTTCCATTCAGATTTCTTTTCCAATCAAGCCTAGGTAAATCCTTGATCTTTTCCTTTTTTTTTCGAGGTTCTTTTTGTTACACCCGTATCCCGACAAGGTACTAATATATTCATAAGTTGTATCAGTTGTAATTTTTTAAGTTGATTATAATTTACAATGCTTATCAGTTAAACTATATTATATGACATTGGTAAATTTCTAATAAAACTTGTGATATTTTATAAACAAACAAATATGCTTTTTAATCTTTAATATCACCTGAGATATTTCATTGCTTGTGTGTGTGTGTGTGTGTGTGTATATATATATATATATATATATATATATATATATATATATATATTACCTATGTGTTTTCTAATATTTTTATATTTTTCATATACAAGATGGTTTTTGTTTATGAAATATGAAAATTGATATGCTTTTATTCATTTTAATATTTGTAAGTGAAACTTATTTATCTCTTGTGATATAACACTATAAGGAAAATGAAGAATATTTAAATTATCATTCTTAGTTAGTCAAGATTAATAACTCGTGTGATAAAGCAATATATTATGACACTAATTCTGTTATTACAAATATCTCATGTGATAAAGCAATATAATGTGACACTAATTCTGTTATTCTATATATTAGTAATATCACAGGTGATAAAAGTAATAAAATGACCAAAAGTAGACATCATTCATGTCTGGTTAAATATATTCAAATAACTCAAATGAATCTAGGTCTGCATCATTGTGTACAATAGTTACTATCGAATATTACTTTGATATTTCATAAACACAGTTAATGTCTAATATTACTTGTGATATTTCATAAACAAAAACCATCTTATACCTAAAAAATATAAATTTTTTTAGAAAACACATATGAAACGGACATATAAAAGTATAAAAATATTACAAAAACTTATGAAAATGGACGAAAATGTACGAAAATGTGTGAAAACGGATGAAAATTTATAAAAATAAACGAAAACGTATAAACCGTATGAAAACAGACAAAAATGTATAAAAACGGACATAAACATATGAAAACGGACGAAAATGTATAAAACCATATGAAAACGTATGAAATCGGACGAAATTGTGTGAAAACGGACGAAAATGTATGAAAACTTATGAAAACGGACAAGAACGTATGAAAATAGCCGAAAATGTATGAAAACGTATGGAAACAGATGAAACGGATGAAAACGTATTAAAGCGGACGAAAACGTCAGAAAGCGGCTAGTGTGTGCTTATTCACACACCTTTTTCTGGCCAAATTAAGACCAAAACAGACACAAACTAACCATAATTGACAAATATATTGTGTTTTTGTGTTTGTGATCGTGCAGGAACGGATATTTCAGATATTGGCATAAATCAGGCAAAAAAGGACAAAAACGAGAACGAGTTTGGAAAACGTGTCAAAAGCCAGAGCCGGGGAAGCAAATTACCACTTTTGAGCTCAGATTGTCAAAACACACCTTGTGGAATCACAAAATGCCAAATATAGTCCTTGGAGCAAAAGTTTGCAAAATTGGCAGAAATGGTCCCTCAAGATTAAAAATTGACAGAAATGGCCCCTAAGCATTGGATTTGGAAGAAAAGTCAACAAAGGTCCATGGGAATTCACAATTTATCACAATTGGTCCCTGGAAGAAAAGTTTGAAGAGTTTACAAGTTTGGTCCCTCAACTTTGAAGACTTGGCAAATTTAGTCCTTGGAATTTCAAATATGGAAAAATCAATTGTGGCCCTTGTATTATTCAAACATGGCAAGATTAATCCTTTTGTGAACTTTGTAAAGATTGCATTTTCAGTCCTTGAAAAAACCAAAATTACAAAATTGGTCCTTGTTATATTACTACACCAAATGGACCTATCTTATTACCAAATCAAAAATCCAATCCAAAACACAACACCCTCACCAGTCCACCCAATACCAAATCCCAACACCCCCTGAGCCCAACTCCCATTTTACTAATAAAAACCCACCCCTGGTCAAACAGTAAAACTCCACCCTCCTACCCTCCTTCCTCTTTCCACTTGATCCTGCAACCACGTCTAATCCACCACCCCCACTTTCACCATCACATCCACCGCCCAACCCACTTCCTACATCACCTCCACATTTAATGCACCCCCTCAATTGTAATTACACAGGCCAATTGGCTTGATACCAATTTCCTGCCAAAATAACATAAACGACTAAGATCAATTCTAGCCATTCCAATGGCTAGTAAAGATGTGGGATTGACTCAAAGGACCAAGGGGAACCCTAAATTGCTCTATAAAAGGAAGAAGGAAGAAGGGAGAAGAAATAGTAGTTTATTTTAAAAATAGCTTGTTGTTTTAATTATTTTTCCAATTTCAGTGTAATTCTTAGCTTTTAAAGTGTAATCTTAACATTTTCATTGTATTGGGAACTCATTTCAATTAGCAATTTCAAGCTTTCAGTTTTTAAATTCCAAATTTGAATTTTCACTTAGAAATTTCAAGTTATTGTAATGTTGTTGAAAGCTGTTGTTTAGGGGCCCTTAAGCTCACATAAGTTCATTTAATAGCTTCTGTATTCCATTAGAATCATTTAAACCAGTGTTTTATAAAACTCAAAATACAAAAACAAAATAAAAATACAAAAAAAAAAATGAAAAAAAAATAAAAATCAGGTTAAGAAGATGAAGAAGGCTAGAGCAAGGTAAATTGTGGATGGCCTTGGTAATAGTGCTTTGTGGAAAGCTTTAGGACAAGTTATTGGTTCTTGGTTTCTTGTGTATAAGCTGGAAGGCAATTGTAAGATTATTACTCCATTTTCTCATTTCACTGTAGTGTTGCTTATTCTGTGCTTATTCCTGTTGCTTTGTGCTTATTAGGTATAATTAAGTCATATTGTAGCTTAAAATCAGGTGCTTGTTCATTGAAATCCATTGTACTAAAAAAATCTTAGTTTAACTGTCATAATTAGCATTATATAGGATCCTAGGTAATTTGGGTTCAAGCTTGTAATCCTGTGCTCATTTGAGCTTATTAAATCATAATAATTTGTTAAGAATCAGTTTCAAAGTCCTTAGTATCCATTTGCTTAAGAAATCAAAAATCAAGGTTCCTATAAGGTTGTTTGGATTTGCTGATGTACCTAGGTTACAAGGTGTTTCAGTTGTAATTTGTTGTCAAGACTTGTCACAATAGGGCTCAGAAGAACACTTGAATCAAAAAATTGACCACTCTTTCATCAAAAAGTCAAAATCCAAGGTTATGCTCAATAATAGTTCACTGCTAAGGTTTTAAGATCCATAAATGCTCATATCAGTTCATAAGCTGTTGGTATAGCTTAATTTCATCTCCTTGTAGCTTAAAACAACTTATTCAGTCAGTAGGATCCACTAAAAGTTCATCAAAGTCAAAGTTTTCAAGAAACTCAAAAAAGTCAAATTTCAAGGTTTGTTAGAAAACCAAATTTTGTAAGAATTTTCATGGTCTCATCTTTCAACATTAGCCTTTGAGCTTTTTGGAAGTTAAAGTTTACCAGCTGAACTTGTGAAATCTTATTTTATTTTATTTTTAGAAAATTTTCTAGTGGCTTATTGGTGTGCTTATTTAGGCCTGCAGGGCAAACATCTCCCCTGCACCAGGGTATTTGCCCCATTTTCATAAGCTCACCCTGAGCTTGTTTGTGAACCCCAACCCCCAACTTTTGGCCAGCTTATTAGTTTGGCTTATTGGCTTTGAGCTTATTTTGGATCACAGGTCACTAGCTTATAGCTTATTTTGCTCATTAAAACACCCTGACTATTCCTGCTGATTCATTAGCATGAACCACCAAGCCAACTTCACAAGCCTTTCCTTGGCTTATTAGTGGACCCCGAGGTTTGCTTATTGGCTTATTAGAAAGCCCTCCAGGTCACCTTTTTGGATCACCCCTTAATTAGGACCCCCAAGTTCTCCTGTGGGCCCCACAGTAGCCTGCAAAGTGCCATTCTTGGCCTGGTTGGTTGTAGCTTGGTTTGGATTTGCTTATTTGCTTCTTTTTGTTTATTCAGTGTACTTTTTCTATTATTCCAGCTTCATTTAAGTTTCATTCAGTTGTTTCTAGCTTATTTTGTTTTTGGTTCTTAGTCTGTAGCTTATAATCAGTTTTTCAAAGTTTAAAAATTCTCTTTTTAACTTATTTTGTGTACTGTTGAACAATAAGCTCCCACAAAGCTTATTGTGGTGATTTAAAAAAAAAGTTGTTTTTATTAAAA